>OY720345.1:60827900-61475896 GCA_963082975.1 Labia minor
ATTCACAACCAATCGTTTTTCAAATTTTTGTAAACACTCAAATCGAAAGATTGTATTACTTAGTAGAATTTTTGTCCTCGAAAAGTCAAATATCATTTTTTTACAAAATTTTCTACATCCCTGTTACAACCTTAGGGGATTTTCCTGTTCCGAGAGGATTAAAAAAACTTAAAAGAACTCTTAAAAAAAAAGAAAAAGTGAATTTGTTAAATTTATCTAGATTTCATTCATAGATTACTTCATACACAAACATTTCTAATAATTTACACTTTTTGATTTTTTTTTGTTGTTGTTGTTTTATTAAAATCACTTTTAGTGTTTGCTCCGGTGTATTTATCAAAAAGGTGGAGTGATGGAAGGCGACTCTTTTGTTCATCATGATCGTATCAAAGAAGTCTATGCTCATGTCTATAGTGAATTTCCTGATAAAGTAAAGAAATTCCCCACTAATTTTGCTAAATGTGCAGAAACAAGTAAGTAATTTTTATTTATGATTTATGAATAAAATTTTTTACACATATCTTAATTTAAATAAAATAGATAATATATATTGGATATATATATATATATATATTTATTTAGATTCCAATTAAAAAGTCCTTAAATAAATAAATAATAGTATAGTTCAGTTTCTCTCACTTAATCAAAATTTTAAAAAACTACAACATGTAATTATTAAAATTTAATTGCCTATGGAAAACATTGCATCGATATTCGATTAGGTAATTTATGAGACAACGACCATGTACCCTTGGCGTTTGTTGCAAATGTCCTACTAAGCCACCTCATAACCTACCTGCATATAAATAATTATAAATATAAATATATATATACCTATATATATATATAAATTGAGAAAAAGACAGATAATAAATTTAAATATAAAATTATTATGTGTGTGTGCGTGTATTAACCTTTCTATAAAGAGAAATAAAAATTATAAATGATCAATTCTGTCAAATCAGAATGATTTCTTGAATTATAGTGAAGAAAGTTTACTATAATTTATAAGTATTATGACATATGTATATTTATAAAATATTATCTACATTTTGAAAATCTTATTATTTTCTAAGCACAAATACTAGGAGATACGCAATGTTAAAATTGTTTTGTTCTTTAAAGACCACAAAATTATAGATATCACATTTTCGGATTGCATTAACAACGGAAATGCATTTAAATTTTTAGGAAATTCGTCACATTATTAAATGATAAATTAAAATTTCTAATAGCATTAGACTTTAAATGCTGGTTGTATTATATGGTCATGAGGCGTGATCTATGACGTTATGAGAAGGAGAGAAGATTTAGAGTATTTGAAAATAGGATTCTTCGTAGCATTTATGGTCTAAAGAAAGATGAGGACAGGGAATGACGAGGGATTGCATGACCTCTATGCATTTCCAGACATATTTAGGGTTATAAAATCAAGAAGTTTGTAAGAATTAAAGATGAAAGACTGGCGAAAATATATTTGTGGGGAGACCTATTGAGAAGACTTGGATGGACAATGTAGGAATGGACGTGAGAGAGATGGAAGAGGGTAGGGGTTGGATGGTTGTGGCTCAGGATAGGGATACTTGATGAAATGTGGTTGCTGAGGTGAAGAACTTTAGAGTTCCGTAGAGCCACAAAGATAGATAAGTGAATTTCAATTTCCTCACTTGCATCTTCCCTACAAAAAGGCAAAGACTGATTGATCTAAATAAATATCTAAATTCTTAATAATCAACACATAATCACTCCCTTCAAAAATAAAATTATTATAAGAAAAAAAAACTACAAAAGACAATTTTAATATATGAAATGATTTTTTTGATTTTCCATTCACCATAATGAAGTATTTTTTTACTATCTCGTAAGAGATAGTATTGCGATCACGAAAATTTTCGATGTTGAGATTTTGATGTTTTTATACGTTTTGAAGGTTCCTGAATCATTTTCACTAAGGTTGAGAAAAATGTCTGTGTGTGTGTGTGTATGTGTGTGTGTGTATGTATGTAGACAAGATTACGCAAAAACGGTTTGAGCTAGAATGATGAAATTTGGTACATGGACATTATTCAAAATTCATAGTTTTCTATCAACTTTTGAGAAATGTAGCTCAACAGGAAGAGGGTCATTACCTACAACGTTTTGATTTTTTTTCCTCTCAAGTGACCGTAAAAATAAAGATATATGTTTGATAATTTTTCACATGATTAATAATAGTATAAAACTGCTATATATAGAATTTCAGCTTGATTGAATCGCTGAAAGTACCAGAATTAATTTTTTAACACTGCAAATCTCACGGGCCAATACGTGCCATGGTGCCATCAATAAAAAGCCAAACATGCGCTGGTTAAATATTTATTATTTATAATTTATAATTAATTAAATTTAATTTAAATATAATATATTATGTTATTTAATCCAATTCAAATTGCGAGATAGTCGAGTGGAGACACTCCAGCTTATTTCTCAATGTGTTTTTAATAAAAATATATTTATTTATGGGCTTGTGTGTGTGTGTGTGTGTGCATTGATTACTAAAAAATCCAAAATATTAATTAGGAATCTTAATTTATTATTGGTGTATAATTAGTAAATATTGAATTATTATAAGATATCAATGATATAAAAGAAAAACAGGAAATTTTATAATTTAGAATACAAATTTGAATTTAACTTCCTTAGAGGAAATAAGAAACATTGAAATGATTTAGTAAAGCCCTAATTTATTTATGTATATATCTGGGACTAAATCTTTTGGATTTTTTACCTTAACTTTAAATATTTCAAATAGATGGTAATATTAATTAATATATTTTATAAATGTATATAGAAAAATAAATATAAAATAAGATAGTATATCATGGTTGGAAAAATTTTTCATCCTTGAAGCAAATTTTACTTTCAGACGTCGTAAAAAAGAAAAAAAACAATTTATATAAATATAATTAATAAATATAAAAGTAAATTAGATTTAAGATTTAATAATTTATTAGTATTAATAATAATAAATTAGATAACAAATTAATTAATTTCGTTTAAATTTTAATTAAATTCTTGCATAATTATTTCATTTTTAAATTTGATTGAATATTAATAACATTTGCATTATGATCAAATCTATATATATAAACATATTTATAATACGGAAAACAAAATACTGTTTTTATATTATTAACTATTATTAATAAAAAATTAAAAAATAATTAATAAAATATCATTTAATTACTTACCATTACTTACACAGCCAACTTGGGTTGTCTTTTCCAATTCACTATTCAAAGTAAACTAATAAAAAAATATTTTATACTTTTAATAGAAAAAAATTTTTAATGAAATATATTTTAAATTTTTTTATTATCGTTTTTCAATGAATTCGACTGAGTGGCTTATCGTTTCTCGAAAGAAAAATATTTTAACCAAATGAATGGTTCTAGAAAGACCCGTTTTTTATACTGCCGATAGTTATCTTTTCTTATTTTATATTAACAATATTATTCATATAAATTAAAAAAAGTAAAATAATATAAATTATTAATATTTTTATTTTTATATTTTAATTTATATATAATATCATATCTATTTAAGATAGCATTTTTAATTTAATTTTAATATTAAATTATCATAAAGTTAAAGAAAAAAAGAAAAGTTTAATAAAATCTATATTATTAATTTGTATTATAAGATATGTGGTTGTGCTTCGGCTAAGAACTTTCAAGTTCCATTCAGCCACAGAGATAGATTTAGATGGATAGATAGACTTTAAATACAATTTATGGTAATTGTCCAGATTAGTTGTTATGTCATTTGGATAAAATTTTACCAGTAGATTCCTTTGTTAATTCTAAAGAAACTTTCCTTATGCAATATTATATCTAGTTGTTGGGATAAAAATTATTAAAATTTGAATATAAATTCATTGATATTTTGCTAGCATGTTTTATTCATTTGACCAGCAGAGGTGGTTTTTTCAGTTCGGATTAAATATAGAAAAATTTAAAAAATAATTAATTAAATAATTTCCCTATATCCAAACTGAACCTAAAAAACCGAAAATTAATGAAAAAGTGAATAATTAGTGAATTAGTCAATAAAATATTATTTAATAACTGCACATTTCGACGTTCATAACCAGCTAATCTGTCAAACCTAAAAAATCTTTATTTATCTCCTAAACTAGAAGATACCGAGAAAAATTACATAAGGAAAGTTTCTTTAGAATTAAAAAACGAATCCACTAGCAAAGTTTCATCCAAATCCATGACATGACAACTAATCTTGACACAATTACCCAATTTATAATTATCTGTGACATAAGTGGTCAAAAATTTTTAGAGCAGGGGTGGTCCACCGAAATGATCTTTGGAAGCTTCACGAGGTGCATAATAAATATTTCGATATTATGTTATATAATCGTATCGTATATTTATAAAGAATTATTTGGTCATTATAAATTAAATAGAATTTGTAAAATTTAACGGGCCTCAAGTATTATTGCGGGCCGAATGCGGCACTTGAGTCACGGATTGGCCCCATCTGGTTTAGAGATCACTGCAGTATGAAACAAATAATGAAATCATAGATAGGCTCTAAAAAAATGTATTAGTATTTATTTTTTTCGGAATTATCTTTAAAGCGAATGTGTATTATAAAATATAATAAATTTATCTAATATTTTGAAAGGTTTGTTTAAGTAAATATCAGTAAACGATTGGCATATACAAGATAGATTAAAGGTGATAACAAGCATGCTAAATAGACAGAGAGATAATGATCACATGATGCCAAGATTATAATTAAAAAACAAAGATAGTTGACAACAAGCAAATGTTGTTGATCCTCCTTTCAAGCCGGATATAATTATTAAAGAATAAACGTGTCACATTTGTTTATTAATAAAGCGCATTAGATTTTTCTCTTTTTTTTTTTTTTTGAGGAACGAGGAAATGAGCTGATATAAAAATCCTTCATTCATTTCATGGGAACTTGGTTCATTTTTAATCAATGTGTTTTTTTCTTCAAGGGTTAAGATTTAAAATCATCATTTATTTTTATGAATGATTAATGTTAATTAATATACTATGTTTAAAAATTTTGGAAGGAGAAAAGGTCAATATAAAATCTTGTCAAAATTCAAAGGATTTTTTGATTTTTTTAGAACTATTTACATAATATTTTTTTTTTGTTTTATATAAATAGCATTTACAAGTTTATTTTAATGAAGTTAAATATTTATTGAATGAATTAATAAAGAAAACTTTTTTAAAATACACGCTTTTTAATCAAAAATGCCCTAAAAAATAGAAAATAAAATATTAATTAAACCTTGAATATTATCCTTTACATTTGCCCAACAAAAAAGCGTGGGGCGGATATAATAATATTAAATTCTTTACCTACTGCATATGTTCATATGCGCCCACGCTTTTTTTGTTGGGCATATATAAAGGATAATATTCAAGGTTTAATTAATATTTTCTATTTTTTGATTAAAAAGTATTTTTATTATTTTTTATCCAATAAATATTTTAATTAATTTATTTTCAAGTTTTTAGTTTTATTTAGTTTTATTAACTTCACTTTTCTGTTTGTCTGTAATGTTCAAAATTTGTAATTGGATTTTAACCCACTTCTAGTTGAGCTATTTCGCTCAAATTTGAAACGTATATTAAAAGTCGATGTCACTGCAATAACATCCATTTACAAATTGTGAACATTGACAGAGAGAAAAGTGAAGTTAATAAAAAGCCTATAAAAATAATATTTTCGAGGACATTGTCGTTATCTTCTGTCAGAGATCATAATTCTCTAAAAATTATTTCTCTCCATATAATAAATTTTTGTTTTTGTTAATTCACTTATACCAAATAAAAATATATACATTTGTAAATCAATATATTATAGTAGTTTTTTTTAAATTTTTTTGAAAAATAAAAAATAAATAAATAATTTAATAAGACTCTAATTATAGATCAATAATATTTTACTTATCGTTATTTTTTGATTCAAGCACTCTTTCTTCGAATTATATTTTTTATAAATTTTAATTTTGTTTTTTTTTATATTATTATATTATTTCAATTTTTCTTTCTTATTAACATTTATTTAGATTGATCTTGAATACTCATTATATGACTCATTTTTTTATGTACAATAGTATATGTATATTAAATGAGTTTGGAATTAATTAAAAATGTTATGCAATAAGGATAAAATAAAAATTCATTAATAGAAGATCCAAGAAAAAAAATACGTTTGTTTTAATTACTTTTTTATACCAAATATATAATATTAAATGAATTTGAAAAAAATAAAAAATATTTATATCGATATATGTAGTTGTTTTGATAACAAATTCTTTGTTTTTTTCTTATTGGCCTTTGCACATTTTGTCTTTAAATTTTTATTTGATATTTTTTTGAACTTGGGAATGCTGTGGTGGGGGAGGGGTGTTAAAGTTATTTAACTTAACTAGCATTCAATTGGAATAATTAATTTTCTTAACGTTTAAATTAAAAATTGTTAAAATTCAATAAAATGAACTTTAAATATATTTTCATTTGAAATATATGCAAAAATTTAGCATAATAGAAAATTTAAATATATTTTTTTTTTAAATAATAAATAATTTATTCTTATATGTAGTTCTTTCTATACAATGTTCTATCACTATTAGAATAGTATATTTTTATATATATATATATATAATTAATTATATTTTGATTATTTCCAGTGAACGACACAATCCGTAATAATGGATGTGAGATGGCTGCCCATATTTTGCATTGTTTTATTGAATTTGACCATGAACTCGATTGAATTCAATCGATTTTACAATAATTCAAAATAAATAAATCAATTTGATTTATTATTTTTATTCAATATAATATGTAATAATAAAATAAATAATAATGAAATCAAATCATATTTTTTTTATTTTATCTCTTATATCACTCATTTCTGTATCAATTTAATTAACACACCAATTGAATAAATAATTAGTATAAAAAATAAATTAAAATGTTTTTAAATAATTTAATATAATTTGTATTTGAACATAAAAATGATTTTTTGATATATATGCATATTCTCTTACAATCTAAATCTAATCAATATAATAATAATAATAATAGTAATAATAAAATATCAAAAAATTATAAACAAAACAAATATTAACTGTAAATGCAACTAACTCTCACTTACAATGTTCAATCATTTTATTTATTATAATTAAAATAATACCTACCAAATAAAAGGCTTATAACCCTTCAGGCACTGTGCCTGCAAGCAATGTACAGTTATTATTAAAATTCACTTTTATTATATGTTATTTATCTTTCAAACGTACCAGAAACATATCGATTAGTTTTATATAAAAGATTAATTCAATCTTATACTATGTTGTATCTATCCAAGTAATAAGTATATAATACCAGGTTAGAAAATAAATAAATATAGTATTTAAATTATTATATAATCAAGCTTGATTGAGATTTCCTCCCCATAGAAAATTCATTTCATTAAAACATCAATTCAAATATTTTATAATAAATTATAAAAATCAAATAAATATTTAAATATATATATATATATATATCTTATCTTATTATACTGGCAAAAATTGTATATATATATATATATATATATGTATATATATATTTGTGTATTTTTGAGATATTAAATCGCTCTAAGGATTTTTTTGAAATTCACATAATAGATTTTAACAATTGTAATAAATTATTAAAAAAATGTAAAATTTTTAAAGTTTATAATAATAAATTGCAAAAATTTGTTAAAGGATCGTGCGATAGTTAGGTGTTCCAGGTACTATATATATTATATAAAATATAAGCAACAAAAATATAATTTGAGACTACCCCCGAAAAATTCTTTTATATTTGTTTTTTAGCAAAGAACATTTTATTATATGTTTTATTTAATGATTTAAATTTACTTTATTTGAAGAGAATTTTATTTTATTTAATGATTTATTATTATATTAGATAGGGCATATCAGTATCTTAGGCTATAAACGTCATTGGCAATATACTATCAGTATCTAATTTAAGGAAGTATTTCCATTATCAATAAAAATATAAATGAATAAATTATAAATAAATAAATGATAAATAAACTAATGTTATAGAAGTGGCTATAAAGGGACCACTGATAAATAAGTATTAAAACTAAATCACCGTAACAACAATGAAAATCACTCTGGTCTAACAACATGACTCCCTACGTCTTAATAAAAAACTTAAGAGCACTAAATATATTTAAATTTATATAAAAATATAATCATTAAGGTCGAAATGAGTGAATTATTAAAAATAAATAAGAATATAAAACGTTTTTATTTAAAATTTAATGAAGATCTACATAATTTAATTTGTTAATTGTTTAATTCAAATCGAAATGTATATAGAATATTTAAAAAAAAATAATAAATAAATAAAATTCGTGATTTTAAATGTAAACTTATAACTAAAAGTTTCTTCTTTATATTAGTGAATGTACAACTTAGATTTATTTAGGATATAATTATATCAAATAGGAGGTCAGCACAAGTTTAGCTTAAATGAAAGAAGAGTAATTTATTTAATGTATCTAATTTTTGAACTCATCTTTTAAAACAAATAATATATATATATATAAATTTGTTTCTTGGATCGATTTTCAATAATTGTTACTAGACCCTGTATTTGTGTCTAAGTGGGCCTTTCCGTTTTTGACTTTTAATAACTAATTAAAAACGCCTTTACACGTAATACCATTCAAATGTTATTAAGTAAATTAAGATAATAATGATAATAATTTTGATTGAATAGAATGAGTGAAGAATTTTAAGGTAAAGCGAGGTGAGGGTTCCAAAATAAAGTGTATAGGCTGTATCTGAATCTTCGAAAAAAAATATCTTGACAGGTTGAAAACAATGATAAATTATTACTTCAACCGGCAACCCAGGTGCAGGTGTGCCGAAGACGAGGGGCCAAAAAACCCTCGGGGGTCGTCGCCAGATCGAACGGGTCAAACCATCCTAGGGGAGATTAGACACCAAATAAAAAACACACACAAAAAAAATGTTTAAAATATTATAGCGGATTAGAATACTGATAAGATGAAAGAAAGATGAGAAAGGTTCAACAATATTAAAAGGCCTTAACAGTGTAATTTATACCACCATTATTTTGATAATTCGTTACAGAGACTAAGCACTACTTAAGATCTTTTACTAAAATTTTCTCCAGGCTTAATTTATTTATATAACAATAAAAATAAAAATTAGATGATAGAACAATCTTAGTATATTTTTTGTACTTATTGGATTTTGTTCTGACCAAGCTACTTTAACTTTCAAAATTATTTTTTCTGTTTTCGATAGTTAACTTTATTTAATTATCTTATATCACAAATCTTAAGCATATTCTTAACTTAATTATGCCACTCAGAAGCCAAAAAGATTAGCTCCACATATAAAGAAACTGAGAAAATGAAGCACAAAGTTCATAGTTTGTATTAAATTCAGGGTTGATTACAGAAAAATGTATATTACATTGCAATATTAAGATTCAATATTCACTTCATATGTTGCAGATTACATTACATTACATTACTAGCAAAATTTTAAAAATTGGAGTTAATAGGTTTGGCTTCTGAGTGGCTCAAATATAAATAAGTGTAACTTTAAAAGGCAACTAAAAAAAGAACTGAAAAGTTCATTTTCATTCAAAACTTTAAGACAGAGTGTGGTACAAACTGTGGAACATTTACTACTGGTGGTACCTTATAACCTGACAGTAGTACCTCCAGTATAGTTACTTTTAGTAAATACTTTTACAAATCATTTTAGTGGAACTTTTTGTTGGAAGTTTCGGTTTCTGTGTATCTCAACTTGTAAAAGTTTGAGAACCTCTACTCTAAGATATTCTAGTTCCTAAATTCTGAATAAGTTTTTCAATATTATCCATTGGAATGATTATGACTGATGATTATCAAACTTGCAACATTTTCACCAATCATCGTACTTAAATTAGGAATGAGTAATGTTTAAATTTAGAAATATTTAAAGAAAGGGTCAAACATTTATGTATACATTTATTCCTGCTATTGTTTTAGTCATGTGATTGATAAACGGATATATAACATATAATTATGCTAAAACATTGAGTTGTGTTTAGATTAATTTACTAAAGCAATTCTCATAGTTGATTATGATAAAACATTGAAAGTTTTTGTCCCTTATATACCATATTATACAATAGTTAAGATATATTCTATGTATATTGGTTTGAAATTCAAAAATTTTAATTCATTAAATTTATATTTTCCAAAATGATATGTACATTTCAATCTGTAGAATAAAAACTACAAATTATATATAAATAAACTAGACGAACCCGTTGCAAACGGTGTTTGCAATTTAATTTAAACTGAATTTGTAAATAACTTCATAATGTTAACGATATCACAAACATACATACATACGACGGAAATTATCTAGTTTGTTGATATATATGTATATATATATATATATATAGAGAGAGAGAATATATTTATAATGTATACAACGCTAATTCAAAGATAGATTTTTAAACAAAGCAGTTTTGAAAAAAAGAAAGAAAAATATTATAAAATAAAATAAATAAAATATTATATTAAAAATATTATTATTATTTTTATTATTAATATATATATATATATATATATATATATGAAGGTGCAGGCAATGCAGATGTATATTTTTATATTTTGAAGTAATATGCAAATATTTGTTTATTTAAATACAATTAAATATGTTTATTTAGTTATTTGTTTGTTGTTTTTGAAATGTTCATTTAACATAACATTGGGATAGCTACTAAAAATTCATGATTTTATAATTCATTTCGTATTCAAAAATTGTGAATTGTTATTTCTTTCTTTTTATCTTAGCGAAGAATAAAACATTTCAATACAAAGAGCGATTGATCGAATCCTTTGCTCAACAAAATGATCTCACTTCTCGAAAAATGATAAATTTGTTGTATAGTTAATAAAAAGACATGAAATATTGACATCTATGAATGCATTTTTATATCTTATATATATATATATATATATATATATATCAAATTGAAGAGATTTTAGAAACTTTTTTAAATATCAATATTCTGTAAAGAAAACTCAGCTACATCTTGTTGAAAAAACTATTTTTGAGCTTCTCTTACCTTTCTTAAAATTATATAAATAATTGTTAATTAATTATTAACTTTATAATATTTACCTAAACACACTTTTTTGTTAAGAAAATTTACCTATTCCTTGTTAAAAACAACTATTTTTGACCTTTTACTATTTTCCTTGGCTTTATTATTATTATTATTATTATTATTTATACATACATTTTTTGTGCAAATGAAATTCAATTACACCTTGTTGAAACAACTATTTTTGACCATCTCCTATCTTCTTTAGTTTATAGGCACTTTTACTTTCACATTGATTATTTTTAAATTAACTAAATCATTTGCTAACCTTCTTTTCTCTCCTGTTTCACTCATCATAACTTTTTTAATTTTATAAGTCTAATTAAATTTGAAGTTAATAGAGATTAGATTTGACAGTCTGTAAGTAAATTATTCCTTCATTTTGTATCTCTCTCTCTTCATATATATAAATTTTTTTTTAATATATTTGTCCCTCTCGATTTATTTAAAAATTTATTACAAATATTTTCAAGATTGTAAATTCAAAAAGAACTATTTTAAATTTAATGTTTTTAATATTATACATCTGTTCTGTCTATTTTAATTGGAAATTTCACATAAGCAAAATGAAGCTTATTACCATTTGATTAAAGGAATGTTTATTTTTGTTTTTTTTTTGTCATTCGAAATTCGTGATTATAAAAACATAAATGTATCAAAGTAACCTCAATTTTAGTATTCTATCGAAATGATATCATAAATTGTTTGGATCATCCAATCAGCCTGCGGGTCATGCATGTTAATTTGTAAAGACGGATATATAACAAATAATTAAGGAATAGTGCGATCCAATAAAAGTATAAACCTGACATTGGATAGTAATTGGATTGAAATCGTCCTTCTCCTTCCAATCGGACAACTCTTCCCGCTGACTCACCAGCAGGTCCAGGTAGTTTAGGAAATTTCCTATACAAGAAATGTGGGTCCTATTCAGATCCAACCGATTATTATACACATGAAAGGAAGAGCCTTTTAGGCTGGATATTCACTTGAGCGACTATATATTTACGGAAACAAAACCTCTCCTTCCTTGTCTATAATTATTCCTCTAAACGCTCTCTTTTTATTTCACTACTACACTTACACATTGCACACCTCCGGGTTTGATTTACACGATTAATAGGATGATGGTGAGTCATACATCTGATTATATAAATTCAAATGGAAATTATCGTTTCATATAAGATCGCTTTTTGTTTTAACTTATTATATATATATATATATATATATCGTATGCAAATGGCAATTTTAGGAAAATAGCATTTGCCTGGGCAAAAACTATTTGGCTAAATCTTTGTTGGGCAAATAGCATTAACTATTTCAGTAGCCAATTACGAAATATTCAAAAAAAAATTTGTTCATTTATATATATATATATATAAATGAAAAATATAAATCCACAAGTATAAAAAACGATGGAATTGTGACAAAATAGAAGAAATTATAACGCTTTTAAAACAGTGTCTAATAAAAATGACACAAGAGATGTTTTCTGTCCATAAATACTATTCATCCAAATATGGTCTTTAGAAATTGCTGGAAAAACAAAAGTTATATCAAAAACAAAGACTACAATAATAGTTGAAGCTATTTGCCCATCAAAGATTTAACCAAATGGCTTTTATCTAGGCAAATGCTATTTTCGTAGCCAAATTGAAATGAAATAATAGTTGAAGCTATTTGGCTAGGCAAATTATATTTTCCTAAGATTACCATTTGCCTACGACATATATATATATATATATATGAACATTGTAATTCACACCTTTTTTATTGTCATTATTTTTTTAAACCAAAATTAAATTATTACTTATTTGGACAAAATTCAGTGAATTCACAATGAGAATAGAGTATTAGATAGTTTATATAAAAGTATGTTATGAGTAAAATGGAATTAGTTTTCAGTCAAAATTAATATAAAATTCCTTTTTATAAAGGAATCGGGTTTTTTATATTATTTATCGTTTTAGTTAGTTGGTTAATGCGTTCTGGACTTGTTACTTATATTACTCTGAATTGAACATGCAATGTTAATAGACTTATAATCTTTTTTTGAAAAAATAAACATTATAAAATGCATTTTCATGGACACATGAAATAATCATATAACATAAAAATATAAAGTTCAAGTATATAATATTGAATCATAAATATATTGAGAAATAAAATAAGGAACTATCAAAACTCAATAAAAGTTAGTTATATTAAATTTCTTTTGCACACGTTTATTATTTAGACATGAAAATAATAGTATAGAGTATAATATAAGGATGTGCTAGTATTTGTTATACACTAATATGCAAATCAATTACCAATTATTTAAAATTATTCTTTTAAAACATATAGTACCAAAAATCTAGACTTTTTAATATTTATCCATCCGGTTGTGGGTGAGTGGTTAACAGATATTTGCTTCAGCTCGTTTTTTAGATAATTGAAAATTGAAATTGAAATTCCAAAACTTGACAAAAAACAAAACAAATAAAAAAAATACAAAAACAAAAACATTAATGATTGGAAGTCCTTTTAATCAGGTAAATAATTGAATTTAATTGCAATTAATAAGACAGAAATGGAAAGAGATATCTGTAATTTTTTATTTTAATAATAAAAAATCTACTATATTATTCAACAAATTACGAAAAATAAAAGAATAAATAATTTTAGTTTAAATTTCAAAAATTTATATTTTTTTTTGTCACTATTGTGTTCATTCACTCACCCCGTCAATATATCACTATAAAAATGCAATAAATGAGCTTAAAACTATAAATTACGAAAATTTTATAGTTTTTTTTTATCATGATCACAATATTTGTTCTGAAAGTAAATACAAATTATTATTATAAACTAAAATTGTAATGTGTTTGTTTAAAATTCTCTTTCCTATATTCTTGTTAACAAATTTATGAATTCAAATGGATTGGAAAGTATCTGTTGAAACAAGACAATGGAAATTTGAAGTTATTTGAATGAATATTGATTATGAAATTTCATAAACACACAATACTAATCATATATATATAGTTTCTCTAATTTTACTAAATTAATCCTTTGAAGATTTTAAATCATAATTTGAAAAGTTTATATTGACTATTTAATATAAATAAATAAAAATATTAAATGAGCATTAATTAAAATAAACTCCTTTAAAATAAAAAAACAATGTGAGAGTTATTTATTTAATTAAAATAAGTTATAGAAAAAAATTAAGTATAATTCTCAATAATATAGTTCAACCAAGAAAAATCTTATTTTAATTTTTTAATAATTTCACACACACACATAGGACAGAATAACAATATTTAAATTTAATTATTTTAGATATATAAATAAATGTATAAATAATTTCGTATATAAAATTTGACCAATATTATATAAGGAGAGTGAGTGTGAACTGTTATAAGTTAGAAATTGAATATATTTATTCCTAAATTTATATCCTACTAAAAATAATTTATATAAGTGAAAGTACCGGGACCCCGAGCCTCGGCTCGGTACTTAAGTTAAAAAAAATGATTCATTATTATTGGGTTTGGCTGGTAATATTAAGTACCGGGACCCCGAGCCTCGGCTCGGTACTTAAGTTAAAAAAAATGATTCATTATTATTGGGTTTGGCTGGTAATATTAAGTACCGGGACCCCGAGCCTCGGCTCGGTACTTAAGTTAAAAAAAATGATTCATTATTATTGGATTTGGCTGGTAATATTAATACCTGGGACACCGAGCTCTCGCTCTACCCTTTAAAAAATATTGATACACAATTCTTTAATTATTTATTACAATTATTAAATGTTACACATTTGCATCAATCTGATTAAAATTAATGAACTTGTGCTCCTCAATAATACATAAATATATAATATATAGGTACATATATTTTTTTTCTATAGTGTTTTTTTGAAAAACTGTTTAGCGCCCCAAGTGGTTATAAAACAAACTAAAGACAAAAAAACGTGCTTTGCAGCTTTTCGGAATTAAAAAAGCAAAATTGGCAGTCGTGGGACTGGCCGACAGAAGTGAAAACTTCTGCGTAAGAAATTTTAAAACAGACGAAATTCGCGCTATTTCACGAGAAAGATGAATTTCATATGCATGTATATATATATAACTTATATATTATTTTAAACATATATTTTAAACAAATTTGTAACTTATATTTATATATATATAAATACACAACTTTGTTTAAAATATTGCAATACGAACTGTTTTATAATTCTTATCTCTAACATAAAATATATATTTATTATGTGAAGTTCATTTCGTATAATTTTGATTATATATGTATATATGAAATGAACTTTACATAATAAATATATATTTATATGTTAGAGATAATTTATAAAACAGTTCTAATGACAATTCAAATTTCGCGCTCTGTTATAAGAAATTTGAAAGCAGATGGTTTCATGGTGTTGGTCACGATCACGCGAGTTCTATACTTTTTCCCCATCCCGCAAAAGTGCTCAACGCCGCTAAAGAAGTTTTCACTTCAAAAATTATTTAATATTTGGAAATATATCTGACTTATAGAAAAAATGAATATTAATTAAAGAAAGAAATAGTTTTTAAAATATCCTGAATAATATGTAACAATTTTCAAGATAGAAATTTATTACAATATTACAATTATTAACTGTTGCATCATTGCATCAATCTGATTAAAATGAATGGAACTTCGGGTACTCAATAATAATAAATAAAATAATATTAATAAATATATTGAATAATATTTTATTGAAAAAATATTAAAACTTATAAAACTATCTAAAACTTTATTAATAAAAGAACAATGAATAAATAAATATAGAATAGTAATTTATTAAAAAGTAAACAATAGATAAAAAGAAAAAAAAATAACAAAATCATTATTTTCATTTTTAAATAACGATTCACCCGGCGAGTTTCGAACCGACGAAATCCACTCGTTAAAACATCAGTCCAACCGCTGGACTATATGTATTTAGATAAAAAATTGTCATTTTTTTACTGTCTTAGCAGGCAGTATTAAAAATTTTGACGTTTTCCATATATAATTTTCAATTAAGAAATTAATAATGAAGCTGTATGTTTCAAGAGATATCATCAATAAAACTTAATTTTTCTTTATAAATACTATATCTAGTGTGAATTTGAAAAAAATCGTTAGAGCGGTTTTTGAGAACCAATATATATAGATAAATACATATATACAATTTTAGCTAGCATAATAAGATAAGAGTACCGGGACCCCGAGCCTCGGCTCGGTACTTAAGTTAAAAAAAATGATTCATTATTATTGGATTTGGCTGGTAATATTAATACCTGGGACACCGAGCTCTCGCTCTACCCTTTAAAAAATATTGATACACAATTCTTTAATTATTTATTACAATTATTAAATGTTACACATTTGCATCAATCTGATTAAAATTAATGAACTTGTGCTCCTCAATAATACATAAATATATAATATATAGGTACATATATTTTTTTTCTATAGTGTTTTTTTGAAAAACTGTTTAGCGCCCCAAGTGGTTATAAAACAAACTAAAGACAAAAAAACGTGCTTTGCAGCTTTTCGGAATTAAAAAAGCAAAATTGGCAGTCGTGGGACTGGCCGACAGAAGTGAAAACTTCTGCGTAAGAAATTTTAAAACAGACGAAATTCGCGCTATTTCACGAGAAAGATGAATTTCATATGCATGTATATATATATAACTTATATATTATTTTAAACATATATTTTAAACAAATTTGTAACTTATATTTATATATATATAAATACACAACTTTGTTTAAAATATTGCAATACGAACTGTTTTATAATTCTTATCTCTAACATAAAATATATATTTATTATGTGAAGTTCATTTCGTATAATTTTGATTATATATGTATATATGAAATGAACTTTACATAATAAATATATATTTATATGTTAGAGATAATTTATAAAACAGTTCTAATGACAATTCAAATTTCGCGCTCTGTTATAAGAAATTTGAAAGCAGATGGTTTCATGGTGTTGGTCACGATCACGCGAGTTCTATACTTTTTCCCCATCCCGCAAAAGTGCTCAACGCCGCTAAAGAAGTTTTCACTTCAAAAATTATTTAATATTTGGAAATATATCTGACTTATAGAAAAAATGAATATTAATTAAAGAAAGAAATAGTTTTTAAAATATCCTGAATAATATGTAACAATTTTCAAGATAGAAATTTATTACAATATTACAATTATTAACTGTTGCATCATTGCATCAATCTGATTAAAATGAATGGAACTTCGGGTACTCAATAATAATAAATAAAATAATATTAATAAATATATTGAATAATATTTTATTGAAAAAATATTAAAACTTATAAAACTATCTAAAACTTTATTAATAAAAGAACAATGAATAAATAAATATAGAATAGTAATTTATTAAAAAGTAAACAATAGATAAAAAGAAAAAAAAATAACAAAATCATTATTTTCATTTTTAAATAACGATTCACCCGGCGAGTTTCGAACCGACGAAATCCACTCGTTAAAACATCAGTCCATCCGCTGGACTATATGTATTTAGATAAAAAATTGTCATTTTTTTACTGTCTTAGCAGGCAGTATTAAAAATTTTGACGTTTTCCATATATAATTTTCAATTAAGAAATTAATAATGAAGCTGTATGTTTCAAGAGATATCATCAATAAAACTTAATTTTTCTTTATAAATACTATATCTAGTGTGAATTTGAAAAAAATCGTTAGAGCGGTTTTTGAGAACCAATATATATAGATAAATACATATATACAATTTTAGCTAGCATAATAAGATAAGAGTACCGGGACCCCGAGCCTCGGCTCGGTACTTAAGTTAAAAAAAATGATTCATTATTATTGGATTTGGCTGGTAATATTAATACCTGGGACACCGAGCTCTCGCTCTACCCTTTAAAAAATATTGATACACAATTCTTTAATTATTTATTACAATTATTAAATGTTACACATTTGCATCAATCTGATTAAAATTAATGAACTTGTGCTCCTCAATAATACATAAATATATAATATATAGGTACATATATTTTTTTTCTATAGTGTTTTTTTGAAAAACTGTTTAGCGCCCCAAGTGGTTATAAAACAAACTAAAGACAAAAAAACGTGCTTTGCAGCTTTTCGGAATTAAAAAAGCAAAATTGGCAGTCGTGGGACTGGCCGACAGAAGTGAAAACTTCTGCGTAAGAAATTTTAAAACAGACGAAATTCGCGCTATTTCACGAGAAAGATGAATTTCATATGCATGTATATATATATAACTTATATATTATTTTAAACATATATTTTAAACAAATTTGTAACTTATATTTATATATATATAAATACACAACTTTGTTTAAAATATTGCAATACGAACTGTTTTATAATTCTTATCTCTAACATAAAATATATATTTATTATGTGAAGTTCATTTCGTATAATTTTGATTATATATGTATATATGAAATGAACTTTACATAATAAATATATATTTATATGTTAGAGATAATTTATAAAACAGTTCTAATGACAATTCAAATTTCGCGCTCTGTTATAAGAAATTTGAAAGCAGATGGTTTCATGGTGTTGGTCACGATCACGCGAGTTCTATACTTTTTCCCCATCCCGCAAAAGTGCTCAACGCCGCTAAAGAAGTTTTCACTTCAAAAATTATTTAATATTTGGAAATATATCTGACTTATAGAAAAAATGAATATTAATTAAAGAAAGAAATAGTTTTTAAAATATCCTGAATAATATGTAACAATTTTCAAGATAGAAATTTATTACAATATTACAATTATTAACTGTTGCATCATTGCATCAATCTGATTAAAATGAATGGAACTTCGGGTACTCAATAATAATAAATAAAATAATATTAATAAATATATTGAATAATATTTTATTGAAAAAATATTAAAACTTATAAAACTATCTAAAACTTTATTAATAAAAGAACAATGAATAAATAAATATAGAATAGTAATTTATTAAAAAGTAAACAATAGATAAAAAGAAAAAAAAATAACAAAATCATTATTTTCATTTTTAAATAACGATTCACCCGGCGAGTTTCGAACCGACGAAATCCACTCGTTAAAACATCAGTCCATCCGCTGGACTATATGTATTTAGATAAAAAATTGTCATTTTTTTACTGTCTTAGCAGGCAGTATTAAAAATTTTGACGTTTTCCATATATAATTTTCAATTAAGAAATTAATAATGAAGCTGTATGTTTCAAGAGATATCATCAATAAAACTTAATTTTTCTTTATAAATACTATATCTAGTGTGAATTTGAAAAAAATCGTTAGAGCGGTTTTTGAGAACCAATATATATAGATAAATACATATATACAATTTTAGCTAGCATAATAAGATAAGATACCTGGGATACCGAGCTGTCGCTCGAAAAAATATTTAGACATTATTATAGACATTTTCATTCTGTAAATTAAATAATTTTATTTCATTTAAATAAATATCTATTTTTAAATAATTTTTCTCTCTACATTATTTATCTAATTCTGACAATATATTAAGATCACACCGGGACCCCGAGCCTCGGCTAGGTAATTAAGTTAAAAAAAAATAATTCATTATTATATTGGGTTTGGCTGGTAATATTAATACTTGGGACACCGAGCTGATATACAATTCTTTAATTATTTATTACAATTATTAAATGTTGCATCATTGCATGGAACTTGGGGTCCTCAATAATACATAAATATGTATACCGGGACCCCGAGCCTCGGCTCGGTACTTAAGTTAAAAAAAATGATTCATTATTATTGGATTTGGCTGGTAATATTAATACCTGGGACACCGAGCTCGCTCTACCCTTTAAAAAATATTGATATACAATTCTTTAATTATTTATTACAATTATTAAATGTATTAAATAATATTTTATTGAAAAAATATTAAAAATTATAAAACTATCTAAAACTTAATTAATAAAAGAACAATGAATAAATAAATCACGAAAATAGATAAAAAAAAATGCACGCGGCGAGTTTCGATCCTTCGAACTCGGGGAGTATAAACAATTGTTCTTACCGCTGGTCTATGATATTTTGATAATTACAAAGATATTTTTACCATCTTTCAAAGACATTTATTTGTTTTGTTGTTTTTTTTTGAGAGAGATTAATAAATATATATATATTTTATTAAAAATAAATATTTTTAATTTTATTTCGAAATTAAATAATGAATTTTATTTTAAAATATTTTAAATATTTAAAAAAAAAGCGGGAGTAAAATTTCAATATGAATGTCATATGTCATCGATAAATAATAAATAATATTAATAAATATTAAATTTAATAAAAGAACAATGAATAAATAAATATAAAATAGTAATTTATTAAAAAATAATAGATTAAAAAAAAAAAAAAAATTATTTCAAAACCATTTTTTATTTTGTTGTTATTTTTTTTTTGAGAGAGATTAATAAATATATATATATTTTATTAAAAATAAATATTTTTAATTTTATTTCGAAATTAAATAATAAATTTTAAAATATTTTAAATATAAATAAAAAAAATATTAATACAAAATTAAAAAAAGGCGGGAGTAAAATTTCAAAATGGATGCCATTTACGTCACCCATATATAATTTTCAATTAAGAAATTAATAATGAAGCTGTAAGTTTCAAGAGATGTGATCAATAAAACTCAATTTTTCTTTATAAATACTATATCTAGTGTGAATTTGAAAAAAATCGTTAGAGCGGTTTTTGAGAACCAATGGTTATAGATAAATAGATATATAGATATATAGATATATAGATATATAGATATATACAATTTTAGCTAGCATAATAAGATAAGATTTCTTTCTCCAATATACAATTAAAATTAATTAAATATATTTAATAAATGAATTAATATTTGGGAAACTATATTAACATTAATTGTCTTTGAATTTGAGTGGATGAATAAAAAGTATTTGATTAACGATTAAAAATTTGAACAAGATATATAGGGAGTGTTTGAACTACAAATAATAGGAATTGGAAAAAAAAGAATAATTTAAGGTAATTGTTCAGTCTAACCGATGTATCAAGGATTTGGATAAAACTTTACCAGTGGATTCCTTTTTTGATTCAAAAAAACTTTCCTTAAAAAGTATGTGGCGGTCGCTTCTAGTTTAAGAGATAGAAATCATTAAAATGTTTATATAAATCCATTTATTTAGCTTCCATATTTTATTAATTTTTTTATAAGTTCGGTTTGGATTTATAAAAATTAAAAAAATAATTAAATAATTTTCCGAACTTATAAAAACAGAAAATTAGTGAATTAGTCAATAAAACATTATTAAATGGCTGATCGTTCATAACTATTAGTTAATCTGTCAAAATTTAATAATTTTTATCTGGTAAACTAGAATCGACCGCTGTTTAAGGAAAGTTTTTTTGGAATCAAAAAAGGAATCTACTGTTAAAGTTTTATCCAAATCCATGATACATCGGTTAGACTGAACAATTACCTAAAAAATAAAATAATTGTAATAAAAAAATTGCATGACCTCTATGCATCTCCAGACATAGTTAGGGTTATAAAATCGAGAAGGCTGCGATAGGCAGGGCACGTGGGTAGAATGAGAGAGGAAAGAATGGCGAAAAATATATTGGGATACGTCCGGTTGGAAGACCAAGGACGTGAGAGAGATAGGAGGGTAGTAGTTGGATGGTTGTGGCTCAGGATAGGGACACTTGGAGAAATGTGGTTGCTGCGGCCAAGAACTTTCGTGTATCTTTGAGCCATAGAGATAGATAGATAGAATTGTAATAATATAATGTATTTCTTATGATTTAAATAAAAAAAAATTATTTCTTTAAATGTATAACGCCTTTTTACTTTCCCGCATACTTCGTATAAGGGAAGTATTGGAATCGTCAAAAATTTCGACTTCGAGATTTCGATAGATCTTGACGTTTTACACCTCCCTGAGTCGGAAAATACCATTTTTCGAATTATGTCTGTGTATGTATGTATGTATGTATGTAATGTCTGTAAGCAAATTTACTCAAAAACTAATCAAGCTAGGACTTCGAAATTTGGTACACCGATATTATTCACAGTTTGTAGATTTCTATCAAAATTTCGTCAAAATCGGTTAACCGGAAGTGGTACTTTGCCTACACTGGTTGCGTTTACCTTTCAAGTAAAGTACCAGTTTGCTTCGAGATATTTGCTTCCTATTTTGTATATAGATTTAAAAATATGAAAAAAATTGAGATACCAAATTTCATCATGATCTGATTACCGGAAGTGACATTTTACCTATACAAGTAGCGTTTCTTTTTTACCGACCGACGATAGTAAGGGAGGTATTGTTTTCACACCAAATTTCACCTTTGGATATTTTTAGGTACATATCTCCACGAATCATGCATTTTCTTAACAGAAAAAAGTATTTTTAGCATGATGTCTGTCCGTCCGTATATATATATAAATGTTACCAAATATCAAATTTGACACCAATAAACTAATACGAACTGGCTCTTTATCAATACAAAGTTTACACATTCTAAATATTCATTCACAACTCTTTATACCTATTTATATGCGGGAAAGTCTAGGGGAGGACACTCCCGCTTATTAATACTATTATACTACAATATATCTCAATGGAGTATTATAAATAATCCATTTTCGAAAATAAAATTAATTTAATTTTTTTTAATTTTTTAATTCTTAACAAGTTAAAAATAAATTTGAACTATTTAATTTTTTTAGAGATTATTTGATGCACTTCAATCCATGTTTAATATCGATGCTTGAAACATATACATATATAAACAAGACAAAACAAAAAAAAAAAATAATATCTATCCATTTGAATGCGAGTCAACGCGAGGTGTACAATCGACATGCTTTTAGAAAGTTTTGAAAGTAATTCATTATTTACGTTGATTCATTTCTAAATGTATGCTCGTATCGTTTCGTTGAGGTTGAAAGTGAAGGTGTTTGGAAATAGAAAAAAAGCATCCCATAACAAGTATTGAAGTCATTAATGGTATTCAATATTTATCTAAGACCTGAACAAGTCCCATTCTTGTGAAGGGCATTAAGTGAACGAAGGCATTGCAAAGGGAGAGAAAAAAAAGGTTACCTCAGTATTTGCTAGGAAAACAGTCACTCAGTCACAAGTGCAAGGGAAAAGGAAGGTGACTTCTTCAGCAAATATTTTTTAAGTCCTTTGCCTTTGAATTTCAATCTCTTTTCCTTCTTACCACACTTGGACTGCTAAGTTCAAATAGACAAATAGAAAATCTATTAAAATTTTTGGAAAATTCACAATATAAGGGGAACAATAAGAGTTAGCATCTCTCTATAAATTATATATATACATATATAAACTGGGAATTAGGAATTTGATTTTTTTGGGGAGGAATTTTGATCATCTGAATCACACACTTAAGAATTATTTTTCTAAATAAAAGAAAAAATTTAATATATCGTTTAAATAATTTAAAATTTTTCTGGTACTTATATACTCTATACACCAAAATTATTATTTTATAATATCTTGTAATAGTAAAAGTAAGTAAACAAATTATTTTCTATAAATTAATTTTCATTTATATATATATATATATATATATAAAGGAATTTCCTAGAAATTGCTTTTTGAATCATGTAAGAATTTTAATATTTTAATTTATTAATAATAAGAAAAAAAACAGGAAAAATATTAATTCTAAATAATTCTAGAAGAAAACAAATGATATCACTACCTTTAAAAAAATACAGATTCATAAAGAATGTTAATTTTCTCGAGATTGTTCGACTCTGAATTTGAGTTCAAGCCATTCAGAGCAAATTTTGCTTGAATTCTAACTAATATTATGATATTTCTTCTTATAAATTAATTATAATTAAAAGAAAAACTTTAGATAATCATTCTTTTTAAATAGAATAGAGTACCTATAAAGGAATTTCATCTTCAGACATAGTTAGGGTTATAAAATCAAGAAGGCTGCGATGGGCAGAGCGCGTGGCTAGAATAGGAAAATGAAAGAATGGCGAAAAATATATTAGTGGGGAGACCGATTGGGGGAAACGTCCACTTGGAAGACCAAGGACGCGGTGGGTGAACAATGTAAGAATGGAGATAGGAGAGGGTAGTGGTTGGAAGGTTATGCCTAAGGATAGAGACACCTGAAGAAATGTGGAAGCCGCGACCAAGAACTTTCGAGTTCCGTAGAGCCACAGAGATAGATAGATAGAGTACCTATAACACAAAATATTAATATTTTTTTAAAAATAAAACAAATTACAAATAACTACATTAAAATTAAGAAAAAAAAAACAATATCCAGAATGTTTTTATCTTTTAGATTTTGAATCCATGTGCTCCAGACATTCAAGTAGACATTTACTTTTTGTAATTGTAGAACTAGAGATAAATTAAATAAAAATATTATTTATTATTATCATCTTATCTTTACTGGTTAACATACTTATAAAATATCACCGTTGCATCATTGTGTTTTGACTCTAGTGATGTCCTAATCATCAACATACGTGATAAGTGAATTAACAATTTTAAGTTGGAAGAAGTAATATTGTGCAATTTTTTCAATGCAATTATAGTGTCAACTTTGGCCAATTTTAATTAACATTAAATAAGAAAAAATACTGAAGAATTTCTGAAAGTAACACTGAATTGTTTGAAATTGTAATTTTTGGAATGAATGAATGAAGCAGACTCACCTCTGGTTCTTCTCACAACTGCTAAAGTATCAAATGTCATCTAAAAGTCTTCTACTCTCATGGATGGTAGCTAAAACACTCGAAGAAAGATAACCAATTCAGAAAGGATCATATTTACAATTAAGTTTTCAACACTAAAATACTTTTGGAAGATTTGTTTTTGATTTATTGAGAGAAAGAATGTTATTAATTAAATATTAATATTTTTAACCATTCACATGGATAAATAATATTTTAGTAATATTTAAAGAAAAAAAAAGAAAAAACAGATTCCCGCTTTTATTTTAATATTATTTAGGATTTTAGGATTTTTGGATTTTTGTAACAAAATATCTAAAATAATTTTGTTTATTTTTAGATTTAAATTTTTTTTTCTAAAAATAAATTTGGAAAATTCTCTATCATAAATTCAATGTATGAAACTTATATAATACAATTTGAAGATGTTGACTCTATATAGCAGCATGTTTGATGAATTAGATGATTTAGAAGATTTTACAATTTCAAGGCGATTTTAAAGAAAGGGTTATTTTGATATTATCTTAATATGAAATATTCATAAATGAACTTTAAAAATAAAAATTGAGAAAATTAATATTTATAAATCGACTAAGTAAAGACTTTCTGAAAATATTGGGTAATATTTTTTAGTAATGTAAAGTAACCTGTCTAATCTATTTAGAAGTTAAAACATAAATAATTTATTAAATACAAATTTATAAAAATAAGAAAATATAGATTTAGCAAATAAATAAATATAGGATAGACAAATTCTTGGTGTTCGATCTAAGAATTGATAGTATAACAAAATCAAAAATTATGATAGTTATTTTGCAATTAAATTAAGATATTCTGCCGCCATATTATTATACTTATGTTGTGAAGATTGCCTCATAATCTTGTTCATTGTTGCCCATAAATCAAATTAATAAATAAATATTCTTTATATTCTCTTTGGACTTCTTTGTTGATGCTATTTTAATTGTATTTAAAAAAAGAAAGGATTATAATTTTTTTGAATCATTTAAAGTTGAAGATGATAAGTCTGAAATATCATTCCAATTAGAAACAATAAAGAAAGAAATGAATTTCTTAAACAAGTGAATCGTATTATATTTCTCTCTCTTGGGGAGAAAAATTCTTCTGAAGAACAAAATTACAAAATACAGGTTGAGTGAATAAAAAATCATAATTTGTTAACGTATATAATATGAGTTTTTTTACAATTAAAATAAAAAGATAATTTTTGTCATTTCTAAGAATTTTATGGAAATTTCTTTTAATATAACTTTATATATATATATATATATATATATATATATATATTGTTTTTACCCTGTGTATATGAGGAAAACCAAATTGGAAATTTCTCTGATCGTAATTTTTAAAAGGAAATAATAAAATTCAAGTTTGTTTTTTTATTTATTTAAATTTTAGTGAACAACTTTCGAAATTTGAATTCACCATAAAAAGTTAAAATTTTCATTTTAAATATACCTAACATTAATTAATTATGGGAGAGATTTCAAGGGAAGAGAATTTAAATTCTATACATTGAGGACACATGATGATTGGCAATATTCTATAAAGAAATCCATTAAATAAATACCTCCATAAATATACATGCAAATACCATGCAAACACCCTAGTAAAGTTCGTCACTGAATATTTTTTATTTACTTTGTACTATTTCAATGAAATAGACAAATAAATTATCAATTTATTCAAATATTAAAAGTTTGTTTGACTCTTAAATAATATAGAATATCGTCATAATAGGAAAATAACCTTTTGGTAAAATAAATCTGAATTTAAGTTTAAACAAATTAATTTTACCTATATTGAAATAATTTATGAAAATAAGTTTAATAATTTTAAGAAATTTTATCAATAAAATTAATATATATTTTATATTTTTATAAATTATAAATTATATACACACATATATATATAAATAATTAATTATTTTAAATATATTATTAATTGTTTTAATGATAATAAGTTGGCTTTAATAGATTATAAAATAATCCCACATGAAATCAAAATACATTCAACAAGTGGGATTCGTTAACCACCTGTTGAATCTAATCTTCCATGAAAATAACAAATATTCTAGGGTAGATCAATCCAGATAGATCACAACACTTTCCTTTCAGCAGGCAACTATCACCTGACTCCAGTCTAAATTTGAACCAGCTGGGTCTTTTGGTTTTTGTTTAACATCCATTAATAGCATACTACCTAGATTTGAGAAGAAAATTAAAAAAGTGAATTTCGTTTGCTCATTAAACATTATTTTTTGCGAACGAGTTTTTGCACCGCTTCGAAGCCACAGCACACCAGATACCAAACAGCAGTCAAAAAAGTGGGTTTTTCTAGTCTAGTTTTTTTTTTTTGTATTATATAGCCTTTTCCTAGACAAACAAAAATATTAATAAATAATTTAGATATAGTGTATCATTAAAAATAGTAAGTAGTGTAGAAATAAAAAAAACACATTGTATATATATAATTACGACCCTGAGGTCACCTATTAGTTGTAAAAAAAGTCATGTAATCCCATTTATATGTTATGGGAAAAAGCAACATATATTAGTATCTTGGGCTAAAAAAAGGCATACATACTGGAAAAAAACTAAAAAATAGTGGATTTTTCGGGGTAAAGCGACGCCAAAGAAGGCCACGACAAATCTTATTTTTTGGAAGGGATAAACAAATTGAAGAAACGTTGAACGAAGTGTATAGAGCTCAAAGGAGACTACCTACGTTGAAAAATAAATAATTTTTTTATCAAAAAACTTCTTGCATTCAAAAAGTCACAAACTTATTGACCTTCCAATTTAACAATTTTTTGTAATAATTGATATTTAAAATTTAAAATTAACCAATAATATTAAATATTGTATGTTAATTTTAATAGGAAGATTTAATAATAAATATTATTTTATTATCCCTAATAACTTATAATTATTATTTTTTACTTAAGTTTTATATTTTTATTTTGTTTTAATTTTCTTAATCATGTGTATATATATATATATATATATATAAGATATACTATAAATATAAGTAATATTTATACTATTATCTTGTGACTAATAATATTATATATTTTATGATATACGTAAGATTTATATATAGATATATAATGTATACTATTTTTTATAATATTATTGAAAAACATAAATATGAAACTTGATTTAATAATATGTTAAAATTTTTTGCTACAAAAATTGACATCCACTTGTGTAAATAGAGAAAAGGTAATATTTTCATATCTCATTTTCAAATAATAAAAAAAATTCTACTATACAACATATAATTCTGATTATTATAATATAAAAAAGTGTATTTTTCTAATTTGTATTTCAAATTCTTCGAAATAAATATACGAGTATATATTTAAAAAGAGAAATCGAAATTGTATTTATTTAAACTAAATTTTATGTATATATTATTAATAAATAATCAATGATTCAATATTGGTATAAAATACTAAAATTATTTATTTTAAATATATTATTAATTGTTTTAATGATAATAAGTTGGCTTTAATAGATTATAAAATAATCCCACATGAAATCAAAATACATTCAACAAGTGGGATTCGTTAACCACCTGTTGAATCTAATCTTCCATGAAAATAGGGTAGATCAATCCAGATAGATCACAACACTTTCCTTTCAGCAGGCAACTATCACCTGACTCTTGTCGAAATTTGAACCAGCTGGGTATTTTAGTTTTTGTTTGATACCCATTAATAGCTAACTATCTAGTGTTTTGAGAAGAAAATGGAAAAAAGTGAATTTCGTGTACTCATTAAGCATTATTAATTGCGAAAAAAACATTTGCGCCATTTCGTAACTGTAGATGAAACGTGGATCCACCACAACACACCAGAGACAAAATAGCAGTCAAAACAGTGGGTTTCTCGGGGTGAATCCAAAGATGTCCTCAACAAATATTGTAAAGAGCTCCAAGAAGACTACGTTGAAAAATAAAATAATTTTTTATCCAAAAACAAGTTTTTCATTCAAAAAGTCACGGAATTATTGACCTGCCCTCGGATATATGCTAGAATGTAAATTTAAATACGAGAAATATATTGAATTTTACTTTTAAAAATATTTACACCATTTATAATAACAATATTTATACTATTATTAAAAAGAAATTAAAATGAATAAATAATTGATATATATATCCTACTAAAAAAAATTAATCAACATTTAATTTGAATGACGTTTGTTGTTTTTTGTTTAACTTATAAATATATATAAATATACATATATATATATATATGTATATGCTCTCAGTTCAATATATATAGATGAAAAGAATAAATAATGTATTGAAGAGGACAAACTATTTTGCAACGCAATTGAAGAAAATGTTGATGTTCGTCCAATCTTTTCTCTCTTATCACATCACATACGAACATGTTTATGATTTGGATTTTGGTTTCCTCGACGTTTCGTTTATCCGTTGAGAAACCGCAACGGCCATAACCACCCACGGACGGACGTACGTGATCCATGATGCAGGAAAGTCTCAACGGACTCAGCGCAAAATAAACAGTTTTACTCATATATATATATATATATATATATACATATATACATATATATTTTCGGTCCACGTTTGAATAGACGTCTTTCATAGGCGGGTTTGTTTATTTTTCATATTGGCTTGATAGTGAGGAGCAAGGGCCTTGGAAGTCGGGTCACCAGAGATAAACTCTCAATCCTCAATGATCCTTCAGAATCAGAAGCCTCTTCTTCAACCACTTTGAGAATTATCACTTTTTAAAATAATCATATTATAACAATATTCTTATTCTGCATAAAAAAATACGCATATATTTGTACCACATTATTTTTTCTTAAATAAAATTTAAAACTAATCAATTATAATTTATTTACAATATTATTGTATATTTTTAAAGATTCGAAATAAAACTAACAAATAAGAATTATAATTTTATTGACAATATTATTGTGTATATTATTGAAGATTCCTTTATGGCAAAATGATACCAAATTTATAAGAGTATAGAATAGTGAAAAAATTATCAGCTATCTAAAATAATATATATTTCACTCAAAATTTATTTTATCAGAATTATATGTAATTAATGGTAATATTTCTCTCTTAATCGAGATTAAATATTATTAAATTAAATTATCTTGCAATTATATGTCAATATTGTCTTTGATCTGAAGTGAAAATTTAAAATTGTTTGTGAAAACTTTAAGATTAATTAAAATATTACATATTTCGAACAGGGATTTATATGATAAAACAGTTAATAGATCTATACATATAATTCAAGACCAATACCAGACTAAATTTCATGATATTCAGACTGTTTGAAGTTTAGAATAATTTTAATAAACTTATTGAGCGTGTCATTTTTTCAATTTATTGGAATAAAGGAAACTTAACATAAAAATTATTTTAGGGTTTTTTTTTATAAATAAATATATAATTATTAGAAAAATTGAATAAAAACTACATTTAAAAAATTGATTATTGGTTGTTTTATAATAAACTTCCGATTAGATATATTCTAAAATATTTTTTTTATATTTATATTTGATTTTGACATTTCAGTAAACTTTCAGCAAGTAGAGTAACATGTTGTCAGAGCTTGAGTGGATTTTTTGACTCTGTACGATTTATTGTGTAAATCTTTGGTTCGATTTAATTGATTCTTATCATTTTAATAATTTACATTTGTTAACAAACGAGAAATAATTATACCAACTTTTTGATTTAGACCACTTTCTTGAGTTATATTAATACAAATTAATTCGTTGTATTTAAAAGTAATTACCTCGAATCAAGAAAATCAAGATTGAGAGAATCCATTGTACTGATCATACAATACATCTACCTCGATAGGCGCTATCCTTTCATTAGATGTACAAAAATCAATTTTTTTTTCTTTTTATTTAAAACAAATTTACTATACTATTTCCATAATTAAAACAATTTGTATAATAAATTAAATTGAACGGTATTTTGAATTAAAAATTTATGACTTCTCATTTAGACAATCCCTGAAATTATTCAATTGGGTGTTGATATTCCTGAATAGAAAATCCATTCATTTTTTCGTCTTTGTTTGTAAAATGGCCTTCAATCATTTTTTCCTGTTTGTATCCTTCATTCACTACGAAGAAAATATAAAAACAACTATTTTTTCTATTAATTAATGTTTATATATATATATATACAAATTTGTTTTTAATTTTTTTCCCTTTTAAACTATTACATTTATTTATTTATTAGAATATTAAAGACAACAGCTAAATTATTTTAAATATATATTTATTAAAACTTTTCTGAAACATTAGTGAAATTATTAAATTGGATCACCAATCGATGTTAAGAAATTTATTTTATAAATAATAATCAATCTAAAATAAAAAAAAATATATTTTTTGAAAGTGTTTTTAAGTGTTTCTTTTTCATTGATTAATCAAAAATATAATGATTGAACTTTCTACTATTTTCTTTGAAAGATCCTCAAGATCTTGTTGATAAGTTCTAGATATTCAAGATTCTATTGAATATTTAAAATTCATGCATATTCATGCATTATGACACGATAATCACATCATATGATTTAAAAGTGGAAGGAGAGGTGGCATTCATTTACAATTTATAGGTTATATCTTGGATGAAAAGCAACACAAAAATTTTTTCTTTTGTCCAAATATATATACAAGCTGTCAAATTCAATCAAACTATAATCATTAAACGATTATTGTTTATAATGAATTTATAATAAATCAACAAAATGTGCTGAATTGTAGAAATTATTCATGTCTTGTTTTTGTATTTTCTATAAATCGAGGATAGTATTTACATAAAATAATTAAATCTAAGATAAAATAAATAATGATATATTACTTATCTTGACCCTAAGTAATTCAAAACTTTTTGACAGCACCAATCAAAAACCTCCAACCAGTTTTGCTTATCTATATTATTTCCATCTAGAGTTTTTCTTATCTCTTATTTATGACTAGTTTCTTATTCCCTCTCTGAAATTAATTTTTGCATTTTTCCCCCTCACACCTCCAAATCGTGAAAATAAATTCTCTCAAATATTTGTAAAAAAACTTTGAAAATAAATTTTATTAATTATTTGTAAAAAAATTTTCTTAAATATTAGTAAAAAAATTTTGAAAATAAATTTTCTTAAATATTTAAAAAAAAATTTTTTTTTTATTTTTTTATTTTTTTTTTTAATATATTTAATTAAATAAATAAATAATTTATAATAAAAGTTACAGCTTTCGTTTATAATATTTTCATTGTAATTTCTCTTGTTTCTCAACATCCCCCCCCTTTTCTCTAAACAACATCAAAAATTAGGACCATCGACTATTTATCTATCATATCATTTTTTTGTGCTCAAAATAATATATAATCAAATTGTAAACAAAATAAATATATATTTTCTATATTTAAATATTACCTTTAGCTATCATAAGCATTAATTTAGTTCAGATCGAGGCTGATCAGGTTGGTAAATATTTCTATCACTAACGAAATGTTGTCAAATAATACTCTTTAAATATATATTTCTAGGAGGTTTCTAAAACATTCAAATATTATTCCAATAGTACACTCTTTTACAGAAATAGCTGATTACATCATTCAATGTCGAATTTCTTTTTACATTTCAAGAAATGTATTTGGTTGTGTGATTGAAAGGCAGTTTTGATAAACCCCCATAAGAAGAGGTCACAAGTTGTTTAATCAAACTATCTCCAAATCTGGTGAGATAACTAACCAGGGGATTTATCATGCAACAACTGTATTGCTTATTGATTCTTTATGTCACCCAAAATTTTGTCAGATGTGTGTTTTATTCTCAAATAAAAATATTTGAAATTATCCAGGAAATGATGTATTTTATATTTATATTAAATTTTGAAACATACTATATATATATATACATATATATATTAGAAGAAATAGATATTAGTATTAATAATAACAAAATATTTGATTTCAGTAAAAGCTACTTATCTACTTATGTAGCTCAGTTGAACTTAAAAATCCATAGCTCCAACACACCTCTTTCTCCAATCCATTGTAATCTCTTCAATTATATGTATGATTTGGAATGGAGAGAGGACATTTTATGCAATTACCTGTGATCTAATCTTTATTCGGTGCGTAAATTCTATAAAGAATTCAATATTCCATTCCCTCAAGGTCATGGACCACGCCTGCATAATAGAAGGTACTATTTAATTGGGAAAATTTGAAAAATATATTAAATGTTAAAAATTATTAATTATTAATGTCATACTATGTTACACTTGTTAATTATTATGTGCTAAGATTATTTCTGACTTAATGAGGTATAGAGAAGGAAAAAGAGAGAGAGAGAGATAATTACCAATATTTTTCTTTTCGAATGATATAATATTCGAATAAAAAATATACCTATAGTCCTTCTTGATTATTTTTATAAGTACATTATGAGAAAATGAAACATTTATTATTAATAAGTTTTTTTTTTTAACGTTGAATGAATAATCATTGAAATATATACATTTTAGAATTGCTTTGGATTTTTCCCATCATTAAATAGAGATTAATCATTCGGGGAGTTTCTGAACATTGGATTTCCAACAGGTTTTTCGTTTGTGGCTACTCGCTTCTCGAAATTAATCAGAAGCCGGGGATTATCTGATCGTTCGGGGCCGGTAATTGATCCAGCTTGACGGACAGCAAACATACAGTCTCACTCGTGCGGCATCTTTTTAGTTCCGCATGATTTTTTCACAATCACCTTTCAATTTTTTTTTTTTATAGTGCATTTGTCTAAGAAAACATCAAAAATATTATTAAATACTTTCCTTTTAATAAATAAATAACCAATAGGATTTCCATATTCTTTCATAATAATAATAATAATAAATATTTACTTATATTATATATTGTCTGAATATGTAAAATAAATCAATATTACGAATAAATAAATATATAATTTTCTTTACTTGTAAGAATTTCTAGATTATTATTATTTGTTGTTGTTTTTTTCAAGCATCTCTCAATGATGAGAATTTCTATTTATTATTATTTATATACTGGCTCTATGATTATTTTATTTTGAAATTCAAATTAAAGTAAATGACTAATCAATAATTATTATTTTTTTTTTTATATTTGTCTTAACCTTCATTGAGTCATTTTAAAATCAATAGATTTTTTTTTCTTCTAGAAAATATACTTGAAAATAATATTTTTTTTTCTCTAAATAAATATTAAATGATAAGAAATTTTTTTCATTAATTAATTATTATAATTAATAATAACAATAATAATATATATAATAAATATAATTTAAAAAAATACTTATTTTTCTTCTGTTATTGATAAAAAATCAATTGAAATATTCATTCCAATTATAATTGAATAACTTAATAAATATTTAAATTTTATTTTATATTCATATATAAACAAATATATTAAGTTATTCTAATAATAATATTGTTTTAAAAAAAATATTTATTTTTCTTCGGTTATTAATATCAACTGAAATATAAATTAATTCGAATTAATTAATAAATATTTAAATTTTATTTTATAAGCATATATAAACAAATATACTAGATATTCTAATATAATAATAATTATTGATTATTGATAAATTTAATTAGCAATATCATAATAATTATTTAAATTCTAGGCATTAAACGAACCCGTTGCAAACGGTGTTTGCAATTTAAGTTTAAACTGAACTTGTAACTAACTTCATAATGTTACAGATATCACATACCTCACTTCATAATGTTACAGACAACACATACTTACGACGGAAATTATTATTATAGACTAGCCGTTCCCGGCATCATATGCTGCCAGTGGCAAAAACTCTTCTTATGGAGGGACAGGCGGCTTCTAGTCTTAATACAATGAAGTTAGTTACAAATTAATAATTTTGACAATTTGTAACTAACTTCATAATATCACATACATACGACGGAAATTATATATATTGATTATAAATTAACAAATATATATAGGTATATATATATATATATATATATATATATTTAATAATTTCCAACTTCCTCAAAATAAAAAAATTCTGATCCATTAAGAAATGATAATGATTTAGTAAATTTTATTTTTATTTTTATTTTTATTTTTTTTTGGTTTGGGAATCTAAAGTAAAAAATTAAATTTGAAATGCTTAGGGGATGTTTTTGTTGGTTGTCCATGTTCATTCTTTGGAATTGATTGGAGTTTGCGAGGAGAATCTTGAAAGGCAGGCAGTTGGAGGAGGATGTTCTGAAGAGGAGATGGAGAGAGCGAGAGTGATCCGTCCTTGTTGAACAGGTTTCCTCGGCTAGCCTTGGTCATCGAGTCGGGGTCCAATCAAGCAACACAAACAACGCCACAACTCGCTGTTACTTTCCGCTAGGAAAACCTACCTAGACAGTGAAAGTCTTTTTTTTCCTTCTCTTTTCTTTTTTTTTTTGTTTTTCACGATGAGCTTGCTTATTATCTATCAGTATCATCAAATCTATTTTGGTAGTGATTTCCAAAGACCATGAACGAAAATCTATTCAAGCAGGTTGTGAATTGCTCTTCAATTTCAAGATTATTATCTGGAACAAAATATGAATGATAGATTAGTGTGTGTGTGTGAGAAACAGAAGAATTGCACTGCAAAATAATTATCAAACTAAAAGAAAAATTGATGTCTTTACAAAAAAAAAAAATTAAATAAAATAAATAATTTTCAACTTAATGTAATGATTAAAAAAATTTAACCTTGCAATCATTATAAATATTATTAATAGTTTTTTTTATTATAGGTATTAATTAATTATTTATAGTAAAAGATAATTTAAAAACAGAATATTAGATATTAATATATAAATAAATATAATGTATTTCATATAAATTTTATTTTTCTATCTAGAATTTCTAATTTAATAATTCATTATTAATTCTTTACAAATTTCAGATATTCTGATGACTATTCTCGTAACTTGAATAGAGTACATTAATAACAGGAAAAAAAGATATTGTACCTTTTTTTGTTGTGAAAACTTAAAATATAAATATTTATTTACTTTGTTCAAAAACTTCACAAATACATAATTAATAACCTCCAATTAGTCAAAAGATTTTATATGTATTTTTATTTCCAAATTTTCAATTCTCAACGAATAAATACTATAAAAATAAAATTAAAAAATATCGTTTTTTATCTAAATATTAAATAAAGTAATTTTTTATTAATATTATTGGTGGTTTAAAGGCACTTCAGTATCAATTTATGTCATGAAGTAATCATACATCAATTACAATTCTATTTAAAATTTAGAGTATTTTAAATTTAACTATCAAACAAATTTTAATCAAAAGTCTTTTTATCATTTTTTTGATAAAATTTTAAAGAATCTTCATTCACCTAATTTTTTTTATTTGTATCCTCATTGATAAATTAACAATAAAAAAAATCTTTAGTTTTTTTTAATTAAAAAAAATATGTGTCAATGAATTTTATGAATCAACTATGTTTTATCAAAAATGATTGAAGCTAAAAACAAATTAATTTTTCTATGATTAACATTCTATTCAATAGACTAATTTGGAATTTATAATCATTGAGATGATATTTTGAAATAAAAAATAACTTTGAAATATCATTGATAAAAACAACAACAAATTTTATATTTGTATTTATAAATTTGTAATTTTTTTGTTTTTAATTTTATTTTTAATATACTGCCATAAATATCTTTGAGTTAAACTTTTATATTTTGGCAATGTTTATTTTTTGGTTTTACACGACCAAATTTTCTAATTAATATACTACAAAAAATCTCAAGTAGGAAATTTAGAATAGTTTTTATTAATTTAGATATACAATAGAAATTATTAAATAATATAATTATTGCTGGAATGTTTTTTGAAATATTAAGCTTTTATGGTAGGTCAATAAGTCCGTGACTTTTTGAATTTATCGTCTCTTAAATGAAATGGCAACACTGCTCCTGTTAGCAGGCGACTATCAGCTGACTGCTGTCGAAAATTGGAGAAACGTTGGACGAAGAGTAGAGCTTAAAGGAGACTACGTTGAAAAATAAATACATTATTATACAAAAACCTGTTTTTCATTCCAAAAGTCACAGACTTATTGACCTGCCATCGTATCTTTAAAAAGACATCAAATTTTATAGTTAATTATTTTTATTCAATGAAATTAGATTAAATATTGTTCTTGTATATATTTATATTTCATCATTGAGTAAAAATTGTAAATTTTAATTCTTAACATTTACTTGAATAACATTCATATATATATGGATCTTGATAATTTAGCAAATGCAATTTTTCTATTCAAACATCCTACCAAATCTAAAATAATAGCCTGGTAATCTTCAACATGTCAAATAAAATAAATTTAATTTCATTATCTTATTTTCATTACATTATCTTATCTTTAATTGATTATCTTAATACTTTAATTTGAAATAGATTGAGTGCTTGATAATATTTAACAAATAACGTTCTGCACTTTGTTACTACAGAGTATCTATTTTTATAGTAATTTTTTTTTTATTTTAAAGATTCTTTATATATATTACCTAGAATTATTTATTTAAATAATTCAAAAATGGTAATCAAATATATAATTTTTATCATAATATTATGAATTAATAAAATATCAGTTACATTATGGACCTCGAAAAGTTTAGTCGCAGTAATCACTCTCCTACATCCATTCTAGCCTATGATATTTCATTCAATCCTTTAATATTTTATCATTCGTTAATATTACATGATTTTACACTTTGTCAGATATATATATATATATATATATATAATAACACATAACACATCTCTTTTATAAAATTTAGAGTCATGTGATTATTAATAATAAGAAATTTTTAAAATAGAATTAGTGAGGCCAAATTGCCAAGCAGTTCTCTATATTTCATTTTGAAATAAATTTTTAAAATTTACTTTTTATTTTATCTATTTCGAAAATAAATATTATTCCATGGTCTTCATACAATTTTAGTTAGCCAAAAATAGTATGGTGACAAATATTAATTAAATAATTTCTAAAAAAGTAATTTTTTGAAAAAAAAAGAAAAAAATAAAAATTTTGTTTTTTTATTATTTTTTTAAAGTTTCATAATTTATCGTAAATTAATCAGATAGTTTTGATAAATTAAATTTTATCATATAAGACCTCTTCAAATTAGTTAAAAAAAATAATTAACTTTGAATTGAAAATATCATGAATATTATAATAAAAAAAGACACGTAAATGTATTTGATAACTATATCTCAAAGATCATCATTCACTGAGTTAAGATAAAAATATTTTTTAAAGTATTCATCCATATATTTTTTTTAATCCATTTTTTGAAACTATTGTTATTTAAAATAAAAATTGATGCTATTTCAAATTTTCAAATAATTTTCTATTTGGTTGTCTTAAAATTAAAAATTCAAAACCAGTTTAATGAGTGTATCATTTGATTATAAAATTTGGTGCTTGGAAAATTTGTAATTTTGTTGATAGAAAAATTTAAGAATTTTATATTTGAATTTGCTTTGATAGATAATACGTACTTTTGTAAGTCATATAATATTCAATAAAAGACTAAGTCAATTAAATTTATTCAAGAAAATTTGTGGAAGATAGAAATTGGATGGAGCAGAAATATTTGGTTGTTCAGGCAATGAACTTTCAAGTTCAACAAAGCCTTGGACTTAGATTGGTAAATATATATAAAATATCTTCTGAATTTGGATATAAAATGATTTTAAATTCACAATCTGAATTTTGAAAATATGCTCAATTCAGATTTTATTATATTATAATCACATAATATTAATATTAAAATATTAATATAGGAAATAAATAATGAAAAAAGTAAACTCTTGAAGATTTGAGTGAAGAATAAGTAATTATTATACTATTAATATAATCATTTAAATAATTTTATTTACATATTAAAATCAAAATGAATTTTTATTTTATATCATATATTTTAAATATTTAATATTTCTCTAATACTAAATATTCCATTTTAACAGAGATGATTCTTGTTATTAACTTCAATCTTAATGTTATTATAAATATTTCAAAATAAAAAAAAAAGAAAATTTGTAAAAGCCCACTAGGTACTAGATGATTAACCATTTGAGAGGGGAATAATTTTTCAAAATAAGGGCTATTTGTTACAAGACCCACATTGACCCTTGTCATTTTAAATGTGAAGATTCTTCTGACAAAAATTATAATTGGAGCAGCTGGTTTAGTGATTACATTTTAAATACCCCAGGTATATATAAACGAGGGCACAGGTCAATAAGTCCGTGATTTTTTGAATGAAACACAGGTTTTTGGAAAAAAAATTATTTTATTTTTCATCGAGGTCCCCTTACGTCATCTCTAAGAAATTCACTTTTTTCATTTTCTTTTCAAATTACGAGGTAGTAAGCTATTAATGGATGTCAAACAAAAACTAAAAGACCCAGCTGGTTCAAATTTCCACTGGAGTCAGCTGATAGTTGCCTGTTGACAGGAGCAGTGTTGCCATTTCATTTAAGAAACGGGAAATTCAATAAGTCACGGAGTTATTGACCTGCCCTCGTAGATAAGAAAAAGTATTAATTTTTAGAAAAAATTAAGATATGATATATATTTTCTTATTTCTATAATCCCATTTATTATTGTGACTTTATTATTATTATATTGACCTGCCCTCTCTCGTATATATACATATATTTCGTAAATGTAAAAATATTATTAATATTAATAATAGAAATTGATCATAGAAACTGATATTAAGTACTTTGTTCTTATTTTACAAATTAAAGTCATTTGATTTAGATAGATTTATATATTATATATATTGTATAGTATTATTAATGTTTACAAAAAGAACATAATTTGATATGTTGAATGGAATTTCGAATTCTTTCAAACCGTTGATGCTACTAGTTTTATCGGGTGATTCATCTTCTCAATTTTTATTAAAGTGGATAATAAAAATGAAATGAAATCTGATAAATGATATAGGTTGTCTTTGAATAGGTTTCTCGGTCGAATTGTTCATTGGGATGCATTTTGTATGCTATTGTGTGGATGGACATACTCGCTGCTCACATGCCATGACAAGCAAGCACGACTGAAAAGGCAGGCAAGGTGCGGCTGTTCCACCCCAACTTGAAAAACCTTTTACAAGTGCAACAACGCACCCTCAAACCCGAGGGTGGATTTTTTGTTCCTCCTTTTCGACAGGTCCCTTTTTAAATCATTCGAACCTTCTCGTTGGCCTGGGACATGACCTAAAAAGCAACAGCCCCTCGGAAGATAAGCTGATCTTTATGAGGTGGGGTTCCCCTGCATCTCCAAGGACCCCAGTTTATTTTCAAGATCCCAGAGGGTACAATTTTCCCAGCCGTTTATCTTCGAGGGGGAAAATTATAAAAACATTCCTTCTTTTGAAACCATCTTAAAGGCAATTACACAAGTCCTAATTGGTAGCAATGACTAACTGAATATAAATGATCATTTTCCTAATACCAAATGCAATTTATTGAGAAAAATATAAACTTCAAATTATTTATTAAAAATAAATTAAAAAGAATTCAAAGACTTTATTTTAAAAGTATTAAAACTCGATAGTTTATTACTTATTTTACTCTAATTTTCTCTTAAGACAAATAATCAGAAACTGAATAATTATTATAAAATAATTTAAAATTTCAATTATAAAAATAAAACTTTTTTTATTTAAATTCTATGATTTATTAAAAATAAGATAAAGAAAACACAATAACTTTATAATAATTACTTTTAGAAGTCGCCACAAACTTAAGAATCCAATTTATTTATCCCAATTTTCATTGGAGGTCATGCCAAAAAAAAAAAAATTATGGACAAAGAAGTTTCGAAATATAGGTGGAGGGAAAAGAGAACAACAAAGAAGCGACTCACTTCCGCACACCTGCACGTCTTGATCATGCACCCCTGCGGTGTTCACAGTATGCACTTGCCATCAGAAGACACCTTGTGTTGTTTACTCATCGAAATAAAATATCAAATGATTCCATTTAGAATTAACTGAAATATGCAGCGCACATACATATTTCAATTTTTTATTACTAAGATAGAAAATAATTCATTAATATCTTAAATTCAAAAATGAAATCGATTTTTGATTCTATGGATATACGTTCCTATGAGGATTTATGCTCTAATTACACAATTATACAAATTCAATATATAATCACATATATGAATATAAACACTTTACCTAAAAATGGACTGGTCTTTAAAACCTAAAGAAATATCAAAATTTTCTATTAGTTAATTTTTTCATGGTTCCAATACTTTCTAACAGATTCAAACATACACATATATAAACACTTTACATCAACATTTATTGGTTCTTAAAACGTAAAGGAATATAAAAATTTTATATAATTTTCCTTTTTACATGTTTGCAATGATTTCCTATACATTGCATTCTCTCCACTTGTAAAGTTAAAATAAATTAAATGTTTTTTATAAACTTTTATCTTTATCATTATTTTATTTTTTTGAAATGACATAAATATGTGAATGTGGACAGTGAAAATAATTTTAGATAAAAATTTATCCTAATTTTTCCTTTTAAAAGAATTTTTAAACTATTTAAAAATAATAATTTTAAATTCTGATTATTTTAATAATACAAGTATCAATTTATCGGCTAATATTAATAAATTTTAAAATAACATTAAACATTTTTTATAAATTTAGTTATTGTTATTAAAGTAGAAAATATATAAATTTTTTGGAAGTACAAGTATATTATATGTTTAAATAGTAAATGGGTTGAATATATAATATATATATATATAGAAAGTAATATATATAGGAAATATAAACATCAGTAACTGTAGAACTATTGAGATAATACAAATCAGTGTAAAATATTTGAGGGAATAATTTTGAATACAATTGTTTTTAATAAGTCAAATATAATTTAATACTAAATATATTGATTTTTTCTTGAAATTAAATATTTGGGTAGCATCATTGAATAGTAATTTTTAACAGAGAGAAAAAAAGGAACAATTAATTAATTCAATTTTTCATTTGTGACAGCTTAATAAAAAAAATATAATAATAACAATTAATAATTTTAGACTCTATAAATACTTGAAATCAATTTTAGAATAAATTTTTGAAGTCATTTGTTATTATTTAAAATAATTTAATAAATTTATTGTGCTTATAAAAATAATTTGAAAAAAAAATAAAATCAATTGATAATTTTTTTAGTTTTTCTAATAAATGATAGAAAATAATATTTTATCATTTATTATATAAATTTTTTAAATTTTATATCAACAATCTCAAATTAAATTTATAAGTATCAAAAAATTCATATAAAAATGATTATGTAAATATATGAATTTATATTCTTTTTATAAATATATATATATATATATATATATATATATATTTATATATTCTTTTAAAGGAGATTAAAAATAAAAATTAATTTTAGTCAAAATATATTTAAAAAAACAAGAAAAAATTTTCCATAACACATATTTACTAGAGAATATTTATTTATATTGAGATAATAACTATATATAAAAAGTATAACTATTTTTATCAAAGTTTAAAGGTTCATTGGAAAGATAAAATATGATGCAAATATTTAAGAAGAATTTTTTAGTCTTCTTTTTCATTTTATTTTTTTTCAATTTAATTATAATCTTTTGATTTAAATTAATATAAAATTAGATATTTTATTTAATACTATTTGTTTTCAAAGTATATTTAAATCAATATATATATATATATATTTCATTAATATTCTTTTCATTGGTTTAATGTAGTGAAGGTCAATTTGGAAGATTATTTAAAAGGGGAGGGGGTCTTCTATTAAGATATGTCTAAGTGAATGACAGAGGGCCAGATCTATAAATCATCTTCATAGATAAGATTTATTGAAATAGAAACAATTTTCATTTCATTTGATCTAATATTTACTTTCATTTATACATATTCATATTATATATTAAAATATCATTGTAGTATAGTTAATATAAAATTAAAAAAAAAATCCATTTAACGTTCAGAAACCCAGATAGCATTTTGATTCGAGTATTTTTAATGTTTATATACGATTAGAGAAAATACTATGGATCCTATTGAGTTGAAATTTGATATTCCACTGATGTATAATAGAATAGATTTTTTATTAAAGTTGTTAGTTTGGTTCATCTTTGAATAAACTTTAGAGAATATCTTTTTTTATACATCTATTATTTTTTTATTCTAAATTAATCCACTCTTTTCTGGGGAGTAGGGGGGGGGGGTGGTTGATAGTGAAAATTATTGCTTATCTTAGATTTTGTACAGGTTCCATTGAATTAATATTTTTAAATATAGTTAATTAAAAACAATAATTGATTTAAGAAAAAAATTCGAAGTAAAATTACAAACTATGTATAAAAATATTTGCATTTTTTTCATTTTTACTTTCCCGCATACTTCGTATAAGGGAAGTATTGGGATCGTCAAAAATTTTGACTTCGAGATTTCGATAGATCTTGACGTTTTAGACCTCCCTGAGTCGGAAAATACCATTTTTCGAATTATGTCTGTGTGTGTTTATGTATGGATGTATGTAATGTTTGTCTATGAGCAAATTTATTCAGAAACTAATCAAGCTAGGACTTCGAAATTTGGTACACCGATATTATTCAGAGTTTGTAGATTTCTATCAAAATTTCGTGAAAATCGGTTAACCGGAAGTGGTACTTTACCTACCCTCGTTGTGTTTACCTTTCAAGTAAAGTACCAGTTTGCTTCGAGATATTTGCTTCATATTTTGTATATAGATTTAAAAATATGAAAAAAATTCCGATACCAAATTTCATCATGATCTAACTACCGGAAGTGACATTTTACCTATACAAGTAGCGTTAGGTGTAAATTATAAATATATATAATAGTGTTAAACTATTTTACTTTATAATTTAAATTAATTAGTTTGTTTAGTTTTATTGTTGTTAAAACATAATAATAATAACCTAATTACCTATTTATATACAGGAAAGTCTAGGGGAGGACACTCCCGATTTTTATAATATTTCCTAAATATATATATATATTTGTTATATGCGCCACTCAGAAGCCAAACCGATTATATCCAATTTTTAAAATTTTATTAGTAATCTAATGTAATATAAGGTAAGGTAATCTGCAACATATGAAGTGAATAATGAACTTGATAATCTTAATATTGCAAAGCAATATACATTTTTCTGTAATCAATAATCCTGAATTTCCTACAATCTGTGAACTTTAGGCTTCATTTTCTTTAAATGTGAAGTTAATCGCTTTGGCTTCTGAGTGACATATTTTCTTATAATAATTAATTATGAGTTTAAATTTTTTATTTATTTTTTTTTCAATGAATGAATGTTTAGTGATGGTATTTATTTTACAATATCTCATTACATGAATTAAATAATGGATTGATTAATAATATTGCAAGGAAAGTGGTATTTTTTTTATTTATTTTTTTTTTTTTTGATTTGTCAATAAGTCAAATTAGGTAAGCAATTGCAAAAAGGTCCATCAGCATTTCACCGGGATATTCGCTTCATGCCATTATGAAAATACTAGTTACAGAAGGTATGATTAGAGGAGGTCAATTATTAGCTCTAGAACACAGAAACGCACAAAGGCTAAGTGAAAGGTTCCCGGGTGTTTGCGTTCGCCTTCCGGTTAGCCTGCAGCCATCCTCGTGACTCACTTCCGCTTCTAGAGAAGATATCACTTGTTTCAGAGTTGAGGTTTCATTTAAATAGCCATGGTCAACCATGTGGTGTCCCGTTAAAATGGGACAATAGTGACTAAATTTCATCCACTCTTCTATTTCTCTTAGAAAAATATACTGATCTTATATGTAGATAAGAAAAACATTTAATTTTCAGAAAATTGATATATACGAGGACAGGTCAATTAGCCCGTGACTTTTTAAATGAATCAGATTTTTGGATAAAAAATTATTTTCTTTTTCAACGTAGTCTCCTTTGAGCTCTATAAACTTCTTACGTTTCTCCAATTTTTTTTTATCCCTTCCAAAAAATAAGATTTGCCGAAGTCTTCTTTGGTGCCGATTCGCCCCGAGAAATCCTCTGTTTTGATTACTATTTGGTCTCTGGAGTGTTGTGGAGGATTCACATTTCATCTACAGTATCGAAATGGCACAAAACTCGATTTCAGTTATTTTTTATTTTTTCCGTAAATAATAATGCTTAATGAGCACACGAAATTCACTTTTTCCCATTTTCTTCTCAAATCACGAGGTAGTCAGTTATTAATGAATGTCAAACAAAAACCAAAAGACCCAGCTGGTTCAAATTTCCTCTGGATTCAGCTAATAGTTGCCTGTTAACAGGAGCAGTGTTACTATTTCATTTATGAGACGGGAAATACAAAAAGTCACAGACCTGCCCTTGTAGTTAAGAAAAACAATTAATTTTCAGAAAAAAATTATGATCTGATATATTTTATTATTGCTATAATCCCATTTATTATTGTGACTTTATTATTATTATTAATATTTTGCTTTAGTGAAACATTTTGTTTATGATAACTGATTTACATGAGTATAAATTATTATTAAAAAATATTCTATATGCACACATTTATAAATAGGAGAGGCTCAAATCACCTTAGTGGGTTTCATTTCTCTTATAAATCTGTAATGTAATTGAAATGAAATAATAGTTGAAGCTATAGTGCCAGGCAAATGGCTTTTTCTAGATAAATACTATACATTTTCCAAAAATTGTCATTTGATAATTTTTATTTTATTTTATGTATTTATCACGAAAGAGGAAGGCATAAGTCAAATTTGAGAATTCTTGATAAGATGAAAGGGATTTTTGTAATTGGTGTAAAACGTGTGAGAGTTACTAATATTCTCTCTTATATTCTTTATTATTTTAGCTAAAAAAATTCTAAAAACATATATTTATAATACATTTTATTAAATATTAAAATATTTCAAATAAACAATAATTTAAAACTATTAATAATTTTAAATTTTTATTTTATTAATAAATAAAATTAATATTCTAATAATAAATTAAAGTGTAAAAATAGATTGGATTCTCGTTGTTTAAGAGATCTATTATTATATTATTTGAGAATTAAGTGAAAAATGAAAAACTTAATTTTTAAAAAAAACAATAATAATAATATAGATTAATCAAAAATAAAACTATACTTGAAATTACAGTTTATATTAATAAGTTTGTAAAAAGTAACTATACTTCTATCTTGAAACGATTAGTGTCTATCTTTTAGAAAAATATTGTACATACCCAATTATATATTCAATTAATAAATATTATAGATAGTTTTACGATATTACAATAATTGATTAAAAACATTAGAATATAATTATGCTATATTCTTAATATTTTAACATAAAAGTAGATTTTCCCACGGTCCACCTTGTATTTTATTTTAATTAATAATAGATAAGAACACCTGTCTAAAAAATAAAGACTCTTCTATTAGAATTAGAAGATGTCTGCCTAGGAACATCTGTTATCGGGAAGATTATAAAGGCATTTTACATTTGATTATATGAATGAATTAAATAATTAGAATTTACAATTAGATTTCCATAAGATTTAGATTATATATATATTCGTATTGAATATTTAAAAAATTAATTTAATTTATTAATTACAAAAATAAATAAATATTAAATTCTATTTTTTATTAAATCTACAAAAAAAAAAATCAAAGAAATTTTTTTAATATTAATATTCCTAAGTACAGTTGAGTAAACTAATTGGAAATGTTGAGCTTTAATGAAAAAATTATCATCATTTATTATTTATGAGTCAGTACCATAATTAAATTACATCTGTAAATTTATTTTCTAAATATATAATAGATTTATTTTTCTTCTATTTATTAACATGTTTAAGAAATATTGATATTTATTTACTGACCATTTTCAAAGAAATTGATTAACATTTACACACCTTGCATAGTTTCGATTATAATAATAATTTTTTTTTTTTTTTTTGGTTTGTTTGTTCATTTATCTATCATAATTGTTTGTCGAAAATATCAGATAATCTTTGCCATATGAAAATAGAAATTCTTTAAGATAAATTTTACAGATTTCTGAAAATTGAGATTGAAATGGACTTATTTTTCTATTTTCTATTTCTCTATGATAATATAATAAACATTAAAGTATTTAATGATCTAACTGTATTTCCCCTTCTATGTCTATACCAGTGAAATCTTCAAACAATTCTTTACATACTAATTGATCCATTTATCTATGATCTTTAAAATTTTGTTAAAGATTTTGAAACTAAAATATAAACATACAAATTTCAATCATTCTTCTCTACATTAAATTTAGATAGGAATACTCTACAATTTGACAATATAAATTGTATTTGATAATATAACTCTAGTTTGTTTTATGATTTTTTTTTTACTATACATTTAAGATTAATTTGACTTTGGTTACTCATTTTTTATTATTATTAAGGGAATATGAGTTAAAACAAAATTTATTTAATTAAAATAAATTAAATCTTATCCATATATATATTTTTTTATTAAACACTTAAAAACATATTTATTATTTTTACTATGTCGCCAGAGATAGTATTGCATTCACGAAAATTTGTGTGTATATTAGGGTTGCCATACGTCCCGGTACACCGGGACATGTCCCGGTTTCTGGCCCAATGTCCCGGTGTCCCGGTCCAAGCCTTAATTGTCCCGGTCCATCAAAAATTTAAGCATATCACTATCACTGTATTGGAATTGGAACTTTGAAAAAAAGCGCCGCGCCGACGCCACGGACATCGCATCGTCGAGTCCCCGTTGAGTCCTACCACTCAAAAGTTCTCACTCCTCAACCCCCCCCCCCCACAAGAACACGTATTACTTGCAAAGCGCACGCGGCACACACTTACACAGGCAGTCGAATTCAACTCTTCGCGTTTTTCGTGTGGTTCTGTATTGTTGCTTGTTTTATGGAGACTGAAGCGTATGCATATCATAATGTAAAATTTCAGGACATCTTACAATAACTAATAAATTCACTTTTTTATTATTATTGTTGTGAAGACGGAACTGAAGATTGCATGGGTATTTAATTATTGTAATTTATATAGGCGGCATGCCAGTAATTATGATTAATTTTGCCTTTCAGATATTTGTTTGAACCATATTAATAATTAATTTCAGATACCATCAACAATGCCAAAAAGAAAATGCTATTTTTCTGACGAATTCACCAAAGTGTGGCCATGCATTAAAAGGTAGAAAAATGAATACAAAGCATTTTGTTCCATTTGTAATATATATATATATTGGTGAGTCATGGCGGAAAATCCAGTATCAGGGACCATATAAAATCATCAAACCACAAGTCTAAATCAATTTCCGCATCTACATCAAAGGACGTATCTTCTTATTTTATTAAGAAAAATTCTCCGGAAAATATTTTAATAAGTGCTGCGGAATTAACGACAGCGTACAAAACAATCAAACACTACCAATCATTTAATTCGTTAGATTGCTCATCGAAATTGAATTTAATAATGTATCCCGATTCCGAAATTGCGAAGAAACAATCATCTGGGCGGACTAAAGCAACTGCGATAATTAAAAACATATTGGCCCCTCATTCTGTAAATGGAATTCAAAATGAAATGCAAAATATTCCTTTTTATGGAATATCTACAGATTCGAGCAATCATACGCTTAAGAAATTGTTCCCTCTGCTCATCCATTATTTCACGGAAAACGATGGCTTGAAAGTGAAACTCCTAGAATTGCAAACCTTGCCCAATGAAACGTCTGATACGATAACAGCATTTTGTATGGGTGCAATAAGAAGATATAATATTCCGTTGAAAGGCCTCGTGGCATTTGGGGCTGATAACACAAATACAAATTTCGGTGGAAGGGAGAGGAGTGGAACAAATAATGTTTATTACAAATTGAACCAAACATGGTCAGCAAACATAGAAGGAGTCGGTTGCCCTGCACATGTTATACACAATACAGCTTCTACTGCCGCCGATGTATTATCGATTGATGTCGAATCTGTCGTTTTAAAATTATACAAATTCTTTTCAATATATACTGTGAGGAATGAACGTCTTAAAAATTTCTGCGAGTCTGCTGGGGTCACATATGCAAATATTCAATCTCATTCAAGAAGTAGATGGTTATCGCTCCTTCCAGCGATTGAAAGAATTCTACAATTGTGGGAGCCATTAAAAACATTTTTTCTGGAAGAAGAAAATCCTCCACAGGCTATAATGATTTTTTTTTCAAATCCTTTATCCGAAATTTATACCTTGTTTGTACACAGTCAAATGTTTTTGCTTGAGAAGCAAATTAAAAAGCTTGAAAAGTCAATCATAAGCGTCATTGAAGTGAAAAATATTTTAGAGGACACAAAAAGACAATTAATGCAGAGATTGACCAGCAAATTCCTGGGTATTCAAACCAGCCAGAAATATAATAAACTGAAAATGCATAAGGAAATTACGAAGGCACAGAAAGACGAATTTGAAAATAATGTAGAGAAATTTTTCAACGTTGGTATCATTTACTTAGAGAGGTGGTCAGTTCCACTGGCGAAATATGATGTTTTTTCTTAGATGCTTCTCCACGAAGAACCCGAATGGGAACAAGTTGAAAAAACCGTTGGGTATTTAAATGAACTGGGTATATTTTTTACGGATTCAATTTATGAGGAAGTAATGTATTTGAAGTCATTTATTCATAATGAAATCTGCAAAGAATGGGATAGCAAGGATGTGCACGGCAAATGGCAGTACTATTTTACAAAGACTGAAGAGTCCGAAAGGAAAGCGAACCTACTTAAAATATGCCAATATTTGTACGCCATTCCACAATGCCATGTTGAACGAGTGTTTTCGTTAATTAAAGCTCAGTGGACAGATGAGCGCAATTTGCTCTCAATCGACAAAAGGATTTGCTTGAAAAAGCGACAAAATCTGATAAATACGATAAGAAAGGAGAATCAAACGAGGAAGAATCAAACTGATCAACCCATTAATCAGAGAATCAAACAATTAATTATTTAATTATACCAAGTATTGTTGTTTTGTTCTTGTTGTTGTTTTATTATTGTTTTCTGATTTTTGCTTTGAAATTAATAAAGACGTAAGCGTACGTATTTGCCAAGTGTTTTTTTTTTGTGGAGCTGGGTGTCCCGGTCTGAAGTCCAACAATTATGGCAACCCTAGTGTATATGTGTGTATGTGTATGTAGACAAGATTACGCAAAAACGATTTGAGCTATAATAATGAAATTTGATATACGGGCATTATTCAAAATTCGTAGTTTTCTCTCAACTTTTAAGAAATGTAGCTCAATCGGAAGAGGGTCAGTACCTCTACCACGTTTTAATTTTTTTTCCTCTAAACTGACCGTAAAAATAAAGATATATGTTTGATAATTTTTCACCTGATTAATAATTGTATAAAACTCTTATATATAGAAATTCAGCTTGATTGAATAGCTGAAAGTACCAGAATTAGTTTTTTAACACTGGAAAAACGGAAGAATTTATAAAGAAATAATCAAAATTTAATGGTATATCTCTGCTGTCTTTAAACTCTTTAAACTTGGCAGGGCAGCAACTTCCACCAAAAATTAATGTGCAATTAAATCATTTTATGAAAAAATCTGTTCTATAAAGTTATAAAGTATGACAGTTTGTTTATAAAGTACTATACTAGTGGTATATGTACTACAATTTGAAATTCGAAGGTGTTTCTGACTGACCAATGATTGATTAAAACTTGATGAATCTTTTTTTTATAATCTAATTTCTATCAATATGTAGATGAAATGTTCATCCACTTGATACACAGATTTCATTGACAAAATGCTAAAAATGGATTCTTGAAATTTTTAAAACATTAAAAAAAATCTTCATTTTTTGATTATTATTATTATTATTATCCCAATTTTCTTCGTAGTATATGAAAAATTATTCATTAGATCCAAACAAATTTGAAACAAAACAAATATAAAAGTATACGAGATAATGTTCAAAAAAATTAAAAATATTGATTTTTATCAATGTAGAAGAAATATATCATGATAAATTGTATCAGAACGATTAAAGGCAAGGAACAGAGGAATATTTTATTTCGATTTCACAATATTTTTTATCTGTATCTTCGTGACAAGAGGCACATGTTGTTTGGCCTCCTGCATTGCCATCTGCAAAAAAAAAAAACGTCAGATATTTTTATAGAAGCTCAACCAATTTAGTTCATCTTTTTTATAAGCTGGAATTGATATACGCATGGTTGAAGACTGATGTATTATTAAAGTAAATATCTAGTAGAGAAGATTAACCATAGAAAGAACTTTTTACAAATATTTGTTTTAGATATTATTTTGGTAACTATATCATTTTTCATTTGTTTTATATAATCATATTTATTATCAGTTTTGTTATATTTTTTAATACAATTACTATTATGTTTATACTTATAAATCTAAATCAAATTATATTTATGGTTTCAAATAGTTTTGTTTATATATATATATATTTGAGAACTTGTTCTTAATAAAAATCGAAACCAGATTTGAAAAAAAATCGTGATTTCTGCATTGGAAAACCAGTCTCATAACTTTGATGTAAAAAAAAAACTAACTACTTGGCAACTTTTAAAGAAAATTGTATCTTTAGAACTAATTAGGTTCAATTTTGAAAAATTCTTCAAAAATACATAATTCCAATTATAAAAATAATTCAATCCTATTTTCTATTTCAATATAATTATGACAATATATTTTGTATTGTTTTAATAAAGGTTATTAACCCGCGAAGGTTGCATATGATAGTTTGATTTTGATATTTCTCTAAGTTTTTAAATTGAAAGATTTTATTTTTGTTTTCAATAAAATAAAATAAGTTGACCTGTGGCCAGGTCCGAACCGACCGACGGTTTGAAGTAAATTAATTTCCAGCTACAGAAACAATTTCAAATAATTTTAATATATCTATTAATGTAATAAAAAACAGATATGGATAGAACATAAATATTTTTAATTTTATTTTATTTATAATATATATGTAAGACCAGGCTGTGACGTCATGAATGGCTGGAAGACGTCATATAATTTTAATTAAGAAAAAACTAATAAAGATGATTTTTCTCGAGGATAAAACCAATACAAAGTGCATAATACGTGGAGATATGTCCTCACGTGAAATTTGATATGAAAATAACCCTTCACTTCCTCTCTTCGATCGGCAATACTAGCACTTCCGGTTTCCGGATTTGCACCAAAAGTTGATCAATTCATCCTACTGATGTATTAAGTAAATATACCAAATTTCATCAAAATCTGTTCAGCCGTTCAGGCTGTACACATCTATACGGACAGACGGACGGACGGACGGACTGACAGACATCATGCTAAAAATACTTTTTTCTGTTAAGAAAATGCATGATTCGTGGAGATATGTAAAAATCTCCACATGTGAAATTTGGTGTGAAAACAATACCTCCCTTACTATCGTCGGTCGGTAAAAAGAGCGATCTGTATTGGTTTCAGCCTTGAGAATAATCAATTTTATTAGTATTTTCTTAATTTAAAATAGTAAATTTATATATCGTCAGGAATTACATCATCCATATTGAAATTTGCCTCTTTCCATTCTTTTTTAATTGATATTGTATTAATAGTTTTTTTAAATTTATAATATTTTAAAATTTTTAATTTAATTTCGAAATAAATTTAAAAATATTTATTTTAATAATATTTTAGATTAAAATTGCGAAATATATATATCATTCCCCCAACAAAAAAAAAAATCATGAATTTAGCAACATATAAAGGAAGGAATTTCAAATAAATTGTTGAATAAATTTGATCTAATAATATCAAATAAATGATATTATATTAATTTACATGTTTTTTAGATTAAATTATAAATAATATAAATGATATTTGTGATTATTATAAATAAAAAGAAAAAATATAACTTCCTTTCTTAATGAAAAATAGACAAGTTTCAATATAATTTCAGAATATATATTATTATCAGTAGTAATCCTTTGTCGAAACAGTCCATAAGCTATTGCTACTTTGAAAAAAAATAACACTGAAGCCATCTAATTATAACAACATATAATAATATATTATATAGGATCAAATATTTAAGTAAATTTGAATATATTTTTCCATCTTGAAATGAAAATCAAGTTATTTTCATTAATTTGTACCATTTTAGGAAACAAATATTAGATGGGTTAATTTTAGAAAACTCATTTAACAATTATAATAAATAATTAAAAAATTTTACAATTTTTAAAGTTTATAATAATAAATTGTATAAATTTGCTAAAGGGTCGAGTGATAGCTCGGTGTTCGTGGTACTATATATATATAAAAACTATACATAAATATCTAATATATATAATACGTATATATATAATATATATACTATAAGGACAAAAACGACATTTGTATTGTGTCATTTAATTTATTTCTTGTTTAAATTTGATTTTTAATGATGTAATAATATTAAATTTATATTATATAATATTAAAATAAATAACTAATGATAGAAGAGATAACAACATAAAAAACTACAATTAATTGTTTAAATTCAATATAATAAATATTTAAACAAGAAGTTTGATTTGGTGGGTTGGAATTTAGAATAGATTATTTGCTGTAGTTATATGATCGTTGATCAACAAGTGTTTTTTTTTTCTATATAAAGATTCTCGTAGAAAGTGTTTCCGTCTGCAGGTACAGAGAGGGGACTGTCCCCCACTGGGTTTTGATTACCAACAGCCTCCCCTTTCGTCCAGCCCACAGAACAAAACCGCTGCACTTAGTGAGGCTGTTTTTCATGTAGCTTGGTGAATGTGTGCTGTGTTGCCAGATCTTATCACCCCACCCCTCCCTCCCCCCGAGATGCCTTCATCCCATGTGTGTTGCATACAAGCAACCTAAGACCCCGGGGAGAAAGAAAGAGGGAAAGAGAAAGAGATGGAGATAGCGAGAGAGGGAGAGAGAGAGAAGAGAGCTGCCTGGGACTGGAACCAGATTCGACCGAGGGGGGCAGCAAATCGGGAGCAACAAGTGTGCAAAAAAAAAAAACAAGCCCTCGAGGGAAGTTGGGGTGCGCGAGGAGTGGACACCTGTTTCAGGGGATTGATTCAAAACAGGTGGGGAGTCCGGCTATTGTGTGTGTGTGCCTGCGGAAGGGGGACGTTCAGGAATTCTCGCGGTAGAAAAAAAAACTCCACTCAGATATCACCACTATTTTATTATTATATTTTTTTAGGTGTTCTCATAAAAAAAATCATCTCTTTTTCAGGCCTACACTTAGCACAAGCGAGAACGAGAGAGAAAGAAATCTCTGTATATATTTTTTTTTACTGGTGAGAGGGCTGAGTCATTTCCACCCCATCAACCAATCAGGAGGCTTTCTTGCGAACCCCCGTGTTACCCGAAACCCTTTGTCTAAAGATTTTTTCTCCGCTCCAGGAGATCTCCTACGAGCTGCCTCAAAAACGTCGTTCTCTCTTTTGCTGACCCTTTCCAATGGAAAAATTCAAAATGAACCTTGGCTGAAAATTCTAATTTTTTTTTTTTTGGCAAACAAAAACAAAAAAAATCTGGAGTGTCATCTCGCAAATTTGAATTTGATTAATTAACATATATTATATTTAAATTAAAATTAATAAATAATATTTATTAAACTAGCGCGTCTTTGGCTCTTTGTTGATGGCATCACGTCACGTGCTGGCGCGTGATTGCCAGTCAACGTGTTAAAAAAATAATTCCGGTACTTTCAGAGATTAAATCAAACTGAAATTCTATATAAAGCAGTTTTATAATATTTTAATCATGTGGAAAAACTATCAAACATATATCTTTATTTTTACGGTGAGTTTAGAGGAAAAAATCAAAACGTGTTAGGTAATGATCCTCTTCTCGATGTGCTACATTTCTCAAAATTTAATAGAAAACTAGAAATTTTGAATAATGCCCGTGTGCCAAATTTCATGATTCAAGCTCAAACCGTTGGAAATATCAACATATATTATATTTAAATTAAATTTAATTAGTTATAAATTAAAATTAATAAATATATATTATATGTTTGGCTCTTTGTTGATGGCACCACGTCACGTGCTGGCGCGTGATTTGCAGTCCTTTTAAAAAATTAATTTCGGTACTTTCAGCAATTCAATCAAGCTGAAATTCTATATATAGCATTTTTATAGAATTTTTAATCATGTGACAAACTATCAAGCATATATCTTTATTTTTACTGTCAGTTTAGAGGAAAATAAATGAAAACGTGGTAGGTAATGACCCTCTTCTGAAGAGCTACATTTCTCAAAAGTTGATACAAAACTTTTTGAATAATGCCCGTATATTAAATTTCATGATTCAAGCTCAAACCGTTTTTGCGTAAACTTGTCTACATACACATACACACAGAGATTTTTCTCAACCTTAGTGAAAATGACTCAAAACGTATAAAAACATCAAAATCTCGACATCGAAAATTTTCGTGATCGCAATTCTATCTTTGGCGAGATAGTAAAAATTTGGAAACTTATCCGTCTAACTATATAATTATATTACATATAAATTATAAGTATAAATATAATCTACATAAGAAAACAATAAAGAAAAAAAAAGTGTCAAAATAAAAAGATGAATTTCTCTCTCTCTCCTATAATACTTTAGAATAAATAAAAAGAATAAATAAAATATATTAAATTTTTTTTTCATTGACATTCAACTTTCTAAGTTTCTCAATGAACCCATAGAAATAATATATACACCATTACAACATAATGTAAAATAAACATTACTATTTTTACTTATACTATTATTGCTAACTTTCTAAATATCCTATTATCCATAAATAACAATATTATTTCATATAAAATTCATGAAAAAAATAAATAAATATAAATTTTACACAAAACAACTTTTAATTTATAAAATTGATATAAAAAAAGTATTAGAAATATGATTATGATAACCTTGACCTTGAAGATTACTAAGCTAAAAAAGAGCTTAAAAACATACCAATCTTGTTTTATTTATAAAAGCACATTCATATATATATATATATATATATATATATAGTATATATATGGTATATATATATATAAGTAAATAACATGACAAAAAAAAATATTTTCAAATCGATTATATTTTTAAAATTAATTAAATGTACTTTTTTGCAAATTATCTTATTATAAATTTCAATGAAAATTTTTAAAATTGTTCAAACCATTAATTTCATTGAATTTATAATAGATAAAAGTTTTATTTTAATAATAACTGGATGCTAAGACCGCCAACGGCTGATTTCCCATTTAACCGGGAGCTACGCCTCCTCCTTAGAACTCCCTTCCTCCTATTTAAATTATATTAAGTATATATTGTCAAGTTAGTTAGGTGAATTGCTGACTTCGAGCACGTATAAACTTAATATATTAATAATAATAATAATATATTAATATTAATATAATTTATATAAATAAATACATTCTTAATTATCTGGATTAAACAAATATAATTATATTTAATTAAAATATAAATATATAATTCAATTAAAAATATAATGATATTTAATAAAATTAATATATAATATAATGAATCATTTATAAAATAAATAAATATATATATATTTATAAATATTTTAATTTCATCTTTTTAGATTTTATTTTTTATTAAATTAAAAAATATTATTTTCTATTAAATTAATTCTTCAAAGGTCTAGTATCAAAGTGATATTAATAATTATACTTAAAATAAACTATAGTTTGAAGGACATTGTTCTTATCATCACAGTAAGGTATAAATATTCTCTCTTATAAGTAAACACTGAGTCATGACACTTTTGCTTATATTTATTTTTGAAAGAAATTTAAAATAAATAATTAAAAAAATAAATATATAAATAATTAAATAAATAAATGTTAATTAACGTAATCAATTTTATAATGAAATATGGGTGGGGATTCGATTAATGAACTTTAATTTACTCTTATAATTGTGGTGTTGTGTTGGAATGGTAGAGGTTGGTTGAATGGCGGCTGAAGAGGCCGAAGGAGAAAGACAGAGAGAGAGGGGGAAAGAGAGAAGCACAAGATCCCGGTTATATAAGCTGCAGCCTCCCATCTGGACAAACCTGTTCTCAGGGCGTCCGCTGGGTGGCAGCCGCAACGCTAAGACAATGCCCCTGGCCTGAGGTGGGCGTGATCTCCGCTCTCTCCCGGACCCGAAAGGGATTTTAAGGGCCGTTACTGACACCACCGACTACGAGCAATTAACGAAACCCAGGCATAAAAGCCTGTCCCCCCCCCCCCCCGAAAACCTGACCAGCAATTCAAAATGGTTGATCAATTGGAAAACATCGAATCAATTCACCATCATCAATATTTTTCATACTGACCCTTATCATCTCTTGATAGATAACTAAATAAATAAAAAAATAAACTATAAATACAATATATATTTTTATTACTTTTCTGAATTACAAATGAACATCTGAAAATGAACATAAATCGAATAGCAAAACTAATTTCTTATCGATTACATCCCTCATAAAAATATTTCAATTCCAAAAGTCTTGTTTAAATATCAAAAATCAATTGTTTTATCATAACGAAAATTCTTTATATTTCGTGACTTCTATTCTAAGAGTAATTAATCTTTCAGTCAATAATTATTAGTTTGAAATATCATTATCAACTATCACTACTATAAATGTGATAAGCTAGTCCTTTAAAAGTTTCTTAAAATTCTAAATTATATTATTATTTGTGATAAATTTCATTTTCTCAAATAATGAAGATAACTAGTTATTTAAATATCTATTTTTATATAAACTAGATTGTTAGGCTTATGAATGAATATTTAAAATTATTTTTGTTTTTGAGATGTTATTGAAAATTCTAGATTTTAAATGAAATAACTAACATTTTAATGTTTCCGCAAAATAAATATAATTTTTAAGAAAATGATTTAAAATATTTCTATGAATAGTCGGGCTTAAGTAAAAACAAAAAATACAATGGTGTTGAAATTTTTTTTTTTTTTTGAGATTACTCAAAAACATATGAATTTCATAAGAATGGTGTTACTCATTTGATTTCTGATTTTGAATTGTTTTATATTGTTTTCAAAAACTATAAAAAAGTATGATATTAAAGTAAAAACTATATTTATCAATTATCTTAAGTTTCAGTAATTTTTTTTATTTAATATTATTAATATTCTTATTATTTATATATAAGTATCCTTTATATTTCAATTCTATACTTTATCTAATTAATAACCATTTAAAATATATATATTTGAAAATTTTAAATATATATATGTATAGAAATTCAGCATCTAATATTCTAAAATATAAATACACTTCAACAAATTATTATCATTTTTTTTTTCATTTCATTAGAAGTTATAACTACCAAAACCAACTTCCAGAACCAGGATGGAATTTGAAAAAAGGAAAAAAAACAAATAATTATTTAGAGGAAAATTAAGTATTGGGAAATCAGAAGTGTGGAATGAACATTAAATAATAAAAAGATTCAAGACAAAAATTCAGATGAGGACCAAAATGTTCAAAGATTTGTGTGTTAGGAAAAGATATGACCATGAGCTTGCCAGTTCTTGAAGGCCACCGAGAAAGACAGATAGAAAAATAGATGAGAATACAAGCGAATGGCAGAGATTGCATAATAACATCATTAGGATTATTAAATCAAGGAAATTACTTTAAACAGGACGTAAGATGAGAATGGGAAAAAAATTTAAAAAAATTGATATTAAATATGAAAAAAAAAATAAAATAAAATAAATTAAGAGAGAACATAAAGAGAGGGTGTTAGTTAATAAAGAAGTGTCAAATTACATATCAACGAACTAGAATTGATGTTTGAGATGTATATTAAGTAAAATTAAGGTCAGAAAATGTGTTAGTGACATGAAATTTGAAATATTAGTTTACAATTTTTTGATATCAATTAAACATAATAACAGTTCAACTGACTTAAGAGCATCACACTACTTTCATTTACAATATTCAAATTATAAAATAATATTATATTATACAAATGATATATATGGTATAAGTCTATTAATATTAAACTATAACTATAACTATAATTAATTAAATAAATTACATTTTAATTTCATTCATTTAGAATGAAAGAAGAGTAAATCAGTATTTCTAGTTGTTTAATTTTTAATTAGGAAGTTTCTATCATAAAAAATGTATTAATATAAAATTTGTATAAATAAAATATACTAATTAAATATTTATATATAAATAATCAGAAAATATTGAATTACTTATCAAATAAAAAATATATAACTCAAATTTCATTATATATATATATATATATATATTATAATAATATTGTTTAAATAAAGATTGTTTAAATATATTTGTTTATTTTTTAAACTTGAATATATTTATATTTTAAAATTTAAATTTTATTATTAACCAAAAAAAAAAAAAAAAACAAACTAAAAACATTTTAGAGAAATTCACATTTTTTTAATCTTAGACAAAATAAAAACACAATTGGTAAAGTAAATATTGAATTACTTAATTTAAATAAATTTGGAAAAAAATTGTTAGATCTTTTTTTTAGGAAAATCGATAAAAATTATTTAATTTATTTAATATCAAAAAAAAAAAAACGTTTTTGCCATCTCTCATACCTAAATTAAATAAACAAAATTTTATAGAGTAAAAATTTGACACAATAAAAATAAACCAATTTCCAAAAATAATTTTAGGTATATTTACGTTAAAATGTTAATTTCAAATTTTCGTACAATTATATAACTTTTATTTCTATATATTTCATATACAGTCATTTTAGCTATATGCGTATATATAAGTAAATGAAAGTAAAAAGTAATTATAAAGAGGTTAATAATGTCTGGCCCCAGTAAAGAAAAAAACCTTTTCTAAAGTGTCTAGACATATACCAGAGAAGGTCTTTGAACTTGTCCTTTATTTTGAACTAATTCGAAGAAAAATGTATTGTTTATTAAATTCAATTTAAAAAATAAGTAACTAAATAAAAAATTGCAAAAGAAGTTAATCTACTATAAAATTTATAAATTTCTTTAATTAATTAATTAATTTTATTTTTTAACATTTAACTTTAATATTTTTATTTAATTTATCTTAATATTTAATTAAATCATAAAGAATTGATATAATTGCATTGATGAACAAACCAACATATAATATTATGATAGAAGGATAGGAGGAAGTTTCTATAAATATTCACTGAAATAAAACATGAAACATCTCCTATTTCGTCCCTCTGTTATTTTTTCTACCAAAAAAAAATCTATTGATTCCAAAGCCCGGGAGATAAGATAACGAAACAGTCTCCTGTAAATTTGAGTGTAAAACTCCATTGACGGGGTCCATCTACTTTCTTTTGAAAAGATTCATGGATGTGATCGAGCGTTTCTTCAAAACATCCAACAGCTGTACCCTTTGAAAAAATGCATTGTCCATTTGAACACAATTATTGATTCAAAAGGAAATGACATGTTTTTTGCCCTTTTTTCATGGGAATACAATTGACAACCTTTGGTGGGCGGCTTTTGGAAATTTTGAAATGCTTGATATTTTAAATTAAAAGAATAATTTTATAATTTATATTATATAATATCTATTTGTTTAATTAATTTAAATAAGAAATTTAATATTATTTATACTTAAATATATAAAACAAAAACAAACAAAAAATGAGCTGTGGCCAGGCAGAGAACCGACCAACGTTTTGAAATAAATTAATTTCCAAACAACATTATATAAGTTACATATCGTATATATAAATATATATAAAGTATAAAAAAAAATATTTCTAAAATTGGAATTAAAAATGACTAAATTATATTATCTTGGTTTTTATTTTTAGTTTAATTACTCTCAATTATTCATTACTACTATATTTTAAGTGAAATATTTCCGACAATGAATATAAAATTAATACTGTAATTGTACTTAATTGTAAACTACCACTTCCAGTTTCTGGATATACATCAAAAGTTGATGAATTCATGCTACTTATGCATTAAGTAAATATATAAAATTTTATCAAAATCCATTGAGCTATTGAAGCTATACACGTCTATACGGACACACAATGGACAGACGGACAGACATCATGTTAAAAATACTTTTTTTCTGTTAACAAAATGCATGATTCGTGGAGGTATATAAATATCCCCACATGTGAAATTTGGTGTGAAATCAATACCTTCCTTTCCTATCGTCGGTCGTTAAATAAAAAATAAATTATTAATACCGAAAATTTAACCAGACAATCAAGAAAAATTCAATATTATTGGTTTTATTTTTTTCTTCCAATAAAATTAATTATTTAAATATATTTTATTTGAGTGTTCATTTTAAAATAGATTATAATTAAGGGAGAACTTTATATTTTTTATTTAATATATTTTAATTTTTTATTTCTTGAATATATTTAAATTATATAAAAATTTTATTTATAAATTGCTTGGAAATTTAAATTTTTTTTCCTTTCTTTAGGTTCCATGAATTGTAAAATTTAAATATTTTTTTTTAAAGTTATGCCCTGAGTAACATAATCAACATATCAAAATATCCCATAGATTTCTTAACTTACCTTAACTCTTTTTTGTTTATTATTATAGATTGTAAATTAATATATATATATATATATATATAAATCTAGAAATTAATTTTTGGCATAAAATTCATAAGAATAAATGTAAAGCTACACGCTGTTCAACAGATGCCTCCCACGGTCCAGAAAACCTGTCCGTACATGTTTAAAATAAATACAAAAAAAAAAAATACTTCTATCAATTATTGAGAATTTATATTAATTTTTTAAATCGTTTTTTTTTACCGACCGACGTTAGTATGGGAGGTATTTACTTTCTAATTATCAATTAAAAATCATTTAAAATAATTAATTTATTCTAAAAGTTATCATTTTAATTTACTTTAATGAAATGATTAGATCATGTTTATTTAATATTTTAATTAAAAATAAAATATTAATGTTGTATTTGATTATCATTTAAAAACAGAAGATTTATATAGGTATATTTATAATGATTTCCAGTCCCCCCAGTTAGATCACTAAACCATTTGAATCATTCAAATTATTTATTTTGATATTCTTTGATATAGAGATTTGGTATATGTTACCACACAAAGTATATGAAATAAGTACATATATTTCCGATTCGATTCGAATATCAGATGGCAAGTGCCACGTCACTTTTAATCCAAGCCTCAGGCTCAGAAATTTTCTTATTATAAAACTAATAATAATAATAATTAATATTATATTATTGTGCATAACTATTGAAATTTTACTTTTACAAAAGAGGGAGTCAAGAGAAATGAGATTAATATTAATTTTTTATTTTTTATATGAAAATTTTATTTCCCTTAATAAGAAAGGGATAAGTTTAATTTTTATTTACGAATTTTGAATATATATACAAATTTTTTAATGACAATTCATTATTTTTTCAAAATAACATTTGTAATTTTTGAAGAGTGTATGTTATTTATACAATAATAATTAAAAGGATCTTTTTTTGGTAGTTTTCCATTATACCCCCGATATCCGTTCGATAATCGTCGTTAGACCAAAGGTTCTCATTTCGGTCGTAGAAAGGGCAGAATGTAGGAAAAATACCTTTGAATTTCTAATCGCCAACCCCTTCACCTAAAGACGATTATCGTTTGGGGTATAATGGAAAAGTACCCTTTTTTCGAATTTTGACTAAATAGCATACTAGTATGTTATAAGAATGTCTAGGTATTATATACAATGTCTAAGTACATTATGTGATAATTCTTTTATTTTATACTTTATCTAAAAACATCGAAATTTTGCGTTGACTTATTGCGTTATGAAGATTAGAATTACTATCGGCACTAGCATTATTATTAAAACACGTCCTTAAAAACTCACTTGAAAAAGGGGCCAAATTGAGAGCCGAAACGTCGATACTCAAATCTCAAAATAAAACGTGAAAATAACCCTGAAATAATTTCTCATAATAAGAAAAACTTTCACAGAAAAATAAATATATATAAATATATATATATATATATATATGATTAATTTTATTTAAGAAAGGTTATATTCTATTTTGAAACCATTAAACAAATCATATTTTTAAAAAATAATTTCTATTCATTAAAGTCAATGTTTATAAACGGTAATAATGTTTTTTCTTTGCATTTCTAACGAAGTAGCTTTCTCTCTTAAGCTTCTTCGATGTTATTCCATTCTTGGATTGGAATGATTTGTAACTACATGCAGTGTCTGAAAGATATTATTAATTGTTAAAAGGCTTGTACCATTCAAAAGCAAAGTTGGGTCATTTTAAAAATAAATATAAAAGTATCTTGGCTCTTACTTCACAAACGAATACACATATTAATTGTATATAAATATATTATATCACACAATATATAAATTATATATCTCCATTAAAATATTTTTCTAATTTATTTACTATATAATTAGTAAAATTAAAACTATAAATTAATTAAATTCATCATTATTATACTTTACTGGTTTTCAAGGTGTTATATAATCAAAATTTCCCTTATTAGGAAAAGTTGACTTCAAAATCACAAAATGCTTTTTTTTTTTGAATGACCTTTAGGATTTTTAAGAATTATGAATTATACCAAATGAAAGATTTTGAATTTATATTTAAAGATTTTTAAAATGACAATAAATTAATCCAGAATTAATATTATTGCCAATTTTAGTTAATATCAGTATAAAATCCATTTATTATCATTTAATTTTAAAATAAATATATATGAAGTTTCTAATAATAAAAAAATCTTAATTTTTTTTGGATTCAATGATCATACCATTCAATTAAATGGCTACGAGTTTACCAACATTATTCTTTTTGTTTTTAAATAATTGATATTTGTTTTGTTCTTCAAAGTACTTTAAATATTTAAATATATTTTCATATGTATAAATCTTTAAATATTAATAAATATATTTAGATATGTAATAATTAATTGATTATAAAATTAAATATTAATCCAAGTAGATAAACATTTATTATTTAAACTTGCAATATTTTTCTTTTCATTAGACATATCCTGTTGGGTTCCTCGAGAGCTATAACCAAAACTTTCATGGTCATAAGGATTAGATGGTTACATAAGAGTCGTCAAGGAAAGTATTAGCTTTGGACCTCTGCTCCCCGCGACCCAAACAACTCGCAACCAACACAAAGAAACTGCCTCAGGGGAGGTTTTCAATATCTTGACCCTTTTTTTATCTTCTTTTTTTTGTGTGTTCGTAAATAATTTGCCCTTTTTTATTTCGTTCAAAATTGGTTAGACCCTCGATAAATATAAACAATAAAACAAAACAAAAAAAAAAATAAAAAATAAAAAAAAAGGAATTACGTAATATATTTTGTAATTAAATAAAATAATATTTAATAATTTAGTCAATATCTTTTTGGTCAATTGCATCAGGTAGAGAGGCATAATTCCTTCAAATATCATGCTTATCACATTTGTTTTGCATATAATATTTATATATGAAAGGATCGTTCGTATACCGCTTGAGTCTCAACCTCGTAGTCCTGGGTTTAAAAGTTCCAGGTCTTGCAAGAGGATTTCTGGATCTACTCAACCTACATTAGCAAAATTGGGGAACAAGTTGAAATAAAAAGTAGTGACCGCCGATTAAAAAATAAAATTAAAGATGTAGAGAATGCATAGAAATGATTATACAACACATTTACCCAGCTTAGGTGGTAACCAACTATATAAGCACTTTCCTTATATAGAATGTATGTGAAAAAGTCAGATATCTTTAATCGTGGGTTTACAGCATTTGGTCATCATATGTGAATGATTGAAATAAGTTTCAGGACTAAGGAATAAGCCATTTTTTTTTGTTATTATACATTGTTATTTGTTGTTCTAGTAATAAATCAGTCAGATTCGAGGCTTGCAGGGCAGACTTGGCGCCTAATGCGGAAAACCAGAGTGGCGCCTTATGGCAGGTCCTATAGAAATGTGCTTTTACCAAAAAAAAAAATCTCTCGGGGTATATGAGTCCGTCTTCAACCTCTTGTCTCACAAAAAAATTGACAGATTTGATTAGTCAAACTTTTCAATTAATCTAATTCGTTTCGTTAATTTCTTTTTTAACATTTTCAAAAATTATAAAAAGTTTTTAAACTAAATTATTGAAATTACTACAGGTTTATCTATCAATCTATTTATATATATATATATATATATATATATATATATATTTCAAAATAATTTTAGCTATTATTTTTGTTTTTTATAATGAAAAAAAACAATTTCATTCTAAATATATTCGACTTCGGATATACCCATAATATTTTTAACATGATATTGAAATTTTAATGGTGTTTTCTACAACTTGAGAATAAATATAGATAGTTTAGAGGTCGAGTATTCAACGATTTACTATTATAATTGTATAACCAATTGAAAATCAAAATAATCAACTTAGTATTTGAAATTGTTACTGATCTTGATGTTCATCATTAAAATTAATAATTATTTTATTGTCTAATTTTTGTTTTATAATAGAAATATATATTTACTATATGAATAAATAAAAATAATATTTGTATTCCATTTTAGGGGGAAAATAGAGAAGTGAAAAGAAGAAATCAAAATAATAATAATAAGTTGACCCGTGGCCAGGTCCGAACCGACCGACGGTTTGAAATAAATTAATTAATTAATTAATTAGCTACAGAAACAATTTCAAATAATTTTCATATATCTATTAATGTAATAAAAAACACATATGGATACATAAATAATAAATATAAACATTTTTAATTTTATTTTATTTATAATATACTAGCTGATCAGAGCGCCTTCCAGGCGCTCTTCACACCAAGACGGGGGCTCCGCCCCCTGTACCCCCGAGTGATACATAGTATTTGGTTGAAAGTCTGTATGTAAAAGGTTTTCATCCATTTTGTTTCAATCAGTATAAGTAGATAAGACATATATTTGTTTTCTTAGAAAATATATATTTTAATTTAATCAGTAAATTAATTATATATTATTATTGTATATGTTATATTTATCTAACTCTGTGTCTATACAGTTTTCGAAAGTTCTTAGCCGCAGCATCCACTTTTCTCTAAGAGTCCCTATCCTGAGCTACAACCAAATCCTACCCTGTCCCATCTCTCCCATGTCCCTTCCTTCATTGTCCACCCACCTTGATCTTTGGTCTTCCACCGGATGTTTCCCAATATTTGCATGTGTCTGCATACATATCTACGTATATGATAACTGAACACTTAATAATAATAATAATAATAATGTATTAAATGAATATAATTGAAATTTTAGTTTTAATTGCACTTTTTTTTTGGTTTTTATTTTTATTTATTTTTATTGGAATTATTACAAATAATAATAATAATAATAATATACCGTTTAATACGTGAAAATAATAATAATAATAATAATAATAATTTATTAAATTAATATAATTGAAATTTTATTTTTTATTATTACATTTTTATTTTTATTTTTTACCGACCGACGATAGTAAGGGAGGTATTGTTTTCACACCAAATTTCACATGTGGAGATTTTTACATATCTCCACGAATATTTCTTAATTTAAAATTATATATAAGTCACCCAGCCATTCATGACGTCACAGCCTGGTCTTACATATATATTACAAATAAAATAAAATTAAAAATATTTATGTTATGTCCATATCTGTTTTTTATTACATTAATAGATATATTAAAATTATTTGAAATTGTTTCTGTAGCTGGAAATTAATTTACTTCAAACCGTCGGTCGGTTCGGACCTGGCCACAGGTCAACTTATTTTGTTAATAATTTATTTTTATTTTTTATTTTTTTTTTGTTAATAATTATTACATTTTTATTTGTTCGAAAATTATTTCTACTTTATTAATTGTTAATAGTTATTACATTTTAATTAACAGTTTTCGGAATAAGTATATTCTCTTATTTTATAGAGATTTTTATTGTTTGTCTCAAAAGTCTACCTACAATATTTCATTACCATTGTATGATTCAAAATAAAATTCAAAATATTTAATAGGACATGACATGATCTTAGTATTTTTCCCATCCCAGAATATTTGCTAATATTACATGTTGGAGTTCCAATTACCTGCATATTTAATGCCAATTTCAATGCTGAATATACTTTTAAATAAAAAATTAAAAAAATTTGAAGTAAATGGAATTATTATACTTAATAAATCTATATATAAATTTAATATATATTCAAACAATAATTGAAACAATATAAATAAAACGATTCAATATTTTACTTACATTGTGATTTATATTTCTATTTTTATTACAACTGTTATTATGTGTATGTTATTTTTGACAGTTTAAAAAAAATTAAAAATATTTGAATTTGGAAGATTATATGTAGCGCCATCTGTCGATAGTTTTGTGACACTATAGACTTTTACCAAAAAATTACTAATTAAATTAATTTTGGATTTAATTGAAACAATATAAATAAAACGATTCAATATTTTACTTACATTGTGATTTATATTTCTATTTTTATTACAACTGTTATTATGGGTATGTTATTTTTGAAAGTTTAAAAAAAATTAAAAATATTTGAATTTGGAAAATTATATGTAGCGCCATCTGTCGATAGTTTTGTGACACTACAGACTTTTAGCAATATATTACTAATTAAATTAATTTTGGATAAATTAATTTTGGATTTAACTACACTAAAACCTTCCCTGGGATGCCCACAACAATCCCTGAAAGTTTCACCGTAATCGGACGGGTAGTTTTTGAGTCTATAAGAGACAGACACACAGACAGACACACAGACACACAGACACACAGACATTGCCTTTTATATATATAGATAGATAGATATGCAAGACTAGGCTGTGACGTCATGAATGGCTGGATAACGTCATATAATTTTAAATCAAGAAAAAACTAATAAATATGATTTTTCTCGAGGATAAAACCAATACAAAGTGCATGATTCGTGGTGATATATAAAAAAATCTCCTTTGGTGTGAAAATAACCCTTTCCTTCCTATCGTCGATCGCTAATACTACCACTTCCGGTTTCCGGAATTGCACCAAAAGTTGATCAATTCATCCCACTGATGCATTAAGTAAATATACCAAATTTCATCAAAATCGGTTGAGCCGTTCAGGCTGTACACATCTATACGGACGGACGGACAGACGGACAGACGGACGGACAGACATCATGCTAAAAATACTTTTTTCTGTTTAGAAAATGCATGATTCGTGGAGATATGTAAAAATCTCCACATGTGAAATTTGGTGTGAAAACAATACCTCCCTTACTATCGTCGGTCGGTAAAAACAAACCAAGTAACCAATTAAATGACCAATAAAAATAAATATACTATCTAGGTATTTATGATTTTTTCTAGATAGATTCAGAACCGGAAACTTATCATAAATAAAACCAATTTTAGGGATAGTCTTTATTTTTTGTCAAAAAGAAACAAAACAAAATGCAATTTGGTTTTTTTTGACAAAATTTTTCAAAAGGGTTCCATTGAAACACAAAGGCAACTGTTTTATAAAAGACCTTGAGTTTTATAACCTCAAGCATCCTTTGAAGTCAAAACTATGTCATTAAAAATTTTCCCTATTCGTTTTTTAAACATTAAATAAAAAAAAATATTATTTTTGTACTTTTAAATCCATTCATATAGTTTTTTCTTCCATCCCTAAGCAGTATTTATTTTCTATTCAGATCAGTTTCAAGTTAAATTTTATTTACTTTCAATCGTCATATTTCTTTTCAAAGAAAGATTCAAGATTTAGATAGTTTCGAAATATTAACTTCGTATTTGATATCAGATTTTATTCGAAGGAGAAAAAAAGAACAGTTCACAAGGCCATTTTCTGCTCAATGATTTTCTAAGTATTAGATATAATTTATTTATTTATTACTAAAGAAGAAATAATTAAGATTTCCTTTTGAAAAGTGAATTAATGTATAGTTTATAAATATTTAATAAAAATTAATTTGGGTATAAACTACAGGTCTAATTTTAGAAATGTATTATTCAATATTATATAAAAAGTAGATATATATAAAATTAGAATGTTATAAATTATTTTTATAATTTTTTTATAGAATATCGGCAACACTGCAATCGTGTTACCTGGGTTCTCAATTCAACCACTTTGAATCATGCAAATCACATTTATGTTAAAACTTGATAATATTTAACAGTATTGTTTAAAACTATGTTATTATTATACTCTTTTAAAAATACCTCCTGTTTCCGCTACATTACGTTTACATATGATATATATTATATACAATAGTCGAAAATTAAGATAAATACAGCTTATCACTCAAAAAATAGTCAGATCGCATTCAGAATACATTCAAAACATAAAAATTAGTCAAAATTTTCTGAATTTTTTTTTATTTATTTTAAAATAAAATAAAATAATATATATTTATAATATAATTTATATATATTTTATTTTTAATCACTAAAAAATTAAAATTATTATTATTTATATTAAACACAAAATTTATCAAATCTCAATCAAAAATAATAAAAAAATAATATCAAGAAATGAGGTTCAAAAAGTCAATTGTAATTATTAAAATCTTATTTTATATTAATTATTTAATTCAAATATAACTAACCCTAAAAGTATTCATATTAGGACATTAAAATTAAATAAAAATTAAACTAAACTCGTTTATATAAATCTCCTTGTAGAAATGATTAAAGTGAAAAACAATATTAATAATGTCAAAGTCAAAAAATTCTATAAACAATAAAAAAATTTCCCATAGAAACTTCTTTTCAAAGGAAAAACAGCGACTCTCTAATCAAAATAAAAATATTAAAGATTTCTCTCCATTGGACCATCAATAATTTGACAAGATTATTTATTTTTGTTCAATGAATGCAGGCATAATTTTAATAAAATACTAAAATATGAATATTAAAAAATAAATAAATAAATAGCTAATAGAGTTGTTTGACCACTACTTTATGCTGGATACATTAAAAATAAATCATTGAATTAAAATGACTATTTTTAAATTAATATAAATGTTAAAATTTTTTATTTCTAAAGCGAGTTTTTTTCAGCCTGGAGGACACATTCTGCGTGTATTTAAACTTATTATCGTTACATTATAAATAAATACATAATTACCTTAACTTATATTTAATTTTATTATTTTTCTTTATGACTATAAATATGAAAGTCAATTTTCAAGTCACATGAAGAATATTCGTTGTTCTTTTATTCATCAAGAATATCCTAATCATTAGATAAACCAATAAAAATAACTTTTCATCCACGAACGTGTTTATCATGATAGACCTTTTGTTTCTTTTATATGAACGTGCTTTTTATCATTGTCCAAAAGCAAATCGACACAAAAAAAAGATTGTTTAACATATTCTATATATAATATAAATAAATAAAGACAATAATATAAGAAATAGATATTAATACATTCATTCAAAAATAATTTTATTCATCCAAATGAATCCTGAAATCTTTTTTGTTTTGTTTTGTGTTCTTGTTATTTTTCAAACATCTAACAATCCAATTCTAATTATTAAGTAATAACAAATACTTTTCAAAAACTTTCTATTCAAATTTTAAAATTTTCTAAAAGAAAATTGACATAAATATAAAAATATTTGCAAATATCGATATTATTTTGAAGAAAACTCATTGTATTTAACATATATAAGAAAATTTTCATTTTTTATTTCTTGAATTATATTAATATTATTATTAATGATATCTTATTAGTAGATTTTTACGTTGGGTGGGTCATTTGGTTTGCATGGGTAAGGAAATGATAGTGAGAAGCCTGTTTAAGGAAAACCAATTAGGATATGACCAAGGACGCGGAGGGAAGATAATACAAAGATTATGAGGAAATTGTGAGAAGTTAGAAATTGGATGGAGGTGGCTAAGTAAAGGTCTCACTGAAAAATTATTTTTATTCTAATCAAGAACCTTCACGTTAATTACACTATATATATATAGATTAAAGTTATCAAAATAATTAAAAAGTAAAAAAATGTAATAAATTGGAACATTATTATCATAGATCAAATTAGAAATTTACATATTATATGCAATTGTTTATTCTTGAATGGCATCTTTTTCCATTTTTAATCTTAAAACATAAGATTACACAGTAAGTTAAGAAAATAAACTGTGACACATACTCGTATAGATTTAGGCATGATCCTTTGATCTGGCTTTAAGGAGAGGTTTAGTTTAATTTAATAAATATATATTGCTGCATAAATTTTATTTTTAATGTTAATTTTTATATAATATAATCATTTTATAATAAGAAAGAATGCATTATTTATTTCTTTTTTTTAGTAGTATAGAGAGATTTGGGGGAGGGGGCTATCTTATTTTAAAACATGAATTTATATCGTAATCCGAGTGAATGGATGGATACCCAAATTACAATTTTATTAAATAAAAAAATTAAAATAATATTATTTTACCTAGTAGGTATCTTTTTTAATTGTCTTTTCCCTACCATCAAATTCAGTCAAAGGAACGAAACGGAAAAAAATTAAATGTTTTTTATTCAAATTAAAAAAAAATTCATATTTATAAACACGTTTTGTGGTGTTTTTAACCATCAACAAAAATCTGGTTGACCATGAATTCGATTACATGTTTTATTTTTGTTTTTATTTTTTGAAATATAAATAATATTAATTCTATTGATGGATGATCGGTGTTCTATTCTCAATATGGAAGGATTGGATTAGTTACATTTTATGAACAGAAAGGGAACTACTAACTTCCAATTCCAATATCCACCACGTGTCCCATTAGATTGAGAATGGTTACTCATATAAATATAAATAAAGCATTAATCATTATACAAATTAAATAATGGAATGACAAATCCAATTAAATTAATAAAATGACACCTGTCTAGTTTCCATTTTGGTACAAACCCACTATCATTATCTTCAAAGATCATAAATTTAAAGAAAAGTTGGCGTTTTTCCTGGTTGTTTAGTTACTTATAGATAAATATTTAGATAATAGTGGGTGGATCCAGTCTTAGTAGTAGCCTATATTTTTTGTATTTATATTTATTAACAGCATATATATATATATATTAGATATTTAAATATATATATTAAAATAATTAAATAAATAAAAAACATAAAATTAAGATTTCATATTGAAAGATAAATAATGAAATGTTTTACTTTCTGAACATTATGAATGCTTTTTAAAGGAAAGTTTTGTGATGATGATAAAAAACACACACTTTGAGATTTTTATTTACGATTTATAAGGTCTCATCATTTCATCTGTGACATGTTTACAATTATGTCTGTTTGTCTGTTTATGTGTGTGTGTGTGTGTTTGTGTTTGTGCTGCTGAGTTAATGAGAACTCGTATATAGTGATTATTCATTTAAGTTGAAATTTAATGTAGTTTATAAATTTATTAAGAGATTTTGAGGAAAAATTCATTTTTCTTAAGAAGTATACTAATAGAGTAATAATAAAAAAAGATCTATCTATACATCTTTTGAGGAATTTTTGAATAATATTTTACTCTCTGAAATACTTTTTTTTTAATTAATTATTTTTATTTTGAAGATCTTTATCTTATTTACTAAATAAAAAATATGAACTAATTTCTAGAGAATAATGTTCAACGATGAACTTGAAGGCAAAAGAAAAAATCTGAACTCCACTCGACTATCTCGCATAGGGTTGCCAACTGGCCTTTTTTTGGAAAGGACAGTCCGTTTTTAAATACTCTCGACTGTAAGTGTACCTAATTTTTTAAGGGTGTCCTTTTTTGGAACTTTATAGAGTTGGCAACCCTACGCAAATATGGATTGAATTAATTAACATATTATATATTTAAATTAAATTTAATTAAATTATAAATTAAAATTAATAAATAATATTTATTAAACTAGCGTGTGTTTGGCTCTTTGTTGATGGCACCCGTCACGTGCTGGCGCGTGATTGCTAGTCAAGGTTTTAAAAAATTAATTCCGATACTTTCAGCGATTCAATAAAGCTGAAATTCTATATATAGCAGTTTTATACAATTTGTAATCATGTGAAAAACAATCAAACATATATCTTTATTTTTACGCACATGATGATGAGCTACATTTCTCAAAAATTGACAGAAAACTACGAATTTTGAATAATGCCGATGTATCAAATTTCATTATTCTAGCTCAAACCGTTTTGTTACACGAACAACCTTAGTGAAAATGCCCCAGGGACCTTCAAAAGGAATAAAAACATAGTAAAAATCAAAATGAGTACCGAAAAATTAAAATTTAAAATATAGTATTTAATTTAGAGTATACTTTAAGAGTAAAACTTATTAAAATGGCCGAATTTAGATTCAGAATCCTATTTGCAGTCTTGACTCTTACTACTGGGAACTAAGAGATCACCCTTTTCCAAGATCTTAATACATAATATATATAATTATATGAATATTTGAATAAAAGATAGCTAATAAATAAAATAATTATATTTTTTAATTATAAACAATATTAATAATTTAGTAGGTATGATTTGGTAGTCTGGAGTGATTATATATTATTTATACCTTTAATAAAATTTGAACTGTTTTTTTTTTAATTAAAATACTTATTTGTATTTTATTTCTATAGATTCATACTATTTTATTTTATTTATTTATTTATTTTGTATTTTGTTTTTGCAATGGAAAGATAAAAGTGAATTGTAAATGAGTGAACGAAAAATGGCGGTTGTAAAAAAACAAAAAAACAAAACAAAAAACAAATGAACGAACGATGCCGATGCAGCCGCAAGCGAAAATCGTGAACCTTGAACGCTCGCCAGCTCCGACCGATCCAAGGACAGCGGCTCTCCACTTGGATTCTTCAATACGCATGCGCTACATTGGACCCTCACATTAAGGGCCCCTGCACGTTTCGTATCCTTAAGGGTCGGTCCTAAAGAACGGGGGCACCAAGTCAAACAGCCCCAAGATTTCCCACCCCCTCCCAATGATACCAGATGTTGACCCTTAACCCATCTCTTTCTCCCTTATAGATAATTTATCATGAAACACATGTGACAATTTTTTTTTTAAATCTGAACAATAATAATAATACTAATACTAATAATAATAATAATACTAATAATAATAATAAATTCAATCTGTTATTAGTATTTATGTAGCAAATTTAAGATAGAAACAAAAGTCAAGATGGGTGATGTCACATATATATATATATATATATATATACATAATTTGAAAAGGAAAACCGGATTTCAGGCTGAGCCATAAAAAACACGATGGAAGATCGAGCGAAAGAGAAGAGACGTTGAGTGAGAGGGAACGAGAAACAACATAGATCAACATTCGAAGAGAAGGTGGTTTTTAAACCCCCTAACCCTGGATCATTTAACAAAAAGAAGAAAAAAGAAAAACAAAAACAAAAAGAAAACTAAAGAAAAAAGAGAACTAAGACAGAATACGGAAAGATCAACTACAATATTAATATATTTGTAGTAAAATTTTTCATCCTGAGTTCAATATATAATATATGTAGTTCTTCTATAATCAAATCATAAATTACCATTTTTACTTATAATCAGAATGAATTTTATTATAAATAATCAAAAATAGTGTGATGTGTTGTTTAATGATTACTATAATCATAATAACAAGACCATTAAAGAATTTATATAATATTATTATCATATTATTATTTTATAATACATAATATTGTACGTTTGTCAATTCTTTAATATTAGCCTTATATGTAATTTCAATTCAAAATAATCTACAAAAAAAAAATGGTTAACTTCGTCTTGCATTTCGGTGTTTAAACGTCGTAGCCTAAAATCAAAAAACAAAACGAAAATTATTTTAAAAATTCAAATTTTTTATACTTTTTATTATCTCGCAAGAAAATTTTCGAAGTCAAAATTTTGATTTTTTTTATACGTTTTGAAGGCCCCTGAGTCATTTTTACTATGTTTGAAAAAAATGTCTGTGTCTCTGAGTGTGTGTGTGTGTATGTGAATGAAGATAAGATTACGCAAAAACGGTTTGAGCTAGAAATTTGGTACACGGGTATTATTCAAAAATCATAGTTTTCTATCAACTTTTAAGAAATTTAACTTTTTCCGGAAGAGGTTCATTACCTCCAAACTGACCGTAAAAATAGATATATGTTTGATATTTTTTCCATGATTAAAAATAAGCGGGAGTGTCCTCCCCTAGACTTTCCCGCATATAAATAGGTATAAAGAGTTGTGAATGAATATTTAGAATGTAATAAAGTGCTACTTCCGGTTAACTGATATTTTAAATGTAAAAAAAAACAGATATGGATATAATATAAATATTTTTAATTTTATTTTATTTATAATATATAAGGGCTGGGTGTGACGTCATGAAGTGCTGGGTGACGTCATATAATTTTAAATTAAGAAAAAACTAATGAAGATGATTTTTCTCGAGGATAAAACCAATACAAAGTGCATAACACGTGGAGATATGCCTTCACGTGAAATTTGATATGAAAATAACCCTTCACTTCCTCTCTTCGATCGGCAATACTAGCACTTCCGGTTTCCGGATTTGCACCAAAAGTTGATCCATTCATCATACTGATGCATTAAGTAAATATACCAAATTTCATCAAAATCCGTTGAGCCGTTCATGCTGTACACATCTCTACGGACACACAGCGGACGGACGGACAGACATCATGCTAAAAATACTTTTTTCTGTTAAGAAAATGCATGATTCGTGGAGATATGTACCTAAAAATATCCACAGGTGAAATTTGGTGTGAAAACAATACCTCCCTTACTATCGTCGGTCGGTAAAAAGGAAACGCTACTTGTATAGGTAAAATGTCACTTCCGGTAGTCAGATCATGATGAAATTTGGTATCTGAATTTTTTTCATATTTTTAAATCTATATACAAAATATGAAGCAAATATCTCGAAGCAAACTGGTACTTTACTTGAAAGGTAAACGCAACCATTGTAGGTAAAGTACCACTTCCGGTTAACCGATTTTGACGAAATTTTGATAGAAATCTACAAACTGTGAATAATATCGGTGTACAAAATTTCGAAGTCCTAGCTTGATTAGTTTTTGAGTAAATTTGCTTACAGACATTACATACATACATACATACATACATACATACATACATACATACATACATACATACATACATACATACATACATACATACATACACACACACAGACATAATTCCAAAAATGGTATTTTCCGACTCAGGGAGGTCTAAAACGTCAAGATCTATCAAAATCTCGAAGTCGAAATTTTTGACGATTCCAATACTTCCCTTATACGAAGTATGCGGGAAAGTAAAAATTGAATAAAACTCCTATATATAGAATTTCAGCTTGATTAAATCGCTGAAATTACCGGAATTATTTTTTTAAATTTTGACTTAAAATAATCCAATTCAAATTTGCAAGATAGTCGAGTAAAAACACTTCAGATTTTTTGACTGTACATACTATAATTAAATTTTAAATTTTGGTTGTATATTTCAATATCTCCACCACTTTGGGATCAAATCAATAACTTTTTTACATTCAGAATAATAATAATCGAATATAAAAATAATTTTTTTTTATAAAGTGAAGATTTTTAGTTTTATTTTTAGTACTTTTGTAGTTTTAAAATAAGGTTTTAAATGAAATAATATATATATATAAGTAATTCTGTTTAATAATGTATAGTTTTTCTTGGTTAAAATATTATTTCAATATATTATACCTTTTATTACATCGTTTTTGTTTTATTCCGTAAGCAATGGACGACGTTATACGAGGTTTATATGATAAAATTTCAAAAGCATATATAACTAGCCTGATATAGGACGGTAACCTATTAAAAATAGTCTTTTTAAAAGATAAAATTGATCTTAACCTCTTCAAAGATTAAAAAAATTTTTTTATTTGTTTACTCCTTTTATTTAACCGACGAGATTACATTTTAAAACTTAATATTTACTACCTGACACATCAAAATGAAATATATTATTCCTATCAACTTGAAATAAAATTAATTGTGACATTGGAATACAACATCAAAATATATATTTAATATATAATATTAACATTCGATCCTTCTTTATTAAAGGTTTTTTAAAAAATTCAATAACTTCATAATAATAATAATAATAATATCAGACTCCAACTTGGATGACCTAGACAGAACCACCAGAAGAATTCTCACTAAATTCCGCTGTCTGCATCCCAATTCCTCTGTTTTGAGACTTTATTTACCACGGAAAGAGGGAGGAAGAGGCTTAATTAATTTGTGGGATCTCTGTAGAAGCCAAGAATCCAAGATGAGAAGTCGGCTTCTTTTGTCTGACCATCGTCTCGTTCGGGCAGTTAGGGAGGCTGACGACAACTACACTCCACTAAACCTCAGCAAACGCGAACATCATATCCCTACAAGGGAAATGGAGTCATTAAGAGACAAAGCTCTTCATGGAAAGCTCCCAAGATTGCTGGAGGAGGCACACATCGATAAGGCTCTGACACATAGATGGCTAAACGATGGGCACCTTTACCCAGAGACGGAAGGCTTCGTAATGGCCATCCAGGACCGAGTGATAAGAACTAGGAATTACGAAAAGCACGTCCTAAAAACTCGGGCAGACGACAGATGCCGTAAATGTGGAAATCTGGGGGAAACAATTGAGCATATAATGGGAGGTTGTTCAACTCTCGCGGAAAATGCATATCTAGGGAGGCATAATCAGTTAGCAAAACTTGTCCACCAACATCTAGGGCTGAAGTACGGTCTGCTAGACACTAAGATTACCCCGCCATACTATAAGTATGTTCCAGCAGCGGTGCTTGAAAGCCCAGGCACCATCCTATACTGGGACAGACCAGTGCTAACGGACAAGACAATCGACTTCAACCGTCCGGACATTTTGGTAATTGATAAGAAAGGAAAAACAGCCGCAATAATAGATATAGGGGTTCCTCTCACGCATAACATCCGAAAAACTGAAATTGAAAAACAAAGCAAGTATGAGGAACTCGCTTTTCAATTGAAAAATATATGGAAGCTGGATAAGGTGACAATACATCCCATTATTATTTCGGCGGAAGGAGTTGTCTCCAAAAAAATAACGAACACCATCAAGGAACTGTGTATACCAACTGACATATTAAGGATAGGGCAGAAGGCAATACTCCTTCAAACCTGCCATATTGTCCGCAAGTTCCTTAACTGAAGAATTATCTGAAGACGACGCTGCGGGCCAGGGTGAATTTCTTTTTCGCATCGTCCGAGCCTAACCCTTAAAATAACTCCAGGGTAGGTGAAAGTTTACCAGCACTAGTGCTGAGTAAGTCTATCAAATCGAATAATAATAATAATAATTCTTTATAGGTAAATATTTTAAAAAATTATTTATAATTTAAAAAATTGTTATTTTTTTATGCATTTCAAGAAAGATGTGTTTTTTTGTAGAGTTTTTTGTAAATTTTTTTATGAAAAATATTTACTTAAAATTCAGTTATTATTTTACAATTTTCTATATTTAAATATATACATATATAAACTTTTAAATCATTTATTCTACATATTTAAAAAGTTTTTTGAATATTCTTTTCAAAAAAAAACAAACAAACTCAAAATATTCATTTTGAAATTATAATACAATATTAAATATTTTGTTATTTCTTTCGTTAACTAACATAAATTCATATAATATATCAATCAATTTCAATATAATAATATATTATTTCAAGTATATTATTATTAATTTGATGTATATTGGCATTTATCATCAATTTAATTTTTCAGAAACAAATTTTTAAAAAAGTAGTACAAAGATGTTTAGATTTCGATTTATTTAAAATGAACATTTGACGATCAGCTGCAAGATTCAGTGAGTTATTAGTAGACCAAGTGTGAAACATTTGTAGACATTTGCCTTTCAGGTTATAATTGAGATTGATTAAAACGAGTGTGTTGGAATGAGATATTCATTTGTTTAGTTATCACTGTTTGATGTGTAAGCAACCAACTTGGAAGTCAAATGTATAATATTTTCTCTGATATCTGTTTATATACTATCAAAATAAATAGAAAAGAGATCTGTAAATTTAATATATTCAATGGTTTCTTAACTTTATCATTGAACACTTTTATCGATTTCATATAAATATACATAAACATATACATATATATTAAAATTATTTTGCCGTTGTTATTATATGGGCGTATTTTTTTTTAATTTTATTGAACAACTATCTACTAACTATAGTAGTAATATGTTATGATAAAAATCAAATTAAAAACAATTTTATTCATGGCAATTAATTAGAATTTTCACAAAATAACTTTTTCCAAAAAAATTTATAAATTAAAATTAATTAGCTACTATTATTTTTTTAATTATAATTATAAAAAATAAGTTGACCTGTGGCCAGGTCCGAACCGACCGACGGTTTGAAATAAATTAATTTCCAGCTACAGAAACAATTTCAAATAATTTTAATATATCTATTAATGTAAAAACAGATAGGGATATAACATAAATATTTTTAATTTTATTTTATTTATAATATATAGCTGAAGTAGCCGGCGTTGCCGGCGTTACACAAGGCTGTGACGTCATGAAGGGCTGGGTGACGTCATATAATTTTAAATTAAGAAAAACATAATGAAGATGATTTTTCCCGAGGATAAAACCAATACAATCTTGGTGATATGTAAAAAAATCTCCTTATGTGAAATTTGGTGCGAAAATAACCCTTCCCTTCTTATCGTCGATCGCTAATACTACCACTTCCGGTTTCCGGATTTGCACCAAAAGTTGATCAATTCATCCCACTGATGCATTAAGTAAATATACCAAATTTCATCAAAATCCGTTAAGCCGTTCAGGCTGTACACATCTATACGGACGGACAGACGGACGGACAGACGGACGGACGGACAGACGGACAGACATCATGCTAAAAATACTTTTTTCTGTTAAGAAAATGCATGATTCATATGTAAAAATCTCCACATGTGAAATTTGGTGTGAAAACAATACCTCCCTTACTATCGTCGGTCGGTAAAAATTGACCATTTGCAAGTAAACGACATTATTTCTTTACATTTTCCTCATTTAAAGAATATTATACTTATTTAAGTTTAAAGAAATTTAATATTTTTAAGTGAAATTATAAAACAATAGGAATTATATGGGCGTGAGGCTTGGTTTATGACCTTAGGAGACGAGAGTACATTCAGAGTATTTGAAAATAGGATTCTTGACAGTATTTATGGATCAAAGAAAGATGAGGTCGCCGGGGAAATGCGAAAACTTGATGAGGAATTGCATGACCTCTATGCATCTCCAAACATTGTTAGGAATATAAAATCAAGAAGGTTGCGATGACAGGTCTCGAGGCCAGAATGAGAGATGAAACTCTGGAGAAAAATATATATGTGGGGAGACCACCTGGACCGATTGGATGACCAAGAAAGAGAAGGGTATACAATGTAGAGCCTCATATATATATATATATATATCAGTTTATTTATTTTATTATAAAAAATCATCAATCAATCAATTTATCTTTGAGTATTTATTAAAATTAATAGAAAATCATTTGTCTTTTAAATAAAAATATTGGTAAAATGTTATGTTTATTAATTTATATATATAATATATAAAAAAAATATTATGTATATTCTCTATATGACCAATAGAGCGGATATTAAGGAAGGTATATCAATAAATATTTATAATTTATATATTTCACACACATCCGAAAAATTTTGAGTGTTAGCAGCAAGCGAGTTAAAATATATATTGAAAGTATCCCTGCTGGTTATTTGCATAAAGTCAAAATTTTCTATATATAAGGAATATAGGTAGCATTTTTAAATTTATTATTTTATAGTAATATTTTGGTTTATTCTTAAAAACTAAAATAATGCATATATTGCGAAAAAACAGATAATTATCTGTGTGTAGTCATATCTAAAATGTAATCATTTATATTTTCATATAATTAATACATATTTAGAAATTATTATTTTTTTAATATGAAAAATTAATTGATATGAAAAAATATACATTTTTCACAAGCAATCATTAATTATTGATATTATATAGATTTTATTTTCAAAAGGAATGCATTGATTGAAACAATTTTTTTTTTTTTCGTTTTAAAAATTTTTTGATGTATTAATAAAACAGGAAATTTTAGTCAGAGACTTTCCCCATCTGAATAGAATCAATTCTTAACAAAGAATAACGAAGGTCAGGGTCCCTGCGATTTCATCGAAGCACACTTCCTTATTAATTATGCCTATCAAAATAAATACATTAAAAACTAAAAAAAAAAACAGGAAATTCTAAAATTATTATTTCATTAATTGTAATTATCTATTTTTCCAAAGTTATGCATTTATTATTACTTTTAAATATTTGTATTAGATAAATAATGTTATGATTTTAAAATATTTAGTAACTTAATTAAATAATTGTATACTAATAATAAATATTTAATATAAATTATATTAGTAGTAGTCGGAGTAGTAGATGAGTGGCAGTAGATTAATAAATTATTTGACGTATGAATATTTAGATTTTCAAATAAATTTTAATCGAGCTTCTGAGATAAGAGATTATAAATGAATATTATAACTGATCAAATTATTATTAATTTAATTAAAGTAAATAATCAATTCTTATATAGCAGATAGTAGCAATATCGGATTAGGAAAAAAAAAATTAGCTCTTGTGATATATTTACATTCTGATTTAAAAGATCTTAAATTAAAATGAATGGAAAAGTTTTATCAACAATCAGATAAAATGTATTTAAATAGGGCTCGGGACGTTTTTAGAGCGTGTCCCGGGGTACTATTGTGATTTGACCGGATGCAGTGAACGTAGGACGGGGCTTTGTGGTCAACAAGTGGCCAGGTGAATTCACTCTTGGCTGAGAGTGTACTTGGAAACCAAGCCCGTAGTTGTGGCTTCTCCTGCGCCTCTTCCAATGTCATGCTAAGGACATGTTATCAATGGTTGCCCCCTTCATAAATCAGGATCTGCCTGAATGAGGGGCAAGTAGAGGCGGGGTGAGAGGAGGTCCCTCCCCTTTGCGCAGACATTCAGCGCATAGGCAACTGGTAATAAACCCATTCCTCCACTCACATCTCACTTTACTTTGAGACCCTTTGTTCCGATATTAATACTTTTTATTAGCTTATCAATTATAATAAATATATTACCTCTTATCTTTTCAGTTATCTCGAAGCCTTTCATCATTTTTAAGGTACTCTTGTTTTGAAATTTCAAATTGTTTTTATTTTAATTTTATATTTATTTTTTTTTCATTAATTGCCTTAAATCATTTTTTTAAAAAAAATTCAATATTATTATTGACTTATTAATATTTGAAAATTTAGAATATTCATATAAAAAAAAATCTAATTGGAATTAATATATGTCAAATTCATTTTCAAAAATTCAAGAAGAAATAAATAATTAATATAAATTTAAGAAAAAATTATTTAAAAATTAAATAAATTTTATTAAAAGAAGTAAATATTCTATTTTTTAATAAGAAATTTTAATTTAAAAAAAATAAAATTATTATAATTAAATAATTAAATTTTTAGGGAGTTCGCTTTTTTAATGAAAAAAATAGTATATCACAGGTGTAGGGCAATCTGATTGCCTTGAACCCTCCATCTTAAAAAAATTACACTTTTTCTTTGAATATTAATGAAAAAAACATCAGAATTATTATTTTTTTTTTTAGAAATTTCTATTTTAACATTATTATAAATAAAATTCAATATTGAAAATGTATTTTTAAGGTAATAAATTTATTTGAAATTTCAAAACTATCCTATCCTCATCCACTTATTATAAGTAAATAATTTATTTCAAATCCAGCAAAGATCTTTATTTATTATATCAATTTTATAATATTTATTTACTTTAAAATAAATATAAGAAAAAAAATCAATTTTCTAGACTGATCTTTTTTTTAAAAAAATTTTCATTCAATAATAAATTTTAGAAAGAACTTAAATTGTTCAATATATAGAATAGTTTAAAATAAATTAATAAAATTGATTTTAAATATATAAAATATAATATAATAATTGGATAATAATTTTTCTATATAATAATTGAAAAGAAATTTGAAAAATTTATAAGCACAGCTTTTGTTTATTTTTATCCTACCTGCTGTTTAGTGATTCGTTGTATTGAAGGACATTATAATATTAAGGAAAAAAAAAGAATATTAAAAGATGGCATTTAGCCAAACTAAGCTTGAGAAATGCGATTTGCCTATAAATATATTATACCAACCAGCTATCCTTAGTGTTAAAATGTATTTAACGCTTTCTTTTCTTATTGAAATTTAACTGTCACTTTGTTTCTTAAATATGATAAGAATAAATTATTTTATTTTTTTTTTTATTTATATTTTCTACATTTCCTGATAACAGACTCAGAATTATAAGACTACATCATATTTCATCTTCTTTCACCTCTTAATAGAATATTAATTTATAGTTTATGTGTGACAAGTAATAATAAAAATAAAAAGTTAATTTTAAAGAATATAATAATTTATTACATTTAAGTAAAATAAATATGTATATATTGAGAACGATGATACTGTGATATCAATCAACAAGATAATAAATTGAAAATCCCTTAAAAAAACTTTTTTTATAAGATCAAACTTAATCCTATTATTCAAAAATGTTATAATTTATTAAAAGAAAGGTTGTTAAATTTGATTATTATTATTAATATTATTTGGAACTTGAGGCTCATCAACAACAAAAGCCATTTATGCCGTAAGGAAATCATCCATCATTTCTATATGTGATTGATTTCACTCTTTTCCAAGCAACTCCTTCAGGGAGAATTTAGTCTTCGTTCGGGGGGGACAGCCAGGCAAACCAATAAACTACTGAATTCTGACTAGCTCTATTGTGTTAGACTTTACGCTTCTCAGCTATATCAATTAGAAAGAAAGAAACTACTTTTACCCCAACCAAAAGTCTATATTAATTAAACAGTCAAACATTTAAATAATATATAATATAATATAAATAAATATCACAGTTCAAGCCTAAAATTTGATATTAATATATAATTGCATTATAATTATTTGCGGATAGACCCTGAGAATCACGCAGAACTTTAAAGAGAAATAATTAATTATTGAATTTCCTTAGGCCCGAACTTGAGTCTTCAGTGTGGTAGACTGTCGTGCTAACCACTAAATCACTGAAGAGTATATAAATGCATTATACTTAGGTAAATTAATAAAAATAAATATTTTAAATTAGTCATTTTTAAATTTTATAGGTACTTATATGTAGTTATTTTTCTTAGGAAATATGAATATGAAACATTTAAATACTTATATACATATATATATATATTTACTTTTTATTGGATTTTCTTAATTTATTTTTATTTAGATATTGATCAAAATATTCCCAAGGGTACCTGTAAAAGAGGAATACAAAATGTTTGAATTCTATTTTAAGCTGCTATTCATTCCTAACTCGGTCGTCATTAATGGATAATTTTTTTTGCATCTCCTTTCTAACTCTTAATTTCATTGGTTATCTCCTTTCTCGATAAAAAATTAGATAAACATTCGCCAAGGGCATCATCGGATAAGTTAAGTTGGAAAAAAAACCTGGACGTTCACACCGAGACGCAGTTAACACTTGGCAAATCTGCACAGTCGTTGATATTCTGTTTTGGGCAGTGATTCTCGTAGCATGCAGACACGCACCGCACCACTCCAACCGACTTCATCGTGTTGTTTCAGAATAGGCTTCATCATCCTGTTCTGAAATTCGAGAGGCTTTTTGTCCTTGGACCACAACATCTCCCTCGCCCCTCGCCGGTCGGAGAAGCGAGCGTCTCTTCTTTTTTTTTACTACCCAATTCTCTCCTTAAGTAGTCAATATATGCTAATGAATACAGGCAACGTGGCCAAGACCAAAACGTCTGCATTATAAAAGACCCATGCAATTAAAGCGTAGCCAGGCAATAGATTAAAAGAAAATTGGATTTTCAACTTATTCTAAAAATTTTTCTTTCCTTTTTTGTCATGGAAAAAAAAATTACATTCCTTTTTTGTTAAATCAATATCAATATATTCAACATTTATTTTTTTTAATAAATATGAATTTATATTTTACAATTGAATGTTATTATCCTTTGTTATTTTATTTTTATTTTTTTAAATTACTTAAAATTATCAATACTCAAAAATCGTATTTTTTTCCAAGTATTCCTTTAAATATTTTTTTTTATTTTTATTTTTGTAATATTTCAAGCAAGTATTTAGAAAGCAATCAATAGGAAATAGATAAAATAAATAAAGAGAAAATTTACAATATCCTGCTAAACATCCACGTAGATGAATATTTAAATGTTTATTTGTCCTTGGGAAAAATTTTGTTGAAACTGGTCGTATATACTAAAAATACCCAAAAGTAATATATATATTATATATATACAATCTAAAACTAAATCTTTTTTTAATAATTTTTCCCCGAAAAATAAAGAATGAAATCTAACCAATAAGCATAAAATAAATATAAATGAAAATTTTTAATGATGCATTTCCACTTTTATAAAATGCTCTTATCAATATAATGATTATTTATTTTAATGAATTCAAAAATTTATTATAGTTTAGAAGAAATGAAAAGTAGTATAAAGAGAATTTGCGAAAATAGTTTAATTTCTAATAATTATTTTTAATTTGATTCAGAAAATATAAAGTTAATTTAAAATATTTACAAGAAATTCATTTATTTATATAATTTAATAATATACTATACATATTCATTGTGACATTCGAAGATATTTATAACAGGGAATTAATAATAAAAAAATTCTTATTTTGTATATACAAAACATTAAATAACCCCTTATTTGTCTGCAACCACCAACACATTATACACGTATCCTATTTTAATTGGTTTGACCAATTCATATTCGTAAAATAAAGTTAAGTGTGTTTGGAGATTTCTCATACAGTATGGAACATATTTTAATAAAATTAAATATTTTGTTTATTAAATAAATACAGATCAGTTTTCCTTTGGAAAAATCAATTTTGACAGAAATTTAAAATAAAAACCAATTAAAAATTCATTATTTAAATACTAGAGTATTACGAAATAAATATAAATAGATTAGAATTCATGATATTTATAATTGGATAAGTTTCCCCAACCAATCATACGTTATAGATAGTAATAATAATATCTTAATACATGTTTGACATGAAAGTAAAACAATTTCATATAACCCACTGAAAGATTATTTTAGAAGAAAATAAAATGAGGAGTGGTAAAGGAAGGGTGTGCCCTTGACGCTACACCTGACTGCCCTCCCTTTGAAAACCGCCCTTGAACCTGATCCGCCCAGCAAAGTCCCCATTTCAAATTCATGCCCTAAAAAACCTTTTATATCAATTGCCTAATGACCCATTCATTCGTTTTTTTAATAAATAATCTTATTTTTGAATATATAACTAAAATATGGATAAAATTTTAAGTATTAAAAAAATAATATCATTGAAAAAATAAAATAAATAAATGAAAAATAATTGATCTCGTTACTGTCAACAATGTCAACTTTAAAATAATAATATTTTTCAGTGGTGATTATATCAAACAAAATGCTATGTTAACACGATTTGCACGATTCCAAATTGTTAACAACATAGTTTTTTCCTCGTAGTCTGTAAATGTTCCGAATAAGAAAAAAAGTCGCTGAAAATCATCCTATTTTAATGCAATATTGTACTGAGCAAGCTTTATCTGTGAAAATGTTTCAGAAGTGATTTGCACGTTTTAATAGTGGCAACGGATAAAAGTGGAAGACGAAGAACGACCCGGAAGACCAACATAGTTTGATGACGAAAAATTAAAGGTAATGATCGATGAAGATCTATCACAAACGACCACAGGGGAGATCTACCGACGACAATTGATGCGTATGAATCGACCTTTGCAAGAAAAACGACCGCAATATGCCAACAGAGACATTAAAGTCATTTGCAACATGATTATGATCAGCTACATGCTACATGTTGCAGCGTCCATTGAAACGTACTTAGAAACGCTCAAATTCTACCCCACCCGCCGTATAGCCCAGACATTGCTCCTTCGGATTAATATCCTTATGCAACCAGGCCAGGCTGACCAGCACTTCTCTAATTACGATAAAGCTGAGAATGGGTTGATTCATTCAAAAGAGCCGTATTTTTTATGATGGAATTCGTCAATTGCCAGAAAGATGGGGAAAAATAGTGGCTAGCACAACAGCAATACTTTCAACCTTAAATGTATAACCGATAGTTCATAATAAACTTTAAATTTTAGAAAAAAACAGAACTATTATTTATCTATACTCCTATTATTTAAATAAATTTTCTATAATATTTACTTATTAATCATTTAATACCTTTTTTATGATTATAATTTTATAAAAAAATTAAATTAACTAAAAAATAGCTTTGATATGAGATTATTAAACAAATATAAATAAATAGATATTTGAGACAATGAAATAAATTTATATTTTTATAAAAAAAATATTTTGAAAAAAAAAATAGGGTCATTTTCCATTTTAATAAATTCTCACATTTTTTTTTTATTTATTTATTAGAAATAATTTTAAAATTAGAAAATATTAATGGTATTGAACAAATAAATATAAAAATCAAATTATTAATATATACTGAATTTGTCAAGGCGGAAAAAAATTTTCATTTCTTTACATAAAAATATAAATTAAAATAAACTACTCTTGATTACGATCAAATAAAAATTTTTTTAATGTCACTTTATTTAATGAATAATGAATTTTGTTCTTGACAAACAAGACAATTGAGAGAAAATCCATATATATATATATATATAGAAAAATAAAAATTTAAAATGAAAAATTAACAGAAATGATCTCGAGGCCTGCGACCGGATGTTATATAAGAAATGACTCCTCATTCCAATTCTATCGAGTATAAATGAAGATAAGAAATTACGAAAGAGATTCTCTATATCCTTCTTAAGTTAATATTAAATGTTTTTAACCATTCCCAAGTCATTATTATTTTGTATTGTTCATCTATGCAAGAGATTTAATCTATGAAAGCATTTGAATATTTTTTTTTTCATCATTAATTTAAATTTTATATACTTTGTAATAAAGAATCTACTCCATTGAGATATTATGACTTTTACTCCTTCTCCTACCTAATTTTAATATTACATTCTAATATAATATCTGGATTGAAATACGAATTTTATAAATAAAAATAAATAAATCAATCAAATAATATATACGAATCATTTATGTATTTGAAATAGAATATTGTATATGTAATAGTTGAAGAAGTTTTATTTAATAAATTAAAAACTACATTTTATTGGATTAGCAATATAAATAAAATAAATAAAATACAAGAAATATAATAATAAATTTATCTTTGAATGTTTGAATTTTTATTTTCTTGTTCTTGCACTACAAGATTTGGCTGAGTGACCTTAGTGGGGACTTTTATGAATGTCAGGTGGAGTCCTATCGTTGTTTGGATCTGCAGTTTTTGCTATTGCAAAGTCAAGTTCAGGACCAGAGAGACTGAAACTGGTTCGTATTGAAAGGCATGGCTAACGTGCACCCCGCCCTGCCAGGAAAAGAATCCAGATGCTGCCAATCAGCCGCTCTTCCTCACTTCATTTGCCTTTCCAGCTCATCATTTGTCGTCCTTTTCATTTTTCCTTACAACATTTTACTACCCTCTAAATCATATTTTATTACAGCGGATGGCAGATTATATTGTTCAAGTTTTCTGAAGAGAAAGGAATACTTATATTTTATTTAAAGTATATGATTCGAGCTCACATTTAGAAAAACACGAAAAAAAAAATTTTGAATAAAAATAACATTCAATGAATTAAATTTTTTTAAAAAAGCAATATATTTAATTAAATTATTATTTTGTTATTTTTATTAATATACATATTATAAAAAATTATATTATAATAATATTAATAATAAGTTAATAATTCCATAAATTTCATATTATATATACATATATGTATGCCGTCAAGGGTCGGCAACCTTCGGCTCGCGAGCCACATCTGGCTCTTTGTATGTCAAGATATGGCTCTCCAGTTCCATGCGCAAATATTAATAATTATATTATTTTATAATAAAAATATTATATCGCAAAAATATATAATTCAAACAGGAAAAAAACACTCAACAGATAACAGTATATTTATTTTAAATAAAAAATCAAATTATTATAATTAATCCTAATTAAATATACTAATATTGAAACAATATGCTAGTGAGGAATTTAAATGTTTATCATTTTTATTTAATTAATATGTTTAATATTTAAATTAAATTGAAATACTTAATTCAATGAATGCAATTTTTTAATAAAAACGTATTATTTTTTATTTTTATTTTCTTAGAGAAAAATTAATTATAAGTAAATATAAAGAATATTAAAGAAATCAGAGAGAAAAATATTTTATATAAAAATTATATATTTTACTCCATAGTTTATAAAAAATAATTATTGGTTTTATTTAAATGACAAAGTTGACTTGAAAATCGAGTTTAAATTGGTAAACAAGTATACTACATTATTCTCATCTTGACAAATAGACAATTGTATATATATAATATACAGTATCGAACAGATTAATTGAAACAAAAACATTTTCTTGCATTTTTGCACTTTGTCGCCCTTGTTACTATTTGTAATGGCAATACTGTGGTTATTTTTATTTTTGACACAATCTAGCAAGCATTGCTCAGTGTGTAGGACGTGTTTTAATATCGGTTGAGTGATTTTTTCTTATTTTTTATTATTTCAAATAAAAGTTTTTAAATCTCAGCATTTTGCCCGTACTTACAAAGATGGATGTATCGATGGATAAACGAGTAATGATCGTGACAATGGCTATGCATACCACAAAAACATTGCAGTAGAGGTTGGAGTAATTTTGGCTACAGTCAATTGGATCTACAATCACCATAAGGGGTCAGGGAATATGTCAGTGAAGAGAAAGAGGAAATGATGCGCAAAAAGAACGACAAATAAACGAGATGACCAGTGATTACTGAATTCTAGCTGAAATGATTGCTGTAAAACTGCAGTAGATCTTCCTCGAGAATTGGCTGAAACTGGTGTCACATAACTCATGATTGTTAGTCAAAGACATCTTGAAGCGAAAAGACCAGCAAGGAAACCTGACGAGAAACATCTTTTAACAATAATAATGATAGCCCAAAGACTTGCATGGGCCAAAAAATATGAAAATTAGATGGCTGAAGATTGAAAAAGAGTATAGGTTTCGCTCCCTGCAATACTTCGAAAAAAATGGTCAAAACTTCTTCGGAAACCATATCACCATATTAGATTGGCCAGGATTCACCATACATCAACCCAATAAAGAATCTGTGGACAATTTGCAAGAATCGATTGTCTACATTGGATTGTACCACAGTGGAAACATTAAAAACCGCAATTATCATTATATGGTTTAGAGATGAAAGGATGCTTAGAATCAGCAAAAAACTTGTGGATACAATGCTAAAGAGGATCAAAATCTTATTTGAGGCCAAGGGAGGCCAATTAAAATATTAATCGTAATAATTTGTTTTTATTATTGAAATGAATGATAAATAAAGGATTTTATACAAATTTTCATCTTGTTTCAATTAATCTGTTCGATACTGTATAGAGATATATTGCCTCAAGTCTCTAACTATTTTCTAAAATTTCATTATAATAAAAATCAAGCAATGAAAATAAAATATTAAAATGAACTGATTAAGAAATATTATACTCTATTATAACATACACACAACTTACGAACTATAGACGGAGGAAATATTAGGAGGATATCAATGCGGCTTCAGACCAAATCGATCAACGTTAATTAAGATATTTTTATTATGACAGATATTAGAAAAAAACCGCGAATACACTATTTCTGTTCAGTAATTATTTGTAGACTTTGGTAAAGCATAACTAAGACTCAATCAATCCGGATAAACTTTTTCAAATTTTGATCTTCAAATTTGTATTGAAGGTAGTAAATAAAAAGTAAGAAATTGGGGAGATAGTTAGTTATGGACAGACCAATTGGGACCAGATGAGAGTAGATTCAGAGTATTTGAGAATAGGATTCTTCCCAGCATTTATGGGCCAAAGAAAGATGAGGACACAGGGGAATGGCGGATAGTGCATAACCAGAAATTTCATGACCTCTAGGCATCTCGAGAAATAGTTAGGGTTATAAAAGCGAAAAGGCTGCGAAAGGCAGGGCACGTGGCTAGAATGGGAGATGAAAAAGACATTGGTGGGGAGACAGATGGAAAACGTCCGCTTGGAAGACCAAGGATGCGTAGGAAGTGACATAAGAGAGATGGGAGAGGGTAGGAGTTGGATGGATGTGCCTCAGGATAGGGATACTTGGAGAAATGTGGTTGTTGCGACCAAGAGTACCGTTGAGCCACAAAGATAGATAGATATACCATATACAATAATAATATATATAATTAATTTACTGATTAAATTAAAATATATTTTAAATAATAACACAAAAAGAAATTAATGTTTTATGTAATATACTGATTGAAACAAAATGGATGAAAAACTTTCACTACTTTCACTAAATACCACTCGGGGGTACAGGGGGCGGAGCCCCGTCTAGGTGTGAAGATCGCCGGAGGCGATCAGAACAGCTAGTATATATATATGTTATATTAAAGATTAGATAAAATTATAAATTCTCAATTGCTTGTTTTATTTTAGAATCTATATAAATTCTAATTCAAAAATTAAAGTAAGTTAATTTGTATTTTTTAATAAATCATGAAGAATTTTTGGGAGATATCTTTAATCTTATTTAATCATTTGTTTTATAGTAAAGAAAGTTTGATAATATTATTTACATAATACGTAATCATAATCATAATTAAGCTCATGAAAGGCAATGTTCTTGATTTACCTTTAAGTTATTTAGCCCTTTTAACCTTTACCTCAACTTTCTATTTTAAATCAAGTTACCTATCAATTCAAGTAGTTGCTAAAAAAAATGAGATCACTAGACTTGACCAGACAAGGTTTATTAGGTTTTTATTTTTACAAAGCTGGGAAATGATCTTATGAAATTAAAAACTCATAGCTTACCCCACCAGGAAGTCGAGAAGGATTCTTTTATAATCATTTAAACACACTTACACAATTTTTCTTAAGCTATTTTATTTATATCTAATAATTTATCTTTTGCATTGATATTATATTATTAGAATAAATTAAAAATGAACTTTTATTTTATAATACCCTTTCCTATAGGTATTTATTATCAATTAAGATTAAGTCATTTAATAGTAGTTTGTCCGTCTGTGTATCCGTATAGACGTGCACAGCTTGAACGGCTCAACGGATTTTGATAAAATTTGGTATATTTACTAAATGCATCAGTAGCATGAATTCATCAACTTTTGGTATATATTTCACTTAAAATATAGAAGTAATTAATAATTGAGTAATTAAACTAAAAATAAAAACTAAGATAATTTATTCATTTTAATTCAAGTTTTAAAAATATTTTTTTTGATTGTTTATATATATATATAGGATTGTTGTTTGAAAATTAATTTATTTCAAATCGTCGGTCGGTTCTGTGCCTGGCCACAGTTCATATTTTGTAAAGGAATCATTGTTAATGTTTTAAAACCCAAGAAAAAAAAACATTTTAATTAATTGTACAAAAATTCATCTCTTCCTATTCTAGTTTACTTAATTCTTATTTTTTTTTTTTTAATTTTTCAACCGTTTTATTATGATTTCCTCCTTTTCTATATCCTTAAAATGACTGGTGAATTAAAAAAAATTCTTTGATAAACAACCATATGAATAAATATAACAATTAAGAATAATATAGCAAGTAAATTTTAAGAAGGAAGGAACATGAGACAATTGCTCTGTTAAATGAATTATAGTCCAGCTGGTGAATTGTTTTATTTGTCTATTTGAGTCATAGTCAGATAGATTTATTTACTTGGTAAGTATACCACATCCATGAATGAAAATTAATTATATACTTAATAAAATTATTAATAATAAAAATACCTTTTCTTCAATTCATCAATACAAATAGGAGTATTAAATAAAACATAAAAAAAAATAAATAAAAATAAATAACAAATAATCAATTCGAAACAAAATTGTAAAGGTAACTTTGGTAAATATGCAAATCCTGGGCGGAGTCCCATTTGTTTAATTAATATTCAACTGGAGTCTTATTTATATCAATAAAAAAAAGTAAAACCAGTTCATAGAATCGATATAGATTGGAAAAAAAGTGAGTGGAGAAAGAGGAGTAAGATGGAGAGAGAGAGAGAAAAGCAGTAGTGGTACTATTTTCTTTACTTTTATCTCAACTAAAATTAAATATAATTATTATTTCATTGTTTAAATGTAAGTATTATATTTCTACCTAATTATTATAAGCTTTGTAATATTATATTATAACCTCCCCCCCACCCTTTCTCTCTCTTTCTTCCTCTCAGACTAACAATATATGAATATACATGTAGATATTATATAACCGACCCAAAAATTTAAAATCTTAATTTCAACTTTAAACACGTTTTGAAAATTTCTCATTAAATTCTGATAATAATCTTTCATTTCTAGAGAGGTTCACGCACTCCAGATCAGTGGCGTCATTTGGGAAGGGGGCATTTGCCCCCCATCTCACCAAGGACTCTAATCATTTTTAAATTTTATAATGAAGTACCTGGTTCACCGAGTCGCCTTTCGGTACTTTAAGTAAATTATTTTTTATGAACTGAATAAACAACAAAATATGTGAAACAATTTCAAATAATTTAAAAGAATATAAATTAAAAAAAAGTCGGCCCTTAAACGTACGTATTAACTCAATGAAAGACAAAAAAAGTATGGCCTGTAGATATAACATAATATATATGTCCTAATTTGATTACAAAATATTATTAAAATAAAATTTTGAATTTTATTTCATTTATAATATTTTGAATTTAAGGAAGCACTGTCCGGCGTTGCCCGGCGCCATTTTTTATTATTAAAATTCCCATTTTAAATTAAGAAAAAACTAACAAAGATGATTAATACAGATCCATTTTCTTAATAAAAATTATCTATGGTGTAAATCCTTCGAGCGGTTTAATATTTCAAAAATACAAATATATATATATATACAATTTTTGCTAGTATAATAAGATAAGATAAAATAAATAAAAAATAAAAAACGTTCTTCTCAATTCTTCTGATTTTTTTAAAAAATTTTTTTTGTCTTATTCTAATTAAAGTATTAAAAATATGATAAATAAATTCTAATATATTACTACAAAAATATCGTTTTCCAAATTAATTTTTTGGTAATATTAAGAAAAAAAAATTTGCCCCCCAAGAAAATTTAAAATGACGGCTCTGCTCTAGATTTGTCCATATACAAAACTCACTATATGTTTCTTAATTATTAAAATTATAAATATTAAGGATTTATATAAAATCCAGAATGATTATATCAATAAATAATATTCACATTACAACATAATTCCCCCCTTCTTTCATTGTATTAATTATAATTAATTAATCTATCTAACTAGGAGTGAGAAATTATTTTCAACAAACTATTTTCTCACATATAAAATATCTTATTATCTAAAGATTATCACTATTTGTTAATAATTTACATAAAATTTATTTATAATGGAGAGAAAAATAATTTACAATTAAAAGTAATAAAATAAATAATTAAAAAAATAAGGAATAAGAAACAAAAAGAAAAAAATACAATTAACGTTTCATAAACAATTCAAATTTCAAATATTCAAATAATAATAATAATAAATAATTATTATTATAATAATTATATTATAATTATTATGAAAATAAATAAAATAACTTTTTCTAACACAGTCATTGTTTATTTTTGTTTTTCAAGCGTTTCAAATCGTCTCCTTAATCTTATCTTAAGATATTTTATAATTTTCAATATAAAATATGTAAAATTTATTTAAATATAATTTTTCCTCGATAAAAAATATTTTGATAATTACTATAGTAAGGTAAACTTCTGATGATGACGTTACCGTTGAAATGATCATAAAGTTGAATAGAAATTTATTTTTAAACAAAAAACTGTGTTGTTAATAATAACTTATCTTTAACATTTTTAATTTTATTATTAATTTTGAGTTACATTTATAAATTGAAAGTTGTTATAGACGGAAAATAAATTTAGGTTAAATCTACAAATTATTCTAGATTTTATTATAATTAAATAAAAAAAAAATTACAATTACCAATAAAAAGTAAAATAAGTAAATTACTTATTTATTTTCTAAATATAACCTCTATTATATATTTATCTATATAATTATTTATATAAAAATATTATTTAGAATTATTTGAAAAAAAACCTCAGACTTTTGTACCTACTACACTAGTTCAATGCCAACTAGGTTATATTAATTTTAAGTCTTATGATCAATAGAATAACCTTTACCTTGATTATCTTGATCGGGGACACTACTTTTCATCAATTAGCTTCCCCATTTTGATCCCGGAGGCTGGGTTGACCCTTTACTATAGACCCCAGCTAGAGAAAATCCTTATTGCCGGGCCCGGTACCACGTGAATGTAAGTTAACACAGTCAACACCCTACGATGCTTCTTTTTAGAATTTATATTGATTAGTATTGTTGTTTTTACTATCTCGCCAGAGATAGTATTGCGATCACAAAAATTTTCGATATCGAGATTTTAATGTTTTTACGTTTGGAAGGTTCCTGAATCATTTTCACTAAGATTGAGAAAAATATCTGTATGGGTGTATGTGTGTGTGTATGTAGACTAGATTACTCAAAAACAGTTTGAGTTAGAATAATGAGATTAGGTAGACAGGTATTATTCAAAATTCGTAGTTTTCTATCAACTTTTGAGAAATATAACTCAACCGGAAGCGGGTCATTACCTACCACGTTTTGATTTTTTTTTCCTCTAAACTGATAGTAAAAATAAAGATATATGTTTGATAGTTTTTCACATGATTAAAATTTGTATAAAACTGCTATATATAGAAATTCAGCTTGATAAAATCACTGAAAGTACCAGAATTAATTTTTCAACACTGCAAATCACGCGCCAACACGTGACGTGGTGCCATCAACAAAGAGCTAAACATATAATATATATTTATTAATTTTAAGTTATAATTTATAATTAATTAAATTTAATTTAAATATAATATATGTGTTAATTAATCCAATTCAAATTTGCGAGATAGTCGGATGAAGACACCTCAGATTTTTACCGACCGACGATAGTAAGGGAGGTATTGTTTTCACACCAAATTTCACATGTGGAGATTTTTACATATCTCCACGAATCTAAACATTCTAAACAGAAAAAGTATTTTTAGCATGATGTCTGTCCGTCTGTCCGTCCGTATAGATGTGTACAGCCTGAACGGCTCAACCGATTTTGATGAAATTTGGTATATTTACTTAATGCATCAGTGGGATGAATTGATCAACTTTTGGTGCAATTCCGGAAACCGGAAGTGGTAGTATTAGCGATCGACGATAGGAAGGAAAGGGTTATTTTCACACCAAAGATTTTTTTATATATCACCACGAATCATGCAATTTGTATTGGTTTTATCCTCGAGAAAAATCATATTTATTAGTTTTTTCTTGATTTAAAATTATATGATGTCATCCAGCCATTCATGACGTCACAGCCTGGTCTTGCATATATATTATAAATAAAATAAAATTAAAAATGTTTATATTTATTATTTATGTATGCCTATCTGTTTTTTATTACATTAATAGATATATTAAAATTATTTGAAATTGTTTCTGTAGCTGGAAATTAATTTATTTCAAACAGTCGGTCGGTTCGGACCTGGCCACAGGTCAACTTATTTTATTTTAAAATAAAAATAATTCTATAATATATATAAGTATATAAAATTTTAATTATCATTCTTATTGACACTTTATTAAATTCATTGAAAATAAAAGAGTCTTTGATTTCGATATATATATATATATATATATATATATATATATATATATTCTGATGTTTGAAGAGATGACTTATTAAGAAATTCATTTCATTAAATGGCCACACTATCTCCAAAGATGAGTGGCTACAGCAACGACAAGTAACCACTCAGCAACCAACCACTCCTTCAATCAAACTCTTTGATCTATAAGTACCAAATAAACTCCATCGTATTAATGGTATATATAACTCAATACTTTAACAACTTTCATACAAGAACATTCCTATAACAATCACTTAAATTGGATCTAATTTAAAGATAAAAGGTATTTTAATGACAACATAACTAAAACAAAACAAAACAACAAAAGTGAAGTGTATGTGTGATAAGTGAATTTATTATTTATAAATAATTAAAAAGAAACAAACAAACAATTCTTCTGAAAATAATATGAAACAGTCTATATTTTTAGTTGTCAAGAGATTCTCACTTTGAAGTAAAATTTTTAAGTAAAGGACTGAAAGAGAAAACAGGGTGTTTTCACTCTAACAATAAACTCAAAAGTGATTATTTGTTAAATAATAGATAATATGTAATATTTTAAGTGTTATAATGTTTAATATGTTAAATATAAAACTTATTACAAAAAGTTTTTAATTAAATACCCTGGAAGGAATCAAATATATTGATATATTTGTATTATGCACATTTCAGTTGTTACACCATCCTGAAAAGCAGATTTAGATTAGATGATGGTGTTAAGTTGAATATATACCAGATTATAAATAAATTATTAACACCGTAAAAATAAAGATATATGTTCGATAGTTTTTAATGATTAAAAATTATATAAAACTGCTATATATAAAATTTCAGCTTGATTGGATCGCTGAAAGTAGCGGAATTAATTTTTTAACACGTTGACTGGCAATCAACGCCCTGGTTTAATAAATATTATTTATTAATTTTAATTTATAATTTAATTAATTAAATTTAATTTAAATATATAATATATGTGTTAATTAATCCAATTCAAATTTGAGAGATAGTAGAATAGATACACTCCAGTTTTTTTTTTTTAAATTTTTATAATTTAATTGTAAAAGATTAAACAAGATATTTCATTAAACAATGAACAATAGTTTTTATTTGATTCTTTAATAAACCATATTTATCTTTTCACCTGAATTTTAGTGAATTATTATTAGTTAGATTTAATACCTATTTATTAGATAAATCAATATTAAAAAAATGTTATTGTTTTTTATTCAACAAACAAACAGTAAGATTAAATCATATATCTAAACGAATATTGATTAAACTTCTATTTAAAAAGGAATAAAATTCAACGAACCTTTCTTAGATATCATATTTTATCACTCATTGAAGATAAAACTATTTGACTTAGTCAAATAATCTTATTTCACTGTTAATCTTTGGGTTTTTTCCATAGAATGATTGAAAAATAAATATATATATATATATACATATATATATATGTATATATAATTATATTTATAAAACATATTAACTTAGTATTTATGTCAAAATAATCAATTAAATATATTAAAATTCCAAAATGTGATATTTGTATTATATAGCATGGGTTAATTTTTTACAAGACATGATTCAATGGTTAATTTTAAATCTTTTCTCAAGAAACCAAGGCTTATAAAATAAATAATATATTGAATAGAACATGAGAAGGAAATTTTTATGATTCTTGATCTTAATCAGTAGGACCAAGAGTCAATATAGGTATTTTGGGTTGAATGGGAAGGTAATCTTTCACTAACTGTATTTTGGAGTATTGTTGGCTCTGACACTGACACTAACACACATCTGGCTCGTACTAAAAATTAGATGCACTGAGTCAGAAATTACTCACCATTGCCGCTGAAAGTCGAGAATCAAATCTCACAAAAACAAGTGAAAATATAGCCTGGAAATAATTTTACATAATATATATATTAATAACTATATATAATCATAATATATTAATAAACATCTAGGCCGACTATATCACCAAAACAATGGGAAAACTAGTTTTTTTAATTATAAACTTTCAATTTAAAATTCCCTCATGTTACATCATCATTCCCCCCCTTACTCTCACTCACTTTATATTGGGTTGAGAACTATGAAACGGGCGTTGAATGAAAATAAAAAAAAAAGCGTAATCTTTCGCTTATAATTTCCATTTGCATCTACGACTTTTTGCCAACGATTGGGCAAAGCATATATTCCTTTTGTAAAAAATTATTTATTTTTAGAGTTAATAAACAATTCAAAGTCATTTATAATATCATTTCGGTTATTGTATTTTTATTAACAGTAATTGAAGCTTTATGTGGTCTAGCGTTACCATGCTTTATCATACCGATTGAGCAAGATGGTTGTTTTTTTATAAGTTTCTTATGCATGCCATCAATTTCACGATATAAAGACATCTCTGTTATAGTTCCTACTGTTTATAGAAAGGGATAATGGATCACTCCTTGAACATTCCACCATATATTATGATCATAATTTATTTTTTGATGAAATATCGGTTTCTGGATGTGTGCTGTAGGTTTATTTGTATTTACAATTGGCTTGATTTCGATTATCATCATCATTCCAAAGGAAGATTTGGTGTAAAAAAGGCAATCGTGTATTGCGAAACAACAAAGAGGCGCACTTGCCTTTGGGATCCATCATCTGCAGTTGAGCCAATTCTTGTGTCACATATTAGTCCAATTTTTTGACTTTAAACAAATGTTTTAATACAGCTGTATAACTAGTTTCTAGTTTAAACCAAAATGTTCGACTAGTGGTGTGTGGATCGGATTTCACAGTCATCCTTAAATCCTCGTTATAAATATGGGTCTTCCTCGAGGTTCATTAACAATACTCAAATTGTCATAACGAAGTTTTTGGAACCAATAGTGATCATTTTTTCCATTGATGGATCCATCTCCGAAACCCTGATTAATATTTATTGAAGCTTGAACGGTGGCATGATTTAATTTAAACTCCTTCAGGAAGAGTAGATGTAAATCGGGTTTTGTTTCGGTTTAGGATAAAAATAAAATAAAAAATGGGATACAAAGACTAAAAAACTTTACAAAATGAGTAAGAATAATATTTTTATAAGCTTTATAAACGTCAATGTATCTCTCTCAGTCGCAGCTGAACACAAACTAAACAAAAAGCGCCCGTTTCATAGTTTTCAACCTATTATATATATTTTTATTTATTTATTTATTTATGAGATTATTAAGAAACTATCGAACTAGAAGTTTAAATTGAAAAGTTAACTATGTAATTTCGTAATAATGTCAGAAAAGAATATAATTTATGTCCATTTGGGAGGTGAATGACACGATAAAGATTGAAAACAGTGCATCAACCAGTCAATACCATATCAATATTAATAACAAAAAGTTAAATAAAATTTATTATAGTATTACTTATGAAAAAAATAAAAAATTCAGTCAAAAAGTTTTTAATAAAAACATTTATCAGAAAAAAATATAATTAATTTTTTTTACAAAACTACAAATATACATATTTTAAAGAATAATAAAAGCTGAAATTTGAATAATTTATAATAGGAGTGATTGATTTCAAGAACTTTATTATTTCAAATTATTATATTTTAAATACACATGTTTATTTATATAATGATAATAACTAAATAAATAAATAAATAAAATGCCATCATCATCAAATGGAAATTTGAAAATCATCAGATATAAATAAATTTATAATTAAGTGACAATTAATTAACAAAAAAAGATGCCACAGGGTGAGAGGTAGCGTAGCCTACTGACATTCTCGTGGTCCCGGGCCTGGCAAGGAAATTTCTCTAGCTGGAGTCTATGGGACGGAGTCAACCCAGCCCCCGGGATCAACATTGTGAAGCTACTTGATAAAAAGTAGCGCCTCCGATCAAGAAAATCAAGGTAAAGGTTGATAGGACCCGTTCTACTGAACCTAGGTCACCTAATTGATATAACCGACTTGATAGGCGTTGTCCTTGCGTGGGACGTACAAAAGTCAGAGGTTGTATTTTTTTAACAAAAAGGGAATATTTTTATTTGTATAAAATTTTAAGGAGAAAAATAACCGACCCTTTCATCTTCACATGTCCAAAGGCTTGTTTTCAGTGACTATTTCCTCTCAGCCCTTTCTATAGTACGACCTATTACATATCGATGCTTCTCTATAGCTTTCCACAAACTATTTCCGTTAATTATATAACAACTGATTTTCTTTCAGCCGTTATATTTTATTCAAGGGTTTTTTTTATTCTATCATTTATCAGAATATTTTATCAAATAAATGATGAATACTCAAGTTTTGATAGAGTAGTAATAGAATCATAGAAATGATTTTAGAAGAAGGGGGAAATAAATAATTCGCTTTTATCCTAAGTTTGTGGGTATATATAATAATGTCTTTTGTGTTTTAAGAATGGTGTGGTTTGGCTATCTCCAAGAGGGAGGTTAATAACAATAGCCTTTCTATTGGTTACCTTAAAGGTGTTTCCGGAAATGAAAAAGAGATACTTATCATTTGGAAGTTGTAAAGGAATTCAAGAGGTCTAGCAATTGATAGTTAATCATATTCCTATTAAGTTCATATATCGTTACAGTATCAAACAAAAAAAAAAAAATTAAATTGTATTCATTGTGCCTATGGATAATACTATAACTCCAAAACCCTGAATTTGTATTTTTGAAAAAAAAAAAAAATTTTATTTCTTCCTTTTAAAAACTACTATTGAATTATATAATTCGTTTAAATATTAAAACTATTTCCTGCTAAAATTAAGAAAATATGTATATTTTTAATCTTTTTTTATATTAAACAAAAAAAAACCGAATAATAATTCTTATGTTTTTTTAAATATATCGATCCGTGTGTTGAAAATATTCAATTTATTTCACCCTCTTATTACCCATTAAAATATACATACCCTCATGAAAGAACAAATGACCCGAAAGGTGTGATTGTCGGGAGATTACAAAAGACATATGCATTTGTTATGTGGACCGGGAGATAAATTAAGTCACACTAAAAAAAAAATAATAAATATAATCGTCGATGGTCTTATTAAATGATGTAAGCGGGGTGAGGGTGGGGGTTATCTTCCCTAGTCCCATGCGACCTTTAGCCATGCGGGTCTGAACAACCCCCATCCGCCCTTGACTCGGGGTCTCTGGTTCATTTCCCCCGATATCATTCGTTCAAATAAGAGGGAGGCTTTCAAAGGAAATTAAATATAGTTATGGGAATGATTTTGAAAACTTTTCATTCAGTTTTTTATATATAGATATATATGTATATATTTATAGTGAGAGGTTCAGATTTACCCCTCTCCCTTTATAAACAGCAAAAATGATTGCTAAATTACATTCTCATAGGCATTTTACTCTAAAATATGTGGGTAATTATCATTTGACTAGAATTTTATAAATGATAAAGTGCTGGGAACCAAAATATTATTCAAGTTAAAATATATTTTTTTACTTTCACTTACTGATATATATATATATATTATATTCTAAAAACAACGTAATTATATATATATATCGTAACAATCCACACATTAAAATGATTATAAAAGGAGAGAAATTTCCCTTAATATAAATGTAGAAATTCTCATTATTTTTTTTGAGAAAAGAGGGGGGAGGAGAAAGTAAATATATATATTAGTTAAAAACCACAGTCTTTTTATGTTAAAAAAAATAAATGGTTGTATATCTATAAATATAAAAAAAGGTTTTTGTCTGCATATTGCTCAGAATTTAAAGATTTTTGCATATCTTCGCGTTTCAAGACCTCTAGAATCCAAAAGTGACTTTAGAATTTTTCATGTCTGTCTGTCTGTCCGGAAAATAACTATTTTATAACTCAGAATTGGTTGAACCGATTTCTATGAAATTACATCACAATATTCTTATATACATCTATAGTAACATAGGCTATAAATTTTATTAATATCTAATCAATAACCGCAGAAATTAATTTTTTAAAGTTTATATAATGCTCCGTATTGTTCATTCAAGAGCCTGGCGTGGCCCACTGTCCCTAGCGGAATCATTTTCACATTGCGTATATATTAATTATTATAGGAAGTCCCAAATAAAGAATTAATATAATATTTTATTTTAAATTCTAATATTCAAATAAATAATTAAATAATTTATTCTAAAACTTCTCATTTTAATTAATTTAATAAAATATTTAGACCATATTTAACTTAATTTCAATATTTCTGTACATAAATTATTCAGATTCTTGGCAAAGCGTATGACTCACAATCAGTTTAAATTGAAATTTATATAAATTCACAAATTGAAAATTTTTATTTGTTTAAATTTTATTATAATGAATCAAAAAAAATTAAATATATAGATCACATGATTAAGAGAAGCAAGAAATTTGAGAGAAAATAACTGTTGGATGGAGGTAGGACATGACAGAAACTGTAAGCGAAATCTTCATATTGCGACGAATAATTTTCAAATCCCCTAGGACCACTGAATTAGATAAGTTTCTTTTAAGGGAGGAAATTAACTATGATCTAAAAAAATTAATAAATGAACTTAATAATAAAAAAACAAATAAATCAATTAATTTAAATTAATACTATAAATGAATGTATATATTGTTAATTTATCTATAGTTTTATACAATTATAAATTGTCTAAAGTCTCTAACTTGGCATTTTCTCAAATTTCATTAAAATATGTAAAACGATTATTTTGTCTTTTGTATTATATAGGTGGGAGGCATGGTCTATGACCCTGGGAGATGAGAGTGGATTCAGAGTATTTGAGAATAGGATTCTTCCCAGCATTTATTGACCAAAGAAAGATGAGGTCACCGGGGAATGGCGGAGACTGCATAACTAAGAAATGCATGACCTCTATGCATCTTCAGAAATAGTTAGGGTTATAAAAGCGAAAAGACTGCGATAGACAGGGCACGTGGCTAGAATGGGAGAGGAAAAAGATATTGGTGGGGAGACCGATTGGAAAACGTCCGTTTGGAAGAACAAGGACGCGTAGGAAGGGACGTAAGAGAGTGGGACAAGGGCTCAGGATAGGGACACTTGGAGAGATGTGGTTGTTGCGGCCAAAAACTTTCAAGTATCTTTGAGCTACATAGATAGATAGATATAACATATACAATAATAATATATAAAATTAATTTACTGATTAAATTAAAATATATTTTAAATAAGAACACAAAATGTTTTATGTAATATACTGATTGAAACAAAATGGATGAAAACCTTTTACTACTTTCAACCAATTACTATGGACCGGGGGGGGGGGGGCACTGGGGACACATGCCATCCCCCAAACATTGTGCAAAAAATAATTTTAAAAGTGATTTATTTTGTAACTGAGAACGAAAAAGTAAAAAAAAATCTTTAAATTACGTATACGTATTGTCTAAACGTTATAAATAAATAAATAATTTATTTTATCAAAATCTTTTCTAGATCACGATACGCCACTGTATGTATATATATATATATATATATATATTAGGTTAACGTAGAGTTCGCACAATGCATCATATCCCTATTCTATTATTCAAAAAATATAATTTAATATTTTAGTAAAATTTTACTTTAGAATAAAATTCTAACAGATATTTCGAGATATCATTGATTCATTTAAAAAATACATTTATTCAATATTTATAGATATTTAATATCAAATTCAAATATTTGATCAATTTTTTTTTTTTTTGATAAGAACGGTATATCTTTATTAATAAATTAGACAGCTGATTAAAATTTAAAATTACTTTAACACTAATCTTAAAACGAATCAATCAGTTTCAAATATTTAAATAAAGAACTTGAATGAATACAAAAGAATCTCATTAAATTGCTTTGTTTTAATTAAAATTAATAGTATTTTTTTTTAAATATATTTAAGCATTCTAATTAAAAAAATGATCTAAATATATAACTAAATTTATAATAATAATTTCTATTATTATATGTAAATGGACACTAAAATAGAATATTTTTCAATCACGAGTATAAATTATAATCTAATTTAAATCACGATTTTATATAAATCTATCAATATATTTTCATATAATTTCAACTTTCACTTAAAATTTTTATTTCATACTAGCTGATCAGAGCGCCTTCCAGGCGCTCTTCACACCTAGACGGGGGCTCCGCCCCCTGTACCCCCGAGTGATACATAGTATTTGGTTGAAAGTCTGTATGTAAAAGGTTTTCATCCATTTTGTTTCAATCAGTATAAGTAGATAAGACATATATTTGTTTTCTTGGAAAATATATTTTAATTTAATCAACAACAAATTTTCCTAGTATAAATATAAAAATGCTTGTTTTTTATGCTTATATATTGGATGTATTATGATACTGAGCACATGGCAAAGACTTTCTAAAAATAATTGTTTTAAAAAAAAAACGCAGGGAAAACCCAGAGATATGCCTCTTCGTTACCCCAATAGAGAGAGAGGGGTGGACAATTTTGCCAAGTGGCAGAGGAGGGGATGATTGGCTTCGACATATTTTGAATTCTCAATTCCTTAACTACACAATATACCAACTGTGGTCGACAATTGGTAATTAATAATTAATTATAAATTGCATTTGCTAAAATATAAATTAAAGTTCTTTTAATTTATATTTCTATTTTTACGGTACCTTTCAATTATTCTATTTCATCTTAATTTCTTGAGTTATCTATTTTAATTTAAATTCTTACAGTTTTATTAAATAAATCATTTTTAGTTATAATTTTATATAAGCATTTTTTAATTGAACCTATTCAATCTTGTCATTCCCTAATCAACCTACGCGGTTTCAATAACCCTTTTAATTATTCTAAATTCAATCCAGAGTGCTACCAATTAATTAAACTTATTTTTAACCCAATTTTTCTTATAAAATACCTCATCCCTAATATCTTATACACGACATTCTATATATAAGATGGTAGGTTTAATCAAATGGACTATAGACAGATTTGTTTGCTAAAAAAAAATTTTAAATAATTACAATAAATAGAATAATATATTCTTACCTAAAAACAAATTGGTTTTTATAGTCAACAATTCTTTAACACACAACAATTCCGTCTCATTAAAGTTAGAAATATTAAGTTAATATAATTAATATTTACCAATTAATAATAGTAATTACTTATAAATAATTCATAATAATAATAAATTGTGATACCAACTTATAGGAATATTAAAATAATATAATTATTATTTTACATATATATGAATATAATATAAATATTTTTAATTTTATTTTAAGAATAGATATATATCTAAAAGGAGGTAACTGTGACGTCACATATATACATTTAAATTAAAAACAACTAATGAAGATGATTTTTTCCAGATATGTGATCAATAAAACTAAATAACTTAAGAGTATAACTAATGGTTTTCAATTTATAAAATCTAATTTAACACACAACAATTCCGTCTCATTATTGTATTGTAATACAAATTTAGAAATATTAAGTTTAAAAAAAATTTAAAATATTTGAATTTTGAAAATTATATGTAGCGCCCTCTGTCGATAGTTTTGTGACACTACAGACTTTTAGCAATATATTACTAATTAAATTAATTTTGGATAAATTAATTTTGGATTTAACTACACTAAAACCTTCCTTGGTATGCCCACAACAATTCCTGAAAGTTTCACCGTAATCGGACGGGTAGTTTTTGAGTCTATAGACAGACAGACACACAGACATTGCCTTTTATATATATAGATTATCGATTCTCCTGATATTGTTTTGTGTTTTCATTGTTCAAGGTTAATGTGCGGAAGTAAAATATTTCCAGCTAAATTTTTTTATCCATGTTTAGAGATAATACCCCCCGGTTTTAGTTGAATTATATTAATTATAATGATGACTACACTTTTGCTTTCAGGAAGGATATGATAAGAATAGTTGATTACCAACACTTTCATATTAATTAAATATAAGCAATGCATATTTGTTTATCGAGTGTCGGTGGAAATCTTCAAAAGAAGATGACTGAAACGTACTTTTTAGATTAAAAAAATCAGACGATTAGGGATAGGGATAGTTGGAGGAATGTGATTGCTGTAATTAAGATAATCCTAATTTGATAACGATATAGAGATTTAGATAGCTAGATATCTATTTCTATGATATAAATTAAAATTTTTAAAAATCATATGAATGAAGAGGCCCTTAAAAATGTATTTTAGTTGAAATTGTTCGAATTGGGTTAAAAATAACTTTCATTACTAAGCATATATAATAATGCGTATAATAATTACATTTGTATATATCTATAGGTAAATTAAAATAAACTATTTTAATAAATATTTATTTTTAAATTATTAGATATAGAATTACAAATGTATAGGTATACCTATCTTTTCAACCAAGTATTGTATTATTTTATTAATTGCTATTATATTATATTATTTTTTTATTTTTTTTTTTAAAGCTCTTATTAATTTATTTATTTTGCAATAATAATTTAATTTTGGAAAAAATTATTAAAAATAAATTATTTTCAAGAAAATGCACATTATATTTTTTATTTTATTCTAAATAATTCATACATTGTATTATAATTATATAGATCAGAGATTTTCAACCTATTGGGGCGCGCCCCCCGATGAAAATTATGATTAAAAATTGGGCCGTGAATTCGTGAATACTAAAAGAAAGTTGAGAAACACTGATATATATATATATATATATAAATAACATTTAATGTTTCAAATTTTAATTCATTTCTAATAGTTGCCCATAAATTATTTTAGAAAGAAAGAATATTCTTTCAGCCGAAAATAGAATCTGATAAACATAAAGTATATTCAACAAACTATATTAAATATATGAAAAATAATTAATTCTTTGAAAAAAATATTTGAAATATTTTTATCCATTTTCATTCAATAAATTCAACTGAATTTTGTTAAAATAAACAACATAAAGAAATGTAAAAATAAAATTGAAATAAAATTAAAATCTATTTTTATTAAATAATAACTTGAAACCATCAAACATTGAAACTATTCTAGAATAGTCCCAAACCGATCCTGAATTCGTCCTGAATTCGTCCATAATTCGTTGATAAAATAAGTTAATCGATATCTAAATTCAAGTTCGGTGACTAACCCTTTTTTTATTATAATAATATACCCTAGCGATTAGTCTGACAAAGACAAATCAGCTGATAAACCAATCATAAATAATAATATGATTTGTTCATTTTTACTATCTCGCCAGTTTGTGATGTTGGTGTTTTGAAGGTTACTGAATCATTTTCATTAAGGTTAAAAATGTCTGTGTGTGTATATAGACAAGATTACGCAAAAACGGTTTGAACTAGAATAATTAAATTTAATATATGGGCATTATTCAAAATTCGTAGTTTTGTATCAACTTTTGAGAAATGTAGCTCTTCAGAAGAGGGTCATTACCTACCACGTTTTCATTTATTTTCCTCTAAACTGACCGTAAAAATAAAGATATATGCTTGATAGTTTTTCACATGATTAAAAATTGTATAAAAATGCTATACGTAGAATTTCAGCTTGATTAAATCGCTGAAAGTACCGAAATTAATTTTTTAACACGACTGCAAATCACGCGCCAGCACGTGACGTGGTGCCATCAACAAAGAGCCAAACATATAATATATATATATATATATATTAATTTTAATTTATAATTAATTAAATTTAATTTAAATATAATATATGTTAATTATTCCAATTCAAATTTGCGAGATAGTCGAGTGAAGTCACTTCAGATTTATTTTTATATTTAAATTTCATACCATGTAGAAATGTGGACAGATGTCCGCGATCACAGCTCTGTTCATTAGTTCAAATTATTTGTGCCGACCCTAAACATACTTTATAATTTACTTTCAATATTTTTTTTTTACTTTTCAAATGGAAAAATTTCTAAATTTTTCGAGAGTAAATTACTATAATTCCGATTCATTTAATATATTTTAAATATTCCAGTTTGAAAATGAACAATTTAATCTTTAAAAGACAATTTGTAAAAAAACAAATATGCTTATTTATATATTTTTATAAAATAAATAAAAGAAAGTCAAGTTTTTAAAAATATTGAATTTGAAATTTCAATCAATTTATATCATATTTCAAAATTTCATAGATAAATTGATCTCTGTTTATGTCTAAAAAAAAATCCATAAAATTTGACGAGTTATTAAATTAGTTTATTTACTTTATTTTCAGATGTTGTAAATGAAAGTAATGTGATGATCTCTTATCAGTTTTATACTAGTGATTTCACTTTAGGATGAAGAGAAGCAAAAAACAAAAAAAAAATATTATTCGGTTGCCTTTCATAAATAACTATCCCTCACACAAAGATAACAAATAATGAGTTATTTATCAAATTCATGCTTAATTAATTCCAGTTGAATATTTCAAGGTTCGAATCAGGCAGCGTGAAGCTGTCATTTTGCCAATAAGATGTCTATTTTCAATCACGTTAATAAATTTGGACAGTTGTATGAAATCGAATCTCGGGAACTCTTCAGTAAACTTGGCTGCCTGACTCATAGTTGGGATCTTGTAATACAAGTGAAAGAGAAAGTGGTCCCGTGTTCAGTCCGCGTTTTCACTCTCGCCGCCATTTCTCCGCAGCTGTCACCACCTTCACTCGCGGCAGAGTGATATCCTCTGCTAGATAAACTCCCATTCCTATAACGGTTTCAGAAATGCCTCTCCTTGAAAACTTTCTCAACATTATTAGCTACCAATAACAAATCATTTCCTTACTTGCTATTCGATCTTAAAAAAAAAATCTCTTAATCCAAGACGAAAACTAAAAATAATCGGATTAATACTGATTGACTTTCAAAGATCATCGTCTCTTCTAGTAAAAATGAATAAAATTAAGAAATAAATAAATAACTGGTATCAGTAATATTTTCCAAGAAGTTTGTGAATCAATTAGAAGATTATAAGATTTTCTATTTTTAAAAAAATATAACAACAACAATAGAATAAATAAATATTCTTTGTATAATTTATTTTGACATCTTAATAATAAATTAATCAACAAAGATTAAATTGATTTTTAAGCATTACAATACCTAGTTCAATAAACCGCTGCTGGGTTCTTTAAATTTATTTTTTCAAAAAATCAGAAATTCTTTTTAAAAAATGTATGTAAAAGACTTAAAATTTTCATCTGATCCCTACCTCGGTACAAAGAGCTTGTCCACTTATTAGACAATGAATATAAAAATTATGATTTTTAATTGAATCAATTCCCAAAAAATGATTAAAATATAAATTTTTATTTTTATTTAAATATTCTAATTTATTGTGAAAGTTTTATTTAATATAATTTTAAGTTATATTAGGCCATATTTATTGAATATTTGAATAGAATTAAGATATATATATATATATATATACAATTTTTGGTAATATAATAAGATTGATATTATATTTACATATATGTATATATATATATCGAATTAAATAGAAAATTCAAATGATATAAAAATTAAATAAGATATACTTGTATAATTTATAATCTATTCCTTAATATAGAAAATAATTTAAAAATTATTGAAATATACAGGAATTTTCGAGGAATAAATTATTATTATTTAATATATTTTTCACAATTAAAAAAATATAACTCTATTTTCATCAGTGTATATCTATATATATATATAATATTATTTAAAATTTAAAATATGTTAAAAATATCTTTTTAATTAACTTTGGTTATTAATAATACATACATTTTTATAATATAAATATAAATATTGGAGATAAAATCAATTAATTTAGTTTAGTTTTGATATACTTATCCAATTTATTTATTTTTTATTTTCAATCCTTTATTGGAATTTGAACAATACAAAATATGTATTTTATCTAAACAATATCAGTGAACATTTTTTGGGGATTTAAATAAAATTTAACAAAAAAGTGTAAATGCTAGAGACATGTATAAAAATATCCACATATTCAATTTAAAATATAAATATATTCGAGGAAATACTAAAAGTTTATTTATATATTTATTTATTATAATATGATTGCATTATTTTAAAAACCATAATTTTTATTTATAAATCTTTTATCTTTTTTTTATTAATAGAGCTAGTAAACTATATTATCTTTAAAATTTCACAATTTGTATGGAAAAAGGATAAAAGAAAAAGAGAGAAATTTCATATTTTTCATAAATAATACTTTAAATGTTAATTCTCTCTTATTTCTTTTAAAATAAAAATAAAAAAGTCAAATAATACTAATTACTTTTGTTGACCTATTTTTTATATAATTATATATTATACTTGTATGTTAGGTTAGAGTTATAGTATATTTCAAGAACACTTTGTCCTCCATTTAAAACTATTAGTATTTAAGTAAATAATAAAATGATTATTAATTGAATATTCAAGTATTTTTCAAAAAATTTAGACATTTTTGTTCATGTTAAAAAGAGAATCAAAATATTGTGTAGATAAATACATGTATCTATGTGTCTCTGTGACTCGAAAGTTCTTGTCTACAGCAATCACATTTCTGCAAGCCATATCCTGAGCTATAACCATCCAACTCCCACCCTCTCCCATCTCTCTCACGTCCCTTCCTACATTGTCCACTCATCGCGTCCTTAGTCTTCCAAGAGGACGTTTCACCATTGGTCTCCCCACAAATACTTTTCATCAGTCTTTCATATCCCATTCTTACCACACGACCTGCCCAATTTTATGACCCTAACTATGTTTGGAGATGCATAGAGGTCATGCGATTCCTTGTTATGCAGTTTTAGCCATTTCCCGTTAACTTAACATTTGTTAGCCCATAAATGGTGCGAAGAAACATATTTTCAAATACTCTAAATCTGCTCTCGTTCCTTGGAGTCATTGATCACGCATAAATAAATACATATGTAAATAATTATAAACCAAAACAATTAGTAATTTATAGAAAATAAATAATATTATTTTGTTATAATATTTTATAATAGTTTATTGGTATCTAACAAATGAAAGTAAAACTACGTACTATATATATATTATAACTTTAAAATGAATTCTAACTTAAAACGTTTTGTATTTACATCGTGAATGACAATTCGAAATAAAATCATGACAGATGATGCCTGGACCAAAAAGAAAATGAGAGTATTCTTCAATAAGAATATCTAAACGATTAGTTTCAATGCAACTTTGGAAAGTAATAGTAAGTAATTATATCTCTACCGTTAGCGGTAGCTCACAAATTTTTTATAAATAGACTTTTATAAATTTATGATGTATTCTTTGTAACAAATGACACTATTTTTTACTTATTTCCACGACCAGTTAAAAAATGATAAGTGTTAGAAATTTCCATTAATAAAACTTGACAAAAATGTAAAAGTAAAGGAGAGAAATAAGGTTAAAAACTAAACAATTCTTAATCTTAACGAGTTTTTTTTTTCATGAAATGATAAATGAAAAATAAAAGTATTATAAAATTAAATTCTTAATTTTTTTTTGTTTTAATTTAAAAATGATATCCAAAACTGCAATTATCTTAATGCATTTATAATTAATTTACTAATTATTACAATTAATGTTATAATTACACTTTAGCGGGAGATGTAACTTTATCATCTTCATTTTAATATGGTATTATGCATGATTCATTTTAAATCTTCTTTTAACCTAAAAAAAATTATAATAATTATATTATTTTAACTAAAAGAAAAAAATGCTCTAAAGAGGCTTATTCCATTAAAATTATTATTGAAGAATAATAACATTAAAATTAATAATACTAATATTTTCCTAGTAATATTAAATTCTTTTGAGGCGTGATCCATGACTTTGTAAAACGAAAATAGATTGAAAGTATTTGTGAGTTGTATTCTTTTACACAATTTAAGAATAGAAGAAATCCCATAGTGGATTGCTGAAAATTTGCTGAATTCAATGCACCCACAAAAAAAAAAATGTAAGAAAGTTAATAAAATTGAGGACGGGACATGTTGTGGTTTGTAAGGATGAGGAAAGATAAGAATTAAGTTGTTTTTATAGAAACCAATTGTGGGTTTTACAAGAACGCGGTGGGTTGACAATATTAAAGTAAATATAAGCGAATTAGGAGATTAAAGGAATTTGATGGTGGGGTTGCTCTGGATTGGATAGAGGAATATGGTCGCTGGATTTCAGATCTTTTGAGTTCAGTAATGCCATAAAGATAGATAATATATAGGTACATAGAAAAAAGAATATTTATATATATATATATACTATAGTTAATTTAATTCTGATGGAATCTATGATAGAAATTAGGTCATAGGTCAACGTGATTTAATTGAAAAATAAAAAAAATCTCCCTATCTCTCATTTATTATGTTTTTGACATTGGAAATCGAAATCTTTGAAGACATTCCTTTAACTGTATTAAAGTAAAAGGAGATTTAATCAAGGGAGAAGTTAATTCACTTTCATATCTCCACGACTTGTTTTCAAGACACAACGAGTCCTAAATAAGATACACCCATGAATATTCTATTGATTGAAACAGGATGAAAATCATTGTATGAGATTAGTACATCCATAAATGAATAATTAATGAAAAAAACTACTTGAACAAGAAAAATTGAAGGGCAAAAGAAATATATAGTACTAGGTATCTAAATTGCCTTTGGCAGTTCTCCCGCACCCTCCTTTTACACTGTTTTGGTGAACTGAATTATAATAAATTGTATATTTATATACACTTTTAGTATTATTTATTTAAAACATATTTTATGAAATAATTTATTTTATTTAATTTTATATAATAATTTATTCAATCAATTTTTAAACGAAAAATATTCATAATAATATTTCAATAATTTATTTTAAAAATAATATTTTGCTAAATTTGTGTTAAAAATTAAAAATATATTAACAAAAGAGAAAATATTTAAGATTATAATATTTGCAAATCTAATCAATCCAAAAAAAATTTGGCAACAGAAAAGTTGAGGGAGAAGACTTTGACTAATAATGTTGAGCGTGAAAATATTTGCTTTATACTTCTTATTTACATATCGATTTAATAATAAGTTGACCTGTGGCCAGGTCCGAACCGACCGACTGTTTGAAATAAATTAATTTCCAGCTACAGAAACAATTTCAAATAATTTTAATATATCTATTAATGTAATAAAAAACAGATAGGCATACATAAATAATAAATATAAACATTTTTAATTTTATTTTATTTATAATATATATGCAAGACCAGGCTGTGACGTCATGAATGGCTGGATGACGTCATATAATTTTAAATCAAGAAAAAACTAATAAATATGATTTTTCTCGAGGATAAAACCAAAACAAAGTGCATGATTCGTGGTGATATGTAAAAAATCTCCTCATGTTAAATTTGGTGTGAAAATAACCCTTCCCTTCCTATCGTCGATCGTTAATACTACCACTTCCGGTTTCCGGATTTGCACCAAAAGTTGATCAATTCATCCCACTGATGCATTAAGTAAATATACCAAATTTCATCGAAATCCGTTCAGCCGTTTAGGCTGTACACATCTATACGGACAGACGGACGGACAGACATCATGCTAAAAATACTTTTTTCTGTTAAGAAAATGCATGATTCGCGGAGATATGCAAAAATCTCCACATGTGAAATTTGGTGTGAAAACAATACCTCCCTTACTATCGTCGGTCGGTAAAAATATTCGGATGAAAGTTTTATTAATTTTAGTTGATCAGAGGTGATAATAGTTATATATATATATATAGCTTTGAATTCTTGGTGTAATCACATTAATTAATTAATTATAAAGCATAAATTTAGACAAATTTATCATAGAAAGAGAGATTGGAAGTAGAAGATTTTTTATTAATAAGTAAAAAATTCAGTAAGTGAAATATTTATATATATATATATATATTTGAAAATATTCTCTATAGAGAGAAAGTGTTTGTGCACTTAAATACTTGATCAGACTGCTTAAGCCTCCACCCCCGCTAGATTCCTTTTGTCGAATAAGGTATATTGCCTTCCTCATTATCAATGTAGTTATTTCATGTCTAAACCAGTATTCTTTCGTTTCAAATCAAACCGGAACTATAACTCACCTTCATTCTTTGGCATCATTAGTCATTCTGTGGTACCTTTACTGGTACTTTCATCTTATTTTTCTTTTCTTTATCATCAATTCCGTGATCATCTTGTCCTTATTGTATAAAGGTCTAATACTTCAAAACTTCATTGATAATCTCGTGAACGCATTCATTTCTAATTCATTTTTAATGCAAAGTTATAGCAACATTTCTCAGATGATCTACATATATTGTATGTAAACTAACACATTTTAAAACTTTAGCAAGAAATGAATGAATGGCACATGAAATTTGAAAAGTATTTCACAGGCTCGTTATGTATGAAATTATAAAGAGAAGCTTAAAATACTCACAAACGATACTCACTATTTTTGAAAAAAAAATATTAACCAATCTCATTCGAATACAGCAGTCTGTTTTTCGCGGTCATTTGTTTCGCAGCACACAAAATAAAAAATCTCAGGGAATTAAATTATCAATAAGCAAAAATATTAGGGTGTTCGGAAAGTAATTTCGTTTTTTTTTGCTAAACAAAAAGAGACTTTTCGTATAATGAATAAATATTTCCTGGCAAAAAAGCTGATCCAGATTATTTTTTTAACCTCTTCATTTGAAGTAAAGGTTTTACCATACAAAAAATCAACTAGGATATGTTAGGAAAACTACCAGGTTTTCATTTTTTTTCCTCTAAACTGACCGTAAAAATAAAGATATATGTTTGATAGTTTTTCAAAAGATTAAAAATTGTATAAAACTGCTATATATAGAATTTCTGCTTGATTGAATAGCTGAAAGTACCGGGATTATTTTTTAACACGTTTACTGACAATCACGCGCCAGCACGTGACGTGGGGCCATAAACAAAGAGCCAAACACGCCTTGGTTTAATAAATATATTTATTAATTTTAATTTATAATTTAATTAATTAAATTTAATTTAAATATAATATATGTGTTAATTAATCCAATTCAAATTGCGAGATAGTCGAGTGGTGACACTACAGATTTTTAATAATATAAATCGGACTTAAATTTGAATAAACCAATCTTGACATAATATATACATATAATTATATCATTTTCATTGTCTATATGATAAGAAATGATCAAATACCTTTTTCAATTATTATTATGATGTATTTTAATCATTTTAGGATTTGTCTAGAGCAGGGATGGCCAACCCGCGGCCCGCGGGCCGAATGTGGCCTGCCGTAAACATTTTTGCGGCCCGCGAGATTCATCACACTTTTATATTCTGCGCCCTCATGAAACAAATATCGCACTAGTGAAATAAATATGATTTCATTTTTTTTATTTCGTTGATTCTTTTTTTATTTTTAGTATTATATATTTTTTACAATGTGCATTCAGTATCATTATTATTATATTATATATGTTTATATGTAAAAATAATAGTAAACATAATAAAAATTCATTATTTGTCAATTTGTCACACCAAACAATATCTATAATGGGTATGTATAATTTTATATGCGGCCCGCGAAGTTATGATGCATTTCCAAAGTGGCCCGCAAGATCATTTGGGTTGGCCACCTCTCTAGAGTCTAAAAAGGTCAAAACTCTAACCGAGCAGTCCAAGGGATTACTGTATAAAGAATGAGGGTGTTTCGATGAAAATATTCCAATGGCACTGAGAGAAAGCTTGTTGGTCTTCGATTTATAATTAATTGGACTATCGGCTTTGTGGGTGGAAGACAGGAGGGCGTGGTACAATGCCAGGGTCACGTTTCCATCTGCAGATCTTGTTCATGCTTTGTCTACTGTCATTCTTCATCGTGATGTTTCCTGATGACACTCGTCAAGAGTGATCTCGTAGTTATTCTCGATTTTATCTACTCTTCGGAGAATAATTTAGATCAGTTCCAGGTGACTTACAGGCTTTTCATGTCAAATTTTATTTTTAACATGATATATCAATAATTGGTCATAAGAATCAAAGCTTGATACGTGTGTTGGTGTTGTTGTTTTTATCTTCAGAAATAAACCGTTATCAAATAAGATACAAATCGTTTGCTCTTAAGAATTCTTTCTTGATTTACTTTTCTTTCTCAAATAAATAATTTATCCTCCTACATACAAAGACATTCCTTAATCGAGTTAATCTCTCATCTAAGTATTTGAAATAAATGCATAGGAACTTATTTTTTATCTTTATATATTTACTAGTAAAATAAAAGATACAATGATTTAAATTTATAATATATTACAAATTATGTTCAATATTGATTAGGTCATTTCATTATACATTTAAATTAATTAATTATGTGATATTTGCATAGTTGATATTTGAGGCCTCAAATAATAATAATAATTATTATAATGAAATATTAATAGCTAGAAATTAAAAATAAAATTTCGATACTTTTCTAAATAGACCCACTCTATTCAAAAGAATTTATATATGTTTATACCATAAGATCATTAAACTCATTTTTTTCCTGAATTCCACTTTTTTGAATTTTTTTGAATTATTTTTATTATTTTTATAATTTGGAGTGTTTATTTGTTACTGTTTTCAATCTGTTCATCTGTTCATTTGTTTTTCTGTTTCTCGTGGATCAAGACGGTCCATTTTACAACAAAAAACAGATAAGTTTTTTTTGTTTATTTAGTTTTTTAAATTATAATTATCTTTATTATTATTAATTATCCTGCAATTGGGGATTTGGCGAAGAAGTGATTTCTCTTCTCCAAAAAAAAATTGAAATCTTGAAACATCAACCACACTATAGTGAGGTTAGAACTAGTAAGATGAGGGAATTAAAATTAGAAACATGGAATCTACGTAGTTTATATAAACCAGGGGCATTCAAAAATTTAATAATGGAAACTAAAAAATATGATTTAGATATAGTTGCCCTACAGGAAATGAGATGGGTGGGGGAAGGAAGGATTGATACTGGACAGCTTATACGGCGGATTTGAAAGGCATCAACTGGGAACGGGCTTTATTATTAGAAAATCAGTAGCTACCGCAATTAAAAGTATAGAATTCTTAAATGATAGGTTATCTATTTTAGTACTCAAAGGAAAAATTTATAATATGTCATTAATAAATGTGCATGCACCTACAAAAGATAAAGAGGAGGAAATTAAAGATAAATTTTATGAGGAATTAGAAGCCATAATAGATCAGGTCCCAAATTATAATAGTAAGAATAGTAATAATAATAGGTGATTTTAATGCCAAAATTGAGAAAGAGGAAATATTTTGACCATATATAGGAAAAGAGAGCCTCCATGAAACAAGCAACGACAATGGGGTCAGGATAATAAGTTTTGCGACCACAAAATATTTAATAATAAAAAGCACTTTTTTAAGCATAGAGATATTCATAAAGGTACATGGAGCTCACCAGACGGAAAAACATGTAATCAAATTGATCATGTTCTGGTAAACGGAAGACGCCAGTCTAATATTCTGGATGTCAGAGTTTATAGAGGGCAGATTGTGATTTGGATCATTATTTGCTTGTAATAAAATTTAGAGAGCGGCTCTCGACGCGTAACACGAAGTTAGGAGAAATTAATCAAATACGATACAATTTAGATAATTTTAAAAATGTGGAACATAAATTAAAATAATTACAGGGGAATTTCTCTTTTGACGACATCGTATAAGATTCTCTCGAATATTGTTTTTTTAAATTACGACTTTATGCGGAGGAGATACTAGGAGAATATCAATCCGGGTTTAGGCCAAATCGATCGACTTTAGATCAAATATTTTAATTAAGGCAGATGTTAGAAAAGAAACGAGAATTCAATGTTTCTGTTCACCAGCTTTTTGTAGACTTTACAAAAGCATATGACTCAGTAGATCGGGAAAAACTTTTTCAAATCTTGACCTTAATGGGAATTACAAAAAAACTAGTACGTATGATTCAAATTTGTCTTGTGGGTAGTAAAGGAAGACTAAGATGCGGCAATCAATTGTCAGAAACTTTCGAAATTCGGAATGGGAAAAAACAAGGAGACGCATTATCACCAATTTTATTTAATTTAGTTCTGGAATATTTAATTAGACAAATTGGGGAGAGGTCAAACGGAATCGAATTAAACAAAAAAATTCAAGTATTAGGTTACACAGACGACTTAAATATAATAGGAGATTCGGCAATTCCAATTATAGATAGTGTAGAAAAATTAATAATGCTAAGACAAAGTATTTAGTTAAACTTAAGTTTAAATGAATTTTTAAAATAATAAATAATAGTAGTAGTAAGGGTGGATAATGTGGGAAAGGATGTGAGATAGATGGGAGAGGATAGGTACTGGAAGGTTGTGGCTCAGAATAGGAATACTTGGAAGGGTATGGTTGCTGCGGCCAAGAACCTTCGAGTTCCGTAGAGTCACATAGATAGATAGATATATTATTTAAAATATAAAATTTATATTTAATCAATATTAAGAATTATATATATAGGTACCAGGGGTGGCCACACTTGGTGATACTTAGAACTATAATGAAAAATCGAAAATGTTTAAGAGCCAAATCGGGAAAAAATTTTACCTTTTTTTTATTGCAAAATCGAAAATGTTACCTTTTTTTGTGTCATGACTTTAAATTTTTTAAATGAGCCACAATAAACTCGAAAAGAGCCACGGTTTGGCCACCGAAGTTATATACTCGTAGTATTGATTTGAGAATAACGGCGTATACTAAAACTTAAGTTTAAATGAATTTTTAAAATAATAAATAAATAACTATTGATTTAAAAATATTATACATAAATAGACAAAATAATAATAGATTTATTTTAATATCTTATAATAAAATATTAAAAAATATTTTGTGGATTCTCAACCTCCACCATCATCCTGATATGATATTAAAATATAATATTATAGATTGTTTTTTCAAAAGGGATTTCTAAAATTGAATTATAATTTTTTAAAAAAATATTAATTCCATATTAATTAACAATGTATATTCTAAAAAACATACTTGTATTCAGTTCCAAAAGTACTCGGAAATTGTAAATAAAATGCAAACGGTTAATTTAGTCATCAATATTTATTTTTTTTTCTCTTAAATAATCTTAATTAGTGCTAAGCGACATCATAAACCAGTTCTTAAAACACTTTTCTTAGGCCAATAAAGGTCCTTCATCTCATTTTCTTTGAAGCCATCTCCAGTTTTAAAGATAGGTTTAAAGAAGGCCGAAAAATAATTTCATTAAGTGTCATAATTAGTGAATTTAAAGCTTCTGGAGTATTATATATATACATTATATTCTAAGCCACTCCTATCAAACTCCCACTCTCTCCCACACAAGTCCCTCATATCCCTCCCTACATTGACTGTCAACCGCATTCTTGGTCCCTTCGAAACAAGTTACCCTACAAACAAGTTTCTCGCCAGTCTTTTCTCTCCCATTCTAACCATGTATATCACCCATCGAAACCTATGTTTAGAGATGCATAGAGAACAGGCAATCCCTCATTATGTAATCTCCACCATTCACAGGTGTCATCTTCTACTCAGATTTGATACGAAGAACCTTATTTTCAAATACTTTAAATCTGCTTTCATCTTCCAAAGTCATAGACCACGCCTCACACCCATATAAGATAACGGTAAAATAATTGTCAAAGCATATATCGTGACAATTCCAGTCCTAACCTCGATTGATTAAAATCAGATCTTATTAGTCCTGTACTTGGCACAGCAATTACCTCTTCGATAAAAGCTGAAATAAATGAGGGGCCGTTAACTTCCGATCAGGGTGCAATTCAAGATATCAATGAATAAAGAAACTTAGATTTCTCCTTAACAATATTTTAATAAATGGATATAGACAAAATAATAGATATTATAATTATTTAAAAGTATTTCTGCTCGAAATGTAAAGGAATCTTTTATTAATTTATTGGCCATCTTAATAAACCGTGGTAAATGGATCGAATAAATAGAATTTTTTGTTTTACTGACCATTCCGGTAAAATCATTTTGAGCTGCCTCGAGAACATACCATTGATTAGTTAACGATTCTATTGATGGAGCCATTTTAGATTTTAAATTTTAAATTAACAATCAATAACAAACTATTCAATTAATTCAACCGTAAAATATTTTGTAATACAAATTTAAAACAATATTTTGTATTTATGTAGAAGATGTGGATTTTTCTATTTTATTTTCACAATATTCAAAAGTTAACCAAACAATTAAATGTGCACCAGAATTAATTTCAAACAGAAATGTATAGACCAAAAATATTTTAAAATATAGCTTAATTAATTTTAAATTCACAAACAAATTGAAATTAATTAAGTAGATGAAATAATAAAATGAAGTTAATTTAAAAACTATTTGAAACAATTTAATATAATTTAAATTAGATGATAATTTAATCCTAAGGGAAACAATATGGTGGAGACCACGAGATATGCAATTTTTCGAGAACCAAGATGGCGGACACCACGTGATATGCAGGTGTTGAAATGATGCTACCACGTGGAGGATTAACGAAAATCTTATCCTCTCTAATCAAAATAAATCAAACCACACCACAAATCGAACCAAACCGTCCCTGTTCGGGCGCCATTATGTCAAAGCATATATCGTGACAATTCCAGTCCTAACCTCGATTGATTAAAATCAGATCTTATTAGTCCTGTACTTGGCACAGCAATTACCTCTTCGATAAAAGCTGAAATAAATGAGGGGCCGTTAACTTCCGATCAGGGTGCAATTCAAGATATCAATGAATAAAGAAACTTAGATTTCTCCTTAACAATATTTTAATAAATGGATATAGACAAAATAATAGATATTATAAAATAATACAAGTGAAATGTTTATGTAAATATATATATAAAGAATAAATGGTGTAACCAAATCCTGGGTGTTGTAGAAATGGAATCCAATGATACTTAAGCGAAGCAGATGACTCCAAGTCAGTGAAATTCTCTCCCATATGGTGTGACTCGTTGTGGATGTGGGTCGCCTTTTGTTTGTAGTCTGGTAGTGGATGGCGTCTTCCCAATCCGTTTGTATTGTGGATGTGTTTCTGTTTGAAACACGATCTTGTTGTTGAGTTGAATAGAATAAAGGAGAACTAGATTCACTGGAAATGTGTACTGCTACTGGAATAAGATTTGGATCTATTGGATAAATTGATATATGGAAGGACTTGGTTACTTATATTAAGTTATTAGATGTTGGACATGTTTGTTGAGCCTAGCTGTGGTTGGAGCGTAATGGAAGAAGTAGACTGTTGGATGGTTGTTTCTAGACTGGCGATATGTGAAATGTGAGGGAAGTGGGGATATCTCAGAGGTGTTAATTAAGATCACAAACTCCTTTGAGCTACCGGTCTCCCTCTAGAGTCAGAGAAGGGAAGTAATATTTAAAGCAATCATTTATTCCAATCATTGGCCTAAACACACTCCCCCCCAAAAATTCCCTAAAGCGGAATTTTTCAAATGAAACTAATGAAATGTGAACCAAGTGGTTGCTACCGAATTTAACAATTAACTAATGTACCATTTAGAAATAAATATTATATGTCTGAGGTTACTCTTTGATAAATTTGAAAAGAGTATTTGCTAAGGAGGATAATTGGTATAAGCAGGATAAATTAATAACTTCTTGTCTTGTAGGAAGATTCTTATCCTTCTTTTGTACATCAAACATCCATCTAGCAGTTTTAGAACGGGATTATTGTGTTGAAGTTCAAGTGTGGATGTTTCGGCACGCCTTGAAATAAAATGGACGTGATTTACATATAATAATTTTAGATTTTTCGAATATGTAAATACTGGGGTTGAGATCAGACTATGAGTCGAAATTTTATATATATGAGTTGTTCGTGAGAGTTTGTTGATATAGATGCACTTAGGCCGTGTGTATGATGATAACAAAATAATTCTAAAATTGAGATTTGGTAAACCTAAAGGTATAGATGAATAGGATTTTTCGTGAGGTGTTAGGGTATTTTGAGTGCCGTATGATAAAATTGATATTGTTGGTTGTAGATTGACTCCAAAATTCCCAAACTTATTTGGAACCTCATTGTACCAATGCCTATTCAAATGCAATACTTGGTTCAATCTGAATTTGAATGGAATATGATGCTTTATTGTTTCTGTCAAATATTGATTAGTTCGATTAGCAAAAAGAAGTGGAGTTGTGATTTTAGAGAATAGTTGATAAAAGGCATATACGTTGATGGGGGGTATTGGAGTATCGCAGAATAACATTTTTAAATATGCCCTTTTGGTAGGTGCATATGCGATTGGGAGAAACATTTTCTTGATGTCTGCTGTGACTGTAGAACAATGCATTTGATATCTCATTGAGTTTAATTTGTTTAAAATGTTATTTTGCAAAATATCTCCAGTTTTGTGAGAACTGTTTATAGAAAAATGGGATGTCAATTTAGTTGTATGATTTACAACCCTTTGAACATGACTTAAACACCTTTTATAACTTTCTCGATGATGTGTGTTAGATTCGCTAATCGAACTTGATTGCCTATTTTGAAATGGATTTGAATGTTCACTAAATTTAAAATCTACTAATTGTCTAATGGAAAATGAATACAAATTTTTTGTGAAAGATGTTCTAATTAAATCTATAATACGTTTTCTAAATAATATAAGGAATTTTGATTCATGTTGAAGTGCGATGTCGTGGTATTCGAAATTTTGGAAATAATTGAATTGAATGTTGCATAATTTTGATGGTTTCTTAAAGAGAGATAAATTTTGTTGAAAGTGCCCTGATTTAATAATTTTGATTGATTGTTTTAATTCTCGCTCTTTTGGGAGAGGAGGTTTGTGTCGCATGCAATGTGAAAGAGGACATTCGTTAATATTAGGTGCCTCCTTACACTTGGGACAGGATATTTGAGGAGTATGAGTTAAGGAGATTCGGAAATTATTTGCAGGTCTGGGGATCCGGTTGAAGACACCAGTACGTGGAAGTCGTGTTGTCTGGAGGGTGGAGATTCGGGAATCGGTCCCATGTCTTGGGATTCGGTTGGATACCTCGCGATTCCTTATAGGCATCTCCGAACGTCCAGTATATGTCTTTGGAATAGATGATTTATTCAACTGGATGAATGAAAGGATCGATTGATATTCGGGAATGAAGTCTTCATTCCCGATGGAGAGAATCCACTTTTCTTTGAGCTCCGGAGTCATTTTCTGCATGATGATCCGAACTAGAATTGGATTCCATTCCTTTACATTACACTCCAGGATTATTAGTTGCTCAATTATCTCCTTAAACACAGAATAAAAATAATCAGAGTCGGATATATTGTGGTTTTGTATGGGCTTACATTCTAATAATTTATTTAGCAAGGGAATAATTGTTCTTTTCCCTTTTACAAAATTATCTTTTAATATGGGAAATGTTGAATTATAATCTTTTGGGCTCAATGAAACAATCAAATCATCAACTACATCAATGTATGTGGAGGCTGATTGTATTAAAATTTTGAAATTGGAATGGTCTTGTAAATTATTTAAAAGTATTTCTGCTCGAAATGTAAAGGAATCTTTTATTAATTTATTGGCCATCTTAATAAACCGTGGTAAATGGATCGAATAAATAGAATTTTTTGTTTTACTGACCATTCCGGTAAAATCATTTTGAGCTGCCTCGAGAACATACCATTGATTAGTTAACGATTCTATTGATGGAGCCATTTTAGATTTTAAATTTTAAATTAACAATCAATAACAAACTATTCAATTAATTCAACCGTAAAATATTTTGTAATACAAATTTAAAACAATATTTTGTATTTATGTAGAAGATGTGGATTTTTCTATTTTATTTTCACAATATTCAAAAGTTAACCAAACAATTAAATGTGCACCAGAATTAATTTCAAACAGAAATGTATAGACCAAAAATATTTTAAAATATAGCTTAATTAATTTTAAATTCACAAACAAATTGAAATTAATTAAGTAGATGAAATAATAAAATGAAGTTAATTTAAAAACTATTTGAAACAATTTAATATAATTTAAATTAGATGATAATTTAATCCTAAGGGAAACAATATGGTGGAGACCACGAGATATGCAATTTTTCGAGAACCAAGATGGCGGACACCACGTGATATGCAGGTGTTGAAATGATGCTACCACGTGGAGGATTAACGAAAATCTTATCCTCTCTAATCAAAATAAATCAAACCACACCACAAATCGAACCAAACCGTCCCTGTTCGGGCGCCATTATGTCAAAGCATATATCGTGACAATTCCAGTCCTAACCTCGATTGATTAAAATCAGATCTTATTAGTCCTGTACTTGGCACAGCAATTACCTCTTCGATAAAAGCTGAAATAAATGAGGGGCCGTTAACTTCCGATCAGGGTGCAATTCAAGATATCAATGAATAAAGAAACTTAGATTTCTCCTTAACAATATTTTAATAAATGGATATAGACAAAATAATAGATATTATAAAATAATACAAGTGAAATGTTTATGTAAATATATATATAAAGAATAAATGGTGTAACCAAATCCTGGGTGTTGTAGAAATGGAATCCAATGATACTTAAGCGAAGCAGATGACTCCAAGTCAGTGAAATTCTCTCCCATATGGTGTGACTCGTTGTGGATGTGGGTCGCCTTTTGTTTGTAGTCTGGTAGTGGATGGCGTCTTCCCAATCCGTTTGTATTGTGGATGTGTTTCTGTTTGAAACACGATCTTGTTGTTGAGTTGAATAGAATAAAGGAGAACTAGATTCACTGGAAATGTGTACTGCTACTGGAATAAGATTTGGATCTATTGGATAAATTGATATATGGAAGGACTTGGTTACTTATATTAAGTTATTAGATGTTGGACATGTTTGTTGAGCCTAGCTGTGGTTGGAGCGTAATGGAAGAAGTAGACTGTTGGATGGTTGTTTCTAGACTGGCGATATGTGAAATGTGAGGGAAGTGGGGATATCTCAGAGGTGTTAATTAAGATCACAAACTCCTTTGAGCTACCGGTCTCCCTCTAGAGTCAGAGAAGGGAAGTAATATTTAAAGCAATCATTTATTCCAATCATTGGCCTAAACAATAATTATATTATAAAATATACCAAATAAGCTTAATATTTTATATATTTTATACAATTAATATTTTATAATTTTTAAATTTAAATTTATTAAATATAATTCTTTCTTGTGTAAAAAAAAATCAATAGCTCATTTTAATAAAAATCAAAAAATTTTCAAATTCAATTTATTCAACATTTATGCGTTTAAGATTTTTATTTATATTATTTTCAATTATACCTACGAAAAAAAAATTAATATTTTATTCTTTAAATAAAATATATATATATATATATTAACAGTTATTAATATTTCATTAGGTATATGCAATAAAAAATCATATTGTCGAGTTAATATATTTTCATTTCCTTAATTAAAATCTAAATTTCTCTCCCTAGTTTCTTAAATTATTATTTTATCACCTTCATCACCATATAGAAAATTCTAATCATATATTACCATGAACGTTTTAAACTATTAAAGATGATTAAAGAGGAAGCTTGGAGGGACGTATCTCAATCAATTTAAACTTGTTGGGAAGAAGCGAAGCCACTTGGAAGCAATTGGATCAGGAAATTTGGCTCCGACATAGAAATATGTCTGGAGGCTTCAACAGCGGACCATCAATTCAGAAAAAGAGACCATCGCGATTACCTATAATTATACATTCATGTACTTTTAATTATGAGAATTTCATATTCATACACACATAAATATAATTAAATTTTTACCTAATATTTTTTTATATATAAATATATTAAAATTTATATTTCTCATCTTATATTTAAATCTTTTTTTAAGATTCTAAATTTGTTTTTGTATTTTCTTAAATTAAATATTTTCAAAACAGTTAACTCTCATGTTTTAAATTAAAATTTCATAATTTCCAATAATAGATTAGATTCATATTATTTTATGTAGCACTTAAATATTTATTGTATCTATTCTGGCCCATTCGATCCTCAAATATATATATATGTTCGTTTAGACTTCCGAGAAGGTTTTAAAAAATCAATTCCCAGTTATTTTCACGTTTTTGTGTTAGATTTGGATTTTAACGTTTCGGTGCCAACTTTGGCACCATTTTCAAGTGAATTGTTTAGGAGGGTATATATATAACCTTTAACAAGCTAAACTATAAAAAATTACAAAAAACAACTAAATAAGTTGACCTGTGGCCAGGTAAGAACCAACCGAAGGTTTGAAGTAAATTAATTTCCTACTACAGAAACAATTTCAAATAATTTAAATGTATCTATTAATGCAATAAAAAACAGATCTGGATATAACATAAATATTTTTAAATTTAATATATTTATAATATATAAGTAGTAGCTGGCTGTGACGTCATGAAGGGCTGGGTGACGTCATATAATTTAAAATTAAGAAAAAACTAATGAAGATGATTTTTCCCGAGGATAAAACCAATACAAAATGCATGATTCGTGGAGATATGTAAAAATCTCCACATGTGAAATTTGGTGTGAAAAAAATACATCCCTTACTATCGTCGGTCGGTAAAAATTGAATAATATTGGGTTTATTCACTGATGATAATATTATTTAAACCGAGACATTTTTATCTCCCGGAGAATTTTTGCGGGGACACTGGGACAGAATACACATAAGAATAAGCAAAAGGATCTTACGGGATTTGGAAGTCAGCTAAGAATATTTGATCTATCAAATTTAAAAAAATTTTTAGATCTAATTTTATTTATTTATTTAAAATAAGTTGTACCACATGTTTATAATTAATAAAAATTACATTAAGTTAATTTTTTAAATAAGCTTAACTATATTTTATTTCTTTCCAAATATGATTTATCAGTACAATGATAAGAAAAAAATTTGATAATTTATTAATATTAAATTATTATTGAGTATAGATATATTCGATTACAATATATTTATATTCATATGAAATAATTTCCATAATAAAAAAATAAAATATTTTTATATTTGGTAAGTTAAAAAGAAACAATAATGAAAAAGAGTTATATTTTTACAATATATATGATTTTTTTTTGTGATGTTTGCATTTTAATTTTAAATTGAGAAATTATAATAATAACTAATTCTACCTATATAGTAAAATATTTCAAATATATCAAAGTTTAAATTATGAAATTTAATATTTCAAAATTGTAATAAAAAGTTAAAGAAAATAATCGCGATATTCAATTATTTTTTTATTATTAATTAAATTAAAAAAAAACAATTGAATATTTAATAGGGCCTCCTCCTTTCCCCATAAATTAGCCCTTCCAAGCCTCGCCTTCCGAAATTTAGAAAAAGTAATAATAAAGAAAGTTTGCCTTAAAAAAAAAGATTAAAAAAAATAAGGCGTTTGGTCTGTAGCCTCTTTGAATCAGCTGAGAGTGCCTTTGATTTTTTGGATTTCGAAATGAAATCGCGACATTCGGGGCAACCTGAAATAAAACCTACCTAGTAAGGGAGTGCATAGCCTCCATCAATATCGATGGAAGGCCCATGCTAATCGAAAAAGCCCTGCGCTCAAAAGGTAACCAACAATTTGTTCCTGTTCAGGCTAATCCCATTTCGGAACTGTGCTGAATTACCTTCCCGAATTCCCGTTCATCCAAAATCCACCTCAAATACACTCTCAGTAATACAAAATGGCACAATTCAGACCTGACATGCAATTCATGCAATCCATCCCTTAAATAATAGCATGGCATTTGTTTTATCAACCCACATTTTATTTATTTATTAATTCTAATCTAATCTATGAATTAGTATGATGAGAACATGCATGGATGTAGGAGGCAATCACCTGAAAATTCCTAACAACTATATATATATATATATATATATCAAAAAATAGCCACCCTCCCAGTATAACGCATCGAAACCTACTAATTCTAAAAATACCTTTGTCTCTTCTGCCTCCTTTATCAATGCTTCTTCTTGAAAGATGTACTCTGAAATTCCCTAATCTCACTAAATTCTGTCATATAATTTAATTTATTTCTCTATAATCTCCTAATGAATATTATCAAAAGCAAAAATTCATTGTAATTTAATTATACTTTCTATATTCTATTAAACTTTACTTTAAATATTATATTTACGTTTTCTATTTTAAAGTGCGCCATGCTAAATAAATAACGATTATTACTTACATTTGGAGAGCTGTATTTAAATCATTTCATCGTCATGAAGGATGGAGAAGATAATCAAGCATTCAAATCAACATTCAGTAGCAGGAACGAAGATTGAAACATGAAATAGAAGAAGAAAAATAACTTATTAGTTTATAATCAATAAATTTAAATTGAATTAAAAATAAAATTAATAATAAATACTGACCTCGGAGTTAAGAAAGGGTTGATATTTCTCGCAGATTAAACTCGAAGAACAGCTCGTAGACTTGAATTGATTTCCATCACTCTCGCCTCGATAAAGAAAAAAATAATTAAGATTAGATATTTATATTATATACAGGAAATAAAAAAATAAGATATAAATAAATAAATAATATTAATAGGATTAAAAAGTGCATTATCTTATTTCTGTAATATTAAAATACTAAAATTATTTTACATCCTATATAGAACCATGATTATAATAAGTTATAATACGCATTTAATAGACATATAATAAAAATATCTTAGAAAACATCAGAAAATTAATTATGATTATATTATTAATTTCACGAAGAGATTTTATTCTGTTTAATTGATATCTAGGTAATAGAAATATTATTCATTTTTCAAAAGTGTTATAATAATATGAAATTAACAAAACAATATTCATATGAGATTTGAAAGGAACGGTGTGAGCGATAATGAGATTAGAAATAATATTTAGAATATTTAAAATTATATATTCCTATATGAATATAAGCAATTTATATTTTTTTGATTTATAATTATATTATATGAATTTTGAAAATAATCAGCACATCTTCCTATTTTTTAAATAAATAAATTTTAATAGGATGAATATATATATTGAAATTTAAAAAATATTTCAATAAATATATTTAAAGAAAAATAAAATTTTGTATATGATTTTTTAATTTTTAAATAATTTTAATTTAACTTTTAATAAAATTTAATTAATGAGATCTGATAGAATATTTAAGATTAATTCTTTTCAAAGATTTGAATGAAAAATTTATAAATTTATTTGGGTATATGAATAAAAAATTATAAAAATGCACTTTATAAAATTTAATTTTTATTGAAATATTTTTTTTTAAAGTTCACTAATCTTCCTTTTAATTAATAAAAATAAATAATAAAATTACAATTAATTCTTGATTAAGGGATGATTAAGGGATGATTTCAGTGGAGAGGCCGTTCAGGGTTCTACACTCACCAGGGAAGGGGAAAAAATGCGTTCGAGTCAGCCGGCCTGCAAGAGGAGGTGTGGCCAGGCGGCGGAGGGGCATGGAGAGGGGCAAGCGGGGAGTGCAGAGGTGAGCGCTCTACTGCAAATTATTTCAAATAAAATACATATTAAAATAAAATAAAATAAACAAATATTAATTATTAAAATTAGTGGTGTTTTAGAATACATCTTAAATCGAATCAATAAGTTTAATTCTATTAATTCTATTAAATCAATAAGCTTAATTTTATTCAAGATCTTAATGAAAATTTAAAAAAAAATTATAAATATATCAGTAAGAAGTTCATTAATGAAATTATCATATTTTGAAAAAAAAAACAAAACAAGGAGGTGGCGTATTAATGTAAATGGTTCAATTTAAATTTAAAATTGTTTGCCGAATGTGATATAATTTTAATTTAATGTAAATATATTTCATAATAAATTGACCTATGGCCAGGTCCGAACAGACCGACGGTTTGAAGTAAATTAATTTCCAGCTACAGAAACAATTTCAAATAATTTTAATATATCTATTAATGTAATAAAAAACAGATATGGATAGAACATAAATATTTTTAATTTTATTTTATTTATAATATATATGTACGGACGGACGGACGGACAGACATCATGCTAAAAATACTTTTTTTCTGTTAATAAAATGCATGATTCGTGGAGATATGTAAAAATCTCCACATGTGAAATTTGGTGTGAAAACAATACCTCCCTTACTATCGTCGGTCGGTAAAAAAAACTATAACTGAAATTATGAAAAATAATAAGATTTAATTTTTATTTACCTGAAAAACTATATATATTTAATATAAAATATATATTTATATATTGTATATATTTTATATATATATAAGCTATTTAACAAGCACGTTATCATAAATATCTTATAAATATAAATTCATGTATGTAATATGAAAAAAATAAAAACATTTCATATACTCGTCAATGGATGATTTGATTTCTTTTATGTATTCAATTCAAACAAATCAACTGCATTGCTATTATTCCTAGGAAATATGTTTATAACAAAACTGATTCATATGCTATAGAACATTGCAAGAATAGTTTACTAGTAGGAGAGGCCAAGTGAATGTAAATCAGTAATCTCTTCTGAATTCTTAATGAATTTTTTTTTAATCGCATATTCAATTCCTAAGATACTTAGTTGACCATATGAAATTTGACAAAATAAACCTACATATATATTATTTTAAACAGAGAATTTATAATTAAATGAAACATTTACGAAGAATATCTACTACTAAATGAGAATGAAATGATTATATGAAAAATAAAAAAAATATAAAATTTAAATATAAATAAAATGATAAAAAAATTTTTTAGATCTTATTTGACAAGAATACTAAAAGTTGGGGAAGGTTGGTTTATAAAAGTTTATGTGAATATACATATATATATATGTATATATGAAACTTTTCTTCTTATAAAAAGTAAAAATAGGCTGGAGTGTCTCCACTCGACTATCTCGCAATTTGAATTGGATTAAATAACATATATTATATTTAAATTAAATTTAATGAATTAAATTATAAATTAAAATTAATAAAATTAAAATTGTATATAACTACAAAAGACAATTTTAATATATGAAATGATTTTTAGTTTTTCCGTTCACCATAATGAAGAATTTTTTCTTAATAAATGTATTATTTATAAAAATATATTTATTTATGGGTTTCCATGGATTGCTAAAAAATCCACATTATTAATTAGGAATAATTAGGATTAATGTATAGTGAGTAAATATGGAATTATCTTAAGATATCAATGGTATAAAAGAAAAACTGGAAATTCAGAATATAAATTTGAATTTAACATTTAACTTCCTTAAAGGTGTTAAAGAACATGGAAATGATTTAGTAAAGCCCTAATTAATTTATGTATATATCTGGGACTAAATCTTTTGGAATTTTTTCCTCAACTTGAAATATTTCAAATAGATAGCAATATTAATTAATATATTTTATAAATATATATAGAAAAATAAATATAAAATAAGATAGTATATATCATGGTTGGAAAATTTCAATCATCCTTGAAGCAAATTTTACTTTCAGACGTCGTAAAAAAGAAAAAAAACAATCAATATAAATATAATAAATAAATATAAAAGTATATTAAATTTAAGATTTAATAATTTATTAGTAGTAATAATAATAAATTAGATAACAAATTAATTAATTTCGTTTAAGTTTAAATTCAATTCTTTCATAATTATTTCATTTTCAAATTTCATTCAATATTAATACCATTTGCAATATGATCAAATTTATTTATTTATATATATAATATATATATATATATATATATATATATATATATATATATATTTATATATATACATATACAATTTAGAATATAGAAAACAAAAGACTTATTATTAATAAATAATTAAAATATAGTATTTAATTATTTACCATTACTTACACATTACACAGCTAACTTGTGTTGTCTTTTCCAAATCACAATTCAAAGTAAACTAAAAAAAATATATATTTTATATTTTTAATAAACATTTTTTAATAAAATATATTTTATATTTTTTTATTATCGTTTTCCAATGAATTTGGTTGAGTGGCTTATCGTTTCTCGAAAGAAAAATATTTTAACACAAATTCTTCTATAAAGTCCCGTTTTTTATACTGCCGATAGTTATCTTCTTATTTTATATTAACAATATTATTCATATATATTAAAAAAAAAAATAAATAAATTATTAATATTTTTATTTTTATATTTTAATTTATATAATATCATATCTATTTAAGATAGCATTTTTAATTTGATCTTAATATTAAATTATCAGTAATCTAAAAGAAAAATAAAAGTTTATTAAAATCTATATTATTAATTTTTATTATAATTTATTTATATAAATATATTTTAAAATTTAATTTTAATTAATTTAACGTATTTCAATAATTTAATAGATAAATTATAAATTCGTGAACCTGAAAAATGTATAATTTAACAGCTCGTTTTTATTAAAAGAAATTTTGTTCTGCAATTATGTAAATCAAAAAAAAAAAAAAATTAATTTTTATTTTTATTTAATCTCAAATCCATTAATATATTTACTTATTCGTTACGCTTCTTTATTTTTCACCTCAATTACTTTTCCTTTCTTTAAACAATTTATTTTTCTATTTTTTACAATAAAAAAAAACAAAACAAAATAAAACATTTATATGAAATTTAATAAAACATAGATATAATAATATAATAATTATTATCAGTGTTTGTTGGGCAGGGGGGACACGGGGGCACGTGCGGGGGGGCCCTCCCCCAAACATTGTGCAAAAAATAAATTTAAAAGTGATTAGTTTTGTAACTGTAAGAAAAAAACATCTTTAAATTATGTATAATTATAATCTAAACGTTATGAATAAATAAATCATTTATTTTGTCAAAATTTTTTCTAGGGGAGACCCCCGAACCAGGCCGTGCCCCCCCCCCAACATAATAGATCACGCTACGCCACTGATTATTATTATATTTATAAATTATTTGAATATTAAAATAATAATTTCAATTATTTAAAGTATTAAGTGAACTGATATATATATATATATATTATATATATATAAATATATGAAAAGAAGTCATGAATCATCAATTTACGCATGAATGCTTGCATTCGATACGATGTTTTTTTTAAAGAATATTGGCCTAGGGCATGATTAGGATCCGAATCAGGACACGAATAATGGAGAGCTGGCGCCTGATAGCCATCAACTACCGGAATTCTCCAGGAGAGGCTCCGTTCCCTCGAACAACGACCATTTGGGACAAAGATAACAACCGATGCGGTAAATAGACATTCAGGTCTAGGATGTTTTTTTCTCTTTCTTTCAGAAACAACCAAATTAATAGTAAATATCAATTTTATTAGAAATATTTTGAAAATTGAATTCTGGTCATGGACATGGACTTTTTACAATTTTAATAATATATAAATATCTACATTATATACATAATATAACAAAATTTCAAAAAAAAATTTTCAGCTAATTTTTTTATATTTTTTCACAATAATATTAGTCTTAATTTCATTTAATTAGTAAATAAATATAAACTTTTTTTATTATTATAAATCCTATACTTATTCTATTCTAATATTTACATTTAAAAATTAAAATTTGTATATACATAATATCACAAATATATAATATCAATTATTTATCTCTAAAATTGGAAATATAAAGAATGAAAGGGGGATAAAATATCATATAAAACCATAATTAATTAAAAGAATTATTAGCTTTGTTAAGAAATTCAAATAAAAATAATATTGTTCATTTTTAATTTTGTATTTTTATTTAAAAATTTGTTTATATCGTTTGTTAGAATACATTTATTGATTGAATAAAATATAATAGATTGAAGAAAAATATTATTTTTCAGTAAATTGTTGTATCTTCTAAAAGTATTAATCAAACAATTTTGGAAAATTTTGATACATCCACTATATTGTCCAGACCTGGAACTAAACGATTACCAATGTTTTTTATTTGAAAACTTAATTAGTGATAAAAAAAAATTGGCATCAAGGAGGTATTTTAAAAGAGGTTTCCTGGAGTATAGTCTTTTATAAGAGAGACACACATTATTAAAAACAAAATATTATTGAACAAAACAGTGTATATTAAATCCACATCGGACAATCAAGAACAGTGATGGCGAACCTTTTGGGATGTTAGTGCCACAAAATTGTAAAGATTTTTTTCTCCACCACCTGTACCCCTTTTAACGTTAATTTATAATCGAATATTTTTGTATAACTATCTTGTATAAAAGTGTTATAATTTTAAATATTAAACATTATACCGAAAAAATAAAATGATTATTAAAAAATTTGGAATTTATTTGTGGTAAAAATATATCTATCCTAAAAATTGTTTATTTTTTTTTTATTTTTATTTTATGGAAATTTTTTAATTGATTTTAGAATATAGTGGTGTGAGCTCACTATATTATTTAATTTTAATTGAATTTTAGGCAAATTCACATTTCGGCATTTTTAAAAGAAATCCTTCTTGTTTTATTATTCTAATAACTTTCTTTATATCTCAGATGATATTCAAAAATTTCAAAAATTATTGATATCACAATGAAAAAAGTTATAATTATTAAAAAAATTAAGTTTGTCTTAGTGCGTGCCATCATTTTCAAACGTGCCATAGTCTGGTCTGGAACATTTTATGTGAGATAAGGTAAAAATAATGCATTTTTTTTATCCCATATTAATTAAAATAACTCGCATATTTTAAGAGCCACTGTACTTGATGAGGTTGTTTTCTAAACCAACAAATTCTGGTTTTTATAAATTTCTTGAAATACCAATAATGTGCAAGTTCAAATGAACACCCAGTATATTTTTATTATTAATATTATCATAAATGCAAATAATTTGTTACTCATGTACCACATTCGTTTTTTTAAACTATTTTCTCTCATAAAACTATTGTAAAACTAATCACAAATAGGAATTTAATAAAAAAAAGTGAATCGTTCCAATTAGTAAATAACGATCAACTAAAATTAAGAAAGTTCAAATGATTGATTTTATAATAAAACCGAACATAAATCCAATTAATATATCTTATCTTATTTTATCTTTTTATACTAACAAAAATTTCATATGTATATATATATATATATATATATAGGTATATTTTTGAAATTCACACCATAGATAATATTTATAAAGAAAAATCGATCTGTATAATAATAATAAAAAAAAACTGGCGCCAGGCATCGCAGGAGGCGCTTCTTTAAATACAAAATATTATAAATAAAATAAAATTAAAAATATTTATTTTAATAATATTTTGTAATCAAAATACGACATATATATTATATTATATCCACAGATCATACTTTTCTCTATTTCAGTGCATTAATACGTACGTTTAAGGGCTGTTTGTTTTATGACTATTTTTTTAATTTATTTTCTTTTAAATTATTTGAAATTGTTTAATATACGTATTGTGTCGTTTATTTATAATAAATAATAATCTTAATCTTAAATATTCATAGTTCATAAGGAATAATTTTTTTAAAGTACCGAGTGCTCGGTGAACCAGGTATTTAAAGTTATAGTAGAATAGAAAAATAAAAAGTATCAATTAAGAAGAAAAAAAGAAGAAAAATGAAATCTATCGATTTTATTTTCGGAAAAAAAAAATAATAATAATAAATAAAAATATAATTTTAAAAACTTTCTAATATGGAAAAATACTTTTAACTGATACATGCCAATTAGAACATTTATTTTCCTGATAAAGAAATAAATTTGAAGATATATATGATCACTGCAATAAATCGAATAGACTGGAAATCTAGCAAATGAGCGAGCAACTAATAACAAAGTCGCGCGTCATGTTTTGAATGTTTCTTGAAGAAGTTTTAAATCAAGTTGACCAAGTGAATGGCGATGGTGCTTGCTTGCTCCAAGGCCTGAAAGTACGCCCACGGAACTCCCGCAAAGATGTTTATCCAGTTAAACATAAACCAAACCAACTCACACATATTCAATACTAGAATGGAATTTCTGTGATGACGTTTTATTTTTTTCCAAATGAATGGGAATAAAAGGACCCAACAAACACAGACACAGTTACATAAAAACTCTCACACACACACATACACACATGCACATAGGCTTACTAAAAAACATAGACATGAACATATTCGATAAGATTAAAAATGCTGACTCATACCTATTTTAACGACACTAATCTTATGATGCAATAATTATAAGTTTTATCAAATTAATGGATTTTCAAATTTTAGTTTCGAAGTCGAAAAATACATATATTCTTTTTCTTTTTTGGTATTCGGCTCCCATAATCCATAATATATCGGATTTTTTCCGCGGCTCCCTTAATTAGGGTGACCATATAATTCGAAAACACCAAACCGGGACAAACGGTTTACATTTTTTTTGTTTTTTTATAGAAGCAAATTGAAAAAATTTTGAAAAAAAGTACGAAATGTTCAAAAGCTTAGTCCAAAAAAGGGTTGACCTTTTTTTTTAGAGACAAATTGAAAAATTTTTAAAAATAATCGAAAATGTTCAAAAGTTACCCCACAAAATCATCTTACCTTTTTCACGAAAATTTTCGATGTTGAGATTTTGATGTTTTTATACGTTTTGAAGGTTCTTGAATCATTTTCACTAAGGTTGAGAAAAATGTGTGTGTGTGTGTGTGCGTGTGTGTGTATGTATGCAACCAAGATTACGCAAAAACGGTTTGAGCTAGAATCAGGAAAATTGATATACGGGCATTATTCAAAATTCATATTTTTCTATCAACTTTTGAGAAATGTAGCTCAACCGGAACGTTTTGATTTTTTTTCTTCTAAAGTGACCGTAAAAATAAAGATATATGTTTGATAATTTTTCACATCATTAATAATTGTATAAAACTGCTATATATAGAATTTCAGCTTGATTGAATCGCTGAAAGTACCAGAATTAATTTTTCAACACTGCAAATCACGCGCCAGCACGTGACACTCCAGATTTTTTTTGATTTTTTTTTTTAGAACCAAAAAATTTCAAGTATTAGAAAATTTAAACGGCTTTAAAAATAATGATATTATTATTAGCAAAGCCTGAAACTTATGGAATTTTTTTATTATATTTAATAAAATAAATTTATCAGAGAGATCACTGTAGTTTTAATATGAAATAAGAATAATTATATATAATACATCTATTTAAAAATGGATAAGGTCTATAAAATCAATGTTAATAGAGAAGTAAAGAAGTAAATCTAAAGTTCAATAAATCTAAAGTACAAAATGTAAGACAAGTTTAAATACTTAGTTTATCAAAAAATATATAATAAAAGTATCAATAGGGAAACACACACCTAATGGTAATAAAGGAGCTCATTAAATCCTAATTTTATCACTATTAAAAATCGTTTTATCGGTAGTATTATGTTGATTTGAGGCGTGGTCCATGATATTAGAGTGCGAGGATAGATTTTATAATGTAGAATCTTGAAATGTATGGGTTTAAAAAATGACAGGGGAAAAACATAAAACAATTTAATAATTCTTACATTGGTAGATACTATTTTGACAGAATTTGATAAAAAACATTTAATATCTTCTCCCTTTATAGTTCGACTAACCTTTATTCCGAATATTTGTCGGAATTACGAAATCTATTGTACTTTTACTATTTCTAAAGCGACTTATTTTTAATAATAAATAATCATAATATTATTTGCTTCTAATAGTATATAGATATAAGATAATATTATATATATATATATATATATATAAATAACTTGTTTTTATTTTCAAGTAGTAAAAAATTATAAATTACTTTTATGTTACATAAATAACAAGAAATAAAAATATACAATAAATTATTATATGCGAATTAAAGAGCTAAAAATAAAATTCTTAATTAATTATTCGAATTTTAAAAAAAGAAAAAGATTTCTCTGCAATTGTTTTTTTTATTGTTGAAGAGACTACTATTAGTTTAATGACAACATTAAATAAATATAGGTATATATTAAAAATAGAAATTGTGAAATAGAGAAAAAAAAATTTAAACTCAATTATTATTTTATGAAAAATAAACACTTTTGTTTCAAATGACCTTCAGGAAAACTAAGTTAGTATCAAAACTGACATGGTCGGTTGAATATCATAATTTTTAATTTCCTTTTTTAACAGAACAATGCCAGTTCATTAAAAGGTAAAATTTAGGTTGCTGATGAAAAAATAAATAAATAATAAACTTGGATTTTGAAATTGTAATTGTTCATATTAAAATTGAATTATTATAAAAATTTGATAATTTTTGTTACAATTTATATAATTGAAACAAAATATATATTCATTGAATAAATTGAATTTTATGTTATCTTTAACAATAATATAATAATAATATAAAAATCAAAATTAATGATCAAATACAAAAACAAATCTGCAAACTTTCACTTATATTATTTTGACACTTTTACTCAATCTTCTGATGTTAATTATCATTATCCGTCATATTTTCTTTTTTATCTTTTATTTCAATTAACAAACTGATAAACTTAGTTATTTATAATAATAATAATAACAAATTAATGATTTTTTAGAGAATTTCAATTTAAAAATTCAGCATTTCAGCTTTTTCTGAATATTTTAATGAATAACTAATCTCTTGATATTCAAGATAATTTTATTTGACATTTTTTGTACAACTTTAATCAAAATCATTTGAGAAAGGTGTCAAATAGTGTAAAATCATTGATGTAAAATAGTATCTTCGGTTACCCGATTTTAGCTTAAAAGTTGATATTAAAAGACATTAACTACTGGACAAGCCGCTGATTATATAAAATATTGTTCAGCCTGTCGGACCACCTGTGCCACTAATGAAGGAGTTAAAAAAAAGAATTCTCAACTCTTTCACACGGGGAATAAAACAAATTATTTGGGAAAGGAACCCTTAAATATACTTCACCAAAGAGTGCAGTACGTTTGACTATTAGCGCTTAGGAGATTCGCTTTGAACATCCAAAATCGTAAAGCAATAACAAATTAAATTAATCAAATATCCGATGCTAACATATGGGCCTGCAAAGGAAAGATTAGGTTCACTTTTTCTAAAATAAAAGATAAGTGTTCGTTGCCACGCTATAAAATGTATTTAATTAAAGAAAAATTAATATAAAGTAAAGAAACTAAAATAAAATTAAAATATAAAAATAAAAGAAATAAATGCTGGCTAATACTCAGCTAAAACAAACAAATTACAAAAATATGGTAATAATAAATGAAACACAGTGTCTCCACGTGTTTTTACAACGAAATGGCGAATTTACACCTAAAAAGCGTGGAAAAGATATCCACTTCTAAAAGATACAAGTTATCAACATGAAGTCCCACAAGCAAGTGCTAAAAGCAAGTGAGAGAGATAGCCTCTGGTTCAAGGTAGCTAGCCGTTGGCGCCATGGACCAAAATCGAGCATGGTGATTGGCTGTGAGGAGTCATGTGACTAGTGGCGTTAAAGTAGCCATTAAACTCAACACATGGCATACCAATATAATAAAAAAAAACATACATATTTAAAAAGGAAAAAATTACAAAAATTATATAAAAATAAATTGACCTTAAAAATAAATAAATCTAAATCAGGGAGAGGCGTTAACATCCTCCCCCTTTCAGTGAAGAAACGCAGTTTATCACTGACCAAAACTTAAAAGTAATTTACATAAAATTAGCTTACAAAAATATAGATGTATAAGTAGTAGAGTACATTATTAAAATGAATGAACTAATAAAGCTGGCACTAATCTTTTAATAACAACTTTTAGAATTAAGTTTACAATTTTGATTTTTAATTAATAAAAGGTAGATGTGTCAGTGCTTCTCCAGTGAGAAAAATGACCTGGAGAAATGAATTCAATGGATTAAGGATCAACGGTTTCAGGAGTGAGAGATAGAGAATTTAATACAACTTCCACTGGCAAAGCAGGGTATTGAACTCCACCAAACCAATTCTAATTCCTGTAATTTTTGTAAATTTGTGCTCTGATATTGAGCACATCCCTTATTTGATTTTTATTTTGGCATTTTTTATTAATGTTGAAACATTTGACGTTAAGGGGAATAGCCTGACCAAACATAACAAACCCTAACTCTGTAGATTGTGCTATAATAGAGCTATCTTTATTTTTAATAATTTCGGGTTTAATAATTTTGCTAAATAATTTAACTCCTATTATTATATCAACTGGACTAGGAGAAAAGAAACTGGGGTCAGATAAAGGCAAATGTTTAGCGAAATTAAATTGATTGCGTTTCAATGGCAACGATGGCAAATTTAAATTTAAATTATCCACTACATTGAAAGTAGTGTTTAAATGAAACGAATCATCAACTGGGGAAGAAATATTGACTTTTACAAATGAATTGCTTTTGCCTAAAGGTTGATCTTTAATGCCAGTAAGTTTGATATTGGAGGATTGCTTATGTAATTTCATCTTGTCCACTAAGGAGTTAGAGATAAGTGAGATTTCAGAGCCCATATCAATTAAGGCTTTAACTTTAAAAGTTTTACCTGCATTATCATTTAAAATAACTGTCGCTTTGCCCAGTAAAGAAGTCGTATTTTTTCCACGACAAAAATGAACACTGGAATTTGAAGAGGCAGGATTTTCTTGTGGAGAGGATGACCTGGAGTTGCTACTCACTGACGCATCACCTTTTGTACTCTTTGTAGGTGATCTAGACGATCCCCGACGATTTTTATCTCTAAAAATATGTAAAAGAAAATTGTGTGGATTATTACATAATTTACAGTTACTCCATTTGCATTGCTTTGAAGTATGTTTATTAGAAAAGCATAGAGAACACAATTCGTTCTCCTTTACAAATTTAATTTTATCTTTAACTGATAAATTCAAGAAATTTTTGCAGCCTTGTAAATAATGTGCACCTCTGCACATGGTACATTTTATATAATTATTTTTATTTATGTTTTCAGAAGTTTTAATATTATAAACTCTGTTATTTCTTTTATGAAACGAATTTGCATTTGGATGATTATTGGTATAATTATTATTATAATTAATGGAAAATTTATTAGCATGAGTCTCGTGGAAAGAGTCAGCTAATTTGTCTAAAAATTTTAAAACATTTTTCAATTTTGGAATTTCATCCTTATTAAGGGAAAAAATCCACTTTTGATGAGTATGCTCATCCAATTTTGAGGTGACCAATCTCACAAGGAAATGGTTCCAAGCATCAGTATCAATTTTTAAATTATCCAACTGCAAAATCGTTTCTCTTACCGTAGAGACTAATCCAGTGTAAGATTCAGCACTGGGAGTTTTAATATGTTTTAAATTTAAGAATTTATCGACAAGATTGAAAACAATCTTGCGATAATTATAATACTTAGCTTCCAACATCTCGAAAGCGATGATAAAATTCTCGTCGGAAGTCGGCAAATGGTTGATGAGATCCTTTGCTGGTCCGGCCAGGTAAGATTTTAAATACTGCAGCTTTTGGGAAGCGGATAGCTGCAGATTGTTGGTAACGGCTGCTTCAAATTGGTTCTTGAAGGGAATATAATCTTCAAAAGAACCACTAAATATTGGTAAATTAAGTTTAGGTAAGTTCACCGTATTTGCACTTTGGGCATTAAACGTGGCGTTCAAATCAAACTTTGGCCCATTATCACTTGCTGAAATGTTTTTAAGCTGAATTGTATTTAAAAATAACAATTCAGCTTTAATTAATGTTAATATTGGTTGGACTTGTACCTCATTGTTCAATTTTGATTTAAAAATATTTAAACGAAACGTTTCGATTTCGTTCAACGTTTTTTCAATCTTGTTTACCAGCCTTGAGTAGCTCAAGTCTGGTAAATCATTGATTGACTGCACAAGACTTTTAATGTCTTCCAAATTAAGGTTTAATAATGTCCAATCATCTACCACCTCATCTGCATGTGCATACAGAAATAAAACTGAGGATGGAGTGCTGGACATTTTAAAAATGTATAAAAACTAAAAAAAAAAATATATATAATAAATGAATTAAAAAAAGTGAACATGTACTTTTCGATATGGGTATCCAACCGAAACTCCCGCGCAGTCCTGTGGTCAACGGTCGCCAATTTAAAGGGGTATGGACAAGCCGTTGACTAAATAAATATATTGTTCAGCCTGTCGGACCACCTGTGCCACTAATGAAGGAGTTAAAAAAAAGAATTCTCAACTCTTTCACACGGGGAATAAAACAAATTATTTGGGAAAGGAACCCTTAAATATACTTCACCAAAGAGTGCAGTACGTTTGACTATTAGCGCTTAGGAGATTCGCTTTGAACATCCAAAATCGTAAAGCAATAACAAATTAAATTAATCAAATATCCGATGCTAACATATGGGCCTGCAAAGGAAAGATTAGGTTCACTTTTTCTAAAATAAAAGATAAGTGTTCGTTGCCACGCTATAAAATGTATTTAATTAAAGAAAAATTAATATAAAGTAAAGAAACTAAAATAAAATTAAAATATAAAAATAAAAGAAATAAATGCTGGCTAATACTCAGCTAAAACAAACAAATTACAAAAATATGGTAATAATAAATGAAACACAGTGTCTCCACGTGTTTTTACAACGAAATGGCGAATTTACACCTAAAAAGCGTGGAAAAGATATCCACTTCTAAAAGATACAAGTTATCAACATGAAGTCCCACAAGCAAGTGCTAAAAGCAAGTGAGAGAGATAGCCTCTGGTTCAAGGTAGCTAGCCGTTGGCGCCATGGACCAAAATCGAGCATGGTGATTGGCTGTGAGGAGTCATGTGACTAGTGGCGTTAAAGTAGCCATTAAACTCAACACATGGCATACCAATATAATAAAAAAAACATACATATTTAAAAAGGAAAAAATTACAAAAATTATATAAAAATAAATTGACCTTAAAAATAAATAAATCTAAATCAGGGAGAGGCGTTAACAACTACCTTAGACATTTATATATATACTAGTATATAGGGTCATTCAATTCCTAATTCCCTTGGCGAAGAATTCTTTTATTTACTCCGAAGTCACACTTTTCCACCGCTTCCTTAACTTCCTCATTGTTAGTAAATCTTTTTCCACGTAGGGCGTCTTTGAGTGGTCCAAACAGGTAAAAATCAGATGGCGCGAGGTCGGGACTGTAAGCAGGATGAGGTAAGATCTCCCAACTCAATTTTTTAAGCTCATCACGGGACAGCTTAGGAAGCTACAAGAAAGATGAAATTAGTTTATAACTGTGGGGAGGGGTGATTATGTTGAAAAATATCTTGAATTTTGTAAGAATCAAATAAACTGTTTTTAATCTATACCTATTTGTCTCTTTATTTATTGAATGGTCCTTATATATCTCAAATAATCCTTATTGTTTTGCAGAGCTACTCTGTTCACACACTTTTTGATTCAGAGATCTTAAAAAACGTATATTTTCGTTGAAACGATTATATATTTAGAAAAATTAAATTAAATTAAAAAAATAATCTCTGATTTTATTAGATTATACGATTAAAATTAATTAGAAATTGATAAATTAAATATTTACTCAATTTTCTCTTAAATAAATCTCTTTCTCTTTAATTTTCTATATTGTTGGTAATTCTTTTCTAACCATTGTGGTCTCCTAAAAAATCATAGTAACACTTAAACTTTTACTCACCTTGATGAATTAATGTATTAAATATTCTATCACTATTGTAATATGAATGCAATGATTAAGAATAAGTCTTTTGAAATATTAAATAAAAAAAAATTCTTGAATAAACCGGATCTTGAATTCTTTTCTGTTACTATTGGATTTGGATATCAACATATCTAGGAAAATATAAAATTTCAAAATTTTAGTTGGTCTTTGAATTGAACAATCGTCAGGTATGTAGGTACATCAAATAATTTATGAATTGTCTTTTTTTTAGTCTCATCTTCAACGTGAAACTTTTGAAAGATTGATTGTGATCGTTTAATTTGTAATTTATGAACTTTATAATATACATATTAAATGAAAATAAAACTTTTTACTTTTTAATTATTATTTATTTAATAAAATAAATTTAGTAATCATATAAATAGTCTTATCATCTTTTTAAACTACTAAAGAGATTTAGATCTATTCGTATATTTTAATAAGAATAATGTAAAAAAAAAATTTTACTTATTTGTTATTCCCTGAAAGCCATTAAGGACAATGATGAGTCTTCTTTAATGAAGGCTTTCCATGTTCGAGAGGTCGAACGGCAGGAAATTACTAATTTACAGGCTATGCTGGCAGAAGAATCGAGCAAATTATGGATCCAAGTTGAGAAGTGCGTGCGACCCTGACCTATCACCACCACCACCATCACCACCACCAGGTGGTTTGCCACGTTAATCCTCTCTTGGGATACCTAAAAAGACCATCATTTATTTTTGGCTTGGCATCTCATTCAATAATGTAAAATTATCACGTAAATAGAGATAATTGATTTTTTAAAGGAAGAAAATAATTTGACACGAATGTGACATTAAACTACATTTAAACTTCATTTATAATAAGTATACATAAATAAAAGTGTGTTCATATTGTTCAAATTATTTTTTAAGTATTTGATACAAAACATAATATTATTATTTTTATAAATGTAAATATAAATTAATTTGAATAAAATAGCAATAATAATAATATAATTTAATATTTTATGAAAAAATAAATAATTAATTCGAATTATTATCAAAATTATACAGGGATAGTAATTTGTTTACAGGAAAACTGAAAGCTACATTAGAAAAAAACTTAAACTTTCTTTTTACCATTGTTATCAATTATATTTATTAGATATAATTTGGACATGAGTTTTATATTTATAATAATAATAATTATTTCTAACAAAAGAGAACGTCCTTAAATCTACAAAATTATGTTATAATTACAATAAAATATTATTATAATTTTTTAGGGATTTTAAACAAAATTATTAAAATATATTGGAAAAAATAAAACTAATAATTCTTAAGAAACTCATTTGTGGTTACTTCATTTTAATGAAAATTAAAAGATTCCAGAGAGATACTTGACTTATTGTCAAATATAAAATATATTTTTTACTTTAAAGCAAAACAGATGGCCAAAATACAAATAGAAATATCTCTCTCTATATATGGTCGTTTAGGTTTCCGTAAAAGTATTTATTAAGAAAAGTTATTTCGTGGTTATTTTCACATTTTGTTGAGATTTGAGTCCATTTAGAGTCATTTTCAAAATAATTTTAAGATTGGAATTTTTGGGATTGGAACTAACACGCGATTGGCACCACATAGTTTACAATGATTCAGACGTGCGTTAGTGTCAGTGCTAGTGCTGAAGATTCTTTAGATCTTTAGAACTCAGTTAATCAATGAGTAACTACGAATTCAACCCAAAATCCATTCATTCACTCTTGGTCCCACAAACTAAAATCCATAATCCCAAAAATACACTCTAGAAAACGAGGAGACTCTAATCTCAACAAAATGAAATTAACTATTTATTTATATGTATGTATATATCTTCATAAAATAGATTTCAAATGAAAAGTAATAATTTAATATGATATAATTATATTGATATAATAAGATACAATAATATTATTATATAATAATAAAATAAAAATAATAGTAAAATAATGGTAAATTATTGATAATAAAATAAAAATTATTAACACATCTTTTATACTGAAGGGTATATAAATATATCCATTATTTTACCATTATTTTACTATTATTTTTATTATCAATAATCATTCAATGTTCTACATCCAACCGAGTAGGTTGTTCTTGTGTTTAGTTCCTATATTTTGTGATTCTTAATGTTCAGAATTGCCCTTTTGTGTTGATTTTGATATCATTATATAGCATTTTTCATCATCTGCATCTTGAAACAATTCATTTGTTGATCGGATTGCACGTTGGGCATTTATGGATGAGAATTGTTTTCCTCAGTGGACAATTTTTATTTTTCATTTTATATTAGCTTTGAGGTCAGTCATCTTTAATCCTCCTATATATCTTTTAATAGATAATTAAGTGATTTAAACTTAATATATGTGTATAAGTATGTATATTATTATATATGTATATGCTGTATATATGATATAATTCTTAGTAAATTTTTAATCATCAAATCTCCCTCTCCCTCTTTTCATCCAAGGCCTCCCCTTCCCCCACCCACTGAAGTCTCCCCTGTAGGCCTGGGCGGAGCTGAAGATTCTCCTCTCCCCCCTCCTCCACACTACTTTCCACTTGTTAACAGTTTTAGAATATAAACAAAATAAATAAATAAATATAGGAATATAAATATTATCAATATCAAATTAAGTTAAATAGAATATATTTTAAAAATAATAACATCTACTAATGAATTAATAAATGCCAACAAGTGAAAAAATATTTAAATGTTTCCATCACTTGGCTCTATTAATTAGTTGATACGATTTTGGCACAAAGAAAAACTTTTTAATAACAAAATCGTAAAAATAATAAAAATGCCGTCCATCTGCGAATTTTGCAAGACTTCTATAAGAAAGGATAAATATAAATGCACGGTGTGCAATTGTGTATTTCACGCAAGATGCGCCAACGAACACCAGGGGATCCACAAGTCGAAGCCTGACTCACTAGTGAAGATTTTCGACGATGAGTCTGACCTCACCGATGATGATTGCTCTTCTCTGGACGACCCGACGGCCCCTGCAGAGTGGCAAACCGTTGAGAGGAAGCGTTCAAGATCCAGCCCCGAAGAAAATCGAAATGTTAGAAAGAAATACAACAATGATTCTTCAATCCCCTCCACTTTGAATCGGTTCGATGCTCTCTCCAAACTTAACGACAACCTAACTCCCTCCTCCGGATCAACCAAAGTCAATCTACCTCCACCAATCTTTGTTCCTAATGTTAACAATTACAACCTAATGATTAAGAGTCTTAATCAAGTGGCTCAAAATGGCTTTGTTTGCCGAGTCCTAAGCAACGATCTAATAAAAATCAACTCTAAGACACCTACGGACTATAAAGTCATAGTCAAACTCCTAGACAAAACCAACAAAAACTATTATACATATCAACCTAAAAACGACAGACATTTTCGGGTAGTGATCAAGCACCTACACCACAGTACTGATTTGACTGACATCAAAAGCGAAATTGAAGAACTCGGTCACACTGTTGTTAATATCTTCAATATTCGACAATCTCAGACCAAAGCTCCCCTCTCAATGTTTTTTCTCGACCTCAAACCTTCCCCCAATAATCGCGAAATCTACAAGCTTACCAGTTTATGCCATACTAAAATAGATATTGAACCCCCCAAAACACGTAGGGATATACCCCAATGTGCTCGTTGCCAAAGCTATGGGCATACAAAGAAATACTGCAAACTACCTCCAAGGTGCGTTAAATGCACCCTATCTCATCTCACTTCTGATTGTGTAAAAGATAAACTTTCCCCTCCGGAATGTGTCCTTTGTGGTGGCTCCCATCCAGCAAACTATAAAGGGTGCAGCCATTACAAGACGCTTATCAAAAATAAATATCCCCCACTCAGACCAAGACCACAAAACACCAAACCAACCAACGTCACAAACTAAGGACATTCCTAGGGACAATTACTCAAATTCTAACAACATTACTGCAATAAATAGTAACGAACCTAGAACAAAAATACTTTACTCTAAAATAACTTCTGGACATAATGACACAACTACCACAACAACCCCACATACCACTCTCGAATCTATGATGGTTAAACTTATGGAGCGTATGGATACTATCCTGAACCTCCTGACTACTCTCATCTCCAGACTGCCTCATGGACCTTCAGCTTAAAATTATCCTTTGGAACGCAAACGGCCTACTTAGGCATGCAGACGAGCTAAAATATTTCATTGCAGACAAAGACCTAGACATTCTCCTTATCTCAGAAACCCACTTCAACGCCAGGAGTTTTTTTCGACTCTCTGGCTACGACTTTTATTGTTCTAACCATCCTGACGGGACTTCTCATGGAGGATCAGCCATTATAATTCGAAGTTCAATTAAACACTACGAAAACAGACCTTTTAACAAAGACTACCTCCAATCGACTACACTCACAATATATGACAACCTTGAAAAACTGACAATTTCATCAGTCTACTGCCCACCCAAACATAAAATCGAGCCTGGGCATTTCGATGAATTTTTCCGCTCACTTGGTCCAAGGTTCATTGCTGGTGGCGATTATAATGCCAAACATACCGACTGGGGCTCCAGACTCATAACTCCCAGAGGCCGCAATCTCTCTAAGACAATTGACAATAACAAACTCAAGACAATTTCGACGGGGACACCTACATACTGGCCCACAGATCGACGCAAAATCCCTGACCTAATTGACTTTTTCGTCACGAAGGGTTTGGACTCAATAACTAACAATGTTGAGTCTTGTTTTGACCTCTCTTCTGACCACTCACCTATCCTATTGACTCTTTCTTCGTTCATCGCCCCCAAACCTGCAAAAAATTTTCTGACCAACCATAGAACTAACTGGAGTCTCTTTGCCAACTTAATTGACGAAAATCTCCATCTGGATCTACCTCTACTAAATGAGACTGACATTAACTTTGCCGTTGAACACTTCACAATGACAATACAAAATGCCGCCCGAGACTCAACACCTGTACTTCGAACTAAAGACCACGGACATTACATACCAAACCACATTAAAGACCTTATCACTCAAAAAAATAGAATCAGACGTAACTGGCAAAGATGCAGAGCACCCTCACTCAAGACTAAATTAAACAATCTGACCAAACTAATTAAAAGACTTCTGTTTGCAGAGAAAAACCTTGGAATCCAGAACTTCTTGTTTAATCTTTCACCAACCCAATCTACTGACTATTCCCTTTGGAAAGTTACTAAAAAGATCAAAAGACCAATTACACGTATTCCTCCCCTTCGAAAAAATGACAACAGTTGGGCAAGAGACAACGATGAACGAGTGGCGAGATTCGCCGAGCATCTGACTGACGTGTTCACCCCTCATCCACCCCTAGAGAATACTGACAATTCCTTCCAAACTTTACCTTTCCCTGACAACTCCATTTTTCCGATGACTTTTAAAAAAATTAAATTTATAGAGTTAAAATCATTTTTACTCAAGACTGTACATCCTAAAAAGGGCTCTGGGCACGACCTTGTTACGGGGCAGATGATCAGGGAACTCCCTGAGAGAGGGTTAATATATGTCCTTTATCTATTTAATGCCATCATCAGACTGGGTTATTTTCCAACATCATGGAAAATAGCCCACATAATTATGATCCTCAAACCGGGAAAACCCCCAGAGGAAACTACCTCATATAGGCCGATTAGCCTGTTGCCAGTTCTCTCGAAACTTTTTGAAAGAATTCTTCTCGAGAGACTTCGACCGATTCTGACGGAAAGGAAAATCTTGCCTGACCATCAATTTGGTTTCAGAGAAAAGCACGGAACAATTGAACAGGTACACCGAATAGTCAGACAAATAAACAACGCTTTCGAAAACAAACTCTATTGTTCGGGAGTCTTTCTGGACGTCTCCCAAGCCTTCGATAGGGTTTGGCACCGAGGCCTGCTATTCAAAATTAACCGGATTTTCCCCCTGGTATACTCTCGCCTGCTTCGATCTTACCTCTCCGCGAGGTCGTTTCGGGTGACGATGGACGGCGCTAAAAGTCAGCTCTGCCCAATCCAGTCTGGTGTCCCTCAAGGGAGCGTGTTGGGCCCTTTTTTATATCTACTCTATACCGCTGACATACCTGTTGGACCTGACGTGACTATCGCGACTTTTGCAGACGATACAGCCCTACTATACTCTCATAAAGACCCATTCGCGGCATCCGCTGCTGTCCAGAGAAGCCTGGATCTAATCCGGCCGTGGCTGAACAGGTGGCGGATGGCCGTCAATGAAGACAAATCTACCCACGTGACCTTTACTTTAAATAGACGGACCTGTCCTGAAGTTAGACTTTCTAAACCTATTCCCCAAACCAACCATGTGCGCTACCTAGGGATGCACCTAGACCGACGACTAACGTGGGAGTTTCATATACGGACTAAAAAAAAACAACTTAACCTAAAACTTCGACAATTATACTGGCTGATCCAGCGCAACTCTAAAATGACTATCGACAACAAACTCTTAATTTACACCATGACGTTAAAACCTATCTGGACCTACGGTGTCCAGCTGTGGGGAACCGCAAGCACCTCAAACATCAACATCATCCAAAGGTTTCAGAACAAAACATTGAGAGCAATCGTTAACGCCCCATGGTATATCACCAACCGCTCCATACACAGAGACCTACGAATCAGGACTATTATTGACGAAATACAATTATACAGTCGACGATACAAAGACAGACTCTCATCCCACCCAAACCCTAAAGCCTTACAGCTACTGGACACGGACGGCCTATCTAGAAGGCTTAAGAGACACAGACCTCATGACTTGACAAATGACAGACCCTAGAGTCGGAGCCAATGGGCCACTGACTCATTCCCAGCTCTTTTCTTATTTCCTTTATCCTCTTCTTTTCCCTCTTGTTTCTTTTATTTATTTTTTTTTTTTTTTTTTTTTTTTCTCTTTCCGCTTATTTTTTTCCTTCCTTCATTTCTTCTCCTATTTTTTCTATTTCCCCTTCTTCCTCTCCTCGAAATATGTACATATTGTAGAAGACATACAATTTTATAGTGCCCATTATAATAGGGCAGTTGTAAATTTACTTGGATATTAAATAAAAAAAAAAAAAAAAAAAAAAAAATTATCAATAATGTTTGAAAAATTCATCGATTAACAAAATACCTGAATTTAAACGATTGTGTTTTTGTACGGTTTTTAAATATGGGCCCCAGATTTGATTTTCATGATTTCAGTTTGCATTGTGGGGTAATAAATTATTTGAATCAAGCATCTTAGCATTTTTCTCAATTTTTTTTTTTTTAGTTATTTATTTCATAAATTCCTATTTAATTATCCATAGGTCAAAAAGTTTTATTGTGGCCCATGAACCATGAAAATACGTATTAAAGTTATGAATTACAACTTATAAATGGTTAATACAAAAAAAAAAAACTACTAATATGAAATATTAACAAATAAAAAAAAAATTATTTTGGAAAGAATTAATTTTATTGAAAAATAATTGACTTTCAAATTTGTATATATATATAAATAAATTATTATATTTAAATAAATTTATAAAGTTAAATAATCATAAAATAAAAATCCTTGGCTTCTATTATTAGTGACATATATTCATCTGGCCTTCTCAACCGGAAATACATTTTTTTGTTCATTTTTCTTTTTTTTTAATATAAAACATGATGAGAGTTACGAATAACATGCATATAATAACAAAAAATTATAAAAATTGCAAAAAATGAATGAAAAGGTTTATTTTTCAGAGATCAGTTAGATGTCTTATAAAACGCATTTATTATATACGTAAATCCTCATATAAGATATTATTCATTTTAATGTTTAAAAAAAAAGTATAAATTAACATTAATTGACAATTGGCCGAACATATTTTAATGTATATATTTATATATAGATAATTTTTTTTATAATATAATTAAACCAAATTTCATATTAATGGTGAATTGTAGACGAATTGTGAGTTTGTTTTTTGAAAATATAATCTTCATAATTTAAATAAATTAATAATAATAATTTAATAATAATATATAATAAATGTATAATCTTTTCGTCACGCTTAATGAATTAAGTATTTTTATGAATGAATTTAATTTATTATTTATCAGTCATTATATAATAATTCTTGAATATTATATATATATATATATATAATCTTAATATGCAAATACTATAAATAATAAATAAATAACTTTTTAATTTTAAATAATAAAAAAATAAAAAAAGTACCTTAATTAGTCTTAGCATAACATTAGCATAAACTTGAAATTCAATTAAAAAAAAATAGTCGAATGCTTTTTTTCTGACTAATTTTATTATTTTGTTCAATAATTAATTAAATTTTCAATGAATAATAATTAATTAAATTTTCAATGAATACTATTTAATTAAATTTAATGTATAGTGATAAATAATAAAAATAAAGTAAAATGAGGATATAGGTATGCGAAGTTTGTTGAAAAGAAAAGGGGAATTTGGAATTATTTCGAAAAGTATTTATTTATTCATCAATACCATTTTGTCCCATTTAAAGTAATTCTCTTCCTATAAAATGCACTTATGTCAGTGATTCATCCAATCGTCTAAGCACTTCTGAAATGAGCTTTTTGGTATGGCCAACAGCTCGTTCTTCGATTCCGACTTTATCAATTGTGGCAAAACGCTTTCCTTTCATTGGTCTCTTCAGTTTTGGGAATAGGAAAAAGTCACAGAGAGCCAAATCTGGTGAATACGATGGTTGAGGTATGATTACGGTGTTGTTATTGGCCAAAAAATCACGAAAAAGCAATGATGTGTGAGCTAGTGTATTATCGTGATGCAGAATTCATTTAGTTTTTACACAATTCCGATCGTTTGAGCCGTATTGCTTCACGCAAACGTTGCATTACTTCGTTGTGGTATTCATTATTAACAGTACGATCTGTTGGCAAGTACTCATGATGCACCACGCGATTGTAATCGAAGAAAACAATGAGCAAAACCTTCACATTTTGATCGAACTTGGCGTACTTTTTATACCACTTAAAAACATTTTTTTAAGACAAAGTAGTCTCGCCGAATAACACAGACAACATTTTAATTGCGTTGGAGCACATTATTCCATTTTCAACGCAAAATTTAATACAGATTCTTTAAAAAATCGAAGAACACACAATAACTTTTTCAGTTATCAAAAACAAACTACTAATCCAAAATGACTGATAATGTCAACATATGTGTACCAACATAACAAAAAAAATTCGATAATCGAATGTACACAGCACGCGAAAATTCAAATTTACATTTTCTTTTGAACAGACCTTGTATATCTATATCTATAAATAATTTTTATAAATTTTATTATAATAATTTTTCTTCAATAAAATCTTCAATTCATGATAGTTAAAATTTTCTGAGAATTATTTTAATTGATATATTCTTATATTTTTAAAAAAGAAAATAATGTAAATATGACTTTTATTTTTCTTTAGCACATTCCAAAATTTAAGGTCTAGTTGTGTAATCAATAATTTCAATAATTAACACAACGAAATCCTACATCGAACACTTAAATATTGATAATAAATAATTTAAAAAATAATATTTTTAAAAATTTGATATTTTCCAATTTTTTTTAAATTGTCATATACGATATATTTTTAAAAGGCATCCTAATAATAGAATATGGATATTTCACGTTTTAAACTATATAGTATTATTTCTTTATTTGTTTTTTTTTTTTTTTTTTTTTTGGTCTTGGGACTTTAAGTTTATTTTTAACCAGTTATTGGATTTTAATCAATCACAACAAATGACACCGTAAAAATAGTTGTGAACTTAATGAGATTTGAATTATCATCCTTAGTTCATTATATTACCATTGAGTTTACTCTCTTGGTAACAATATATTTCTCAGCTTCATGAATGAAATCAAATTTTATTTATTCACTTAAGAAGAAAAATATTTTGACAAATTTATTTTTTCTTAATAAGTAAAGAATTTAAAATAAAATATAGAAAAAAAATCATTAAAATTAATAAAGTATTTTGATTAGATTAAATATTTAAATTGTTTAATTATAATAATTGATAAAATAACAACAAATTTTAAGATATATTTTAAGTATCTAATATATTGTCGTTTATCTTACAAAATGTACAATATATAATTAAAAATACTATTTTTATCTAGTATTATTTCAAAATATTTGCATAATTAACAAATATATATTCACATTATCTTTAATTAATGTTAAGTATGTATGTCAAAGATATAGTTGGTGAATTTTTAAAATATTATTCCATTCCTTCAAATATAGAAGAATATACGTATATATTAGTTGTTTTATAAATAAAATAACTAAAATAATGAATAACTCGAAACTAACATTATAATCGTAAATATTTTATTTTTTCTAAATATTTGTTAATATTTTTATATTTTTATATTTACTAATTATTTATTCTTGGAATCTTTTGTAACATAATTTTTACACATAATCTCTGACTTTTTTATATTATATGAAAGGAAAGTACCAATTAAGTCGGTTAAGTAGTAAGCGGGGTAGATGTATTGTATGATCAGTTTAACGCATTCTGTCAACATACATTTTAATTTTCTTGATCGGAGGCCTCTACTTTTTATTTTAAATAGCTTCCCAATTTTGATCATGTAGGATGGGTAGATCTCAGAGAGAGGTTGTAAGATTTACTAATATATATTATTATTGTTATGCAAACAATATTATATAAATGTTAAATTAGAAAGAATGAATAGAAATTAATTAATGAAAAGTATTTAATTAAAGTTGCATGTTAATTAATAATCAATGTTTATAAACAATTCATATTTTTCAATAATATCGGATTAACAAATTCGGAAATATTATTTAAGTAATTCAATAATTCCATGGAAAAACGAGTGATTCAATTTGCCGAGCAGCCAAAAGCATTTCCCTCGTATTGTACAACAGCTCAAGAGGGTTAACAGCGTCTCAATTGAGTGCATTAATATGGTAATTCATGAATTGACCTTTGGGGTCATTCTCAACGAAGTTTTAACAAGATGCTATACGGGTCGCCTTCTTTCTATCTCTAGACTTGAATAAACTGCATGAGTAATATCGAATAGGTTCTCTTATGTGTTCTGTTATCTATGAAAAGATAGACAAACTGAAAAAAAAATTATAATTATAATTCAATTATTTTACAATTATTTAATTATTTATACATAATTGTTTTTAAATACTTTATACTATAATTTATATATATAATAACTAACTATCCTAATCACCTTAAATATCTATACATGTATTTAGAATGTGTGAATAATATAAATATAACTATAAACAATATAAAATAAAATTTAATAAATATTCGAAAATAATATATATATATATAATTATTATATTATAATTTTCTTTATCTATTATTATTTTTGAGATTAGTTATAATATTTATATCATATATATATTTTAAAATAAGAATATTTAATCAAATAAACATCTATTATATAAAAAATATACAATAAAAAAAATTGAAATTTATTTTTTAATTTTTAATTAAAATAATTTTTTTTTTTATTTATTGTTATTTGTAATCAGCTTCATTACATAGCTTTTAGCAAATATGTTAACAGATAAATTAACATGAAGAGTCAGTCATCCAGCTATGACTGCCCTAAATTAAAATTAATGAATTTTTAAATTTTAATCTCTTTATATTTAATTAAATTGATGTTAAATATGATATTGTTAGTGGAAAAACTGTTTAATATCATAATTTCTATAAATTTTTTTAAGATTAAATATTATAAAATTTATAACTAAGTTTAATATTACTTAATTTTTTCCTAAATATTGATATGTTTAAGTATAAAATTATTTTTCTTGTTTTTAAAAATTTTTAAGCTTTGAATTTAAATGAAATTTTAATGAAAATTCAATGGGTGAATAAATAAAAGGGCGGCGAATGTGGAATCATACCAGGGCGGCAGCAACATATACTATGAGTATGATGGTTTCGTATTGCTTTGGTAATGTTATATTTTGCGAATGTTGAGACGCCAGGCTGATTGTTCGTCAAGGTTCTTTTGGGCAGCTGTGGGGTCAAACGCCCAATTGGCGCCCTAGGTTTTTCTCATCACCGCTCGATTTTCTCAAATTTCTATTTTTTCTATTCCATTTAGAAAAAAATACTACTGCCATTATTATTATTATTATTATTAATAATATTATTATTATTCAGAATGTATCTTATATCTTTTCATTAATCATAAAATATAATATAGATTTTTTATTAATAGTGTAAATCTTTAAAAAATAATAAAATGTATTAATTATTACTAATAATATAATATAATATATAATATATATATTTTAATTAATAATATATATATATAACATTTTAATCTATTTTCTTTTATATATAAATTTCATTAAATTTATATTCTTTATATATCTCACTAAATAATATCATTGAAAAATAAAATATTTTAATCTATTTTAGTTTTTCAATGCTTTATCTTCATTTCTATTATATATAATAGGATCAATTCGGTCTATTCAATGAAAACTCCGAATATCCTATGAATGAATTTCTTGACTGAACGAGTGCGCCTGCAAGGTATGCAACTAACACAGCATCAAGTCACGAGGTCCTCCCTCTTCTTCCAATAATAAATGAGTCAGACTCTTGAACATCAACTCTTTTCCTCTTTTTCTTCAGTCCATGTGTACACTCTTTCTATATGTCTTTGTGTGTGTGTTTCCAGTTGGATTGTATGGATATGAATGTTTGGTTGTGCGTTTACAACGTAAGCTGTTTGCGATGAACGTTGAGAGAGCAAAAGCCAAATAAAAACCATCACGTTTTTCAATGTTATGACGTGGTTCTTTCCCACCATGTCAACTTTCCTGATTGGTAGACACATATTATGTTTATATTAATTTTATAAAAAAATAATAATTTTGATTCCATGTAGATTTTATTTATCATCTATTATCAAAACTTCTTTTTTCATTCCTATTAATTGAATTTTTTGCATAATAAAGTTATTTAGTGATTAAATCAGAATATAAATCTTTACTTTCGAAAGTCATTTTCTCAATGACCACTTTGCTTCTTGAAAGTGAATTAGATTGATGATCCTTTAAGCGAGTGAGTGAGTCTCAATGGGTCTAAGCAAACATGATTATTATTTAAAAATAATATTATTAGCATATTCATTAACAAAATCGCGTGGATTACATTTTCTAATGCTCATAAATTAATAAATCAATATTTATATTTGAACATTATTTGATACATTATTTATATTCTACTCTATGATAATTAATTTTCTATAAATTAAATTAAAGATTAAATTATTTAGAAGTTTTTATTTTACTTTCCGATATATATATATATATATATATTAAAAACAAGTCATTTTTATAACATCGTAGTATAAAAAAGAAAAAGACATTTTTTTTTATTATTCAATATAATTATCTTCACGGGCGATACACCAATATTAGCAATCTTTAAACTTTCCGATGACATTTTTATAGTACAATTTGTCTAATGATTTATTCATAAAAGCTAACTTTCTTTTTAGCTAAATATTTTTTTGAGATCTGACCACAATGGATGGGAAACCACTTCATAGTTGAATTTATGCCATTTTCAAGTCCAAAGTTCTCAAAAAACTAAAGTTGCTTCACAAACTAATCGTCTGATATTTTTCAAATTTTAACACATATCATTTGAAAGAAGGCCGTATTGAGATCATGTTGAGATTTTTATAGTGACGTCATCTATCCGTTTTATATATATAATAGGAAATAAAGGTTCTTTAGAATGAAATTTGTTAATAACTTACAAATATAATTAATTATTTCATTATTCATCAATAATTTATAGGCACACTGAATTAATCTTTGATTCTGCGACAGTATGGTTTATTTTTTGAATTTTGAAAAACTCACTCATCTTAACTTTCTGCCCTGAGCTTTAATATTCAAATCTGTATTATTAGAAGTGACGATATTCATATGGAATGCATTTAGAAACTAAAATTTCAGTCTAACTCAACATAGAATCCTTTTAACTTCAAAAATTTAGTCCACTGTTTTTTATTCATTCTATGGTAAATAATAAACTATCGCAAAGCCCTCAAAATAAGCATTTTTTTGGGAGATTTTAATTAAATTCACTAGGTTGTCAGCTTTGAATAACACAAACTAAATCGCAAAACTTGTCCAAACTTGTTCAGTAGTCTAATTAATAGAGATGACGGGAGCAATTCTGCATTTAAAGTTTCTGCACAGAAAATTAAAAAAGTCACTGATTTGTCAAACTGTCTTCGTATATTCCTATATAATAATAAAAAGAAAAATTAAAAATTAATAATCTCTTTAGCCATATTGAAAACACAATAAAAAAGATGAAAAATAATCCTTTTCCTTATTTTATTAATACCTATAAAAGTAATAGTAGTCAAAGAGAAAAGTATTATTATTATTATTTAAATTACCCTTATCACATTTAGTTTAAAATATAATATTATTATAAAACGTGATTTAAAAAAAAATTATCTTTCAATCTTTAGAAAAATACTAAAAGTAAGTAATAATATTTTAGCAATTTATTGATAAATTTTCATACTTGCTACTCCATTTTCATTTTAACTAAAGAAATTTAACTAACCTAATGAAATTTCTCTTTTTATTATTAAAAATCAAAAACAGCTAGAAATAAAGTCAGAGTAAAACAAAATAATATTATCGAGATAATAAATATTTAGCTCTAAAAAAAAATTATATTTTTTCCATCATTTAGTTCAATATAAATTCTTACTTGTCAATTACCAAATATGTTAGATTTTTAACATGTTATTTTTTTCTTTTCTTTTATAATTTTTTGTCACGCAAAAAGAAAAATCAATATAAGTTGAGTGTACCAACTCACCAATGAAGTGAACAAGGTTCTTTCTTCAGATGGAGTTGCTAATTTACTCAGTCGCTAACCAGTGTTAGTTTTTGTTTTTTTTTTGTTTTTTTTAAGAGGAAATAACAAGAAGTTCAAATTGAATATGCACGCAAGAACGTAAGTGTATAAGTTAAAACATCTTGTAAACGAGAGGTGAAAATCCCTCGAATAATCACTTCAAACAAACCTTTGATTTATAATAGGAGACTTAAGAACTTTACTAAGTTGATTGCAAATAAACATCAACTGACTGAAAATCCAAAAAAATTTATGACTTTTAATAATATTACTTCATTAATAGATTTAATTCTATAATTATATATACTTTTTAATATATATATATAATTTTAAATTATTTTTACTATCTCGCCAGTGTGTGTATATGTGTATGTGGACAAGATTAAGCAAAAACGGTTTGAGTTAGAATAATGAAATTTGGTACATTCAAAATTCTCAAAATTATCCAAAATTCGTAGTTTTCTATCAACTTATGAGAAATATAGCTCATCCGGAAGAGGGTCATCACCCGTTTTTATTTTTTTTTTCCTCTAAACTGACCGAAAAAAATAAAGATATATGTTAGATAGTTTTACACATGATTAAAAATTGTATAAAACTGATATATATAGAATTTCAGTTTGATTTAATCTCTGAAAGTACCGGAATTAATTTTCTAACTAGTTGACTGTAAATCACGCGCCTACACGTGTCGTGGTGCCATTAACAAAGAGCCAGTTGGTTTAATAAATATTATTTATTAATTTTAATTAATAATTTAATTAATTAAATTTAATTTAAATATAATATATGTTATTTAATCCAATTCAAATTGCGAGATAGACGTGAGGAGACACTCCAGATTTTTTTTATTTAATTTTTGTTTTGTTTTTTTCTAAGAGAATAATTTTAAAAGAGATTTTTTTTTTATTTTTATTTTGTTTTTTGGTGGAATTTTTCTTATATTAAAAATCAAAATGGTAACATCATAATAAAGGTAGCTTGAGGGAGGTTCAGGCGTGGCAGGAGTTTCGATAGCTGTTTCCGCATTGCCAATTGCACGATTGCATGCGAACTCATACACTCAACTCAATCACGAATCGACAGTTTTACAACTTTGCCTTATTCATTCGTATAAGATCTTAACGGTCAATATGATTTTTTTTTTAAAAAAAAAAGATTGTAGTTGAACTCGCAGATATCAAACTATTACAAGTGATTCTTTAGTGAAATTATATGCTTAGTGATTTGGTATCAAAATAATATACTAGAATATACGTTGTGAATAAATATGAAATTCAACTGGTATACAATATATAATTAGTTAATGAAATATCTAATTTAATCATCTTAGATATAATTAAATTTAATTTAAGGTAAAACTCCTCTGAAACGGTTTATGATTGATGCAATAAAACCAAACCCTAACCCTTTTACAGGTAGTACAATATTTTTATATATTTAAGACTAACACATCTATTGTTATCTAAAATTATGAATATATAATAAAATTAATATCTATTATTAATTAGCTATTATTAAACCACTTTAATATAGATTGAAATTCTTTAGATAAATTAAAATATTTTTAGATATTCAAATTTGAATTTAGGTATTCAATTGATAAATATTAATAGGTGTGTAAATAAGTTCTCGCTGTTCGTACGCTTTAGCTCATTTCTGCGCATGCTCGCCCCCTGGTGATTTTTACTTTCCCGCATACTTCGTATAAGGGAAGTATTGGAATCGTCAAAAATTTCGACTTCGAGATTTCGATAGATCTTGACGTTTTAGACCTCCCTGAGTCGGAAAATACCATTTTTCGAATTATGTCTGTGTGTATGTATGTATGTATGTATGTATGTATGTATGTATGTATGTAATGTCTGTAAGCAAATTTACTCAAAAACTAATCAAGCTAGGACTTCGAAATTTGGTACACCGATATTATTCACAGTTTGTAGATTTCTATCAAAATTTCGTCAAAATCGGTTAACCGGAAGTGGTACTTTACCTACACTGGTTGCGTTTACCTTTCAAGTAAAGTACCAGTTTGCTTCGAGATATTTGCTTCATATTTTGTATATAGATTTAAAAATATGAAAAAAATTGAGATACCAAATTTCATCATGATCTGACTACCGGAAGTGACATTTTACCTATACAAGTAGCGTTTCTTTTTTACCGACCGACGATAGTACTGGAGGTATTGTTTTCACACCAAATTTCACCTATGGGTATTTTTAGGTACATATCTCCACGGATCATGCATTTTCTTAACAGAAAAAAGTATTTTTAACATGAAGTCTGTCCGTCCGTCCGTCCGTCTGTCCGTCCGTCCGTCCTGTATTTACTTAATACATCAGTAGGATGAATTGATCAACTTTTGGTGCAAATCCGGAAACCGGAAGTGCTAGTATTGCCGATCGAAGAGAGGAAGTGAAGGGTTATTTTCATATCAAATTTCACGTGAGGACATATCTCCACGTGTTATGCACTTTGTATTGGTTTTATCCTCGAGAAAAAAGCACTTCATGACGTCACAGCCAGCCCTTATATATTATAAATAAAATAAAATTAAAAATATTTATATTATATCCATATCTGTTTTTTTTACATTTAAAATATCAGTTAACCGGAAGTAGCAATTTATTCTATATCTATATATATATATATATATATAAATGTTACCAAATATCAAATTTGACACCAATAAACTAATACGAACTGGCTCTTTATCAATACCAAGTTTACACATTCTAAATATTCATTCACAACTCTTTATACCTATTTATATGCGGGAAAGTCTAGGGGAGTACACTCCCGCTTATTTTTTTTGTAAACACAGGAGGGTCCTAGCTATAAATTAGAGTTCATTTCATTTTGTTCCGATTAGAATTAGAATTTTTACAAATCTTTTAACATGTCAGATTTTACCCCAAATAAACGGTTTTTGCGGGGAGTTTTGTTGCAACTTTTTTTCTGAAGAATTCTGCAGTTGAAGCTCACAGAATTCTTTTTGAGACTTCCGGAGACGCTGCCCTATCCGAAACTACCTGTAGAGATTGGTTTCGACGCTTCAAAAATGGTGATTTTGATCTTGATTATAATTGATATTATATTTTATATTAATTTAATAAATTGTGTATCATTTTTTAAATATTTTTTTAATTTCTATATTTCTTTATAAATATAATTTTATTAATAAAAAAAAAATTAATAATAGCAAAAATTTGATATAAGAAGAACTATGAATTTTTTAAGAAAGAAGAATTTAAGGAAACAATTAAATTTTTTTCAATATGTTTTTTTATGATGGACATTCGAGATATATACTAATATATCTCATTTTATGACAAAAACTTTTTAATTATTATGATTAATTAAAGTAATTAATCATCATGGCGCCAAAGAATATCATAATATTAACATTGAAATGATTCAAGTGGCATATTGAATAAATTAAAAAAAAACATTGTAATATATGTATATATAAACCAAAGATTGTGGAATTTTTAATTATAAACTATAAAAATTGCACTATTAGTTTTTAATAAAAAAAAAATTAAATGAAAAAGTTTAAAAAAATATAATTTATTTATTTAATATTTTTAAAGTACTGAATAATCATCTACCTAGTAAATATGCGGGTAAGTTTGTGCAAAAATATAAATTATAAATTATTATATATAAACTCATCACTCAAAAAAATACCCCAATTTGATGGAAAAATGATTCGTTTTTTTTTTATTTCACGAATAGATGTATTTTTATATTTGTATGCAATTATTTGAGCATGACTAGAGTGGGAGAAAAAAAGAAAATGCAGGCTCGATACGTGACATGACTTGAATGAAAAGATGGACGGATAATAATGCTCAATTACGCTTCCCCATGATAAATATGTTGTTACATACGGGTCATTCATTCATTCATTGTGATTAGTTGAAAGACGGTCGCCAAGCAACTCGAATCTCTCTCCTTCAATTGATTCTATACGCAATTTCCCTTTCACTAGGTCACTCTCAACACTCTCAAATGAACTGCTTCATACCTACACGTCTCTCTTTTACCAAACATTAACATACAATATATTTTTTCATTAGTAAAATTATTAAAATAAATTAACTAGTAAGAGCAGCTCATTTAAAATTTAGGTAATATGTACTCCAATCAGAAAGTATATATGTCTAAGAAAATATTTATTTATTATATGTATATATAAAAAAAAAAAAATATTTTCTAAAAGTTTTGCCAAAAAAAAATTGTTTAATAATAAGTAATTACATTTACTAAAGAGGATAATTAAATATACAATTACCCATTAGGCAGGGTACGCACTTTCCAAAATATAAAAATAATAAAAATATTTTTGTGAATATTAAATTTTTATTTAAAAATTTTTTTCTGATTTTGTATTTATTCACTCTCAAGAGATTAAAGAAATTAAAATTATAATATTTATCATATGATTATGATTATAAGTTATATTTATATATAAATTTACCAAATATAATCTGTGATGATTTATGATTTTTTTTTTTGTGTAGTTGTAAGTAAAATACAATTTCCTACTCTCTTTTATTTTTATAAATTTTTATATAATGGGTAGTGATAGTGAATAGAACAAAACATGATTGCATATATTTAAAGGGGCTCGAAGAGAGAGAGAGAGATCCTAGACGACCTTAATCTACCACTATATATATATATATATATATATATATATATATTAAAAATATGTCAATTATACATGTTTTATTAAAATTAAAATTAATTTTAAAATTTTCAATGTTTTTATATTGGACATAAATTATAAATGCTTCAATCCATTTTAATAATTAAATATTGAAACAAATATAATTAATTTTATGAGTAAATCCTATTTATATAGAAGTTATTAACAATTATAATAGGAGGTTTATTTTGGATAATGAACCTAGGTTAATAGTCATCTTTAGTTAAATTTTATAAACCCCGTTCTGGAATATTTTGGGATATTTTCTAAAATTATCATTTCACTGGGTTTGTTTAATTGGATAAGGCATGTTTTAGCTATTAAATAAAGAAGTGTGAAAATACATAAATCACAATTTAATATATCTTATAATATTAATTATTATTACTATAAGAATGGTCAATATTTGTAAAAAAAACGTCAGTAATGAAATGTTTAATAAAGATAAATAAGCTGGAGTGTCTCCACTCGACTATCTCGCAATTTGATTTGGATTAAATAACATATATTATATTTAAATTAAATTTAATTAATTAAATTATAAATTAAAATCAATAAATAATATTTATTTGTTGATGGCACCACGTTACGTGCTTGCGCGTGATTTGCAGTGTTGAAAATTAATTTCGGTACTTTCAGCGATTCAATTAAGCTGAAATTATATATATAGCCACTCTTCCGGATGAGATAATATATTTAAGAGTTGATAGAAAACTACGAATTTTGAATAATGCCCGTATACCAAATTTTATGATTCTAGCTCAAACCGTTTTTGCGTAATCTTGTTTAAATACACACAGAAATTTTTCTCAGTGAAAATGACTCAGGGACCTTCAAAACGTATAAAAACATCAAAATCTCGACATCGAATATTTTCGTGATCGCAATACTATCTCAAGTAAAAATGGAAAGGCCGATTTTGTGTAAAAAAATATTAGGCGGTATTATAAATAATAAATTTAATATTTTTTAAAATTCCAAACATTCATTTATTCAAAAAAAAAATCATTGAGATTAAACTAACAAGAATCTATTAATTTGTTTTATTTATTCTATAGAAAAAAGTAGTATAATTATTTATAGTCAAAAATATAGCAAAGTTTTTATATCATTTATTTATTATATAAAATATGAAACCGCGCAAGCCATCTGGAAATATCCAGATGTATTCTAAGATAGATGGATCCATTTATTTTCCTAGAAGATTTTAAAAAGTCAAGAAAAAATTTAAATATCTTTTATTTATTAAAATCTAAAGCTGTCAAAATGGTTGCATTACGCAGGCGTTTTGGTTCGTACTCGTAAAATAATTCCAATTAAATAGAAGGCAACTTATAATATATATATATATATATATATATATATATAATAAAAAATATACAATTAATTTGAATAAATTAATAATTTACTAAATGAATGAATAAAAAATTTCTCTCTTTTATATATATATAAGATATAATGAAAAAGAAATATTGTAATAGAGGTTTAATAATGATAGCATGATAAATAATCAAATAACTAAATTTAAACTTGATTTAAAGAAATTATTTTAAAAATTTATGGGAAATGAAAGATATAAAGAACAAAAGTAAGATTTTAATAAACTAATTAAAAAAAGAATATTATCTATAATATAAAGAATTTCTACTATCTCTCGACAAATATTAGAATAATAATTGTTAAATAATTTAAATAAGAAATATCAATTTATTTTGACTTTCTTTTTCATTATATTTATGTACAAATAAAAATAAACATGGAATAAATTTATATAAATAAAGATATTATATCGAATATTACTAAAAGAAATTTATTTTAATTTTTAAACATTTTTTATAATATATTTTTAATTTAAACAAAAAAAAAGTCTATTTTTATTATTTTGAATGCAACGTGTTCATTTAGAAAGAGATGGAATAAAAAATATATCGAATATGTGCTTTGGGAGGTGGTTTATTTCGAGTGATGCATTGGAACGGATCCAACTGACGTGAGCACGTGTTGCAGTCTCCCTGAAAACCGACAATGTTCTTGAAACGTCTTGTTATTAAGATTTTCATTGATTTCAAATTAAGAAAAAATATTCAGTTGTGTTTCCAATGCATTTTACATAAATTAACTACTCTGAAAGAAGAAAAATGTCATTTTTTAATGAAAATAATATTTGAATAAGGAATTATTATTATCTAATCTTATTATGCTATCTAAAATTGTTTGTTTGTTTGTATATATGTAAATGGGTTCTCAGAAACAGCTCTAACGATTTTTTTGAAATTCACACCAGAGATAGTATTGTACTTAAATAAATTTAAATTAAATTAAAAATTAATTAATAAGAAATACTGACCTCGGAGCTGATAAAGGATCTATATATCTTGCAGATTAGACTCGATAACCAACTCGAAGATTTGAATTGATGAAGAAATTAAATAAGATTAGATATTTATATCAAGGAAATGAAAAAAGATATAAAAATAAATAAATAACATTAATATAATACAAAAGGTAAATAGATTTTTGAAAATATTATTTTATTTCTGTTAATTTAATTTACTAAAATTCTTTAAAATTTAAAAATATTTCGGAAAGTAATACTAATACCTTTAAAATTATTTTCATAAAAAAAATATTTGAATAAATATAATTAAGGAAAATTAGATGATTTTTTAATGTTTAAATAATTTTCATTTAACTCCGTCCCTCTGTACAACATCAAGGTTAATATATAATCGAATATCTTTGTAACTAGCCTGTACATTTTTGTTCTATCTATCTCTGTGGCTCTGCGGAACTCAAAAGTTCTTGGCAGCAGCAACCACACCTCTCCAAGTATTCCTATTCTGAACCACAACCCTCCAATCCCTACCCTCATCCCATCCCATCTCTCTCACGGCTCTTCCTACATTATCCACCCACCGCGTCCTTGGTCTTCCAAGCGGACGTTTCCCAATCGGTCTCCCCTCCAATATATTTTTCGCCATTCTTTCCTCTCCCATTCTAGCCACCTGCCCTGTCCATCGCAGCCTTCTTGATTTTATAATTCTAACTATATCTGGAGATGCATAGAGGTCATGCAATTCCTCGTTATGCAGTCTCTGCCATTCCCCGGTGGCCTCATCTTTCTTTGGCCCATAAATGTTTCTATTCTATTCCCCTATTCTCAAATACTCTAAATCTATTCTCGTCTCCTAAGGTCATAGACCATGCCTCACACCCATATAATACAACCGGCAAAATAATTGTTTTATATATTTTAATTTTTATCCTCTTTGATAATAATTTTGACGCAATAAGCCGCTTTACTGCATGATAACAGACGTTTCCCGATTGCAACCTCGCTTTAAATTCTTCTCGAAAATTATTATCCTTCGTGATTACCGATCCTAAGTATTTATATTTTTCTACATTTTCGAATTCTACATTTTGAATGTTAAGACTTTGTGTATTAATACTATTCCTCTACGTTACTAAATACTTTGACTTAGCACGATTAATTTCTCCACCTCTTTTCCATAATTAATTTTTCTACGCTATCTTTAATTGCAATTGCCGAATCTCGTAATATATTTAAGTCGTACAAGAATGTTCTACTTTTAAATATTAAACTTTATATCATAAAAAGTAAAATGCCATTTCTTAAAAAAAAGATTTGTAAAAATAAATGATTTTTATGAAAAAAATAGTAAAAATAGTAAAATATGTAAATAGTAAAATGTAAATTTTTTCTTGTATTTATTTTTTTATTATCATCTTCATGTAATACCCTCCAAAACAATTTTCATATAAATCATATATACCATATAAGTACTATATATATATATTCATTTTAATTTTGTTAGTATTTTAAATATGAAATATTTATGGTAATTGAAATCTACTTAAATGTTAAATTGTAATTCATATCATTCATTTATAATGAAATTTATAATATAATCTAGGTAAACTCACTTGTTTAATATTTTTCAAGTCGTTTAAGTTTTTATAGAAAATATTTATTTTTATTTTTGGCCTCTGCCAATGATTCATTGGATCAATGCCAGAATAGGGGTTTCTTAATCGACCATTGATTTCATTCATAATAAATAGATAATCATCTTTCTATTCAAATTAAAATTGGATATATCATTAATATATGTATGATGGATATTTAATACAAATTCAGATGCAAAAGATTTGAGAAGAATTCTACTAATGAATACTTTCATTTATACAAATATTTTAAATGTTTGAAATGACATTTTAATCATTGAATAGATAGAAATGAAAGTTGCTTTCGCCTCAAAAATTGAAATTAGGGATTTCAATGAATTAATATTATTTAATTTTTATATTATATATACTATGTAGAACTACTTTGTATTATTTTTGTATTATATAACTGATTATATTTAAAGATTTCTCTTCTGGAATATGGCCGTGACCCTTTATATGCATATATATATATATAAAGTAACTATAAAAAGAATGTTTGAAAATGCCACAAAAAAATTTTTATATGTTTTAAATTCAATTCAATTTTTGGTTTATTTTCATTAAATATCTAAATGTTATGATCCAAATAAATCATTAAATAATTATTTTATATAAATTTTATGATAATAATAATAATTTTGTTTAAAATCCAAACAAGTCATTAAAATTAAAATATTTTATTAAATCTGTTATAATATGTTAATCACTAATCAAATAATAATAAAAAAGATCTTTTATATAAAAAAATGCTTTTTATTTTGTTTAAATAATTATATTAAAAAGAATTACAAATAATCAAAAAACACAAAATATAATAGAAAATTTTGTCTTCTTCTAAAGTGATATCATCCGCCTTTTTTTTCTTCAATAACCGGACCTAGCTATCTTTTTAATATATATTATATTATATTATTATATATATTTTATATATATATATATACGAGGGGAGGTCAATAAGTCTGACTTTGAATTTCCCGTCTCTTAAATGAAATGGTAATACTGCTACTGTCAGAAGGCAACCATCAGATGACTCCTGTCTAAATTTAAACCATTTGGGTCTTTTAGTTTTTGATTGACATCCATTAATATCTGATTACCTCGTGATCTGAGAAGAAAATGGAAAAGTGAATTTCGTGGGCTCATTAAGCATTATTTTTTTGCGGAAAAAAACTCATCACTGAAACCGCCGTTTTGTAACCGTGGATGAAACGTGGATCCACCACAACACACCAGAGATCAGTGATGTATTGGTAAAATAACAAGTAAGGGAACTGATAGTGGGAGCAAAAAAAAGTCCTATTTTCAGCAAACTATTTTTTTCCATGTAAGTTTTTATTTTTTCTTATTTTTACGATACAAAATATTAACGAACACAAAAAAATAAATTCTACAGTAGTAAGTGGGAGTTGTCGGAACATGAAAAAGTACTGTAACGCGTTCCGGTTCTGAAATAAGTTGACCTGTGGCCAGGTCCGAACCGACCGACGGTTTGAAGTAAATTAATTTCCAGCTACAGAAACAATTTCAAATAATTATAATATATCTATTAATGTAATAAAAAACAGATAGGCATATAACATAAATATTTTTAATTTTATTTTATTTATAATATATATGTAAGACCTGGCTGTGACGTCATGAATGGCTGGATGACGTCATATAATTTTAAATAAAGAAAAAACTAATAAAGATGATTTTTCCCGAGGATAAAACCAATACAAAGTGCATGATTCGTGGTGATATATAAAAAAATCTCCTCATGTGAAATTTGGTGTGAAAATAACCCTTCCCTTCCTATCGTCGATCGCTAATACTACCACTTCCGGTTTCCGGAATTGCACCAAAAGTTGATCAATTCATCCCACTGATGCATTAAGTAAATATACCAAATTTCATCAAAATCGGTTGAGCCGTTCAGGCTGTACACATCTATACGGACGGACAGACGGATAGACGGACAGACGGACGGACAGTCATCATGCTAAAAATACTTTTTTCTGTTAAGAAAATGCATGATTCGTGGAGATATGTAAAAATCTCCACATGTGAAATTTGGTGTGAAAACAATACCTCCCTTACTATCGTCGGTCGGTAAAAAGGTAAGTGAACGTCGTTCCCTCGCTCTCAATACACCACTGCCAGAGATCAAATACCAGTCAAAACAGTGGGTTTTCCGGGTGAATCGGCACCAAAGATGTCCTCGACAAATCTTATTTTGTATAGTGTATAGAGCTCAAAGGAGACAATGTTGAAAAATAAAATAACTTTTTATCCAAAAAGCTGTGTTTCATTATTGACCTGTCCTCGTATTAATATCATAAAAAATATAGTATACTATAATATAAATATTATAATATAATAATATATATAATAAGTATGGTATAGTGTATAAATAATTGATTTAGAAATGAGATCCGGATTGTGGGAGTTAAATATTATACCTGCAAAGATAATCAGGACTTTCTGGGTTTGCTTAAGTTTGATTTTATTGCCTGGGTCATAAACCATATGTAATAAATGAAAGTAGTGTGATGTTCACATTTGATTTCATCCAAACTAGTTGAATATGAACGCCTAGTGTAGAAGCTGTTTTATTTCATTATTATGTAAAGAGGTATTCGTCGTTGGATAAGCAACGTGGAGGCTCGCGGGTCCAAACTCCTCATCGTAATGTCCGTTGCGTGACGTCCGGTAGTAGTACCCCAGGGGGAAAGTAACTGTGGACCTCTAACCCTTAAAGTTTTATTTTGTAGACATTCTCTACTTACACGTTCTGCATTAAAATGAATATAACTATTTGAAAAACCTTATAGTACTAAGATTATAATAATTATATTATATCATTTATATCACTTATTTATTTATTTATATATTATATCATTTATAGTCATTTGTTATATTTTTTTTTTTTTTTTATATATTATTTCAGAAAATATACAATCTGCCCATTTTAATATAGGCAATAAGTAATTTTTATAAAAAATGAAATACAAACAATACATACATATCATTGGCAATACAATATCATGTCAAGCAACATATTTGCACTTGACACACACATATTAGTTTTAAATATTATACACTAAACACACACACTCATCCCGAACATTTCATAAACACGCACTTCACTTTGTCACACATGAATGTCAAAATTTTCTATTAACGAGATCCAATATATCATATCTTTTTAATCTCTTGATTGTATCATCCCTAACTAGTAATTTTTTAACTAACACATTTGGATGGTTTTCCATTTTTTTAATATACTTTTCACTTAGGATGTTTATTTCATCATTTAAGTTTTTAATTTCTAAGTCCCTTTGTATGAATCTAATTGGAACATACCACGGGGCTCTTACAAGATTTTTAAGTGTTTTGTTTTGAAAACTTTCAATTTTTTTTATGTTAGTTTTTGAGGCTGATCCCCAGAGTTGGATCCCATACATCAGTTTTGGTTTGATTATGGATTTGTATAGAAGAACTTTGCTTTCTAATCCTAGGCTAGAATGTCTCCCTAAAAGCCAATATAGTTTTCTATACTCTTCCCTTGAGTGGACAATTCTAGCTGAAATATGTTTTTTCCAAGTCAAGCGCCTATCTAGATGGATTCCTAGGTATTTTGCCTCATCTTTTTGCGGAATGATAGATTTATTCATGTATATTGGTGGGCATGTTTGCCTATTTAAGGTGTAGGTGACAAATATAGATTTGGTTGCATTTATCTTTAACCGCCATCTTTTAAACCAAAGATATAACATATCGAGATAAGTTTGAAGTCTTTCAGTTACGACATTATGATTTACATTTGTTGAAATGATTGCAGTATCATCAGCGAAAGTTGCTATGTCATTATAAGGAGAGAGAGGCATGTCTATCATATATAATAGGAAAAGGGCTGGCCCTAGAATACTACCCTGAGGGACTCCTGCTCTAATTTGCATTAAGTTGGAGGAAGAACACCCATATTTAACAAAAAAGTGTCTATTCGATAGATAAGACTTTAATAATTGATAAAATGTGTCTGGTAAATATTTTTTAATTTTATAAATTAACCCTGTGTGCCAAATTTTATCAAAAGCCTGTGTTATATCAAGATATACTATTCCACAGTAAGATTTACTTTCAAATGCATCTTTAATTTTTTTAACTACCCTATGCACCTGTTCTATAGTAGAGTGTTCTTGACGAAAGCCGAATTGATATTCAGGAATTATATTTGTTAAGTAAGGCTTTAATTCTCGGAATAAAATTTTTTCCAAGATCTTTCCCAAAATTGGAAGAAGACTAATAGGCCTATATGATGTTAATTCATTTGGATTTTTACCTGGTTTTGGTATCATTATAATTTGAGCTACTTTCCATAATGTTGGAAAGTAATTTAATTTAATTATAGCATTATAAATATTTGCAATAAAAATAAAGGCTATTTTGGGAAGTTCTTTTAATAATTTGCCTGAAATCAGATCATATCCAGGAGATTTTTTATCTTTTATATTTTTAATTTCGTCAAGAACCTGCTCAAGTTTGATTTTTTTAAATCTATGGGGGTCCTTATGTAATTTACTAGTTTTTATGATGATTTCATCACACTTGTATTTATTTTCATTTTCAGGGGGTTCATTGAACACATTAAATAAGTGCTTAGCAAAAGTATCTACTTTTTCTTTCTCACCTCTAGCCCATCCCTTAGAAGTTTTTATTGGTGGAATTTGGGTTTGGGGTCTTTTTAAGGTCTTAGTTGCCTTCCACAAAGAGTAATTGCTTTCTTCCCCTGGACTAAGGTTACTTAAGTATTTCTGAATACCTTTTTCTTTTTCAATTTTTAATATTTTTTTTAAATTTTTTATACATTTATTTAGAGTTTTTTTATCCGTAGGGGACCTTGTCTTTTGCCATCTCTGTCTAGCTTTGCGTTTTTCATCTATTTTGTCCTTAATTAATTGAGAACAAAGGTTTTTTTGATTTTTAATATTTGCTATGGGGGTAGATTGCAGAGAAGCTTTTTGAATTATTTTTGTTAAGTTGTTTATATTATCCTCAATATCATGTTTGTCTTTTATACAAATATTGAGGTTTATATTTTTTGTTATTAAATTTCTATAGTGGTTCCAATTTGTATATCTATTGAAAAGGGGAACATTTTTTACTTTTTTATCTAATTGGGTTGATACAGTTAAAATTATAGGAGAGTGATCAGATGATAAATCCAAACTAGATTCAATATTTAAGCAGTCAAGAGAAATACCTTTAAAAATACAAAAATCTAATAGATCAGGGGTTTTTTTTGGATCTGAAGGCCAGTAGGTTGGTTGACGAGTTGAAATTTCATTCAGATTTCTTTCTTGAATAGCTTGGTAAAGTTGCCTCCCTCTAGGTGTTGTCAATCTTGAGCCCCAATGGGTGTGCTTAGCGTTGAAATCTCCACCTGAGATGAATTTGTGGCCCAAGGTATTAAAAAACTGTTTAAAATGTTCACACTCAATTTTAGTACCCGGCGGGCAGTAAACTGCAGATAGTGAAAGTTTCCCTAGCCATTCATCAATTTCAATTGTTGTTGCTTGAAGATGCTTTTCCGAATAGTTATTTAATTGATGGTGTTGAATATTTTTTTTAATTATAATAGCAGTTCCTCCTCTAGCTTTTCCATCCGGATGCTTAGTGTCATATATATTGTATTGGGGTATTTTAATGTAGCTTCTATTAGTTAAATGTGTTTCACTTATGAGCATAATATCAATGTTGTTAATTATAAGAAATTTTTTGATTTCGTGTAAATGATTAAATAAACCATTTGCGTTCCATATTACAATTTTAAGTGTTTTTCTATCCATTATGCCATTTTAGTTACAAGAACTGTTAGAATATCTAACATTTTGTCCATTTTAACCATCATTTTAAGCATAAAATCTTCAAGTTTATGTAAATTTGATTCTTGAACATTTACTGGTGTAGGTTTCTCTTTAGTCCATGCATTTTGTACTGGTGGAACACTCTCAATGGTCTCATTTTTGGAATTGGGGGATATTTTCTCTTTTGGTTGTTGAGATACCTTTATCCTCAAAGGTGGAAACTGTTTATTTTTTAACTCTTGATATATTGTACATCCTTTATAACTTGCTGGATGGTTTTCGCCGCAGTTAGCACATAAAGGAGTTGTATTGTTATCCTTAATTTTACAGTCTTTTGTTAAATGTGCCATAGCACATTTCACACATTTGGGTTTTCTTGCACAGAAATTTTTTGTGTGGCCAAAAAGTTGACAATTAAAACATTGAGGAATTTCTCTTTTAGGATATGGTGGCTCAAATGTGACAATTGTATTAAGGATATTTTTAATATTGTATATTTCTTTATTATTAGGTTTAGGTTTAAGGTCTATGAAGAATAAAGGTAGAGGGTTTTTATTTTTATTTTTTATATTGTGTAAATTTATTACATCATGTCCATGATTTAGTAGTGCCTCTTTAATATCTTCGGCTGGCATTGAATGATGCATGTTCCTTAATACAACTTTAAAAGGCCTATCTTTCTTTAACTGATATGTATGGAATTGAGTGTTTTTAGATTCTAACTCTTTAACAATTGATGTATAAATGTGAGGTTCATATGGTTGGATTTTAACCTCATTTTCCTTCAAGCATTTTATATTAAAACAATTTGGTCCCATTTTATTTAATAGATTCATTAGCGGTTGGATATTTTCAACTCCCGCTACAAAGATCGGAGGAGGTTTTACTGCTTTTCCAGTTGTATTTTTATTTATAGTTTCAACCTGAAGATTTTCAAAGCGATTTGCTGTTTTTACGTTTGGATTGTTTAACCAATATGATTCAGTAGTTTGCTGTTTGACATTTCTATTATTAGATTTTTCAAAATTGTCCTCTTTATTTTGTAAATTTTCAGGAGAATAAAAAGTTTTCCTTTTTTTATTCCCATGTCTATTTACCGTTGACCATCCTATTTCATTTTCCAATTCCTCTTCGTCCGTGAGATATACAATTGCATTGTCGGAAGTTTTCAAATTTTGCAATTTAGTGTCTACTTCCTGTTTATCAGATGTAATTTCAGGGCAAGGATTTCCTAAGATCTTTCTTTTTATTTCTTGAAGATCTTTGGTGAGGTTTTTTATCACCTCTTTTAAATGACTATTTTCATTTTTTAAGATTTCATTTTCAGATAATGTTTCTAATTCATTATTTGAATTTTCAGTGATTTCCCTATTTACATCCTTCTTACACACATCTTCTATTTGAGATTTGAGCGGCGGGGTTCTCTGTAATTTTGTCCCTTGGAAAGGGTTTATTGACTCCTTATCCAAGTTCATGTCGACTCATATTATAATAAAATAAAAACAATAATTATTCCTATAATCTATTTAATTAACTATTTACTTATTGTAAAAAGAAAAGAAAAAAACAAAAATATACAAATATATACATTTATATTTATAAAAGGTGTGTACAAGGGAAGGATATGGGTGGGAGGTGAGAGGATAAATTTTCTTCACACAGCCCTGGCTCTTTGGTGTGACTGACCTTAGGAGATAAAGCCTTGGAAAAATTAAAGATAAACTAAAATTAAAAATAAATAAAATCTTTAACTAGGATTTGGGATAAGGCGATTTAAGGATAAAAATCTAAAATTAGATAGTATTTAACTAATAATCCTATTATTTAGCAAGAAAATTATAGAAAAAATACATAAAATTATATAAAATTTTTATAAAAACACAACAAAATTGTCAAAATTTGACAATTCAGTTTGTTTAATTTAAGTAAATATACATATATACATGCGTAGTGAATCAGATCTCACCAAAATTGGCAGACTTGAAACAAAAAAAAAGCTAGAAGGTCCCACAAATCCACTTCGGGAGCAGGAATCCGATTTAACACATCCAATCTATTCGAGGGCTACTCACTGAATGATTTGTTATATTAATATATAATATATAGATTATCTAATAAAATTTTGTTGTTCATTTTTTATTATTAAATAGGAAGGAAAGTAATCTTTTTGAATAAAATTGTGTTATTAAATTCAAACTACACTCTCTGAATAAATTAAAATGAATATAAAAATTTGGTAAAATTAATCCACGAATTATATTGAAATTGAAGATTCAAAAGTTTAATATTGAATTAATTTATTTTATTATTAAATAAAGTATTAAGTTCAAAATGTAAATTAGTATAAAAATTATTTTTATATTATAAAGATGAAAAATCAATCTAAGTAATATAAAAAAATGGTTTTTCTCTTCATATAGCTCATAATTTAAATTTTTTTGCATATTTTCACGTCTAAACTTTAGAATCCAAAAGTGACGTAGAATTTTTCATGTCTGTCTGTCGGTCGGTCTATATGTACGTATGTCTGTCCGGAAAATTGTGACGTTATCGACTCAAAATTGGCCGAACCGATTCTATGAAATTACATCACAATATTCTTATATACCACTATTTGTAAATAGGCTATAATTTTCATCAATATTTATTCAATAACCTCAGAAATTAATTTTTAAAAATGTTTATAATGCTCCATGTATTCATTCAGTGAAGAAGTCGATTCATTTCTGACAATGAATATAAAATTAATAATTCTAGCAATTCACACATCAAAGAATTATTATAATATTTAATTTTTATTCTAATATTCAAATATCATTTTAATTAAATAATTTATTCTAAAATATCTCATTTTAATTAATTTAAAAAAATATTTACATATTGAGCTTAAATAACTTTTTTTTTTAAATTCTTATTTTATATGAATATTTCTTCTTGACATGACTAGATTACATTATCTTTGTTTTTGTTTTTAATTTGATTAGTAATTATTAATTACTTACTACTATATTTTAACCGCTAAAATTATTATATAAAATTTAAAAATTATTTTTTAGACAAAAATGGAAAAAAGAGTTGTTTTAAATTATAATATTCTATTATATCTTCTAAAAGGGTTCTTTTTATGTTTGTTATCTTTAATAAATTCTCTGTTGTGATGTGATATTAATAAAAAAATGATATTAAATTGTATATACATTTAAAAATTAAAATATTTGAATTTAAAAGCAATAATAATAAAGGAAACAAATCAAATAATTTTAAATTATACCAAATGTGGTTCAATTTTTAATAAATCCCAATATAAAAAAAAAATGTATAGTTAATTTTTTAATATTCAAACTTAAAAATAAAATAAAATATTTTAATAAATGTTTGGAGATTAATTTTATATATTATTTTTTAATACACTTTACTTAACTCACACTGTCCGTTTGTCCGCGGTCTGTCCGCGGTTTGTCCGCGGCATTTTATAATCGATATTTCAACAACTTCCAGTCATTCAATCAACTTGAAATTTTGCATACGCGCTTGCTCCTTCTAATAATACACGAATCAATTGAAAAATCCACTGAATTATTTATCTATTAGTGGTAATTAATTAACTAAACTTTTATATGCGGAATATGGAATAGTTCACTATTTCAATCATAGATGGCGATAGCAGTTCTAGAGGCGCTGAACACGACTAAAAAGTATAAAATAAATTTAAGAAAAAAGAAATCTTTTTAAAAAACACATTTTACTTAAAATTGCACTAAAAAGTAAAAAATAAAATCACTGTAAAGTGTGTGCGCTCAAATTATAATAACACCGTAAAATATTTGCTTCCATTTGGTGTTATTATAATTTGAGCGCACACACTTTACAGTGATTTTATTTTTTGCTTTTTAGTGCAATTTTAAGTAAAGTGTGTTTTTTAAAAAGATTTATTTTTACTTAAATTTTTCTTTCATTGGATATGATAAGCGCACCAGCTATTTGCCACCAAAAGATACGCTCTACTTTGATTGGCCGCTGGAGTCGACTCCGCTGACGTCATTGTAGAGGCAACGACGGAACAGCGCGTATAAATATCAGGGCGCAGTCTACAGCAATTATTTAGATGAGAGAATTAAGTAAGTTGGTTAATGAAGATTCCAGGGATTTAATCAGTTGAAACAAGATGTCCAATATATTTCAAGATTCAATCGATTCGAGATACTCATCTATCATTACTTCAAGATTTAATTATTTATATTATTTCCATTCATTTTAATAAATTTTACTAAAACGCATCTCCATATTATATATAATAAGAAAGTTTTTCCGGGTTATTTTCACGATTTATTACGAAATTTGAGTTTCAGAGATCGGCGCCCATATTAGTTCAATTTTAAAGAGAGATTTTTCTTAAGAAAGCAATGTTTTGGTAATCCAGAATTTAAAGTTGAAAAAATAATATTTTTACAAATGCATGTAGATTAATTTTATTAAATTCTTATTTAAAATTATTTCCGCAACGAAAATATATACCGTCTTTTTCAAAATATAAGACACTGTCTTACTTTCTTTTTTGGTCCAAAATACGCGGTAGGGCTTATTTTCAGGGGAGGGCAAAAATAAAAGTATTATAGGAAAAATTCGGTGAATAGGCGCTTACGTTGGCAGGAGTTACGTCGGTGGACCTGGCTGTGACGGGTCGGAGCATGCGTGTGGCGGAGATGGGAGAATGGCGGGTATTCTGGAGTATTGTGTGGTAGAGATTGGTGTGTGGAGTTGGCGAATAGACGATTTTTAATAACCTGCGATTTATTTTGAGTCTAACAGTATATACTTATGTATTTTTATTTAATATACAGAAATTTTTATATATTTATTCAATTACAGTCATGTCATCTTCTTCTGGAACATCGTCGTTCTGAATTATATTATTATTCTGATTTTCTTCCAAATTAATTTCCTGTTGAATCATTGGTCCAAATCTCTCATGTCTTGCGATATAGCTATCGTTAAATGAATACTCCTTGTCTAAGTAGCCTGTTCGTAGTGCATTGGAAACATCGCTATCAGTTATTTTGTCCCATGAATTTTTTACCCAATTAACAACTTCGGCGAGCAAGAATATTTCTTCCATGTCGTTTGGGTAGCATTTTTTAACGATATTTTAACTAGGATTTATTTTCGGGGGAGGGCTTATATTACAAAAAGTTCTGAAAATCACGATAGGGCTTATTTTCGGAGGATGTCCTATTTTCGGAAAAAGACGGTACTTAATTAAAATGATTTCCATTAAATATATGGTAATATATATATATATATATTTATAAAGAGAGAGAGAGTGGCCCAGAAAAATTCCCTCATAAGAAATACTTATTGAAAATAGCACCAAAATGGGCTCTAAAACATCGAGACTTAAATCTCACTATAACAATAACCCGGAAATAACTTCTCATAATATGTATTTATGCATAATACATATGTAGGATAAATAAAGTATATATATATATATTAATCAGGAGCTTGAATACAAAATTTGTCTTAGGAAGATAAATAAAACAAATAAATAATATTAAAGTCTATTACTAGGCTCAAGAAAGCATGATTAGAAAAACAATTATGAACTGCCAAAAATTACATGTTTAATACAATCGACGAAGCATTCTTTTGTTGAGAATAAAATAATTTGAATGTGAATGTTGTATTTACATAAGAGTCATGGAGATGGGACATTTTCCCATGCAATGCTGCCCTTGGCTCCTCGCTCTACTGAACCCTTATTATCAGCATGCGGTTTTTGATATGAACAAGTGAAGTAGTAACATACCTACCACTGAAATAATAAACAATTACTATTGTATAAGTACTTCTTCTTTAAAGATAATTTTTTTTTTAAGTTAATTATATTCATTTGTATATTTATTGTATACTTGAAATAAGAAAGCATTAAAAAGAATATTTTATATGTTTATTTGGCTATAAATTTATGTTATTTTTTTTAGAACTAATAATAGAACATAAGATATAGGTTCAAGACTATATAAATTTTTGTGTTCAAATGTTTTTTATTTTACTATTTCGTCAGAGTATTGTGATAACGAAAATTTTCGATGTCGAGATTTTGATGTTTTTATATGTTTTGAAGGTCCCTGGATCATTTTCACTAAGGTGTTTGTGTGTGCGTGTGTGTATGTAGACAAGATTACGCAAAAACGGTTTGAGTTAAAATCATGAAATTTGGTACGCGGACATTATTCAAAATTCGTAGTTTTCTATTAACTTTTGAGAAATATAGCTCTTTCGGAAGAGGGTCATTACCTACCACGTTTTTATTTTTTTTTCCTCTAAACTGACCAAAAAAAAATAAAGATATATGTTTGATAGTTTTACACATGATTAAAAATTATATAAAACTGATATATATATAGAATTTCAGTTTGATTTAATCTCTGAAAGTACCAGAATTAATTTTTTAACACTGCAAATCACACGCCAGCATGTGACGTGGTGCCATCAACAAAGAGCCAAATAAATATTATTTATTAATTTATAATTTATAATTTTAATTAAATTTAATTTAAATATAATATATTTTATTTAATCCAATTCAAATTTGCGAGGTAGTCGAGTAGAGACACTCCAGCTTTTTTAACCTTTCCCACTCTCTCCCAAATATATATATATACAGGGCCGTCTTAAGGAATTCGGCGCCCATGGGCTACTAAAAATAATGCGCCCTTCTTCCTAAGAAAATACTATATCGCAAATAAAAAATTGCCGCCTCAAAAGGCTTGCTCCCTGGGGCTATAGCCCATTTAGCCCTGTGGTTAGGGCGGCACTGTATATATATATATATATATATGTATATTTCATATTGATCCCATTTCAAATTGTTAATATAATTAATTAATAAAGATTTGTTTTAAATGACTCACTTACATTTCTACAAATAAAATTATTCTTAAATTGAAATATTCTGTAAAATAGACTATAGTTTTGATCTTAATGATTATTACATTATTATTAATGATATATATTAAAGATATCATTCTATTCTATATTTCTATTCAATCTTTTGCCAAATTTTTTTAAAGATTGTTACGCTGATAGAGTCGATGCAACAGGTCAAATGTTGAAACCTATTTAAAAGGAAAATTCCCCTTCCAGGCAACGTCTACTTATAAGTATCTTGCATAAGAACTATTAAGATAAACTTCATATTAGAAGGGCTGAAACTGGAATCACTTTAAAAGGTAAAAAAGTGTTGATGTATTATTAAATTTAGTATGCTCTTTTCTAAAAAAAATAAAATTATTAAACACTATATATATATATATATATATATAAGATATTAAGAAATAAATAATACTCCTAGTATACTATAGAACCAATCGAACGGCCGATCTATTAGAAAATTTTTAATAAATAATTAACTATTCTAAACTTCGGGAAAATCTAAAATTTATTTTTTTATGCTAAACATGCAAAATAAACTAAGACAATATTAATTTTGATTATTTAAATTATTAAATATAAGTCTCCTAAAAATTGAAAACATTTTAGAATCTAGTTAAACCAGCATTATTCTATTATATATACCTAATATAGACAATATTCGCAGATGAAACTGAACCATTGCAAAATTTGCAGTGCCACTTGTATCATTGCAAATTTTTGAATATTTATTGACATATTTCTTGATTAATTACAATTTATATTAATTAATATTTATTAATTTTATCAAAAGTGAATGAATGAATTTCAGCGGTTTACAAAAATTATAAACAAAATAATTTTGAAATAAATAAATTAGGCCCACTACCTTTGGTTCTTGAAGATGAATTAGATAAGAAGGTAAATGATTAGGAGCACTTCTACTTATCGCTTTAACCCTTCAACCACCGGAGATATTTTTCGTGAGACCCCTTATCATAAGGATTTATAAATAATTATAATAAAAAAATTAGTCAATTATCCATCCTACCCGTAATATATATATATATATATATATATAACTTTTTAAAAGAAATAAATTTTTAAAGAAATAAAATCAAAACCACGTCATGTGCTGGCGCGTGATTGGCAGTCAACGTGTAAAAAATTAAATCGGTTCACCCAATTTTGAGTCTATAACGTGAGAATTTCCGGACAGACAGACAGACATGAAAAATCCTAAAGTCACTTTTGGATTCTAGAGATCACGAAACGCAAAGATATGCAAAAAATTTTAAATTCTGAGCAATGTGCAGACAAAAACTTTTTTTTATATATATAGATTACTATAAATATGTGTTTATTTACTATGATAAGTTTATATATATATATATATATATATATTCTTGAAGATATTAAAATTTTAAATTATTTAAAAAATAGAGGGATAAATGTGTTTGGAAAATTGAAAATCTAATGGACAGTTAATGTTTATTTGTGATTTATTGAAAAAAAAAGTTGTGAAAATTTTTGTGCAATACTGAAAAGATTTGTCACAGAAATTTATTCTTTTAGTTATCGACAAATATGGGGTATTTAGTAATCTTGAGTTGATCATCAGCAAAAGATCAGCAATGGCTTGTCAAAATAAAAAAAAAAGGTTTTTTTATCGACCTCACTTTGATAACTTTTAAGCCGGAGTGACGGAGGCATTCCTCCTATCTTCCTCTTCATCATCAAAGCTTGATTGCCTGAACGCGTGCATCGAAGCGGAACGCCCCTTTGGTCTCATGGTGTTCAATTAACCAGCAGCCGTCGATCAAGTTGCATTCAAGAGACGTCCCTCTAGAATTCACTGCCATCCTATTGACTTTGTTTAACATGACTTTCAACTATTATCTTTTCAAATCATTAAAAAAACATCACTAAAATATTGTTTAATTATTTTATGTTTAAAAATCATTGGTAAAAGAGAATATTAAACATTTTATTTTATTATCAATGAGAAATGAGAAATCTACACATTTAATCAACTTGGTTATATATTTAATATACTTTCAAGTGTTATCTTTAAGAATTAACTTGACATTTTTATTGATACTCCTCATGGTCCCGAGTTCAAGTCCCGAACTTGGCAAGAGAATTTCTCTAACTGGTTTATAGGACGGAGTTCATCCAGCTTCCGGAATCAAAATTGGGAATCTACTTGATAAAAAGTAGCGCCTCCGATCAAGAATATCAAGATAAAGGTTGAGACGACTCCTTCTACTGATCATAGAACACGTTAACCCCAATTAAACGAAAACCGACTGGATAAGTGCAGCCCTTTCGTAAAATGTACACAAGTCAGAGGTTTTTTTTTATAGATACAGTTTAATTATGATGGAATAAAATAAAGTATTTAAACCTCCATAGAGAAAAATGAAGAAACTAAAAATCATTGACATAAGCACCAAGTTTAACTAAATGTATGTTAAAATTCAAAAATTCCTGTGAGAAGAGATATTTTTTTCATTATAATTATTATTTTTTATATTATATGAATTAATATCAAAATATATTTCAAATTTAAATGATTAATTATTTAATTTATAATTTCACATTTATACATATTAAAAATCCTCAAATATTTAGATAAAATACAAATTATATTAATATTTAAGAAATGTAGCGATTTAAATTATTAATTGATAAATTTATTAAAATATTAATAAGATTTTATAAAATCTATTGGAGTTTTAATTATTAATTCTTTTTGGAATTTGAATATTAAGTATGTATTATACATTAGATTATTTTTTGATTGCAATTTGATATAGAAAATTAATTCAATGCAACAATGAAAAAGAAAAGGTTTTATTCATTTTTAATGTAACGACAATAATTGTACAAATTAAAAAATATTTAAATTATTTAATAATTTTCTATCTGTTATGATTTAAGATCAACGGTCATAATTATTTTTTTATTTTCTTTTTTAAAAAAATTGTTTGCGCCATTTTGTTTTCCTTCTTATTCGGCAACTTAAAAGTTTCCTTTAGAAAATCTTATATTATTATACTAGGAAAAATTATATATTGTATATTTTTGAGATATTAATCGTTCTAAGGATATTTTTGAAATTCAAAATCATAGATAATATTTTTAAACAATTGGTTTCAGCCTCGAGAAAAATCAACTTTATTAGTATTTTCTTAATTTATAAATTTAAATAATGTCCAAAATTACGCCATCCATATTGAAATTATCATCCCGCCATTTTTTTTAATTGATATTGTACTAATATTTTTTATATTGAAAATATTTTAAAATTTATTATTTAATTTCGAAATAAAATTAAAAATATTTATTTTAATAATATTTTAGAGTAAAATTTCGAAATAGATTTATAATTTCCCCACCAAAAAAAAAAAATATTCATGAAGTTAGCAACATATATAGGAAGGAGTTGAATAAATTTGATCTAATAATATTATATAAATTATATTATATTAATTAAAATGTCTCTTAGATTAAATTATAAATAATATATAAATGATATTTGATTATAATAAATAAAAAGAAAAAAATATAACCTCCTTTCTTAATCTTCCTTTCTTAATTAAAAGATAAGCATAGATGTCAATATAATTTCAGAATTTATATTATTATCAGTAGTAATCCTTGGTCGAAACAGTTTATAAGCTATTACTACTTTGAAAAATATAAAACTGAACCCATCTAATTATAACTACTTACGAGGGTGGTCTGAAAAGTTTCCGACCTGACCAAGAAAAACGATGTTTTTCAATTTTTCTTTTGTTTTATTTTTCAAAATTCAAGATAGCTGAGACCTGTACGATATCAGCTGAACGTGTGCGAAATATTTTGCAAAACCATATGAATATGGAAAGCTGTTTGCAACGTGGGTGCCGCATTTCCTAACGTTAGACCAAAAATTGCTTCGAAAAACCATTTCTAACGACAATTTGGCGCTGTAGGCGTAATCCAAACGAATTTTTGCGTCGATTCATAACTTTTGATGAGACTTAAATTAAATTAAATCAAATTTGATTAATTAATTAAATTAATTAGAACACCGTTATGAGAAATGTATCTGTATTGATGGAGATTATGTTGAAAAATATAGCAAAAAAAAAATTGAAAAACATTGTTTTTCTTGGTCAGGTCGGAAACTTTTCAGACGACCCTCGTGTATATATATATATAATAGAGGATCAAATATTTTATTAAGTAATTTGAATATATTTTTCATCTTGAAATGAAAATCAAGTTATTTTAATTAATTTGTACTATTTTAGGAAACACATTTTTGATGGGGCATTTTGAGAAAACCCATTTAACAATTGTAATAAATAATTTAAAAATTTTACAATTTTTAAAGTTTCTAATAATAAATTGTATAAATTTGTTAAAGGGTCGAGCGATAGTTCCAAGTACTATAATTTAAACGAAAACTTTTTATAATTATCCACTCAAATTTCTTATGATGTAAATATATAATATAAATATATAGGATATAACGTCGTTGACTTAAAAAATATTCATTTACAAATAAAACATAAATTAGTTTATTTGTATTATCTATTATTTTATTACATATAATTATTATAAAAATCATCAGAATTAAATTTGACTGCGATGGGGTTAGTAGATGGGTGTGTAAAAAAGTTATAAAAAAAAAAAAAAAATAAAATTGAACAAATCATGTCTAGAGAACGTGTTTAAATCATGTGGTTTCGTGACTGGTTTGATATAGAAGATGGCCATTATTCTCTGGTTAGTTGTGCGTCTACTGCCGTTTCATAGCGATTACTGATTTGATCGAGTCATGCACTCACCTTGAACTAGTGTTGATCAAATGAGAGGAGTTGCCAAGAAAAGGATTAATCGAGTCCGACTCGAACTCAAAAATTTTCCTTGGAGCAATTAATTAGTACAACCATAAATGTAAAGAGAAATTATCAAATTACTTTTTTATATGAAGGAATGTTAACTTATTTTTATGATTTTATAATTATCTATCAATCTCTGCAGCTCTACAGAACTCGAAAGTTCTACACTGCTCAAAACATTCTTATCTTAAGCTCCATTTAACTCTCACTCTCTCCCATCTCCTCCACGTCTCTCCTCGCCAGATGCAGAGAGTTTTGCAATTCTTCGATATGTAGTCTCAGTCATTCTTCCTTGTTCGACTCATATTTACTACGAACTACGAAGAACTAAAAACTTCAACTACTCTAAATCTATTTTATTATCCGTAAAATAATTGTACTATAATATATACCAAATAAGCTTAAACTTTGATTTTTCTCAATAGGGCTAAGGTAGAATTCAATCATAATACTTATTTTCATTTTATTTGATATATTCCTCACTTAAATCTATCCACAATTGCCAGAGATAATATATAAATATCAAGAGATCTCTTTGAACGATGTTCACACTTTGAATCAAATACTATATAATAATGTATAATGATTATAATGTATATATGTAAATTTTTTTAGTACGTAAGATTATTCATGTATAACCAAAAAGCCTATAAATAAATAAATAAATAAAAATAAGCTTAAACTTTTAAATATATTTTATACAATTCATATTTTATAATTTTTAAATTTAATTTTTTGAAATGTAATTTTTACTATCTCGCCAGAGATAGTATTGCGATCACGAAAATTTTCGATGTTGAAATTTTGATGTTTTTATACGTTTTGAAGGTTCCTGAATCATTTTCACTAAGGTTGAGAAAAATGTCTGTGTGTGTGTGTGTGTATGTGTGTGTGTATGTAGACAATATTACGCAAAAACGGTTTGAGCTAGAATAATGAAATTTGGTACATGAGCATTATTCAAAATTCGTAGTTTTCTATCAACTTTTGAGAAATGTAGCTCAACCGGAAGAGGGTCATTACCTACAACGTTTTGATTTTTTTTCCTCTAAAGTGACCGTAAAAATAAAGATATATATTTGATAATTTTTCACATGATTAAAGATTGTATAAAACTGCTATATATAGAATTTCAGCTTGATTGATTCGCTGAAATTACCAGAATTAATTTTTTAACACCGCAATTCTCACGCGCCAACATGTGACGTGGTGCCATCAACAAAAAGCCAAACATTAATTTATAATTAATTAAATTTAATTTAAATATAATATATTATGTTATTTAATCCAATCCAAATTGCGAGATAGTCGAGTGGAGACACTCCAGCTAATTTATTCTGGAAAAATATCAATAACGCTCACCGAAGAGATATGCAGTCTTAGAAAAACTATTTACGAATTTTAATGAAACAAGAAAAATATCGACATTATTTAAAAATCTTAAAATTTAAAAATTTAGAAATATTTAATATATTATTAACAAAAATAGTTAAAAATTGTGTTTCTCAAATTTTCAGTATTCGCCGCCCAATTTTCAATCATAATTTTTATCCATCTCCTTTCTCCTTCCCCCGCTTACAATAAAATGTATACAATATAATGTATTTTGAGTATTTTGGATTCTGTTTTTAAATGATTTTTTTACTAATTGTCAAAATAAGAATTTTTCTATGAGTATGTGTCCTTTTCTTTCAATGAAAAGTTTCTCTTTGATTTATCGCGCCCCACTAGTTGAGAATCGCTATTTTAGGGTAAAAAAATTTTTGGTACATTTCTCTTGAATTTTAAACTCTTCCAACAATACCAAAAGAAAAACAACCTTCTATTTATTTAATCTCATAAACACGAATTTGAATAATATAACACACAGTATTATTATTTTTTAATTAAAATATATTATTAAATTAATATTTAAGAATTTAAAAATTCATTAAAAAATCTATTTTGTTTTCTTTTTATTTTTTAAGAGAGAGAATTGGCTCAAAAGCCCTTAAATCCAGGAGTGTGGAGCCAAATTGATTGGCTGACTTCTGCTCCGGTTAAATTAAATTAAAATATAATACAAATCGGAGCCGGGGCCGGAACCGGGTAAAGAGTTAATAATCAATTTCAATATGGCTCCCCGGCCCTGCAAAAATTAAATTAGCTATTTAATTATAGTTATTATGTGTACATAAATTTTTTAATAATTATTATACATTATACAATATTTATTATTATTATTTTTCAAATTCATATTAATAATAAATAAATAATTTATTTATTAAATAAAAAAACCTTAAATATAAATTTAAAGTAAGTATAAAATTTAAAATATACGATGATTTGTTTTTTTTTTCTAAAAAATAGTTAAAATCAAAAAAAAAAAAAAAGATTTTCGTCTTTGTAAGAGACATAACAATATAAGTACTAGAAGGAGGGATCCAATCTAACGGATCAAAAATCGAAAGTTTCACACGGTCTTGTAAGGTTGCTCCCACACCACTTCTTGAGTATCAACCCTCTTTGGGCTTAACGGCCAAGGAGCAATCACCCCACCTGTCCTTTCAAATCCCTCGATAGAATTTGTTTTCTTATTTTTAAGAAAAAAAAAATTAGATTTAACATGTAGTATTATTTATAAACAAAAATGACAATATCGCGGTTGCTAATATTTTCTTAATCATTTTTATATTTATAATATACAAAATTGTTTTTTAATAAAATTATTATTAATACATATAATTAGAATACGTGACTTTGATATTTTCTATTCGAAAATAATCGAAATAATTTTAAAATAACTAAATCATAAAACATACATTTATTACCTTTACATTCATTTATAAAAATATTTACATAATACAATAGTACAATTGAATGACTGGAAGTGTTGGATTACTCTTATGATTTGATACCTAAGCATTTTAAAAATTTTAAGACTTAAATTAAATAATATTTTTTTTTATTAATGATATTTTCTTTTGATATTAAAGTTATTTTTAAACAAATTTTATTTGTATATATTTTATTATGTATATTTTATATTTTCTAAATTAATTGCCTAGCAAACATTTTTCAAACTGTTTTCAAGAGGTAAAGGAGAAAATTTTTTAGATATACATATATTAATATTTTGTTACACTTATTTTGACTAGAAATAACATTTTTTAATATAAAAATTTTGAAATATTTTTTTGACTTTATTCCTTGTATTCAGAGATGTATTGGTTAAATAAGAAGTAAGGGAACGCGCAAAGCGAGAGCAAAAAAAATTACAATTTTCAGCAAACTATTTTTTTCCATTTAAGTTTTTATTTTTTCTTATTCTTACTATACAAAATATTTACGAACACGAAAAAAGAAATACTAACAGTGGGAGTTGTCGGGACATGAAAAAGTACTGTAACGCGTTCCGGTTCTGAAAAAAGGAAAAAAGGTAAGGGAACGTCGTTCGCCCGCGTTCCCCTCCTAATACACCACACTGCTTGTATTACATTTATTTCTTTATAAGTATATGTACAAAAAGATCTTAGTCTGACAATAAAAATACACTTTTTTTGAGAATATTTTTTTTTCTAGTGTAGATCGAAACATAGGGTTGGATGAAAAGTTTAGATGTTTTTTTGTGGCGAAATTGACAAGTTTTCATATTTTCTAAAAAATAGATAATATCTAAAGTCAAAAACTGATCCGATTGATCACATTTCAAGAGTGTTTAAAATTAACTTCATCTTTCCCAATTCTCGTTATAAAGAATATATATTAGAATATGTATTATAGATAAAATTTATAATAAAATAAAAAATTTGATTTGGATTAATTAACACATATATTATACACTGGTGGACAAAATTAAGAGATGTGTGTGAAAATGCTTTCCATCTCTTAATTTTCTCCACCAATGTATATTTAAATTAAATTTAATTAATTATGTATAAATTATAAATTAAAATTAATAAATAGTATTTATTAAACCAGCGCGTGTTTCGGTCTTTGTTGATGCCACCATGTCACGTGCTGGCGCGTGATTGGCCTTCGTGTTAAAAAATTAATTCTGGTACTTTCAGCGATTCAATCAAGCTGAAATTTTATATATAGCAGTTTTATACAATTTTTAATTATGTGAAAAACTATCAAACATATATCTTTATTTTTACTGTTAGTTAAGAGGAAAAAAATGAAAACGTGGTAGGTAATGGCCCTTTTCCGAAAGAGCTACATTTCTCAAAAGTTGATAGAAAACTACGAATTTGAATAATGCCCCTGTACCAAATTTCATTATTCTAGCTCAATCCATTTTTGCGTAATCTTTTTACATACACACACAGACACAGACACACAGACATTTTTCTCAACCATAGTAAATATGACCCAGGGAACTTCAAAACGTATAAAAACATCAAAATCTCGACATCGAAAATTTTAGTGATCGCAATACTATCTCTGGCGAGGTAGTAAAAGTGAAGTGAAAAAATAAAAGATAATAAAGGACCGGTAGAAATCAAGGTTATAATAAGTTAAAAGTATATAAGATGTAAAGTATAAAGACCCAAACTTTAAACAAATTGACTATTATTTAACTGGGTCGGTGATAATGATTTCATATCTTTAAAATGCCAAAATCCAAAATATAAATATAAATAAAAATAATGAATAGATAGGAAAAAAAAATTCTTAAATGTTTGAATAACTAACGGTCAAAAGGGCGTAACGTTTAAATTCAAGAAGCATAACTTTTTCCCTTCCTGGTTCCCACGCGGGGGAGGAAGCGTGCTCGTCGTACGCCGAAGAACCGTTCTTAAGACCTCAAGGGCTGGAGACAGGTGACAACTTATGAGGTCTTAAGACGTGCGTTACGCACGAACCAAATTCACCCCAAATCATCTTACAGTCAGACCCAAACATACAATACCTCCATTATATTTTATAAATATCAGCCACACGCGTTCTTTTTTTTCTTTTCTCTAGAAGTTTATAGAGAAGAGAGAATAAAGAGGTAACCGAAATTCTCACGATTTTCAAAAAGTTAGGAATATTAAGCTGAATACTATACAAATAAATACTCTTTGATATTATAATTAATTAAAATGTAGAATTTATTGCATATTATCATTTTTAATTATCTTTATAGACTCACATATATGAAATCGAGCAATAGGACTCAACAGCCATTTTAAAGTATTATATTATATTATTATATAGTTACGAGTACATAATATTTACATAAGAAAATGTAGGTATATTTAAATTAGCTTAATATTCATATTTTAAAAATAATTCTTATTATTATTTATTATAGGTTTATCTTTAAATGGAGCGGACTTCATAGTAAAAAATAAAATAATAATTGTTGAGGATTACTAGTTACACCTCAATAATTTAATAAAGATTGTCCATTAAATCATACCTTTCACTTAAAACAATTTTTCCTTTAATTTTATATAGGTATAGGGGACCTAGGGACAGGTATAATAGGTTGGTAAATAATTAATGTTCCACGTTGGGCAGTCAATATAATAGTTGGATAATAATGAAGATATTGATGATAATATATAAATATATATATATATATATATATATATCTAAATGAGAATAAAAGAAAAATAGGATAGGTTAAATAGTACAAAATAAGCCACTCTGGCTTGAGTAAGGATTGGTTTAGATTTAGAACAAAGAAATATTAGGGGATCACACTTAAATGTTATCATTGCAAGGATCTGATCAGGGGGGTACTCTCCCATAGAAATGGGTGAAACCATTAATGTAATGTCTCTGACTTTCTCCGCTAAGAGGCGCTGCAGGCGCACAGCCGATAACTCTGCAGGCAAAAACACACACATCCAAGCCCGATTTTTTTTTTCAATTAGTTGTGACTTTCGCCGCATGGTGGCGCTAAAAACTTGGTTTCAGCAAAGACAATAGAGTGTCCTAGTCTTATAGATAGTCTGTGTCTGTGGATCTGATCCAGACTCTGCCTCCTGTTTAATCTATAATAATAAAAGCAAGTGTAATGTGTCTGTAAGTCTGTCTGTCTGTCTGACCGAGCTCTCCAGGCAAATCTATCGCACGCAGGGACCTGGAATTTTTTACACGGAAGCACAAAGGGGCTGGCCACCAGACCTCGAAGCCCGATTTTCGATTTTTTAATTAGAAAAATTTTAAAAAAATTATAAAGAATATTAATTAAAAATAGTTTAGTTACCATACTAGATCATAGAGGCGCTGGTGGCGATAATTTGGCGGTAATTTAAATTCTGAGCAATGTGCAGATAAAAATCTTTTTATATATCTATTGATATTTACAATATCTCAATTGATCTTATTGGCCTTTTAAACTTTGAAAACATTCACATTACGGCTATAATTTAATACTATTAATTTTTAAGATTATTTTAATTAAGAAAATTTGATCTCATAATTGGATTTTCACGTAAGATTTTAATATATAATATATTTTTTAATATTATTTTTATAGTAGTTTAGTGTTATGCTAATTTTATATTTTATTTTTTAATTAGTATCAGAGAGAATAATATTTGCAAAGAATTTAAATAGAGGTTGCAATCTGGAAATTATTATCAAAGGGGATCAAAATTATTAAATTATTAATTGTATTATATGGGTGGGAGGCATGGTCTATAACCCTGGGAATGAGAGTAGATTCAGAGTATTTGAGAATAGGATTCTTCCCAGCATTTATGGGCCAAAGAAAGGTGAGGACACCGGGGAATGGCGGAGACTGCATAACAAGGAATTGCATGACCTCTATGCATCTCTAGATATAGGTAATAAAATAGGGAAGGCTGGGATCGGCAGGGCACATGGCTAGAATGGGAGAGGAAAAATATATTGGTGGGGAGTTCGATTGGAAAACGTCCGTTTGGAAGACCAATTATGAACAGGGTGGACAATGTAGGAAGGAACGTGAGAGAGATGGGACAGGGTAGGAGTTAGATAGTTATAGCTCAGAATAGGGACACTCGGGGGGGTACAGGGGGCGGAGCCCCGGTCTAGGTGTGGAGAGCGCCGAAGGCGCTGGAAGCAGCTAGTTAGTAATATTTTTTACTGTGTATCGTTAGATTTTCGAGGTTGCGTTGTTTTGGATGAGTCTTAATTTTTTTTTTTTTTTAATTATATGAAATTTTCTTTTTTTTCTAAAAGATGGCATTATTTTTGTTTCTAAATGGGCCATGCCATCAAAACTTGGGGATTCCCTTTCTAACTGAAAATCAATGCAATTTTAATACAGTTTTATTTTTACTAATTTTAGAGTTCAGTTTCAATTATATAGTGTGTTGTGCTTTTTTTAAAAGAGAATAATACATTTTTATAAATTTTTACGGGTTGTTTCTGGTTACAAAAAAAGGTAAATATTTTTCTAATTTATTTATTGGAAGAGTTATATTATTTTTTTAAATACACTCTAATTTTAGCCAAATTAGTGGAAAGATTCCGACTTACAACAGCCACTATGGTTCATCAGACAGTGATTATTTTTAATTTTGTTTTTCTTAAATTAATTGAAAAGTTTATTTTGTTTTAATTGAATACGTTTTTTTATTTATTTTTGTTTTTTAGGAACCTATTTTCGATTCTTACATGGTTTGCTATAGAAAATCTTAATTCACTTTGCGTCGTGTTATTGGAACGTAGCCCCGACGCACAGTGAGGTTTTTGTGTACGAGGTGTGGCTATTAAATAACGAGACTCCTTACAAAAAATGGTTTAATTAAAAAAATTATGATACAATCGAACTTTCTCCCTCAATATACTCCCCTCCACTCGCCACACACCGCTTCATCCTTTTGTTCAAAACAGTGTTCGAAGTCGTTTTTTGTTAGGCCTTTCAGAAGTTCCGCCGTTTTTCTTTTCACCTCTTCCATCGACTCGAATCGGCTTCCCTTTAGTGCGGACTTGATTTTCGGAAACAGGTAGAAGTCGCAGGGTGCTAGATCAGGGGAGTAAGGATGGTTGGTTCACCGTCTGCCCCTCTGGAACCCATTCAGTCATCACAATGCCGTTGATGTCGAAGAAAACGATCAACATTGCCTTGAATTTTGACTTCGACATCCGCGCTTTTTTAATTCTTGGCGATTCAGGAGTTTTCCAGTGCTTAGTTTCGACGTTGTTCGTGTTTTTCGTCACACCTCGTTTTCGGCGTAGGAACAAAAACACGTTTATTTTAAACCGCTACAGAAAAAAAACTACTTCACCGCCAGACATGTGTTCTCGTACTGGAATAGTAGACCCTTCCAGCTGTACAACGGTGCATTAGGTTCCCGCGTACCCTCTCCTGGATGCCGTCTGCGCGAGCAGTCTCGTTATTTAATAGCCACACCTCGTACTTTCATCTTTTTAATGAGATTGATATTTATTTAATAATATTGACAAAGTTTGCACATGCACTAAGTAAAATTCCACAATAATTCATCAATAGATAAAAGATTGAAAATAATTATTCCACGATGAGCACCGCATATATAAAATTTATATAAAAATATATATTTTTTTTTTTGTTTAAAGCTTATACTTCCCCTGTCCCCTCTCCGGAGACAATGCAAATATTTGTTAATATTTATTTACAAATATAGTATACATCATCGTTTTATTTTTAGCTTGCTATCTATTATTGGTCCTTTTAATTGTAGCGTCATCATTGATTTGGATTTTGGGCCTTTGCGATCTTCTTAACTAAATGTTCACTCCCCTACGAAAAAATCACCCCCTTATTAGGATTGCCAACAACGCCTTAGTTGACCTACCTTCCCCCTCCTCCATTTCAGCTTGATGGAATTTTGGAATCACTCTCTTTCTCATAAATTAATGATGATGTCTACAATGTAATGATGACTTTTTCGCTGGTTATATGAGAAATAATTTGTTAAAAAAAACGTTATAATTTATTCAATTCAAATCCTTTCTAGAGCCAAGTTATTGTTGGCGCACAGCGCCTCTAGTGCATATATTTTAAATTATTAAATAGACAATTTTTGTATTTTGCGCTATTTTAGCATTTATATTAATTATCGAATTTTATTATTGTAAAGTATTGTATTTGGATTTGATATTAATTTTAATTGTTTTCTATATTTTTCCTGGGTTTTTATTGGACTTTCAAATTTGCAATATTGCATTGCTAATTTGACTCACCAACTATGGCTGGTAAACTAATTCGCCATATTGGCTACTTCATTCTAGCAGAAGTTCCCCCTCAGGCAACATCTTACCTGAAAAAGGCCGTGCTTGGAATCCTCGACACTGTGTGAAGCATGTTCCTGGTCGAGTTGAGGGATTAGTTATTTATCCCTCTCATAATATAACTATTCTTACCAACGCCTTGCAAAAGCCAGCATCTACGCTGTAAAGGCTGCTCTTGGAATCCTCAACACTGTGTGTAGCTTCTTCCTGGTTGAGTTTAAGGGATAATATTTTAGCCCTTTCATATTATATTACTGTTTCGGATCTGCAACTCATAAGTATATTTTTTTTTCATTCCGTTTTATTGTATCTGGATGTTTTTTTTTTGTTGGTAAATCCACATTGTTGCGGCTCCGTTCATTTTTTATTTGTTTTCAAGTCCAATATAAACCCATTTGTTCTTTATAATTATCTCTGTTTATATATAAATATCTTTTTTATTTTGTTATTCTATTCATATTAAAATTTTATACATTGATATCCCATTAGGCGGCAGCATGGCTCAGTGGGTAGAGTACGAGATTTCTACACAGGAAGCCTGAGTTCGAATCCCAGCATAGAACTCAAGATTATTTATTTAATAAAAATAAAAATCTAATTGAATTTAACATCAGCTGCTGCGGGTAGCGGGTAGATACCTTCTCACGATCCCGGTGAGAGACAGATCTACCTCAGTGAGTGGCGCCCACTGCCCTACGCGAGCACATGCATTTTCTCTCATTCCTCGACCAAGGGAGTGCATGCCCTACCCAAATCATCCATCCAGACCCAATCCCCTTTATTTCCTCTTCCTTCTTTCCAATCCACGCGTCAGGCTGTAGCGACAGGCCGGCTGGATCATCTTCGCGTCGCATCAACAATTAATGGAGAAATGTTATACGGCTAACGGCTAGGGCGTCCCCTGCAAGCGACGCGCATTGTCAGCACCCGGGCGATGCGAGAAATGGGTTAGGGTTACCCACCTATGGACGAGGTGGGCTAAAGAAGATAGTCTAACATCCACATCCACATCTACATCCACATCGACATCACCACCGACACGAACATGGTCACATCGGTCAGCATCAGCATCATTGCCATCAACCTCACTCAAATCGTCCACAGCTACATCAAAATCGTCAACACCATCATCACCGTCATAGAAGGTTGAGTACCAAAAAGACCGCGTGGGAGGCCTAAAACCAGCTGGTCCTGCCGTGTAACGGGAGATCTAATGGCATCTGATCTCTCTACAGACGACGCCAACAACAGATTTAGTTGGCGCCAATTAACGAGAAGAGCCGACCCCACACCCCGTGGGAAATAAGGCTAAGAAGAAGAAGACATTGATATCCCATTCATTTCGTTTCTTTGCTTTAATTCATTAGTTTTTCTTTCAGAGGCCAAGAATTTGAATTAAGACTCTTTACATCGGTACCTAGTTAATTCGTGTAGTTGAGAAGTCCTTTTGCCTTGTCCATTAGGTTTCATATCCTTTTTCCTTCTTAATTTTTCTATTCATTTTCAGTTTGCCTATTCTGACAAAATACGGCTGGCGACCTTTTAAATTTAACATTTTTTTCTTTATTTTCATTTCCACGGTCTTTCCCACACCCAGAAATTATCATCTTGATAATTTCTTCATACGTACCCTTTCTAGGCTTTTTCATCTGGCGACCGTGACAGGACAGACCCGAATTGTTTCGGTGTTCTATCTCCGGTGTAAACGAGGCTTTTAGATTTTTGGTTTCTTAAAGGTAACTAATTTTTTACTAAAATTTTTCATTTATTAATTTAAATTTTCTTTTTGCAATAATGTCTAGGACAAACGCTAAGCTTGTCTCTAACAGATGGACATTAATTGAAATTGATATTAAATTACTTGATGTTTTGCGAACTAATTTAATTGTAGATAGTAAATATCATGTTGAAAAATTCATTGAACGTTGTTCGGAAACGATCACAAAGTTGAAGGAATTGATCAGATTCATCGTGGATAACAATTTAAACACGGAGATATGTGAAGCGGAATTTCAAAGTGCTTATGAATCCCGTTTACATTTGGAACAAGTAATTTTCGATTTAGAAGCTTTGCCAGAGGCAAAGCCTTGTTCAGTTGAAAACAAAATGGCTACCGCTGTCCCCACCCCTCCCAAGCTCAACATTGAACCGTTTGGAGGCGATATTCTTGGCTTCATGGCGTTCAAGCAACAGTTCAACAGCGCCATTACCAATAATACGCAATTGGGTGGTATCGACAAGCTCAAGTATCTGAAGAGCTATTTGCACTCAGAAGACATAATAACAACAAAACCCTCTCCCGAGGAAGAAGAGGATATAAAAGATAAGTCCATTACATTATCTTGTGAAAATATTCAGTCTGATACTGAGTCTAATAATTCTTTCCACTTGGTTTCCCCAGTGAAATCTATTAAATCTGTTATAACTGATACACACAATAATGGACTTAGTTTGAAATATCTATTTAGAACCCCCAATTTCAAATTGTATTTTCCGAGAATTTTAACTCGATTTTATTTCAGGTCGCATATCCCATCGTTGCATAAGGAGAGAAAACTATTCTCCCAATTTAAGAATTTGCATGTGCTCGAGGGGGATGGACGGTTATTGTCTACAAATATCGACCTTTCGAAGGCTCCTGTGAAACCTTTTCTTTCAAAGGTTTATATCCAAATTACAAAAGGTAACGGTACCATTTTAGCCTTTCCTTTTTCGATACAAGCAGAACCCCAGATGAATTTAATTGCCTCTGGTACAGCCTTCTTATATAATTTTATACCATTTCTTTTTAAATATGAAATGGCTGCTAGAAAAATTGAGAAATTTTTTACTTCTCAGATAAAATGCATTTTTTCTAGCATATCAATTAATAAATTTAATTTCCACACTACATTTAATTTCATGAATATTAAATTCATTTTCTTCTTATCGGCTTCTTTTAAATTTCAACCAAAATATAATATTTTGTTAAACTACAACCTATCTTGGCTAATTTCCCCTTCGCCTTCTCCTCATATAAATAATTTAATTAGGAAGGCGGCCAAACGACTAAAATATCATCTGAAAAGGGTTCCTGCTAAATTCAAATACAAAATTTTTATTTTTTTTCGAACCATTATTTTTCTGGCTAGTTTGGAATTATTTTTGGAGAATGCTTGTCCAACTTTCTCTTTGAACAAAAAAAAGGAAAAATTTTTATTCTTTCATTTAGCACGTGCTTGAGATATATTTTTCCATCTCAAGGCATTCGATGGGAAATGTTGACCCTATTCATTTTTATATTTTAGGATAATAAATTAATTTTAAGTTTCCATGTAAACAATAAGATATTTAGGCGTATTTCTTTAATAATGTAACAGATAGGATTGGTTGAAAATTATTATACAATATTTTTTGTAATATCTTTAGGCCATTAATTGTTTAAAATTAATTTATTCAAATTTTGATTATTGATATAACAATTAATTATATGTATGTTAAAGTTTGGATTATCCAATAAAATTAATTTAGATATGTTTATTTTATATTTACTATAATTTTTTAGAAATTAAAATTTATATTTTAAGCTATTACTTTAAATTCACTCCTTGGAATAATTATTGAGTTTTTGTAATGCATTTTGTAATACTCAAAATTGTATTGTGTTTTGATCAATTTTAAATTTTCTAAATTTCATAAAAGTAAAATGATATATGCAAAACCTTTCCATATGAGCTTTTAATTAAATTAAATCAATTTTCTGAGCTTTTTAGAAATTCAAATAACTATTCAATGTTAAAACAATTAACTATTTTAAAAAAAATTGTTTTGTTTATTTTGAATTAAGTTTTTTACAATTATATCTAATTGGAATAATCTGATGGACTGATGGTAAGATGTTACACATTAATGATTAAATTAAATTGAGTCTGTTAATTTTCAATAAATTCAAATGAGAATTTTAACAGATGTTATATTTGAAACTGTTTTAGGTGCTCTAATCAATTTTAAATTAATATTTCGTTATTTATATAAATTCAAAATATATTGCAGACAAAATTTGTTGTATCAAACATTCAGTGTTAATTATGGTCTAGCATCTTAACCTTTATTTTAATATAACGGTGCTAATTGAAATTTCTATAGTTGATCAATAATCTCTTTTTGATGATGTTTGTTGAAACTATTAATTATTTCTATATTCATATAACTTCCAAACATTCTATTGCAGATATGTTTTGCAATACCAATAAATTGTATTAAGTATTTCTAATTATCTAGTAATATCAACCTTTATTTTGCTATAACAATTTTATATTATATTTTTGTAATTGGTTAATAATAACTTTTAATAATTTTAATAAGAATTTCCATTGTGAATCTAAGATTAAGTATAATGCTTTTGCATATGATTAATTTTGTCTCCTTTTATAACTATTACTTTGTTAATGTTGTTTCTTAATAGAAACTAGTAATATATTACATAATAGTGTATTTTGTTATCACAAAATGGTAATCATCGTTTGATTACCTTGTAATCAAACCGGGGGGAGTTGGAATTGCCACCCCCTTCTTTCATAATTTTTAATTTAAAAAATTATATTATATAAATATTGTTAATGTATAGTTATGTGGACAAAATATCAGAAAAGGAATTTGAACCAAAACAATGTCGTGGCCAAATAAATTAATTATGTATTTTTTCGGTTTGATTGTATAAACAATCAAAGGTGGGGAGTACTGTTGGCGCACAGCGCCTCTAGTGCATATATTTTAAATTATTAAATAGACAATTTTGTATTTTGCGCTATTTTAGCATTTATATTAATTATCGAATTTTATTATTGTAAAGTATTGTATTTGGATTTGATATTAATTTTAATTGTTTTCTATATTTTTCCTGGGTTTTTATTGGACTTTCAAATTTGCAATATTGCATTGCTAATTTGACTCACCAACTATGGCTGGTAAACTAATTCGCCATATTGGCTACTTCATTCTAGCAGAAGTTCCCCCTCAGGCAACATCTTACCTGAAAAAGGCCGTGCTTGGAATCCTCGACACTGTGTGAAGCATGTTCCTGGTCGAGTTGAGGGATTAGTTATTTATCCCTCTCATAATATAACTATTCTTACCAACGCCTTGCAAAAGCCAGCATCTACGCTGTAAAGGCTGCTCTTGGAATCCTCAACACTGTGTGTAGCTTCTTCCTGGTTGAGTTTAAGGGATAATATTTTAGCCCTTTCATATTATATTACTGTTTCGGATCTGCAACTCATAAGTATATTTTTTCATTCCGTTTTATTGTATCTGGATGTTTTTTTTTGTTGGTAAATCCACATTGTTGCGGCTCCGTTCATTTTTTATTTGTTTTCAAGTCCAATATAAACCCATTTGTTCTTTATAATTATCTCTGTTTATATATAAATATCTTTTTTATTTTGTTATTCTATTCATATTAAAATTTTATACATTGATATCCCATTCATTTCGTTTCTTTGCTTTAATTCATTAGTTTTTCTTTCAGAGGCCAAGAATTTGAATTAAGACTCTTTACATCGGTACCTAGTTAATTCGTGTAGTTGAGAAGTCCTTTTGCCTTGTCCATTAGGTTTCATATCCTTTTTCCTTCTTAATTTTTCTATTCATTTTCAGTTTGCCTATTCTGACAAAATACGGCTGGCGACCTTTTAAATTTAACATTTTTTTTCTTTATTTTCATTTCCACGGTCTTTCCCACACCCAGAAATTATCATCTTGATAATTTCTTCATACGTACCCTTTCTAGGCTTTTTCAGTTATTTTGGTTAAATCCAATTAAAATAAAGTACAAAAACTTGGTGTGCTCGTAAAAAATCATATTTTTTAAAATAATAAAATTAATAAATTTAAAAAAAGTCTAAAATCCTGCACAAAAATCTAAATTTAACTTTAAATAATGTTATACGAAAAAATTTGCAAATTGAATAAAACAAAAAGAAAATATTATTTTTTTTTAAACTGATTAAGTAAATGTTATTATGGCAAAGTAATGTTTTTAAAAAATATTAATTATATTAATTAAAAATTCCTCTTTTAATGTTATTGAAGGTGCCATTGGGTGTGTGGGTAGCGAACCTGCCTTGGTTCAAGTCCCGGGCCTGGCAAGGGAATTTCCCTAGCTGGGGTCTATGGGACGGAGTCAACCCAGCCTCCGGGATCAAAATTGGGAAAGCTACTTGATAGCGCCACCGATCAAGAAAATCAAGGTAAAGGTTGAGAGGACCCGTTCTACTGATCATAGGACACCTCATTTATATAACCGGCTTGATAGGCGTTGTCCTTGCAAGGTCAGAGGTTTTTTTTCCTTTTAATGTTATAAATATTTTTGAATTTCTTTCAAAATGAAAACCAACTCAATATTTATCCATCAGATGGCAAGAATGAAAATTCAAATATTAAATCAAATTATCGTTAATTATTTTAAAATTAATTAATAATAATTCAATTATATTTCTTCCATACCTTCTAGGGATCCATTGAAATATCTATAAAAATTTCCAAAAGTCTATATCAATAAAAAGTTGAGAAAAACGTTATAATATAAAAAATGAAGAATACTTTTGCGCGACATTTCCTCTTTCTCTTCACTGAGAGTTTTTATGGTATGCTTAGCCATTGTCACGATCACACATTACTCGTTTATTCATCAATACATCCATCTTTGTAAGTACGGGCAAAATGCTGAAATTTAACAATTTTTATTTGAAATAACAAAAAATAAGAAAATATCACTCAACCGATATTAAAACAAGTGTTTCACACTGAGCAATGCTTGCTAGATTGTGTCAAAAATAAAAAAATAACCACAGAATTGCCATTACAAATAGTAACAAGGGCGACAAAGTACAAAAATGCAAGAAAATGTTTTTATTTCAATTAATCTGTTCGATACTGTATTTAAAAATCGAGTATTAGCTTCAATTAAATAAAATTAAAGAAATAAACATATCAGCAATTAATTAATCGATTTAATTTAATTAATTAATAAAATTAATTAATTAATTAAATTTCCATTTAGTTTATTCTTTAATGTTGTATATGCCAATTAAATCTTAGCAGTAAAATTTCATCAGCACCATATGCACAATTCCGGGACCAGTGGATAACCCGCAGCCAAACTTCTGTTTAAAGTGGATGAGTGATGTAGGTAATCAGGAATACCCGCATTATTTGCCACGTGCCGATTAATTGTCCATTCGCCATGGGAACCTTTTAGCAGATACATTCATAAATAATAAATTAATCTTCATTCATTCTTCATATAATATAAAGATTACTAAAAAATGATAAATTATTATTAAAATATTTGAAATTCATGAATTTTGCAAATAATAAAAAATGGAATAGATAAAAAAAAATTTAAATTTCATATAATTAAGTATATTATAAAAACTTAATATACAAATATATTAATGAAATGGAATTTCTAAAATAGTTCCATATCAATCCAACATAAATATTTCTCTCTTTATTTTCTTATCAATTATATTATAATGAAAAATGTCTTTATATCTATGCTTTGTTTTATAAAACGTCTACATTAATTTATTAATTATGATTAAGTTAATTTTAATTATATATATATATATACAGGGCTGGGCCGTTCCTCAATTTTTGACGAACTCGATACAGTTACAAGTTCCTTTCATTTTTGAGGAGCTCGATACAGTTACAAGTTACTGAAATCCGTTACTCTTAACGTTACAGTTCCTTTAAAAAAATCTTTCATTTTTACTTCAGGTAACTTCGAGGAGCATACCTGGGTAAACGATTTAAATTCTTTAAAACATTTATTTCATAAATAAATTACTTTTAAGGAGATGGACTACTCTCACAATACCAACAATCTTAACAGAAACTTTTAGGATTATTTAATATAAATTTGTTTAATTTTTATATTTGAATATAATATTATAATTCTAGAAAGACCCGTTTGTTCAAATAGATATTTAACAAATGATATACATATTCTCATTTTTTATTAACAATATTATTAGTATATAATTAAAAAAGAAATATATTAATATTATTAGTATATTATTTCAAAGGATTTCAAAATATTATTAAAATAAATATTTTTAATTTTATTTTATTTATAATATTTTGAATTTAAGAAAGCACTGTCCGGCGTTGCCCTGCGCCATTTTTTTTATTATTATTAAAATTCCTATTTTAAATAAAGAAAAAACTAACAAAGATCATTTTTCCTGAGGCTACACTATTTTTTCTAATGTAATCAACTGTTTTGGATTTGATGTTTAATATGTAAATTTAAGAAAATAATTCTTTTAAAATTTGTTACATATTGTTTGATATATAAGTATATTACAGTGAAAAATAATAAAAGATGAATTTCTTAGTAATTATTTAGGACTTTTGCAGATATTAAAACGTTTTTTTAAATCTAAAAAAAGTATTTGGCAATATAAACCATGTTATACACTTTTATTTTTAAAATAAAAACAATTGGCCTCCAAACTCGTCATATAAAATAAAAGATATATATAATATATAATATTAAAATGCTAAATGAAAATTTGAATATTTTCTAAGAATATTAATTTCTTTTTATTTTGTCATTTTTTAAAAATGTAAATTTCAATTTAACTTTTTAAGTATTTAACTAATAAAATTTAGCAAAAACAAATAGTTTCAATAAGAAATTAATGTTTTAATAGTTCAATATTAAAGATTATGAATTTTAATTTAAAAAAGTACAATTAGTGAAAAAAGTGAAAAACAATTAAATATGTTATTCAAGAGCGGAATCTTTATAAGCCTCTTTAGCTCAGTGGTAGAGCACTGGTCTCGTAAACCAGGGGTCGTGAGTTCAAACCTCACAGGAGGCAAATTTTTCCAGAATTTATTTTTTACTTTTGATAAATTATTTACTTTATAAAAGATAATATAATTATAATAATTTTTAGATTAAGTAATAGAATATATAGAATATATTAATAGAATATTTTTTTAAAAAATCTGATATTTTTTTTTAATTTAAAATATTAAAGGTTATTTAAAGGTTTTAAAACTGTTAATTTATTCCAATATTTAAATAGAATTTTTTTTATTTAACTCCAAAATACATAAAATTCTACAACTGCCTTATTTGAGGCACCAAAGAATGTAAAACAAAAAAAAAAACAATACATGGATATAAAAATATATTTGGAAAATTATACAAGGAGAATATTAAAGGAAGGATTTAATATGGTAACTAGGGGTGAGTAGAATATTATGAGAGAGGTGTATGAGTAGAGGGATTCTGTCTTTAATCAAAACAACGTCCCAAAAGTCGAATAGTGTATCAAGTCGTTTGGTTTTAAGCTTATTAGTTTTTTGCTAAGTCCATGGGTGTTAGTAAGTTGTGATGCTTTGTCATTAGTGGGATTATGTAGTCTGTTGAGGTATTACCTGCACCCTCTCTGCCACAATTCTGTCTTCAGATCTCCATGGATTACCTTATTAGGTATGTAGCATAGAGCGTTTAGCATTGCCCTCAATATCTTATTTTGAAATCTTTGAATTAAGGCAATGTTAGAATTATATACTAGTGAACTAGTGGCTCCCCACAATTTGATGCCATATGTTCATAACGGCTTAATTAGCATACTGTAAACTAATAGTTTTTTGTCTAAAGTCATGTTACATTTTCGTCCTATCAGCCAGTATCGTTTTTGTAATTTTAGTTTTAGCTGTTTTTTATATACCTTATGAGCATTTCTCAAATGAGTCTCCTGTTTAATTACATACCTAAGTATTTAACAGTGTTTTGTGGAATTTTTCCTGTTAAGTTCAACAGCCGGGCAGGTCGCTGTATTTAAAGAAAAAGCAACGTGTACCGATTTTTCTTGATTAGTCACTATTCTCTATTTTTGAACCCATGATTTTATTAGATTAAGATGTTACTGGAGAATAGAAAAAACAATTTTTGGATCTCTATGTGAAGAAATAACAGTAGTGTCCTCCGTGAGAGTGGCTATAGTCGTTTGTGGTTCTATGGGCAAGTCAGGTGTATATAAAAGTTATAAAAATGGCCCCAGGACACTACTCCAGAGCTATTAAACAGATTGAAATATATGAGTCACCCACCCTCACCCTGTTAGAAAAGATTTAATAAATTTAAAGTAAATATAGGGAAATATATTATTAACTTTCAGTAGTGCTCCATGCCAAACCATGTCAAAAGCCTGCAAGATATCCAGGAACACAGCTTAATCTTTTATTTTCAAGATCATTATTGATCAGCCTATTTCTATGAACCTGCTCGATTGTGCCGTGTCCCTCTCTAAAATCAAACTAATGATCAGGGATAACGTTGTTATCATTTAGAAAATTTATAGATGAAGTAATTATTAATAAGTTTTTTTTAAAAAAAATGTCATTTTTTTTAATTTTAAATATTAAGGGTTATTTACATTTAAATTTTACAGCTGTTAATTTATTCCAATATTTAAATAGAATTATATTAAAAATTATTAATTTTTTAAAAATTTTTAATAGAGGTTGATAAAGGTAAAAATGTAGAAATTTTAGAAATGGTTAATTTGACATTCATAATATTATTAGGAAGAATTTAAATAATTACCATTTTAATTTTTCAATTAAGTTGTATCATGAGCATATATGTTATTGTCAAAATTTGCATTATTAAAATGTTATTGAAACTTCAGCAAATTGTTTGTATGAACAAAATGTTATTTTACACATGATGTAAAACTAACATAAATAAATCAAAACAAATTAATTTGAATTCATAAATTTGAGTTAATTAATTAACCTTTGGCTTGTTTTAGAATTATTTGATTAATTAAAAATTACAAAAATAAAACAAACTGCAGCAATATTTTTATTAAAAATAAACTCCAATTGGAGTTTCTATAATATATCTCCTTTTTATATTTATTTTATAAATAAAATCTATCTTTAATTCTAATTTTATCTATTACTCTAAATATCTATTCGAATATACTTTAATTTCCCAAAGTTAGACCACGCCTCATACCATAAAAATAATGCGATATTTTATATATTTTAATTTTATAGAACATATAAATTAACATATAATTTTTCACCGAAATTTTTCATTACCAGACCTTTCAACCTTATTTAAATTCTTCTCGAATATTTTATCATTCATGATTAAGCATCCTAAATTTGTTAATTTAAGATTTTAATATTCAAATTAAATAATTTTTCAAAATAAACGTTTTTATTAAATTATTAGTATCATCCATTATAAATCTAATTGTGCCTGATAACCCCTTTTGACGTTTTTAATTCTTAAGTATTAATCTCTGCTATTTTTGTTGAGCTACTTTTCTCTATTTTTAGAATATTATTTTTTAAAGATTTCACTTTTCTCGTTTTTAATGATATTCGTTAATATTTTCTTGACATTAGCGGTTTCCAACCTGTGGGGCGCGAAGGTATTAGAGCCAATTTCAAGTGCCCGAGGAGGCAATTCAATTGCCCGCAAACTTTTGAAAATTTCATTTTCAAATTTTTTCAAAGATTTTATGGCCAAACTTTTGCACATTTTCGATTTTTTTCAATTTTTTTCAGTATGGTTCTTAAAAAAAAAAGCTCAGATGATTTTGCGATGCCCTGAACCATGGCCCACTCCTGTTATTATATTATTTCAGAAACGTGCCCGATTATTGAAAAAGGAAATTAGATTATTACAAAATTAAGGGGGCGCCGGTATAGAAAGGTTGAAAACCACTGCATTAATGTATTCTAACCAATCCTACTAGCTTTTCATATTAAGCAATTATAATTTTGCTTCTACATTTAATTTTAATTTTAATTATAAACATTCCTCTTATCGAATCATAGCTTAACCTTTTATTTTTAAATCCTATACAATTTTCAAAATCCAAACTGCTCAATTGATTAAATAATTCAAATTAAGTTTTTCAACATGGTTTTTTATAATAATAAAATATTAAATTAAAGAGAGTAAATAAAAAATAGTAAGATATATATTTGATAAGTTAAGAAAGGATAATATTTTTTAGGTCATCAATAATAATAGAAAATATTACAAGTTTTAATATAAAAAGTATAATTGATTAAATCTTCGAAATTATATAAATAAGAATAAATGAGAAAATAAAATGTTTAATTGGACTTGTGTAAAATAGGTTTCTAAGAATTTATCACAATTTTGTTTTTAAGGCTATTGCTAAGGTGATTTCAGTCATTTTCAGTCATTTTTATTAGAACTAATATAAAAAAATTTAGAATTGAAAAGAAATTAATTTTAATTGATAAACAATTTTTTAAGTAACGAATATATAATTTTTCTAATAAAAAAAATAAACTCTTATTAAATGTAAAATTTAATATACACTTAACTATACTCATTTATTAAGATTCCATGGATTCCTGAGAATCTACCAATCTACGTTTCAAATACTTTTTATTTTTTTTTTTGTTTGTTTTAAATCTAAAATCAGATGGAAATTTGTGAACATCTATTGCATGTGTAGATCTATCCGTTGAATTTAAAAATAATTTATCACATGATTCGACATAACAGCGATACTGCAACAAAAATAATTTTTTATTGAAAAAGTTTTAATTTTTAAAAATTTATAGTTCGGTTCATAATTTATTAAAATTATAAAATTAATATTAATATAAAATTATAGTAATGCTTAATAATAATAATTAGAGAATTCTGAATGGAAATTGATCCAATTGTTGTAATCAATCTATATATTTAAATTTAAATTATGATTGTAATATTAAATAAAATATCAGATAAAGAGACTGAGGAAATAATTTTTTAAAATATTTTTTCTCTTCAAAAATAATCATAATATTATTATTATTTTAAATTTTAAATAAAATGTTTTTTCATCATTATTGTTAATTGTGAGTAAGTGATAGTTAAATATTTATAAAAATAAAATAATTGAGTATCAAAATATATTTTTTAAAAATATTTATATCATATTCAAGCAAAGTAATCGTATATAAAATTTATTTAATATTAAAAGAATTATTTAAAACTATATTGCAAATGAAATTCTTATAAGTTATAATATTAAGTTGCTTCATTTGTTAAAATTTCGACTCACAAAAGCATTTAAGTGTTTCTAATTTCTTTCATAGGAAGATTATTATTCCTGGATAGGAACCTATTTATCATTATTGCGATATTGAGAATAAAATAAATTAGATATTAATAAATTTTAACAAAACATAAAAAATTTATTTTATTTATAATATTTATTATCTATTTAAATTAATGATATTGTTTACCATTGGCTTTTTTTCAGCTTGAACTGCAAAAAATGAATCATGTTCTTCTGATAAATGAAGATCAAGTAAATGGGGACTCGAAAGTCTTTTCTTACATTCTTTACAAATAAAACGATGCATAGTATCATAGTGCATTTGAAAAGTATGTAGAAAATCAAATCTAGCATTACATCCAGGTTCAGTACATTCAATACTTTCGGCTCTTAAAAGAATAATTTTTTTTTAATAAAAATTTTCAAAAAATAATTATGTGATAACATACAATGAATTAACAGGAAGTTCTTCCTCCATACACTTTACTCCTTGACGATCAAATAATTTATATTCTTCATTTCCATCATGAAAAAAAATGTCATTTATATTTCTTCTTCCTTTCCCAAATTTCTTCAAAATAATATAAATGTCTTCCATTTTTTATTATTAATTTAATAGTGTTTAGATGTTAAAAAGATAATATATATAAGGTAGTTTTAATCATTTAAGTTCTTATATTTATAAACAGACTATTTCTAGATGTTTTTAATAAAAACATTACTTAAGGATGGTCTGTGACATTAATAAATAAAAATAGTCTACATGCTCTGAGACCTGTAGTTAGCAACAATAGAACGTTAAGATAGCAATAATACAACGCTAGCAGTTAAAAATTATAAATATTCCATCATTATACAAACTAAAATACCATTGATAGCGGTCAATTTAAAAATAATCACTTTTTGAAATTATCTATCCAGGAAGTTGATTACTATTAAAAAAAGTTAAAAAAAAAATTAAAATTAAATTAGAAATGATGAATTTTCTTAAAAAAATTATCTATTGAAGAATAATTAAGAATGTAAATATAATTAAATAAAAGTATAATTGAACAATTTTAATTGACGTTTTAAAAATAATTTTGACATAAAACACTTCTTCTTCTGGGGCCTATCCGCTCAGCGAATATTGGCGATCATCCTGGCTATTATTGTTTTATTGACGGCCGCCCGAAACAACTCTAAGGAAGTCTTTCCGAACCATTGTCGTAGGTTCTTCAGCCACGAAATTCTTCTTCTTCCAGGTCCCCGTTTACCGGCTATTTTCCCCTGAATAATAAGCTGAAGAAATTGGTATTTAGAGTTACGTAATATATGGCCTAAGTAAGTTTCTAATTTTGATGTAATTTATTAGTTCTTTCTGGTCAAGCCCACTGACGAATCCGAACTGCGACTGTCCAATGCGTTCCTCAAGCCTTCGATAAATCCTCTCATGAATGATTTTTAAAAATAATTTGAGTACATGACTCATTAAACTGATGGTGCAATAATCTTCACATTTCTTGGAGTTTGATCTTTTTGGAATTTTGAAAGTAGATTTAAGCCAATCCATTGGTATATTTCCAGTGTTGTAAATGTTGTTAAAAATTTGAACCATTATGTTAAGACCATTTTCATCCATCAATTTTAAAATTTCTATATGGACTTCATCTGGTCCTACAGCTTTGCCATCCTTCATTCTGCAGAGAGCTTGTTTTACTTCTGATATTGTGATAGATGGTCCAGAATTGACTTCCATTGGTCTCATATCATCAAACAGTTTTTCAATATATTTTTTCCATACATTCAATTTGTCACTCACGCTTGTTTGAATTTGGCCCATTTCATTCATAATACATTTTATATTGGGTCTGTGAGTTCCAATAGTCCATTTGATCTTCTTATGAACGCCAAAAAAGACATGCCTTTCTTGCATTTCCTTAATTTCTTTATAGTCCTCTGCAAGTTTTAGTTCTTTAGCTTCTCGGATGTCTCGCCTTATCTCTTGCTGTATTTGTTTATATTTGGAATTATCTTTATTTTTGAAACGTCTTCGATGTTTCATTTTTTCCAGGATCTCTTCAGTCATCCATCCTTTTTTAGTTACAACCTCATCACGTATCAATTTTTCCTTCCCCCCTCGACCGCTGCCAGCTTGACTCTCTCCCAGGACTCTTCTGTATTTAAATTTGTAAAGGAGATGTTTTCTAGCTTGTTTTCTAAAAGTTTGGAAGCCTCATCTTTAGTCTGTTGGTTTTTCAGCTTACGGTTGTCGATTTGCTGCTTTTTCTTGCCTCTACGAATCTTTTTAGGACGAAATATTAGATCTGCTAGCAGGAGATTGTGATCAGATTCTATATCTGCTCCTGGATAGGTTTTGCAGGAATCTTTTATTGATTGTAAAGAAGCCAATTTGATTTCTGACTATATGTCCTGGTTTATCAGACGGCGATCTCCATGTATATAAACGTCTCTCAGGCAGCTGGAAGAAAGTATTAGCAATCACCAAGGATTCCTCTTGACAGAACCGTACCATACGGTCTCCTCTTTCATTTCGGACCCCCTATTATTTTATTCACTCTTCCTTTCCCGATCTTGGAATTAAAATCGCCCATCACCATCACAATTTCGTTCTTCTTCGCCAATCGAACGGCCCCATCAAGGTTATGGTAGAACTCCTCTATTCTTTTATCAGCTGCATCTGTTATTGGAGCATATACAGAGTTTACAGGGTAAGCGTGTATTTTAAGTAATGCAATTCTGTCGAAACTTATCACCGCCTGTGCAACATCCTTCGACACGATAAATCCCACTCCATTTCTATGTTGGTTGCTTTCTTCTCCAGAATAGTACACCTGATGATCATCCACCCGGCAAACGCCCGATGCCGGCCATCTCATCTCGCTGACACCTAATATCGAAATATTGAGTCTCTTTATCTCCAGGATGGTGTTATGTAATTTTCCCGTCATAAACAGACTCTGAACGTTCCAAGTTCCAATTTTAATCTTTTTGGCTGACCGGGAGATTCTTAGCACTAAATAAAATAAAACACTAAAAAAATAATTTCTGTTCTTTCTTCTTAAACTTACAATTAGATAAAATTTAAACCCTTTACTTTTAAAGAAGAAATATTCAAATAAAATAATAATAAATAAATAATAATTTAAGATAAATATTTACTAAACATTTTATTAAATTAATTACAATGAAAAGTTTTAGAATAAATTAAATAATTGAAATGAGATATTTGAATATTATAAGTTAAAATAAAAATTTAAATATTATAATCATTCTTAGTATGGGAATTGTTAGAATTATTAATTTTATATTCATTGTCGGCAGTGAAGCGACTTCTTCATTGAGCCCAGACCATCCCAGAGACTTTGAATTCACAACGTGGAGTATTATATTCATTTTTAAAAATTAATTTCCGCGATTACCGAATAGATATTGATATAATATATAGCCTATGTTCATAAAGATATATAAGAATATTGTGATGTAATTTCATAGAAATTGGTTCAGTCAACATACAGACATGAAAAATTCTAGTCACTTTTGGGTTATAGAGGTCATTGTGAAGATATGCAAAAAATTTTAAATTCTGAGCAATGTGCACCCAAAAATATTTTATTTATTTATATAGATGATATATATGGATATATAAACCTTTATATATATACATAAAATGGTTGCCAAGCTTCACCTTTCATGACCTCTAGAATCCAAAAGTGACTTTAGAATTGTTGATGTCTGTCTGTATGTATGAATGTGTAAAATCGTATCGTAAATGACATAAAATATGCAATATATTAAAATAGACTTTTATTGTTTAAAAATATAATTCATTTTTAATTTATATTAAAACATCATATATATATAATTTATATATTGAGAGTGGAAAGTTAATTATCATAGCAAACATTATTTTTTTCATATCTCATTTGATCCGATTCACTATACAACAATTAAACTAGTTTATTTATTACAGTGAACGCTCGATATAAACAACCTCACTATAAGCAACTTTTTTTATAAGCAACTCTTCCTAATAATAAACTTTTTTATTGAAATTGGTTCAAATGAGTTGCTTATATAGAGCGTTCATTGTATTATAATTATATATTAAAAGATAAAAAATACTTCGAATTATAAAAATGAATAGCAATATCGCCTGCTAAAAATTTGCCTTTTGAGAGATACAATTGACTTTTCCACACATATATAATATAACATAAAAATCTTTTCTTTTTTAAGCAAAAAAATGGTTTGGAAGCTGATCTTTTGTTGGAAAACTATTTTGGGTTCCTTTGAACATTACTGATATTGATGCTAATTTACAAGATCTAGTAATTTGTTCTTTTAAAGTTAATTTTGGATGATAGGCAAGATAATAAGCAAGTGCGCCAATAAACATATCACCAGCTCCCTAAAAAGTAAAATAATAAAATTTATAAAAATATTATATTTCTTAATTAGATAAATATAAACATACAGTGGTATCAACTGGTATAACTTCTTCAATAGGAATATGGTCGATTATATTTGTTTCTTTGTTACCAAATATTGCTCCATTTTTACCAAGTGTAATAATAACAATTTTACATCCTAATTGGATGAGTTTTTTCACAGCAGAAAATGCGTCTTCAAATTCATTTATTTTTATTTTAGTGATTATTGATGCCTGAAAATATATTCAATTTGATATTTTAACAACTTTAATTAACTTTAAATGCTTCTTATTAATAATTCAATAAAATAATTTGGAAAATGTCAAATGTTAATATCAGGAAAATTATGTAATAATATTTTAAAAAATTCTTTATATTTAGGATGATTAATCCGAATATGAATTCAAAGAACAAATCAAGATTTATTTATACTATTTTTAGTTTGATTATATGTATTATATATATATATACAGTGGCGTCGGGCTGGGGTCCTCCAAACATTATGCAAAAAATAAATTTATTATATTGATTAGTTTTGTAACTGAGAACCCCCAAAAGTAAAAAAAACATGTTTAAATTACGTATAAGTATAGACCAGTATAGACTAAACATTATGAATAAATAAATAATTTATTTTGTCAAAATTTTTTCCGGGTAGAGACCCCCGGGAGCCCCCGCCCCCCAACATAATAGATCACGCTACGCCAATATATATAATACATATAATCAATATATTCAATATATATTTATTAATTAACTTCATTATACCTCTGTTTCATTTATACAAAATATGTCACTTAAATGCAAAATTGATGATGGAACTTCATCCATTGCTGGTGCTCCATTTACAAGTGATAATCCTAAAAAAATATATATAAATAAATTATAAATATACATCTTCAAATAACTATTATTACTATAATGTTAATAAAATAAAAAAAAATTCAAATTCATAAAAAAACTTATTTATTTAAAAAATACCCTTTGAATTAGATTTTATCTTTAAAGCTTCTATGGTTGAATCTAAAGGAGTTTCAAATTGAAGAACTAACACTGATGCAGATTCTATCATTAATTTCGCCTCTTCTATATCAGCTGGACATAAATGCCTGTTTGCTTCGGTTACAATTACAATTTGATTTTCTCCTTAAAAAAATATTAAGAGTTGTAGGTATGTTCAATGAAAGTATTAAAATGTATACACTTTTAATATTGATAATTTAAATGAATAAAGAGTTTTTTATTTTTGTAAATAATATTTGCTACCCGAATGTCCTAAATGTTGATGATGATGATAACTAAAAAAATACCAAGAATTATCAGGAAGCAGTTAACAAATTTAAATTCGACAAAAGATATATAATTAGATATGTTTAAATTTAAGATCTATTATCACTAACTATAAAAGATTTTTTAGTATAATAATAAACATTGTCTTTGAAATTGTTAGGTGAAATCTGAGAAGAATAATTCCTGTCAGCCTTCTAATTAGTCCTTCATAAAATATCCATGATTTCTCAAACAAAAAGAAGAATTTCACCATGTCAAATTTGACAAATTAAACAATCTTTTAATTTATTGATAATTAAAGATAATATATATATTTATAAAAATATTGTTAATATAATTAAATTTTTTTGCATACCACTGTTTGAAACTATGATTTGAGCAATTCCAGTTGATGTATTGTTCATTATCTTTACATGATTAATATTTACATTGTTTTTTTTAAATATGTCAATATATTGCTTCCCAAAAATGTCATCTCCTAACTGAAATAAAAGTATACAAACAAGATAATAATGAAAACAAAATAACTAAATAATTAAAAAACGTTTGATTTAAATAATATATCAATACAAAGAAAAAAAATGTATAGACATACTGACTAGCTTATTTTCCTAAATAATAAAAATATATTTGTTGTTAAATTGATTTTCTCCCAAATAGTTAAATAAATATATAAAAATGACTGATGAGTAATTTATTGTTTCTGACCTTTTCACAACAACGAACAATTATGAATTCAAGAGATTCTGTCTAATATAAAGATTTTTTAATAAACATGTTCATGTTATTCCTTCAAAACTAATGTAATTTGGTCAGTGCTGAATTATCTTTATTTATGTCAGTCGTATTATAAAATATCACTAACAAAATATGTTTATTTTTATTTTTAACTAACTCTTGCTACAATTCCTGTTTGACCTCCAATCTTTGCAGAAGCTATACATTGATTAGCTCCTTTGCCTCCAAATCCTTGAATAAATTGATCACCATGTATTGTTTCCCCAGGTTCAGGAAATCTTGATGCATAACTAAAAGATATAATTATTTATATTAAATAAAAAAAATGATTTTTATTTAGATAGAGAAATAAATTGTTACCTAATAAAATCAATTATACATGAGCCTACAACTACAATTTGTGGTTCCATAATAATTCTAGTTAGTATTTTTTAAAATTTTTTTATTAAAAGAAATAGTAATTTTAAAAGAATATTTTTCTATAAAATTTATATCTTAGAATGTTAAATAGCATATGTCTGGTTACATCATAGTTTTATGGTTTTTTTATCATTTTATATAATCCGAAATATATAACAATTTGATAAGTGATTAAATGGTATTTATTTCAGATTTAGTTGGATTGTATCCAAATATTTTTTATCATTTTTTCTAATACTTTCCAACTTTATATAATATATATATATTTTAGGTTAGATCGGATGGTCTGTGGGTTAGATATAAATTTGAAATTTGTTGTTATTAATACCAGGAAATAAACTACATTTTTCTTTCTAATATAGCACGATTCATTATTAAACATTTGTAATAATATCAGAAAAATGAACTTAATTATGCAAGTATAATAATAAGTAAAACTAATATTAAATTAAAAATAATTTAAAATTGTTAAATAAAAAGTTTTCATATAAAGAAATAAACAAATTTTATATTGATTAAATAAATAATTTATATATTTTAATTTTAATATATTAATTTTTGATGATATTTTGAAGTAAAGTTTCTTATAAATTTCATTTAACCGTTTAGTTTTTCAATTAAAGTGAATTTCAAAAGAATTTTCTAGATTTAATCAGAATTTTTTTGGCATGAGATAGAAATGATTTAAGAATAAAAATATAAAAAAAGGATATTTTTAATATTTACAAACACAATATAGTTTTTAAAAGTCAATTTTATTTAATTTTTTTATTTTATAAATAAATATATGAACCACATCACAATAAATAAATTATAATAGATAGATATTTACATCTATAAACATCTTAATAATTACATTAAAATTTCTAAACATAATTTTTGGTTGAAAAAAGTAATTAAATAGTTATACGGGTTATCATCAGTCTAATAGAAATATAATCATAAAATTAATATTATATATAATACTAGCCTGATATATTAATTTTTATAATTTAAATTCTACATTATATGTTTATACTTTTTTTATTTATTATAAATATAAATATATAATCACAGTTATAATTAAATTTAAAGTTAAAAAAAAAATATTTTTAAATTAAAAAATTCACTATATCATCTTGGACTATTATGTGGTTCAAATTGTGTAAATGCTTCAAAATCTAATTCTGAACCGTCCAAAGCAGTTAGACCTGGAATTTGAAATTGTCTTCGGCAATTATCACTATCTGCATTATTTGTGTTCAAGTTTGAAGAATCAATCATTTCTATATCACTTTCAAATGTACTAGGAACACCATTTTGTGGATTAGAATAATTGAGTCCTTTGGTCTCTAATGTTTCGAGATTTAACACTCGATCATAATGTGAATTATGAGGATTAGATAGGGAATTTGGAAGGAAATTTTCATCTAAGTTATGCTTAGAAGAATCCGCATTAACAATTTCATTTAAAGCAATATCAGGATCGAAATTATTAACTGCTTCATCTGAAAAGGTATTATTTAAACTATTTTGTTGTAATTGAACTAAATTTGAAAAATCGTCCATTCTTTGTTCTGAATCATTGTTGTTTACTAAACTTAATTCTGTTTCAAAATTATCTTCAGATCGAAATTCTCTTAAATTATGATGTAAATTCGTATCATTTGTTAATGATTTTGAATCACTAAAACAATTAAGGGTATCTAATCGTTCTTTAAGAATATCATCAACAGTCTCTAATTCATTTTGGGTTTCGTTTGCTGATAATTCTTCCTGTATAATTAAACTATTATCATGAGGAGCCAATTTTTCATTTATTTCAGAATTGAACGATTTTTTCTTTTCAGAATGAGTATTAATATTTAAATTTATTTCACATTTAGAATTTAATTCTTTCAATTCATTGATATTAGCTGATAAACCATTAGCATGTCCATTATCTTTTCTCATTCGTTTACAAAATACTAATGAGGCTTCTTCTGTTATTATATCATTAATTTGAAGTTTGGTTTCATCCAATTTATAATTTCCCTCATTCAATCCTAGAATGGTGCAAAGATCTTTATCTATCAACTGAAATGAATAAAAATAACAATTAAAAATATTTATTTTTCTACTTTAATATAAATTAATAATTAAGTTTACTTTAATAAAAGAGCTTTCCAAAAAAGTAGAATCCTCTGAATAAGGGAATAATATATCTGATGCAACTTTTCTTAAAGTGTATATAAGTTGACTAATTTCTTTCAAAATAAATTTCATTAAATTCTCATTTTGGTTTCTTAAGCTTTCTAGTCTAAGTAAAGCCAATTCACAAAGAGAAAAAATATTTGAAATTGTAGGGCCAATTAATTCTCCTAGTTCTTCTTTTGAACATGATTGAATCAACTGTAAAACAATATTGAAATATAATAAATTAATGAAAATAAATTATTTACTAAATCAGTGATTCTCAACCCTTTTTTTTACCGCGGCACTCTTTTAACGGTTTTAAAATTTGGCGGCACACAAAGAAAAAGATAAGTGTAAAAGTTTACCATATTGAAAAAAAGTGGTCCCAAAAACGGTATACCTTTTTTTAGAACCATATTGGAAAAATTTAGAAAAAAGTCGGAAATGTTTAAGAACCTAGTCCCAAAAACGTTTTACCTTTTTTTTTTAGAACCATAGAACCAAATTGAAAAAATTTAGAAAAAAAGTCGGAAATGTTTGGAAGCCTCATCATAATCTCGTGGCACAGTGGTTGAGAATCACTGTACTAAATATATAAATTAATAAAAAACATTATTTAAAATACATATTATTATGTCTCATTAAAATAACAATATACACAATTTAGAGTTTATGTATAAGATATACAATGAAGGAAATATTTAGTTTGTGCCATATTTTTTTATATTTCTCTACATAAAAAATTTTTTTTAGGATGATTAAGCCATTGAATAATAGTTTAGTAATATATATAATAAATACATTATTTTACCTCTTTTATTCTAATCCGACGTAATTCTGAATTCCAAGAACCTCTTTTTTTTCCTCTTCTATTAGAATTTTCTAAGATTTTTTTAATTTTTTCTTCTTCTTAAGTAGATAAATTAGATAATATTATTAAAATTAAAACATTTAAAGAAAAAAAAAGAAAAGAAAAAAAGTTACTTTGTTCCAGTGTTGATTTAAGGTGGTCAATATTACCATGGTCTGGGAAAGCTGTGAAGTGATTAGCCATTCGAGTATAACCTAAATAAATTTTTGAACATGTTGGGCATCTGAATTGAGACGATATTTGGCGTCTTTTTGTAGGTATTGTTAATCCTTTTTAAAAGAAATTATGTGTTAAAGATTTAATAATTTATTTTCGTTTTTAATAAATTATATGTAACCTGTAAATAGTTCTTTATTTTCTCCATTATCATCTTGTTCACTATTTTTATAGTCTGAATAATATTCATCCGAATCCTCAACATCTGGTTTTGTCAAATCTACTGAATGAATTCGTTTATAATCCTTGATCATATGACGTGGCGGTCTAGATAATCTACCTGACCGAGTCCTAGCAACTTTTTTTTTTTTATTTTTCTAAAAAACATTTTGTTAATAGAAGATTAAAACATTTAGGACTTTATAGAAATGTCAATACTATTAGTTATAATAAACCAAAACAGAATTTTATATATTAACACAAGATAGTGGAAATCAAATAAGGATCATAAGATTATAGTTAACTTAAAGAAATGTACATATATACAATATATAAAAACAAAAAAAGTCTATGTAGTAATAGTTCCTCACTATAATATAAATAAATCATTTTATAACTAAGAAGTGATCAAATAAGATCTATATATATCCTATTTAAAAATATAAACGAATAGTAACAATTTCGTTTATTCTTGATTTTAAGATCATAGAATGGTTGTGGTTTATAGGTGAAAACTTTTAAAACAATATTGCAGTTTGTATTATATAAATATCAACCTTGCCAAAAAGTCCTTGTCTGGTGCCTCAAATTATTAATTAATTAAATTATGATTAAAATTATTATTTTTTCATAAAATTTTATAACTAAATATTTGATGGAATACTAAAATATTACCATATTATCTTCATTGTCTTTTTTATTTGATTCTTGTTGATTTGTCATATCTAAAGATTGTTTTTTTAAGGAGTTTGGTGGGCGTCCTCTTCCTCTGGTTTTTGCAGGTTTATCTTCTATTAAACTATTAGATTTTTCTAGTTGCTTGTTAGGATCATGTAAATTCAACTCTTCTGGATAAACAATTCTATAAATAATACGAGTATTTGTTTCTGCATCATAATATATATTTTTTCCTTTTTGTGAAGCATCTAAATTATGATTTTGCAGAACTGATGTAATTTGTCGTAATTGTTCTTGGCTTAAAATTTGCATACTAAAATAATATATTTACTATGGTCAATTTTTTATTTTGTTTAAATAGAAAATAACAATAAATAAATATAAATAAAATAAATTATTTTCAAATATGTCGTACCTGTGGAATGTTGGCCCTTGTTGCACTAATTGGATAGGATTTTCACTAGAACCTAAAGGTTTTGTGTTGTTGAAATGAGGTACACTTAATTTAGAATGAGGCTTATTTAAATTAAGAATAATCTCATTACTTTGTTTATTTTTATTTATTGAATCATCTAATGTAAGGTTACGAGAGGGTAAAATCATATTATTTTCTTGTAAAGATGTAGACTATTTAGAAAAGAAGAAAATTTGAAGAATAAAAATTAAATATTTAATATAAACAAGTTAAAATATTTAATAAGATAAATAAAATAATAAAATGAAAAATACCTCTGATGAACTGTTAATATTTTCATCATTTGTCAAATTTCCTATTTCCGTTGATTCAATAAATTCTTCAATATTTGATCCTGACTGAATAGTTGAATTAGTAGATTCTTTTGAAGGTTTTCCTATATTGATAAGACTCAAAAAATTCGAATTTAATATAACATTGGAAATTTTTTTATTTACTTCATTTTCTGTCCATTTTATTTTACAATCTAAATTTTGTTTAGGAGTTTTAATATTATTTATTTTAATTTGTTTGCATAATTGAGATGAATCGATATTTGTTATGTTATTCAGTTTTATTTCCTTTAGTAAATTATTTAAATTCGCAGATGTTGTATTTATTTTAATACACTCAAGATTGTTTAAATTGCAATTGATATTTGTTTCCGTTGGGGAAGCATTTCTCAGATCTACACCATTTAAAGCATCTTCTAATATTTGTGAAGTAACTTCTTGTTGTACAGGAATTTGTTCATTAATAAATGGAGCTAAGTCAAAAGAATTTTGTTCGTTAGAAATCAAGCACTCTATTTCTGATTTATTGCCAATTTCTTCTTGCAAAGTATATTGATTTGCCTCTAAATTTATAGGTTGTATTTCTAATGAATGGATATTATTAAGTTCTAGATTTTTACCAATAGTAATTACTTCTTTAGTTATTGGGTCTAAAGTAAAACCTAGAGCTTCTGCTTGTTCTACTGTTATTTCAACATTTGGATCTTGATGAGAAGCTTCACTTTCAAATAAAGTAAAAATGTTTTTATTTATGTCATCTGAATATTGATTTCCTAAAAAAGTATCTTGTTGAAAATCTTGTTCAATTTCTGTCAAAAGCGATTGCTGGAGAGCTTGTTGAAGAACATCTTGGTTTATGTCATTTATATTATTTAAATCGTTATTTTCATTTAATGCCACCGCCTGATCAGAGATTAATGTATTTTTACCAGTAAAATTTTCTTCTTCCATATTTTTTAATGTGAAAAATGATTTAAATACTACGGTATTCAAATAGAAAGATTTAGAAAACAAAATTATATTTAAGGCTGTGATTTATCTAGTAAGATTTTATATTTCATTATTTACCTTAAGTTAAAGATAGAAATAATCAGTTATCTATTAAATTCCAATTATAAAGGAAAAATTTTCATTTTTATATTTGAATAAAACTTTTTAAAAAAGAAAAGAAAATTTCAAATTAACAGCAAATATATTTAGTCTTCTAAATTTATATGTTCTATTAAACAATGTATAATTTACTGTAAAATTATATTATTGAATTTAATATGATTTTTCTTAAAATTTAGTTATGATAATAAATCATATTAAATTTATTAATATATGTTATAAAATAATAAATATTTAATATCAACATTTGACATAGAATTTAAAGCTAACTTCGTGTTAGATATCAATATGGATAACAAAATCTATAAAACAGAAAATGGCGGAAAATTTATAATTTTATAATAAATTTAAAGAGAAAAACATTTTTAATTATTGAATATCTTTTAAATATCATTTAAACATAAATATTTACAACACAAAAATAAAATGATAATCTATTTAGTTGATTTTTATCTAAATTTTATATAAAAATTCATAAAAGGTATATTTTTAAATGAAATAGGTATACATAAATGAAAATTCGGTAATTGTTTACAAAACGGGAAGCTTCAGGGCTTCAGGGATTTGGTTGAAACTGGTTGAAACTTAACCTGTGGGATTCCTTGTATTATGATTCTATAAACAACTTTTTCAAATAAAATTTCTCTCGGTCGCTTTTAGTTTAAAAGTTAAAAAAAAATAATTTTTGTAAATTATTATATGTTTCAAATCAATTTAATGTATTTTACTTATTTAAAATATATTAAAATAAAAATAAAAAAATTATATTGGGAATTAAAATTTTGTAGAATTTTAAGTAAAGTGAAAAATTATTTATTCAGAGATAAAACTAACATTTCAGCAATCAATTATGCTTTTTTCAAAAATGTTTGTTTTATATGCAAATAAAAAAATTTTCACTTAATTTAAAATTCCACAATCTTTTATGTAATTTACATATATAAATGAAACCAATAATGCTCTATGTAATGAACAATATTTATTTGAAAATAAATTTTTAATATTGATTTTTTACATATTGTATTTAATTATTCACTTATGTGAAAATTAGACAATTTTTATATTGTAAGTTTTGAATTTACACATCTAGAAATTAACTGGAGTACCTACACTCGACTATCTCCCAATTTGAATTGGATTAATTAACAAATATATTATATTTAAATTAAATTAATTAATTATAAATTAAAATTAATAAATAATATTTATTAAACCAACAAATGTTTGGCTCTTTGTTGATGGCACCACCTCACGTGTTGGAGCGTGAGATTTACAGAGTTAAAAAATTAATTCTGGTACTTTCAGCGATTCAATCAAGCTGAAATTCTATATATAGCAGTTTTATACAATTTTTAATCATGTTAAAAACTATCAAACATATATCTTTATTTTTACGATCAGTTTAGAGGAAAAAAAATGAAACATGATAGAGATAGGTAATGACCCTCTTCCGGATGAGCTACATTTCTCAAAAGTTGATAGAAAACTACACACACACACAGACATCTTTCTCAACCTTAGTGAAAATGATTCAGGAACCTTCAAAACGTATAAAAACATCCAAATCTCGACATCAAAAATTTTTGGCGAGATAGTAAAAAAGAACAATAATGTTCTATATAATAAACATTATTTAATTAAAATTACAAAATACTATCTACATCTTCGTCATAGTCTCTAATTATGTCCAACGATAATAATAAATTAATCGAATTTCTATGCGCTCATGAGGTAATCCCCAGATCAATTAATTGCGGTAGATGTGACAGACAAATTCAGTGGCGTACCTAGAACTTTTGCCGCCCGGGGCGATCTCCAGTTTCCCACCCTTTTTATCCGAAATCATATAGTTAATCATAATTTATATAAATCAAATAGTAAACTTATAATAATTATAATAATCATTTATTATTCAAGAAAGAAAAAAAATAAATATGAAATGAATAAGTTGCTTTTTACAACTATAACTAAATATAAAAAATGCCGCCCCAAGATAAATGCCGCCCGGTGCGGACCGCACCCACCGCCCCCCTCTAGGTACGCCACTGGACAAATTATATTAAACAAAAAAAAATTTAGAATTTCGCTGCACGAACTATAGATTCGAAACAGGCAACAAAACGAAACGGGTTCGAAAAATTGCGGTTTCCATAGAAGTGCGAAAGTTGGAACTTGGTTCCGAAATTCGATATTATTGTTCAAATAACTGAAGAAGAAATCGATTCATTTAAAATATTAGTAAATGAATCTTTATTGAAAATATTTAAACCGACAAAGATTAGAAAGTTTCACACCGATATTTCATATATAAATACAAGTGATGAAAAATCTCAACTAGTTCATTACATGCATGATCACACAATAAAGTTAAAGGCAAACAATATTATCTGAAAATAAGAAATTTGTATGCTCAAGATGTAAATTAATATAAACATGAGGAATTAAATTAATTTTAATAAATAATTTTCGAACATTAAAAAAGAAATTTGAGAAAAAATATTTATTATCTAAAGTAGCAATATCGACTTTAGTGGGTCCTCCAAGCATAATAGTACAATTTCATTTTAATGGCATCCTAAACTTTTTGCGGGCCAATTAATTTCTTTTAAGTTAAATATATATTATAATAATCGTCACAACAATGAGACCTTGATAGAGACATGTATATTATTATTTAAAAGATTTACATTTAAATCTAAAGGTTTTAAAAATTTATATTTAAACATTAAATATAATAAATCTGATAATAAATTTTTATTCTTAATGATAAATTTAATTTTTTTCTCTTTTTTTGTAGTCCAGATCTCCAGGTCAGTTCACGCCGATTCAAAGTCCACCCTTTTCCATTACACATATGAGACCAACCCTTCTTTTTCTTAAAATTTTCCCCTGCGGTTATTCACACCCCAATCATTACAATATATATTGATTTTAAAATAAATATTTTTAGCATATATTATTTTTACCGACCGACGATAGTAAGGGAGGTATTGTTTTCACACCAAATTTCACATGTGGAGATTTTTACATATCTCCACGAATCATGCATTTTCTAAACAGAATAAGCGGGAGTGTCCTCCCCTAGACTTTCCCGCATATAAATAGGTATAAAGAGTTGTGAATGAATATTTAGAATGTGTAAACTTGGTATTGATAAAGAGCCAGTTCGTATTAATTTATTGGTGTCAAATTTGATATTTGGTAACATTTATATATATATATATATATATAGAATAAAGTGCTACTTCCGGTTAACTGATATTTTAAATGTAAAAAAAACATATATGGATATAATATAAATATTTTTAATTTTTAATTTTATTTTTAATATATAAGGGCTGGCTGTGACGTCATGAAGTGCTGGGTGACGTCATATAATTTTAAATTAAGAAAAAACTAATGAAGATGATTTTTCTCGAGGATAAAACCAATACAAAGTGCATAACACGTGGAGATATGTCCTCACGTGAAATTTGATATGAAAATAACCCTTCACTTCCTCTCTTCGATCGGCAATACTAGCACTTCCGGTTTCCGGATTTGCACCAAAAGTTGATCAATTCATCCTACTGATGTATTAAGTAAATATACCAAATTTCATCAAAATCCGTTGAGCCGTTCAGGCTGTACACATCTATACGGACGGACGGACGGACGGACAGACATCATGCTAAAAATACTTTTTTCTGTTAAGAAAATGCATGATTCGTGGAGATATGTACCTAACAATATCCATAGGTGAAATTTGGTGTGAAAACAATACTTCCCTTACTATCGTCGCTCGGTAAAAAAGAAACGCTACTTGTATAGGTAAAATGTCACTTCTGGTAGTCAGATCATGATGAAATTTGGTATCTCAATTTTTTTCATATTTTTAAATCTATATACAAAATATGAAGCAAATATCTCGAAGCAAACTGGTACTTTACTTGAAAGGTAAACGCAACCATTGTAGGTAAAGTACCACTTCCGGTTAACCGATTTTGACGAAATTTTGATAGAAATCTACAAACTGTGAATAATATCGCTGTACCAAATTTCAAAGTCCTAGCTTGATTAGTTTTTGAGTAAATTTGCTTACAGACATTACATACATACATACATACATACATACATACATACATACACACACACAGACATAATTCGAAAAATGGTATTTTCAGGCTCAGGGAGGTCTAAAACGTCAAGATCTATCGAAATCTCGAAGTCGAAATTTTTGACGATTCCAATACTTCCCTTATACGAAGTATGCGGGAAAGTAAAAAAGTATTTTTAGCATGTCTGTCCGTCCGTATAGATGTGTACAGCCTGAACGGCTCAACGGATTTTGATGAAATTTGGTATATTTACTTAATGCATCAGTGGGGATGAATTGATCAACTTTTGGTGCAAATCCGGAAACCGGAAGTGGTAGTATTAGCGATCGACGATAGGAAGGGAAGGGTTATTTTCGCACCAAATTTCACACAAGGAGATTTTTTACATATCACCAAGAATCATGCACTTTGTATTGGTTTTATCCTCGAGAAAAATCATTTTTATTAGTTTTTTTCTTAATTTAAAATTATATGACGTCATCCAGTCATTCATGACGTCACAGCCTGGTCTCACATATATATTATAAATAAAATAAAATTAAAAATATTTATGTTATATCCATATCTGTTTTTTATTACATTAATAGATATATTAAAATTATTTGAAATTGTTTCTGTAGCTGGAAATTAATTTATTTCAAACCGTCGGTCGGTTCGGACCTGGCCACAGGTCAACTTATTTTTTATTATTTTATTTTTAATTTATTCATTTAATTATAACATAAAAGACCCCTTGCTTCTTAATAAATGCTTGAATAAATAAAAAAAAAAACATTAGGTAAATATTATTTTTTTACCAAGTAAGTTTTTTTTTATATTAATATTTCTCCAATTTTTCGGTTTTGCATTCTGTTAATTTTCTTTTATAAAAAGTTAAATTCATACTAAAGTCCAACGAGTAATTGTCAATACCAAAAAGTAAATAAGTTTATTTTAAAAATTTTATTCAAAATTCCAGAACATTAAAAGTTAATTTTATATTGAATATGCGCTATTCAAGTTATGGCCTATCACTATTATAATATTAATATATTCATATTCTCGGAAAAGTGTTGAAATGACTTTATTATGAATTTAACTTTTATTTGTTTCGAAATGATTTAAGTAATATCTTAAATTCTTATAATTTTAAATAGATATTTTTAATTAGTTTAAATAGATTTGGATATATATACACCTATCCCCCGATTTACACGGTTTTCCAAATAAATTTTGTTTTTTGTTTTTACCGCACTCTACTAAATGCTACTGTGTTTGAACACGTGCGCTGTGTACACATCTCACGGGGAATCCCGACTTGGTGCACATGCACACTGTATCTGTATTTCTTCGTATAAAATTAAAGTTTTATCTACGGAAAATTGTATTTGAGTGAAAGTTTCAGAAAGATTTAATTTTCCATATTCGTAAATTACAAGTGAGTGCATAATTTATAGATTATTATAAATTAACATAAATTAAAAAAAATTATAGGCTTATAATGTCGAAAGAAGTTAAAAGAAAAGTTCTTTCTTTAGAAACTAAATTCGAAATTTTGGATCGCTAATGAAAGGGAGATAGAGTAGTAGATGTTGCAAAATCATATAGCATGAACGAAGCTACAATAAGAACTATTAGAACAAATGAAAACACAATTAGAAAGAGTGTTGCAGCTGGCAATACCACGAGTATGGGCACAATTGTTAATAACCGATTTTATTACCACCTCTCAGAATGTAAATATTTCTGCTTCAAACATCGAATCGGCACAAATAACTTCGAGTGATGAAAGTGAATTCCAACCTTCGATTCCGAAAAAAAGAATGAGAGTAATTTCTGATAGTGATGAAGGATAATCAAACACCTTTGGTTTTATTTTTTGTTCTTCTGTTTAATGTATTGTAATTAAATAAAAAAACAGTGTTTCCGTAATATATTACATAGTTTAACCTGTCAATGCATTTTATTTTTATTTCTGTGTACACCTAAAAATATTGAAAAAAATCACAACTGTTAAATAGCAAAATTATGCATTTTCTGCAAGCTTTTCGATTTACACGGTTTTGACTTGAAAATTTTTAATTTTCGATTTACACGTTTTTCTCAGGAACGTATCTACCGTGTAAATCGGGGGATAGGTGTATTATATAGTTAAATTTATATATTTAAATTGATTATGCCTCCAAAAAATTCGTGTAGGTGATGACCTCTAGAGGCCAAATGCATGAACCAATCTATCATCTTAAGATGGCTGTCTAATGAATGTTAATTGGAATATATTATCAAATTTCAATCCTTTTTATCTAAAAAGATATAGAAAAATGATGCCCAATTTCTAAGAAAGGATTAGGGCTGATTAGGGCTATTGAATGGATCAAGTTTGGTAAAGTAATTAACCTCCCTTACCCCACGGGGTTAATTACCGTTTTTTTTATTTTAAATTTGTGCGATATTTCTAATATTTTACTTTCTAAGGAATAAAAATGTGGAATCTAAAAAACATACTAAAATTATATATTTTTAATAAGGATTATTCGTACAAAGTATCATATATTATACAAACGTTAGTAAAATGGCATATTAGATTATAGAAAATTATCAAACACTAAGAATAAATAAATTATTTCATATAGAAACAATTCAAATTAGAATAACGTAATATATTTCAAATCAAATTTCTTAATAATCCGGATTAGGATATGCAGGGCTTGTTGAGTTTTATTGGTATTTATTGGATTTGGCTACCTCCTATATTTTCTTCGCATTCGTAACATTTACCTTGTTCCATAGCTCCTCCACATTCCGAGATTCAATAGATATGTCCATTAGGAAATTTACACCAAAGGCCTGGTTGAAAACTCATCGCCTAAACAATAATTTCTCATTCTTCTTCAGATATTGATACATTCGTATATTTAGATAAATTTTTCATGTCAATGATTAATGTTTTATCTATTTCTTCATTATATTTTTTAATGGAATATAAATGATTTTTTACTTTGAAATATGAACTTTTTAATTCGGTCGTAGTAGATAAATTCTCATTAAATTGAATGAATTCACATAGTCTTTTGAATCTTAATAATTCATTATTAAAATCATTGATAACTTGATTAGTTATTTTATGTACTCTAAATAATTGAGTAAAAATCATGTGAATTTGTGTTTTCAATAAAATTTTAGCTTGATGATTTGTTTTGCAAAAGCTAAAAATTCCTATGAGAATGTTTATTTTAGTATCAATTGCGTTTAACTCATTTAAAGGTAATTTTAATATTTCAAATTTATTCTCAATATTTTGAAAAAATTGAGTAAGTTTTTGTTGTTGGTGTTGGTCATAATCTGAAAATAAAGATTTAATTAAGGAAAAAAATTACAAGTGACCAAGATAATTTTTAAATCCTAAATAATAAATAAATTTAATAAAGCCTGAATTGTTTCTAACATTCCAAAATAATTTTATTTTGCACACTCTTAACATTTGTAATTATTATATAAGCTGATCTGATAGGATTAATGCTCTGTTATCTTTAAATAAAATCTTAAGATTAAGATTACTTTATATCAAAGAAAATATTATAAAAATGTACTACCTGAAATGAATGGTCTTAAAATTTTGACTTTATATATTATTTGGTCTTCAAGTCCTATATCAATATCTTCTGGTTGATCAAAATATTTTATTTTTATATCAGCAATTTTCTTAAAATTTTTCTTAATTATATTTGAAAATCGTTTATTTTTTATTATTATTGTTTTACAAATTGGACAATTTAATAATTGAATTTCATTATTTCCCTGTGAACTCATTTTAAACCATTCTTCAAGCCCATCAGATTCAATTATATGATTGCAATCTTCCAAAAGGACAAATCTGGAAGAACAATTTATATACAAATTAAAAGTAATTCAGCCTTTAATTAGAATATAATTAAAATAAAAAGACACCTTGCTTCAGGATTATCTTCATTTCCAAAAAAAATTGTTTCGACTTGTTCTTTATTACATTTTCTGCAAAGAGTTGGACAAGGTTCTCCACAAAATCCAATACATTTATGATTACATGCCAGTATTTTATCACATTGTTCATAGCAAGGTTGACGATTACATTCTTCAAAGCATTTTTTGGAACAACGTTTATGTTTGCAAGCCCAATCACACTTAACCTATTAGAAGATTATTAATCAATTATTATTATAAATCAAAAAACAAATAGAATTAAACCTAAATGTAAAATGTACTCGACAACGAGAGCAAGGTTCTCCGCATCGTTTCGAACATTTGGAATGAGAACATTTATATTCACACTTTTGTTCGCACGGAGGACAATTTTCCGCACAAGGACTTTTACATCTTAAAAAGAATAAAAACAAGATATAATCATAAAAAATATATTTTACTATTACTCTGTATAAAACTCACTCATGAGAACATATGAGAGTTTTTCCACAATTTTCTTTGCATATTTCATGTAAGCGCCCTTGGAAACACGATCCACAGGTCCCTTTACAAATATGCTCACAAGATAATATATTAATACAAGGTTGGATACAATAAAGAAGTAATATATCTTGAGTTAAATCTAAAAAATTTATGGTATTAGATAAAGAAAAAAAAATTATTGTTATTTATTTTTTAAAGAACTTACTGTTATTATTTAAATAGCAAGGAATCTTAATGGGATGTCCACAAAGGGATTTTAATGATGAATTAACCATCACATTACATTTAGTTGTACAAGGAAGAGAGCATTTGGTATTGCAAATATGACCACAACTAAGAAATTTTTTACATGCTTGATTGCAATCACTTGAGTTAGGCGTTTTATGACAAAACGTCTTGATAACATGTCCACATTCCTCAAATTTCTTCTCAACCTATATTATTTTTAGTAATAAAAAATTTTAAAACTTGAAATAAAAACTTATAGTTTACAAAATTAAAAATGTTTATATATATAGAGAGAGAGAGACATACTTGGACTAAGCAGTTACCGCAAGGTTGAAAACAACGATTTTTACAATGATGACCACAAGATGGAATACTTCTTTTACAAGGTTTATCGCATTTAAATTCATCATTATTTATATCTAGCGAACATTTGACATTATGTACATGACCACAAAATCTTTTTTTCTTAATATTAAAGTCACAATCTCCACATTCTTCAAAACAAAGTTTGGTACATTCATGGTTTTCAGAACATTTGTTGTTTTTTTTAGCACAAGGCTTTTTGCAAATATACTAAAATTAAATTATTGTTTTATATTAATAATCTAAATCTAAACTTTGAATAATAAGTAAACATTTAATTATATTAAATAAATACATATATTAAAGAAGATAAAAATAAATATTTTGACTTCATTTAAAATTTAAAATATTTTAATAAAAAAAATTTTATCATAATGTAAAATGAATAATTAATTATATTTTAAATTTTTAGTTATTAAAATTATGTTTCATCATATTAAAAATATAATATAAATCATAATTGGAAGAAATTTAATTAGAATATGATTAAATAATAAGAAATAGAAAATTAATAACAATTTACTTGATTGTGATCAGGATCTTTAGATTTATGACAATTAAGTATGCATGCATGACCACAAGGAAGTCGATCTTGACATTTAAATTGGCAATTAACTTTATTTTCTTCCAAATAACAAGGCTTTGAATTTTCATGTTCACAATCTTTCAATTTTATTTTAACTATGCTTTCACATTTGTAATTTTCTTTTAATTGATGACATGGAACTTTTACTTTATGACCACAATCTAAATTCCGAGGAATTAGAATCTCACATGGTCTACATACTTCCCGACAAAGTTGTGGACATTTATGTTCAAAATAGCACTTTGGTGCATCCCTAAAATTTAGTAAATTATATTAAATAAATATATATATATATATTATATAAAAAGAAAAATATGAACCTTTCACATTTTTCATAGCATATTTTATTATTATGTTCTCTATCCTGAATATGGCAAACATTCTTGCAAGTATGTCCACATTTTAAAAGAGAATGACATAACAATGCACACCCTCCTTCTGGAATATCAAAAAAATCTTCTTTTTTTGACACTTTTCTTATTTGATCAGGGTGAATCTGACATTTTAATAATAAAAATGGATCTACAGCTTTAAGTTTCATTAAAGCTTTATTAATGTCAATCCAAATAGAACCCTTCATTGTTAAGTTTTGCATATTTCCTAAAAAATGATTTTGTTTTTAAATTATTGTTAAAATATTAATATTAATAATGTGTTATTTTTTTAACCAATGATATATAATCCTTTCTTAGCCCTTGAAAGGGCTACACAGACGCGATTGGCAGTTTTTAAAAATCCAATATTAGATTCTGGATTACTTCTTACTAGAGAAAGCAAAATAATATCATTTTCCTCTCCTTGGAAATTATCAACGACTATAATTTTAACATTATTTAATAAAGGCATTTTATAACTTTTCTAAAAATTTAAGAGTAAATTTTTAATATTGATAAATGTAAATATAAAGATGAAGATAAAACCTTTTTCATAAGAAACATTTGTCCTGAATAGGCAGTTAAAATTGTTATTTGTTCCGAAGTATATCCTTGCAAAATCAAATGTTGACAAAACTGAAGAAGAAAATCAGCTTCATATTCATTTAAATGAGAAGTTGTGTCGTTGTTCTGTAAAAAAGAAAATAATAAAACAAAATTAACATTGAACTTGAATAGAAACTAGGAAAAAAATGTTAGTTTCGAACACTTTAAATCTTAAAGTATTATTTTATAATTTAATTAAATTAAGAAGATTTTTATTAATATTAAAATTTACCTCTGTTTCTTTTACATTATGAGTTATAAATGCTAAATTTGAGGATACCCCTAATATTGATTCGTAATTAAAAACAGACAAATGATTTCTCAAATTTTCATAGATAGCTGGGACCAAGAGAGAACAAATTTCAGGTCTCATTCTATGTTGGGTCTGAAATAAAATAATAAATTTAATAATGTTTATAATTAATATTATATTGTATGTAGCTAAACAAAAATTAAATTAAATTTTCATTAGATGAAATTAGATGTAATAATTTTTACCTCAAGTATTGCATTGTCTATATTATTTAAAACCAATCTTTCAAATAAAGAAATGTCGAAATTATGATTTTTTCCCAATTCATAAGTAGCAATTTTTGGTTTCAATTGCTGATGATCACCTAAGGTTAGATAAATTATATTTAAAATAGATTATTATTGAAAACAATTCAATTATAAAATTCTACCTATTAAAATAAGATGTTCACAATGTTCAGATAAGGATGCAACAATATGGGCTTCCATAATTTCTGCTGCTTCTTCCACAATCACTAAAACAATTGATTGTTTGCTTTTATTTTGACCATATACAAATGTAAAAAAACAAGATAATACAAAAAAAGATAAAAAGGTCGGCTGATATGAATGGCAAGGTTTTCGAAAATACAAAAATTAAATATCTTTTTGTCAAATTCATAGAGAAAACAACAAATTTGGCCATAATATATATTTTGAACCTTAAAATAATTTATACATTTTTTATATAAAAGCAATAAATCAATATCTTAATTACCTATTTTACAACCTAATTGATTTAATAAGTTCTGGTTTCTGGCAGCTAATGATGTCGTCATCCCTATAACTTGAGCTTTCTTTAAAATATAATAATCCTCCATTATTTTTAACTCTTCTAATTGATTCGAAACTTCAAAGTAATCACCAAGCATTTCTTCAAGACTATCTTTACGCATATTTATATATGTTGACGCCCTAAAAATCAAGATTTATTTATATAAATATACAAATAAATCATTTTATCAAAATCTATAAAATAAACTGATCCTAAAAGTTCACACTACTTTCTATTGTAACAAAATTGAAATTAACAAGATATTAAATTTATGAAATATCATAGATCGAATTTACATACAAAAATATTTTTTCTTTTATAAATTTTCTTATAAAAATTTTGGAGAGATTTATCTTCTGAATTTTGATTCAAATTTAATAACAATTTGAATTTCATTTTCATTTTAGTTACTGGCCACTCCCATAGTGAAGTGTTTTAGTGACTATATTTTTCTTATTAACTTATTAACTAATATTAAAATGATTTATTGATATCTATATAGATAACATCTCACCATGAAAAATAAAGTAACCATCTCTGTTGACCACTTAGATTCCATATATTATTATGACGAAAATTAATATTAACGTTTTCATCATACTTGTAATTTTTTAATTTATTTGAATAATAATTTACTTTTGATATTTTTACAATATATTCTTGATATAAAGTGTGTAATTTTAATATATCATATTGATCAGTTTCTTTTAAGTCATACATTTGTTTTTGTAATGTTTCAATTTCACACTTGATTTTTGATATATCAATTGTAAATTCAAAAGGTTTATTTTGAATTATATTTTCTTCCTCTTCATTTAAAATATAATCTGGAAGATCTTCATCTATATTAAAATTCTAGAAAATACAAAATATTATTTAAAATTGAATTCTTTAAATAATAATAATGAATATATAATAATTACTATTTCATCAGAAATATTAGATTCGATTTCTTCTTTCTCCTTATTATTTTGAAAATTTTCATATCCCATTTCAATTTGAAGATCAATTTCTAACCATTGTAAAAATAACTCATTGGATGGTAATTGTTCCTTTGTCTCTTTATCAATAATTTTTGAAAGTAATGATAATGAAATTACTCCTTGTTGATTTATGATATACTGAAAATAAAACCTTTTTCAGTTGAATCGAAAACAAATTTTCTTTATTATTAATATATTATAATTTTTATTTTTTAGTATGATTATAAGATAATGAAGATTTAATACAAATAAATTACACCTTCAATTATTTTATAATTATAATAATTTTATTTTTAATTTTCCAAATCCTCTAGAACAGGAGTCAGCAACCAGGTAAACAGGTGCCCACGAAGCCATTTCAAGTGCCCGCGATGCTACATTCAAATATTAAGTATTAAAATTATTAGTTAAAAAAAGGTAAAATGTTTTTCAATATGGCTCTAAGTATCACCAAGTGCCCACCCCTGTTATATTATTTCAGAAATGTGCCCGACTATTGAATAAAGTTGCCGACCCTTGCTCTAGAACATGCTTGCCTAAAGTGCGACCCGTGGGCCGCATTCGGTCCAAAACCCTTTGAGATGCGGCCCAAATGCAAATGGGCATAGTTTAGACACCCATGCTCTAGAACAGGGATGTCCAACCTTTTAATTTAATGGGCCACATCGCAAACTTAAATATTTAACTGGGCCGCAAAATTACCAGAATATGTTAAGCCTAGCTAGTGAATGTCTCAAAACTTATGGAGATTTTTGGGGATAGAGGTGGTTTTTTGTTTTTGAATGTTGCAGCCTTTTTTTATAGCCTCGAAGTTATAGGTCGCTTGCCGGACTGTGAATTCTTTAAAATTTAACTCCAAAATGAGTCGATAGTGGGCCGCATCAAAACTTTGAGTGGGCCGCGTGTTAGGCATCCCTGCTCTAGAACATAATGTATGGTTGGGTTGCCGAAAGAGGCCAAGGTCGTTGGTTTCGCCGATGCTATTGAAATGGTGGTGACGGCCAAATATACCGAGGAAATTATTAGGGCGTGTAATGAGAAAATAATTAGCGTCCATCGTTGGCTAATTTCGATGGTCTCCAATTGGCCGAACAAAAAACACAGGTGATCCTCATAAAGATCAGTGACAGGAAAGTTCATCTACTAAGTACTAAGTGGGGGTGAGATTGATGAACCACTTTAAAGAGTACATCAAGGGTAAATATGTCTCTATCAAGAAGTATGCCTAATATAGGCTGGCCAATACAGAAAGGAGGGTGTTAGTTCTTCAATTATTCTTTATGATGTGCCAATTTGGGTTGAAGCTATGCTATCCAAAACTACGTCCAGAGATATTATCTCAGTTTATTGGCAATGTGCATTCAGAAAAGAGTGAGCATTCCGGATCATCTCACTGGATGCTGTTAGTGTCATAGCATGGATGATTGCTGTTAACATCTTAGCTAGAGAAAGACAGGCGTTATAGGGAGTGCCAAAGTAGTGGAAAAGATTAGAATTTTATCCGAATGTCATACTATGTCCGAGAAAATGGACTTTCCGGTTAAGGAAGTGGGCTGAGCGAGGACATGGGTGTCATGTTCCCACGGCTACTCGTGCTCACATAACTAGAATAAGTTATTATAGGGATTGACAGAGTCCAAAATGTGTCAATCAACCTCGTAATTTAATGTATTCTGACCCGACCTAACATCTGGTCAAAGGATGGTCCATCCTGACCCTTTCTTTAGATTTAAGTTATTATAGGGATGGACAAAGCCCAAGAAATGTCAACCAACCTAATTAATTTAATATCTGTTAACAATTAACGTCATGACCCAAAGACGGCTAAGTGTCGTCCAGATGAATAATATAGACCACCCACCGAAACAGGACCCTTTTCCCTCAGTCCCCTCTACGAACCTCCATGTGTCCCCTCAGCTCCCCCCGCCCCCTACTAAAGTAATATAAATATGGAGAGCAGAAATTGCAGACAGATCAGTTGCTAGTCTTTAGTTTTTAATTTTAGTTTTAAGAAACTCAACACACACCTTTTCGGCCTTGTATGATTTGTAACAAGTTCACAAATAAACTTCTTCCTATTTCCTTCTTTATAAAATTCGCCTTTTATTGTTACCTTTTAACTACCTACTATCCTAGTAGGAAGGTAAGCACATAACTTGGGGATGGAATACTACCTGAGCTAATTATTGAGTTGGCATGGGTGCTTCCGGGCCTACCTGTTAAGTTCGACCGCTAGTCTTTCTAATGATCAGCTCAAGGATATTAACTGAACAAGAAGAAATCAAAAATATTGATAGTAGTGAAGAAAAAAATAAATTTTTATAATTAAATTAAATTGAATAAAAGTTCTTGAAATAATAAATAGAAAAGTTTGCCCAACAGAACGTATATCCTTTGACAAGCAAATGTAATTCTATAATATTCAATAATTGAAGATTTAATTTAATATATATTATATAAATATAATTAATTACCTCAATTTCATTATTAATGTCATTCATTTTTTGAATGATATTGGTTTGTTTAAATTTAACATCATAATATAATTCCCTTTGATGACAAGACTTATTTGTGGTTCTTCTCATATGAGATATATTATATTTATCTAACATTTCGCTTTTTGATCTTCCTCCAACTCGTACAAGATTATTGGTATAAATTAAAATACCCTCTAGGAATTGATCAAGAGCGTGATTAGTATAACATACTACTAGTATTGGTTTATTTATTTGAAGATTTTTGAAATTTTCTAAAAGAACTTTCACTATTTTTAAACCAATAAAAGTTTTTCCGGTTCCTGGTGGTCCTTGAATGAGACAGAGTTCTGATGTCAGCGCAAGTTGAAATGCTATATATTGAGAATTATCCAATTTCAATTGATGGGCTGATGGCCATTGATTTTTATCTAAGAGAGACAAATTATAAGAATCTATTGTTACTTGTACATCTTTGATATACCTAAAATAAAATAAATAAATGAAATTAAAATGATATTAATTACTCCCTTAGCTAATGTAATTAAGAAACTCATCGATATTTTTTAACAGAATAAGAGATACAAAATTGATAAATCTTAACTAATTATTTTTTATTATAATATAGGAAAATTTGTATCTTTTATTCTGCTAATTAAAGTATATTTAATCAAATTTAAGTCTTTAATGTGAAACATTTTAAAAAATACTCACTTTGGTGGATCAATTATTTTGTTGACATTGATTATATATTTCTCTAAAGGAAAATTAGATGAATTCATAGTTTTAAATTTTTTCATTACATGATAATATGGTTCAAAATAAACATCTGACTCTATCATAACAAAATCTTTTTGATAAATATCCTTAACATCATCATCATTTAACAAAAAAACGACAATTTCTCCGTCTTTAAGATTTTTTCTATCAGCTACTGTGGCAAATATCACTGAATGGAAATCATCATGTGAAAAAGCCAGAAGTGATCCATACATAAATTTTTGTGAGAGAGTTAAATCAAATTTTTTGTTTTTTTGTTCAAAAATTACTAAATGTCCACAAGATCCATTTATAAATTTGGAAGATTTAAATTGAGTTCTAAAAAAATAATAATGAAAGTAATATTTAATAAATATATGACATGACAATATAATTATTACTTAAAATAAATATTTCTGAATTTTTTTATCTTATTATTCCTAAATTCATCAATAGTTGCTCTTAAGGGATGAATAAAATCTTCTTTTAAAAGTCTAAATTGAACGTCTAAGTAATGCTCTACATTATTATAGCCATCCTTAATTATATTAGATCGGATAAATGGCTAAAATAGAAGATTTTTATTTTCGATTAATAAAAAAAACTTTTATAAATTAAATATGTTATTTACATCTTTTTCGTTGATCTCTTCTAAGGTTGGAATTATATTTAACAATCTATAATCGTTTGGAGGAGTAAGAGATTTATTCTTTTTTTGTGAGGATTTGCTCATTTCCTGAAAGATTTCAAAACTCTATTAATACTATCAATTTAAATTAAAAATTATTAGATATTTTTTCTCAATAAAAATATTCAAATATTTACTTTTTTAACATCAAAGAATTGCTGTTGAAGACGAGAAAATAGGAAATCAATTTCCTCTGAAAATGTTATTTGTTTATATTTTTTAACTCCTTCCATATTCAAATCTAATGCAATTAATATATCTTCAAATTTATTAACTTGATGAGGCAATGTTTCAAAAATAAGCTGACAAAATACTAAAATATTTTCAATGAATCGAATTATATCAATAGAGCCTTTCTTCAAAGAAGGGAGTTTACTTATTGCGATATTCAATTGGTTAAGAAAAATATGTTCACAAGAACTTATCAAAACAGGTATTCTTAAATGAATAAAATGAGTTTCTTTTAATTTAGATAATAAATTGATAATTATCATTATCCAATCTTGTTTCAAATTATCTTGTTTTAAAATTTCCATAAATTCACTTTTATTATTTGTCAAAATTTCAATTAATTCTGTAATATCTTTGGAGAAAAGATTTTCTAAAAAATGATATCCCACAACTTTCCTTCTATAATTATTATTTTCAAGTCTTGGTTTTTCATTTTGTTCTCTTTGAAATTGGTTTCGATTTGTATTTTCGTTAATAATTCTTCTTGTAGACATTAAATTCAAATTTTTCAGTGAATCATTAGAATTTCGTTCAGTATATGTTATCTTTTTGTTTTGAAAAGAAGTTTCACTTGATATCTTATGAACATTTTTATGTTCCTTATTTTGCTAAAAATAATATTTAATGAAAACATTTCAGATACTATATTTCAAATTATATATTTACAGTGACTGAAATAAAGGAAACATCAGGGTGGCGTTGTTTTCGGGTAATGGCAATGTGCCTTCTCAACCAATTGATTGCCCGACAATCACGCCACCCTGGCGTGCATTTTTTTTGTCACTATACATATACACCTATCCCCCGATTTACACGGTACTTGTTTTACACGTTTTCGCTTTTACACGGTTTTCCAAATAATTTTTTTTTTTGTTTTTACCGCACTATACTAAATGCTACTGTGTTTGATCACGTGCGCTGTGTACACATCTCACGGGGAATCCCGAGCTTATGTGCTGACTTGGTGCACATGCACACTGTGTCTGTATTTCTTCGCATAAAATTAAAGTTTTATCTACGGAAAATTGTATTTGAGTGAAAGTTTCACAGTTTCAGAAAGATTTAATTTTCCATATTCGTAAATTACAAGTGAGTGCATAATCTATATATTTAATACGATAGTGTCCGTCTGTACGCAAAAAACTCCAGAGCCTAAACTACAAGGAGTAAGGTAACCAAATTTTTCTGAGGTGAAGGGTACCTCAAATGATGAAAAATAAAAAAGAAATTAGAATCTTAGGTAACTCCTGAGCTGAGCTGCGGGTGTTCCATTTTCCAGAAATATATATAAAGGAGAGTGTTTGTATGTATGTAATTTGTTTACTTTTTTGTGCTGTCATAGAAACAGATATATTTATATAATTAGAACCTCTCTCTCTCCCTCTATTTAAAATTTTAAAAAATGGAGTGTTCTAGCCAAATTAAGAAATTTAAATTCCTTATGCAACATTGATAGGTAAATGAATTGGACTGGAAGAGGAGACATATGATTAGAGAAATGTAATTAAATAAAAAAATTCAAGAATTATGATACGGATACGACTTACATACAATTAACATACAAAATGTAGAATTTGAAAAAGTATAAATATTTAAATACTTAAGATCTCTAATCACGAAAGATAATAATATTCGAGAAGAATTTAAATCGACGTTGTAATTGAGTAACGCCTGTTATTATGCAGTAAAGGGGCTTATCTCATCAAAGAGGATCAAAATTAAAATATATAAAACAATTATTTTTCATGTTGATCGATGACTAGGGTGACCATATTTCGAAAACACCAAACCGGGACAAACGGTATACCTTTTTTACCGACCGACGATAGTAAGGGAGGTATTGTTTTCACACCAAATTTCACATGTGGAGATTTTTACATATCTCCACGAATCATGCATTTTCTAAACAGAAAAAAGTATTTTTAGCATGATGTCTGTCCGTCCGTCCGTCCGTATAGATGTGTACAGCCTGAACGGCTCAACCGATTTTGATGAAATTTGGTATATTTACTTAATGCATCAGTGGGATGAATTGATCAACTTTTGGTGCAATTCCGGAAACCGGAAGTGGTAGTATTAGCGATCGACGATAGGAAGGAAAGGGTTATTTTCACACCAAAGGAGATTTTTTTATATATCACCACGAATCATGCACTTTGTATTGGTTTTATCCTCGAGAAAAATCAGATTTATTAGTTTTTTCTTGATTTAAAATTATATGACGTCATTCATCCATTCATGACGTCACAGCCTGGTCTTGCATATATATTATAAATAAAATAAAATTAAAAATGTTTATATTTATTATTTATGTATCCATATCTGTTTTTTATTACATTAATAGATATATGAAAATTATTTGAAATTGTTTCTGTAGCTGGAAATTAATTTATTTCAAACAGTCGGTCGGTTCGGACCTGGCCACAGGTCAACTTATTTTAGAACTAAATTGAAAAAATTTTGAAAAAAAAAATTACGAAATGTCCTAAATATTGAAAAAACGGGACAGTAGGGTGTCCCGAAGACATTTTTGGGACATAGCACCTAAAGACGGGACGTTTGGTCACCCTATCGATGACTCTGGGAGACGAGAGTAGATTTGGAGTATTTGTGAGATTAATATTGTTCGCAGCATTATGGCGGAGATGGCATAACGAGAAATAATGTCCAGATATAGTTAAGGTTATAAAATCAAGAAGGCTGGGATGGGAAGGGGACGTGGTTGGAATTGGAGAAACTAGAAATTGGGAGAAACCGATTGGGAAACATCCGGTGGAAGACCAAGGACCAAGGTGGGTGGACAATGAAGGAAGGGACATGGGAGAGATGGGACAGGGTAGGATTTGGTTGTAGCTCAGGATAGGGACGCTTAGAGAAATGTGGATGCTGCGGCTAAGAACTTTCGAAAACTGTAGAGACAGAGAGTTAGATAAATACAATAATAATATATAATTAATTTACTGATTAAATTAAAATATATTTTACAAGAAAACAAATAAATGTCTATTTATACTGATTGAAACAAAATGGATGAAAACCTTTTACATACAGAGTTTCAACCAAATACTATGTATCACTCGGGGGTACAGGGGGCGGAGCCCCCGTCTAGGTGTGAAGAGCGCCGAAGGCGCTCGGAGTAGCTAGTTTAGATTATTATAAATTAACATAAATTAAAAAAAATTATAGGCTTATAATGTCGAAAGAAATTCTTTCTTTAGAAACTAAAATCGAAATTTTGGATCGCTAACGAAAGGGAGATATAGTAGTAGATGTTGCAAAATCATATAGCATGAACGAAGCTACAATAAGAACTATTAGAACAAATGAAAACAATTAGAAAGTGTTGAAGCTGGCAATACCACGAGTATGGGCACAATTGTTAATAACCGATTTTATTACCACCTCTCAATGTAAATATTTCTGCTTCAAACATCGAATCGGCACAAATAACTTCGAGTGATGAAAGTGAATTCCAACCTTCGATTCCGAAAAAAAGAATGAGAGTAATTTCTGATAGTGATGAAGGATAATCAAACACCTTTGGTTTTATTTTTTGTTCTTCTGATTAATGTATTGTAATTAAATAAAAAAACAATGTTTCCGTAATATATTACATATTTTAACCTGTCAATGCATTTTATTTTTATTTCTGTGTACACCTAAAAATATTGAAAAAAATCACAACTGTTAAATAGCAAAATTATGCATTTTCTGCAAGCTTATCGATTTACACGGTTTTGACTTGAAAATTTTTAATTTTCGATTTACACGTTTTTCTCAGGAACGTATCTACCGTGTAAATCGGGGGATAGGTGTATATTATTCGTTGAATCGGCAAAGTGTCAAGTGTAAATTTTTTCTAAGTAGGGACAAAATAGGCTATTTTTTTCAGCAAAAGTATGACGGGTGTAAGATTCGGATCGGTTTGTAAATAAGAAAATTATTTAATTAATTATTTTTCTAATTTTCCTATATCCAAATCGAACAAAAAAAAACCCCAAAAATTAGTGAATTAGTAAATAAAACATTACTAAATGGCTGCTCATATGGAAGTTCATAACTAGTTTATCTGCCAAAGTTTAATAATTTTTATCTTGGTAACTAGAAGCGACCGACAAATTTGGCATAAAGAAAGTTTCTTTGGAATTAAAAAAGGAATCTACTGATAAAATTTTATCAAAATCCCTAAAACTATTTTTTTAATATATTAATTGATTGTTAATAATAATTAAATAAATGTCAAGTCAAAATAAAGTATTGAACATAGTTTTAAATGTACAATATAGTTATTTAATCCATTTAAAAATAACTACGTCATTATAATTTATTTTCTTGACAATATTCTCAAAATCTGTAATCTTTTACAGATATTATCAATATATCTAATAAGATAATTCATTTGAATTATTACTGTAATATATATATTTTTAATAAAACAATATAGATTTTAAGGGGAGCCTTGGAAATGCAAAGTTGTGGCGTGTTATTTAGGACCTTTAGGATTGATTCAAACATATATATATATTATATATATACTATTAAATAAATTCCTATTATATATTTTCATATAATCTTATCGTTTTTCAATAACCAAAATATATATTTTTAATAAAATACAATATACAATATAATTATATAGTAATGGATATAAAAAATTATATTTACCTCTTTAAAATTTGTTTCTATCTCTTTATTAATTTTAATTTCATCCTCCCTATAATTTGCCATTTTTATTTAATATTAAATTGAATCAATATAATAACTAAAAAAATGATTTTAAAAAGTTTAATGTTATTTAGATAAATGTATATGAAGAATAATAATGGTTAAATATTCAAATAATATACATTGAACACAGACGATGCGTATTCAATTGCTTCGGATGCTCTGTGATCGATTATGCTTTTGGGGAATCCTGAAATTGTTGTTATGACGTATTGTTTGAGCTTGGATTAAATAACTATTGAATATGATATAATAATATCCCTATCAAATTACAATTAATTATTTTATTTATATAATGATAGATTAAATGTTCTTTAAGAAGATTAATATTTTAAAATTTAAATTTATAAATGTTAATTTGATTTAGCGCTAATTTCAAATTGAATTCTCATACATTTGAACTACACTGGTACTCAAGTTCACTTATACCATCAGTTAAAGGTAAAATTTTTGCTCATCCATTAGTAAAATATTTCCTTGAATAACAAAATATTTTTTTTATTGAAAATATTTTAAATCGACTTTGAATTAGATATATAAACAGAAAACGAACGACGAAAGATGTATTAGAATAATTAATAAAAAAATGAACTTTAAATTAGAAGGATGTATATCATTTGGAGAAGGGGTGATCAACTCGTAGCATAAATATATTTAGTCTTCTGTCTGTCTGTCCGGAAATACTGACGTTATAGACTCAAAATTGGCTGTACTCATTTCGATGAAATTACATCACAATATTCTTACATACCTCTATTTGAACATAAGCTATAATTTTTATCGATATCTATTCAATAATTACAGAAATTAATTTTTAAAAATATAATATGTACATGTTGTCGATCACCAGCTCAAAGAATACAATACAACTATTTTATAATATAAGAATAGGTGTTGGATGGAGATCCGTCAGAACAGAAACTGTGTTAGCGACTAATAATTTTCATAACCCCTAGCGCCACAGAGTTAGATAAGTTTCTCCTAAGGGAGGAAAATAACTATAGTCTAAAAAAAATTAATAAATTAATTAATAATAAAACCAAATAAGTCAATTTAAATTAACACTATTAATGAATTTATGTTTTATTTTTATTAATTCAAGTCTCTAACTTTAGATTTTCCCAAATTTCATTATAATTAAAAATATTCAATAAAAATCAAGCAACAAAAGTTAACAAATCAAAATGAAATGATTAAGAAATATTATACTCTATTATAACATATACTTACGAACCATATGCGGCGGAAATATTAGAAGGATATCAATGCGGGTGCAGATATTAGAAAAAAAACGGGATTTCAATACTTTTCTTATCACCATTTATTTGTAGACTTTCGTAAAGCAAAACTTTCCCAAATTTTGATCTTCAAATTTGTCTTGAAGGTAGTAAAGAAAGTGTAAGATGCAGAAATCAATTGTCAGAAACTTTCGAGATTCTGAATGGGAAAAACTATCACCAATTTTTTCTTTAATTTAGTACTGGAATATGTTTATTTATTTATTTCTCAAATGTATTTCGCCACATTGCTGCGGCCAAGAACTTTCGAGATCCGAAGAGGCACAGAGTTAGATAGATAGATATAAAATATACAATAATAATATATATAATTAATTTACTGAATAAATTTAAATTATATTTTAAATAAGAACACAAAAAGAAATAAATGTCTTATCTACTTATACTGATTGAAACAAAATGGATGAAAACCTTTGACATACAGACTTTCAACCAAATACTATGTATTATTTCGGGGGTTAAATAAATACCCTAAATATATCCGGATAACATACCGCAACCCCTTCTTCCCTTCCACGTCTCTTCCCTTCCCCCTTCTCACCTCCACTCGCTCCCACTAGGCGTTTCCAGTCACACGTGGATTCATTGAGCAGTGCGCACCTTCTCCCAGTCATGAGCGTTAATTACACATCAATCAATTAACTAATATATATATATATATATATATATACAACGTATATTACGTAGGTACCATATACTATATATTGTATGTAACAGCTTTTCAATATTTTTCATAGGTGTATTTACTTTCTCATTAATTTTGTTTTTTTTTTATTTTTATAAGTCTATAGCATGTTTTTTATTTTATTTTTCTTCTTTTGATAATTTTTTTGAATATAAAATAACTCAATAAATTTATTAATATATACAATATATGTTAAGACTCAATTATAATATATTTTCAAATAAAGACCGTACTCGACCACCTTTATTAGACTTTCAACTTTATTTAAACATTTTTTGTGTTAGAATAATACTTGATATATATATATATATATATATATCTTTCTTTTTAATTAATATAGAGTTTTAGAGAATCAAATGTGTTTTTGATAATGCAGTGTGAAAGATTTTCATAACTGAACTTAAACGCAAGTATAAGTCCAATGTTCATTTTTTAAGTTTACTTGATATTTTTACCTATATTTTATACTTTTTTTTATTTTATTTCTTTGACTTACTGGCCTAGCGAATAAATTAATATTATTAATATAAATAAATAATAAATGATGTTTAAATTAATCTTATCAATAAAATTAAATAAAAACATTATTGGTATATATATATATATATATATATATATATATGTATAGGCATAGTTTATATAAATTATTTTATTTTTTTATCAATCAATAATAACCAAATAATATTCTCAACTCAGTTTTAAAATAAAAAAAAAATATTAAAATACTTATCTTTTATATGACTATTTTAATATCAGAAATATATTCTTTTGAAATTTGTTTTTTTTTTTAAATATTTATGTTATTATATACCTAAAAATTATCATTTTTTAATAAAAGGGAATTGTTATTAGCTATTTGTAATGAATTATTTAGAATGAAGAGATGAATGCAATTATTATTTATGTTTCCCAAATTTATTTATCTTAAATAATAAATTATATTTTTATTCTTATTTATTTTTATTGTTTATCTAATTTCTTAAAATTAAGCTCCACATGAAATAATATTAATAGATAAATATATATTTTTTTTTAAAATATCTTTTATAATAAGATATCTCCTAAAAAAATAAATAATTACATTCTTTAAAACAAATCTACTTTTTACCGACCGACGATTATTTTATTTATAACTAGCTGCTCAGAGCGCCTTCGGCGCTCTTCACACCTAGACGGGGGCTCCGCCCCCTGTACCCCCGAGTGTTACATAGTATTTGGTGGTTGAAAGTAGTAAAAGGTTTTCATCCATTTTGTTTCAATCAGTATATTACATAAAACATTCATTTCTTTTTGTGTTCTTATTTAAAAAATATATTTTAATTTAATCACTATATTAATTATATATTATTATTGTATATGCTATATCTATCTACCTATGTGGCTCAAAGATACTCGAAAGTTCTTAGCGGCAACAACCACATTTCTTCAAGTGTCCCTATCCTGAGCCCTTGTTCCATCTCTCTTACGTCCCTTCCTACGCGTTTTTTTCCAAGCGGACGTTTTCCAATCGGTCTTCCCACGAATATCTTTTTCCTCTCCCATTCTAGCCACGTGCCCTGCCTATCGCAGCTTTTTCCCTTTTATAACTCTAACTATTTCTGAAGATGCAGAGAGGCCATGCAATTTCTTGTTATGTAGTCTCCCCCATACCCGGTGATCTCATCTTTCTTTGGCCAATAAATGCAGGGAAGAATCCTATTCTCAAATACTCTGAATCTACTCTCATCTCCAAGGGTCATAGACCATGCCTGCCACCCATATAATGCAACAGGCAAAATAATCTTTTTATATATTCCCTTTGATAATAATTTTCAAGAGATAAGCCTCTTTATTGCAGATAACAGGCGTTTCCCGATTGCAACCCCGATTTAAATTCTTCTCAAATATTATTATCCTTCGTGTTTACATTCAATTTTTCTACATATTCAAATTCTACATTTTGTATCTTAAGATTTTGTATGTTAATACTCTTCCTCTTTGTTACTAAATATTTTTTCTTATCACTATTAATTTCAAACCTCCATTAAATTATCTGTAATTGCAATTGCCGAATCTCCTATTATATTTAAGTCGTCTGGGTAACCTAATATTTTACAATTGATTTCCGCATCTTATTCTTTCTTTACTACCTTCAAGACAAATTTGAAGATTGAAAATTTGAAAAAGTTTATCCGGATCTATTGAGTCATGCGTATGTTTTACTAATGTCTACAAATAATTAGTGAATAGAAATATTGAATTCGCGGTTTTTTTCCTAATATCTGTCATAATGAAAATATCTTAATTAATGTTGGTCGATTTGGCCTGAACCCGCAATGATATCTCCTAATATTTCCTCCGCCTATGGTTCTTAAGTATTGTATATGTTATAATAGTGAAATAGAGTATAATATTTCTTGATCATTACATTTTGGTATTTTATTTTCATTGCTAGATTATTATTGAATATTTTTAATTATAATGAAACTTGAGAAAATGCAAAAATAGAGACTTGAGACCAGGGCCGCGGCGTGCACGTGTGCAAGGTGGGCGCTGCCCACGGGCGCCTGGTGTAGGGGGCGCCAAACTGACCATTCTTTTTTATTTTATTTTAAGTGTTTTAAAAATGAATCAATATAATTGTGTACGTGAATCCTACGACACGTTTAAATATATTTTCCAAATTTGTTTGTTTTACTGCGTATCTTTCTAACCTTGCCCGTAACTGTAGCTTCGGGTGAACGAAGCTTCTCTAAGTTAAAAATTATAAAAACGAATTTGCGTTCGACATTGTCGCAGGAGCGCTTAACAGATCTTTCTATGATAGCAATAGAAAATGAAATCATGGATAACTTAGAAATATATGATATTATTAAAGGTTTTGTAGCTTCAAAGGCTCGAAGAATCCGAATAGTATAGTTTTGTGATGGAATTTCATATTGTATTATGTTTTCATTTTTGAATTTTTTTTATGTTTATTGTTCTAGAAATTTAACCTTGTTTCTATTGTTAATGAGTTAATTATTTTGTTATTTCCTATTATTATGTAGATAAATTCCTCTGTATTCATAAACACAGTTTTCAAAATTAAATGTTTTATTTGATTTTATTGTTCTATTGATAGAGGGGGCGCTTTTTAAAAATTTGCACACGGGCGCTTTGCACCCACGTCGCGGCCCTGCTTGAGACAATTTATAAAAATTAACGGTATAAAACTATAGATAAATGACCAATATATACATTCATTAATAGTATTAATTTAAATTAATTGATTTATTTGTTTTTTTATTATTAAGTTCATTTATTAATTTTTTTAGATCATAGTTATTTTCCTTAAAAGAAACTTAAATTCTGTGGTGCTAGGGGATTTGAAAATCATTCGTCGCAATATGAAGATTTCGCTTACAGTTTCTGTCATGTCCGACCTCCATCCAACAGTTATTTTCTGTCAAGTTTTTTGCTTCTCTTAATCATGTGATCTATATATTTAATTTTTTTTGATTCATTATAATAAAATTTAAAAAAATAAAAATTTTTACTTTGTTAATTTATATAAATTTCAATATAAACTGATTGTGAGTGATACGCTTAGCCAATACTCTGAATAATTTGTGTACAAAAATATTGAATGTTCTTAGCGAGATTTGATATAATGTTGTACGATTTGTCCTAAATCTGAATTAGAAGAAAATTATAAATTGCCTCCTCTTCCAGCCCAATTCATTTACCCACCCATGTTGCATATGGCATCTAAATTTCTTAAAACTCCGTTTTTTTAATTTAAAATAGAAGGAGAGAAAGAGAGTTTTAAATTATATTCGAATAGTCTATATATTCTATATATCAGTATTTTTTTTCTGAATTTAATAACAAGTTGATTTTAAAAATTTTCAATTCTTAATGCATATGATTGATTACATGTGTTAAAATTTAAAAAAATTCAAATATTCTAATTTTTATATTTATATACAATTTAATATTATTTTTTATTAATATCATATCAAAAAAAGAGAATTTATTAAAAATTAAAAATAAAAAAAGAAGCCTATTAATAAAAAATTGAATGGTGATTTAAATATTTTATTAAATTAATTAAAATGAGACCTTTTAGAATAAATTATTTAATTGAAATGATATTTAAATATAAGAATTTAAAAAAATATTATATTCTTTGTTTGGCAATTGTTATTTAATTATGTGCAACATGATTCGACTTGCACAGAGCATCGTTATTTTTTATTAATATCACATAATAAAAATGAATCTTAAACATAATAAATAAAAAAGACATTTTAATAAATTTAAAAAATATACCCAATTTAAAAATGTCAAAAATTTAAAACAACTTTATATCATCATATTTTAATTTTTATATAATATATATATATATTTAGTAATTAATAATAGAGTAATTAAATTAAAATAAAAAACAAAGATAATATAATTCAGTCATTTTAATTCAGGTTAAATAATATTTTTTTTTATTATTCAATGATAAAATTTATATATTATTATATATATATTATAGAAAAGAAGAAATATTCAATTAAATAAAAAATAATTTAAGATAAAAATATGATCTAATAAATATTTTAATTAAATTGAGAACTTTTAGAATAAATTATTTAATTGAATTGATATTTGTATATTAGAATTTAAAATAAAAAGGGAAATATTATAATAATTCTTTGATTGGGAATAGCTATGATAATTCATTGTTTGAAATGATTCCGCTAGGCCGGCAGTGAGCCGCGAGCTGCTCTTGAATGAACAACACGGAGAATTATATAAACTTTAAAAAATTAATTTCTGCGGTTATTGTTGACATATAAATAAAATTTATAGCCTATGTTACTCTAGGGGTATATAAGAATATTGTGATGTAATTTCAAAGAAATCGGTTCAGCCAATTCTGAATCTATAAAATAGTAATTTTCCGGACAGACAGACCGACAGACAGACAGACCGACAGACAGACAGACCGACAGACAGACAGACAGACAGACAGACAGACAGACGTGAAAAATTCTAAAGTCACTTTTGGATTCTAGAGGTCATGAAACGCGAAGATATGCAAAAAATTTTAAATTCTGAGCAATGTGCAGACAAAAACCTTTTTTTATATATATAGATATATATGCAAGACTAGGCTGTGACGTCATGAATGGCTGGATGACGTCATATAAATTTAAATCAAGAAAAAACTAATAAATATGATTTTCCTGAGGATAAAACCAATACAAAGTGCATGATTCGTGGTGATATATAAAAAAATCTCCTCATGTGAAATTTGGTGTGAAAATAACCCTTCCCTTCCTATCGTCGATCGCTAATACTACCACTTCCGGTTTCCGGATTTGCACCAAAAGTTGATCAATTCATCCCACTGATGCATTAAGTAAATATACCAAATTTCATCAAAATCCGTTGAGCCGTTCAGGCTGTACACATCTATACGGACCGACGGACGGACGGACAGACATCATGCTAAAAATACTTTTTTCTGTTAAGAAAATACATGATTCGTGGAGATATGTAAAACTCTCCACCTGTGAAATTTGGTATGAAAACAATACCTCCCTTACTATCGTCGGTCGGTAAAAATTATATTCTAAAATAATAAATAATAATAAATAATAATATTCTAAAATAATAACCGACCGACGGTTTGAAGTAAATTAATTTCCAGCTACAGAAACAATTTTAAATATTTTACTATATAGGTTGAATTAGTTATTATTATAATTTCTCAATTTAAAATTAAAATGCAAACATCACAAAAAAAAATCATATATAATATATTGTAAAAATATAACTCTTTTTCATTATTATTTCTTTTTAACTTACCAAATATAAAAATATTTTATTTTTTTATTATCGTAATTATTTCAAATGAATATAAATATATTCTAATCGAATATATCTATATAATAATTTAATATTAATAAATTATCAAATTTTTTTCTTATCATTGTACTGATAAACCATATTTGGAAAGAAATAAAATATATAGTTAAGGTTATTTAAAAAATTAACTTAATGTATAATTTTTGTTAATTGTGGTACAACTTATTTTAAATAAATAAATAAAATTAGATCTCCTAAAAATGTTTTTAATTTTGATAGATCAAATATTCTTATTCTTTAGCTGACTTCCAAATCCCGTAAGATCCTTTTGCTTATTCTTATGTGTATTCTGTCCCAGTGTCCCCGCAAAAATTCTCCGGGAGATAAAAATGTCTCGGTTTAAATAATATTATCATCAGTGAATAAACCCAATATTATTCAATTTTTACCGACCGACGATAGTAAGGGATGTATTTTTTTCACACCAAATTTCACATGTGGAGATTTTTACATATCTCCACGAATCATGCATTTTGTATTGGTTTTATCCTCGGGAAAAATCATCTTCATTAGTTTTTTCTTAATTTTAAATTAAATGACGTCACCCAGCCCTTCATGACCTCACAGCCAGCTACTACTTATATATTATAAATAAAATAAAATTAAAAATATTTATGTTATATCCATATCTGTTTATTATTGCATTAATAGATACATTTAAATTATTTGAAATTGTTTCTGTACCTGGAAATTAATTTACTTCAAACCTTTTGTGGTTATTTTGATAATAATTAAGAGAATTTTTATTAAAATTTTTATTAAAATAATTTTATACAAATAATGTGGTCTTTTAATAAAAATTCTCTTAATTATTACTTCAAACCGTCGGTCGGTTCGGACCTGGCCACAGGTCAACTTATTTTTTTTGAATTAAGAATTAATTATCTATATTTATTATTGTTAAATTAGTTTTATTTTCTTAATATAAAAATATATTTATTAAACATGAACAAACTTGAAAAACCTTTTCTTTTTTACTATATCGCCAAAATGTCTGTGTCTATGTAGACAAGATTAAGCAAAAACGGTTTGATCTATAATCATGAAATTTGGTATACGGGCATTATTCAAAATTCGTAGTTTTCTATCAACTTTTGAGAAATGTAGATCACTCGGAAGAGGGTCATTATCTACCACGATTTTATTTATTTCCTCTAAATTGACCGTAAAAATAAAGATATATGTTTGATAGTTTTTCACATGATTCAAAGCTGTATAAAACGCGCCAGCACGTGACTTGGTGCCATTATCAAAATGCCAAACACGCGCTGGTTTGATAAATATTATTTATTAATTTTAATTTACAATCTATAATTCATTAAATTTAATTTAAATATAATATATATTTTAATTAATCCAATTCAAATTTGCGAGATAGCCGAGTGGAGACACTCCAGATTTTTTTTATAAAATATAAGTAAATATTTTTATAAATTAAAAAGAAAAATTAAAATTTTATCATTTGATGTACTTTAAAATAGATTTATATAATCTCATATGTATGATGTAAATTTAAATTAATTTTTAAATGAAACATATGTAAATTTGATACTACTTACAGAGCAAGACAAAGTTTGAATAAATAGTAAAAATTAATTCTAATTTTTTTCATTACTTAACATTAATTTCAATAGTAGATATAAATAATTAATTTAATTTTTTACCGGGGACAATCGAACTTGGCACCTCCCTTTTGGTTAATAGTACAGAAAAGAATTTTAATACATATGAATATAATAAATTAATTAATTTGGTTTTTAATATAAATATAAAGTAGAATATTTCTTATTAATTTATAAATAATCAAATTCAAATTATATCGAAATTTGCCTAGTAAGTTTTTATGGCACAAGGATTATTCATTTATTAGAAAAAAGATAAATCTAAAATTTACTCCATAGGGTGGTTTTGAATTTTGGCCTCTAGAAAGTAATAATGTGCAGCTTCATAAGATGGCGTTGTTTGTCCCATTCAAGCAGATTGATAAGATTTAATAAAAAAAAGGAATAAATATAGAATATATGTATATATGTACCCATGTTCCCATAATTATGAAAGTGGTCTAAGTCATATATTTCTTGTTTTGAAATACTTAATGATTTGCATTTGAATAAATTAAAAAAATATTTTTATATTATGCGACATTTTAAGTTATATTTTTCTTAGTTTTGATGAATGGAAATTTATTATGAATATGAAATTTTGTGTGAATTTCACATGAAAATGTTTTTTAAGCTGTATATACCGCAGAAATTAATTTTTAAAAATTTGATATAAACATGTTGTCATTTAGCATCGCAAAGAATACAATAAAAAAGATGTTTTATTAATATTTATATTTTTATTTTTATTTTTCTAATATTTACAATATTTCAATTAATCATATAGTTTTTTATATATGTTTATTTATGCACAAAAAATTAATTGACATAATTAATAATTTAATAAAATAAAATTTAATAATAAAATTTAATTTAATAAAATAAAATAATTTAATAAAATATTAAAATAATAAAAATTAATAAATTTGTAAAAATAAATATATAATACTTAAAAAAAAATTGTACCTTTGCGAGTTTCGAACTGAGGGTGCAAAGTCATAAGATGGCACGCTAGCTCGTTTAGCCATGAAACGATATTGTTTCTAAGTCATCTACTACGAAATATATAGATCTCAAATTATCGCCACCAGCGCCTCTATGATCTAGCATTGTAACTAAACTATTTTTATTTAAATTCCACCCCTGGACACACCTTAGCAATTAGCGGTTTAATAAAAGAAGTCTGACATGCCCTGAGACCTACTGAATATGCATAAAAAATTTCATAAGAATCTGTCCAGCCGTTTCGGAGGAGTATTTTTTCAAAGTTTTGTGACACGAGAATTTTATATATAAGTATATAGTGACTGATCTAGCTTTTTCTAGGCCTGAGGCTAAACTTTTGTTGGCGCCTCCTAAAAGAATAAATTGCATAAATAGCTGTTACTCAAATATAGGTATTATTAGTACTTTAAATAAAAAATTGCTGCGAACTCAAATATTTATTTTAATTCAAAATGTATACATAAACACAAAATAAAAATATTAAATGTTGGAAAATAAATCTGAACAGATTTTCCGTGGCAGTAGAAAGCGATACTTAAATAATGTTTAAATTGATGGTAATCACTAATTAGTTTTTATTATAATGAATTATTATTGCTTGAAGACTTTCTTCATCGATATCAGAATTTTTTCTTGTTAAATTGCTTATAAACTTAAATCTTTTCCAATATTTTCATAATATTTATTTTCAATATCATCTGACAATTTTTATTTCCACTTACTTCTCTATGGTTGACTAGTTGAAAAACTATACATGCTACAGTGTTGAATTTTTAAATATAAAGTATCTATGCGCACGGCAGTGCGCCGGCCAAGTTCCAGCAAGCCGCGCGCATGCCGTAAGTAAATTTACACGAATGGTTTGGAGTCACTTTTGACCCCCCTGTATCTCAGTGCCTATTGCAAGTACAGAGATAAAATTTTATCTACGTAGTCATATACTAGAGCTAAAGCAGTATGCCAAATTTCATAGTTATAGCTTCAGTAGATCCTGAAATATGACCCTGTGAAAATAGCTTATTTTGGCACTGATTCACTGATTGGTCAACAAAATTCTTAGGGTATTTCCAATTGTCCTAGCGTTATGAAATTTGGAATACAGGTCGTGTGTTATAAGTAGGTTAACAAAAAATTATGAAATTTAAGAAATCGGTCAAGCTTGAGTTGTTATAATCGAATATCAATGCGATTTTAACGAATTCAAACGAATTAATTGGTTTTGTCAAAAACTAATCAAGCTAGGACTTCGAAATTTGGTATACCGATATTATTCACAGTTTGTAGATTTCTTTTAAAATTTCGTCAAAATCGGTTAACCGGAAGTGGTACTTTACCTACACTGGTTGCGTTTACCTTTCAAGTAAAGTACCAGTTTGCTTCGAGATATTTGCTTCCTATTTTGTATATAGATTTACAAATATGAAAAAAATTCAGATACCAAATTTCATCATGATCTGACTACCGGAAGTGACATTTTACCTATACAAGTAGCGGTAGGTGTAAATTATAAATATATATAATAGTGTTAAACCATTTTACTTTATAATTTAAATTAATTAGTTTGTTTATTTTTATTGTTATAACTTAACAGTTTCTATATAATTTTCAATGAATTAATTAATAGTTCTAATTATTTATTATTCAATACAAGTTGGAAATTCAGAACTATAAAATAAAAGAACAAATAAAATTATTATATTTAATATATAAACAAATATAATTTTAATTTAAAAAAATTTGCAATTTTTTTAAACACAAAATTACTTCAAAGGCTAAGAATGGACGGGGGCGCTTCACAAAAAGGAAAAAATAGGAAGCTTTCTTAAAAAAAAGTTTTGAAATCTAATCAAAAACATACCTGTTAAAAAGGGGGCCAAGTTCCTATCGGCTATTTGTTTGCCTAAAAAAGGGTTCAAATCCATCCCAATGCCAAGTTTAGATGCACTTTAAAATCAATCATAATCATTTTCATCAACAGCCTGATCCACTGGTAAACATTTGGCATTCCCAAGAATCGCCACCACACCCAGGCACGCCACTTTATTTGCGTCAACGGTCCATCTGGCCGAAATTCACTTTACCATACACCCAACTTAAAATATGGTATAGTTGTTAAAATACGTAGGTACATGGTTTAAAATATCTAAAATTATAATACTTAGAAATTTGAACTTGGCAGGTTTTCGTGCTATACATAACTCTAGATTAATTGTATAATTATATTTATTATTTAAATATATAAATTAACCTTCTAAGTTCAAATTTCTAAGTATTATAATTTTAGATATTTTAAACCATGTACCTACGTATTTTAACAACTATACCATATTTTAAGTTGGGTATATGGTAAAGTGAATTTCGGCCAGATGGACCGTTGACGCGAATAAAGTGGCGTGCTTGGGTGTGGTGGCGATTCTTGGGAATGCCAAATGTTTACCAGTGGATCAGGCTGTTGATGAAAATGATTATGATTGATTTTAAAGTGCATCTAAACTTGGTATTGGGATGGATTTGAACCCTTTTTTAGGCAAACAAATAGCCGATAGGAACTTGGCCCCCTTTTTAACAGGTATGTTTTTGATTAGATATATTCTACTACAACTATTTTTGAATTCTCTCAAATCATCATTTCTTATTATCTTATACAATATATACATCATTACAATAAATCATTAAAAATAATTATCCATTTTTAAATAATAATAATGATAAGAAATTTTGATTTATTAATTATTACCCTGTCATCTCAATCATAGAATGCATATAACTAGAAAATATTATTTAAAAAAAAATTATTGTTATATTTTTGAATTTTAGTGAAAAAATTCTGGCTATATTAATCGTATTTATAACCACCCTTCCTTTGGTTGCCTTTTAATTGTTTTTACTTCTGGGACACGTCTTGGAGCAATTAAAGGTTCTGGTGACTCTTTTCCAACTGGAATTAGATTTTCTGTACTTCCTGTTCCCATAGAAGTTTGAGCATTAGTACTATTTTCTGATTCATCCGTTGTTAAATTAAATGCAGGAAGCAAATTAGTTTCTTGAACCTAAAACAATTTTTTTAAAAATAATTTATTAAAATAATTTTTCATATATTAGTGAGAATCTATAATGTTCAAGAATTCAAAAGGTAGGGAAAAAGAAATCCTTTCATTAAAATATTACTAACCTCAATAGTAGGAATTTGTTCTTTCTGTTCATCTATTGTAGATGATGTATCTTCTTGAGGGATTGTTTTGTTTTCATTCTCTTCAATATTTACAACAGTTGAAGGTAAATCTAAGTCTTTTGAGCTTTCACCATAAACACTTGCACTCTTTAGGGATGGATCAACTTCTTTAGTCACAACTGTTTCAATTAATTCTTCTGTTTTTTCTGAAGAAATTTCAATTTGCGATTTTTGTTGTAGAGATTGTGATTCTATATCTTTAGATGCCAGTTTTTCAATATTAATATCTTCTTGTTCTTTTTCACTTATTGATAATTTTATCTCAGGTATATCTTTAAATTGTATTGAATCTATACTTTCTAGAGATGATTCTGATGAATCTTTTATTTTATTTTTACTTGATTCTGGTGTTATTTTTTCATTGATGTTTTGTGAAGATCTTTTACTTGCTGTTGAATCTCTAGAGTTTACTGATTTCGGTGATTTAGCTGAACGAAGAGTTCTCATTAATGAAGGCGTTGAAGATCCAGATAGAAATTTACTTTTTGCTGATGTTGATGGAGCTAAAATTTCATTTATATGAGTAATAATAAGTATAATGAATCAATTTTGAATAAATATTCTTACGATGAAGTTTTTTCGGAGATAATGGACTCATATCATCATCCTTAAGTAAATCTAATAAATGTTCAGTCGTACTTTCTGGTAAAGGAATTGGTGTAGGTGCTCGAGATACTTCTGGTGATCGAGTTATGAGCTTATGAGCCTCCTCCATTGCTTTTTGAAGTATTTGTTGATTTTTGAAGGACTCTTTATTATTACATCTTCCAATCTGAGATCTAAATTAAATATTTTTTTCATAAAAATAAAATTTGTCTAAAATATGATACATGGTAATTAATTAATTACTTTTCACAGATATCTGAGACAACTTGGCCCCATTTGAATGAACTTGAATTTAGAACAGCCATTTTTGCGATTCTTCTGAATCTTGCTAATGAATCTTCATTTTCAGCAGGAGGAACAGTTAGTATTTGATCTATTTCTTCTTCAGCAGCAACAGGAGCAACATGGAAATCCTTCATCAATTGACGTTCCCATATTTTCATTTTTTTACCGAGAATTGCTAAATAAAATATATGTATATTAAAAAAAATGGACATTAATTTCATGACTTTAAAAAAATATATATATAAAATATTATATATATTTATACATGAAAAGTAATATGTAATACACATTTCTTAGTATTGTAATCATGCTAATAGGGTAATGACCTTTATTTTTGGTATCTACAGATGAGACATCCATGCCATTAAGACGAAGAACTTCAAGGAGTTGACATTTTAATGCAGATATTTCTCCCTTGATTTCATTAACATCATCTTCAGTTACTGGATTCTCTTCTGCTTGTCGTTGTTTTGCAGAAACATAACGCCAAACCAAAGACCGTATAACAACTGAATGACGATAATCTCGCTCTTTTTCTTGACGTTCCTTTTTCTAAATTATAAAAATTATTTTAATATATTAACTATATATGAAAATTCAAATGTATGCAATATTATTAGAATTATAAAATGGGTAGGAAATTTTACCCAACTAGAAGATGGAATATTAATTAAAAGTTGGGAAATTCTAATGGAAAAACAACCAATTACTAGACGAATATTTACCAAATACTGAGCACCAAATTTAGGTGCCTGTATTAAAGTTCGCCTAATAATGAAGGTAGGAATACAGACATTCGTGAAATGCCGAATGTACGCTAACCACCGAACGTGCACTGAACATTCTCATTAGTCTTGTGCTTACCAAACTGTGATTTACATATGTTACGTATTGCTAATTAACTTATATTAATAAATAAATTCAGTACAATTCTTATTAAATATATTTATTATTATGAATTATTACTTAAATTAATTGCTTATACCTAACCTAACTTGTACAAGCACCACCGAATATTCTCAAATATTCGTCTTGTGCTCGCTTTAATAGCGAACTAGCGAGCACCCCAATGTTTGTGCTCGGCATATACCAAACGCAGGGCAAGCAACCCATCCACACCATAGGTGTTTTCCAAATGTTTTGCTTAATATTTGGCAAACACCACATGTGTGGATCCGGCTTAAAATCTATATATGAAAGAGAGTGAGAGAGAATAGAATTTAGTTAAAGAATTTTTGAATAAGGAAGGGTGGAAGAATGTGTTTTTTTTTAATCCAGTAGTGCCAGAGAGATGAATATATAGAGAATTTAGAAAATAGAAAGAGTAAATATTTGAGCCGATTATATTTTAGGCTTCCAGGATTTTCGTAATCTATATAGATATTATGTTATTTGAATCATTTAATTTCAATCTTTGCTTTTAAAGGAAACAATATTTTAATTTGAAAAATGATTCCATGTTATAAATTTGGTGTTTATCTAATTGCTATCAACTTAGATTAGATGTGAGTGTTTCTTCCCATTAGAAAATATGATAATATAATTAAGGTAAAAGTTACTTTAACATTTTCGTAATCTATATTATATCTATTTATATTTATTGTTATAAACTCTTTATTCTAGCCTTTTATTAATGATCATGAATAACCTCATCATCGTCGTCTGAATAGAAGATATATCTGAATTTTCACAAATGAATTCTTAAAATAATGTAGATATACAATATTAAATTAACACTGACTTTCTATTTATTTATGGTTTTTGTTTGTATATTTTTAAAAATTGATTGTGTACTAAAATCTATATTATTCAAACAAATTATTTCTCAAAAGTTGATAGAAAACTACAAATTTTGAATAATTCCCGTATACCAAATTTCATTATTCTAGCTCAAACCGTTTGTGCGTAATCTTGTCTACATACATACATACACACACACACACACACACACATACAGACAGACAGACATTTATCTCAACCTTAGTGAAAATAACTCAGGGACCTTCAAAACGCATAAAATTATCAAAATCTCGACATCGAAAATTTCCATGATCGCAATACTGACGAGATAGTAGAAATTAAACGTTTTTTATCATCTCCAAAACTAATTTTTGAATATTAATATAAATATTGTAAAACCTTTTCAACTATTTAAGTTTGACATAATAATATAAAATTCTAAAGATGTTAAATAAATCACTCAAGTTTAAAATGTTCAGCTGTTGTGGTTAAAGATATATTTTTATGTAATATTTTATTATTGGCAATTAAGGAAAAATATTAAATATATATATTAATTAGACACTTTCAATGTGGACAATATTCAAACTAATAAAATAATTCTGTTCTTAAAATAAATAAAAAAAAATATTTATATAATCAAAAATTACTTTAGAAGACATTCTCCTCAGTTTATCTTTTTTACGTAGTCCTAAAGATTTTAATATTAATTTTGGTGTTGGCAAGATATTAAAAGGTGATGGAAGTGTCGCTGATTCTTCAAAATAACTCATCCATAAACGTGTTCGTGCAAATTTCCATTCCGTATCTGAATGTTCCTTTAAAAAAAATAATGAATAGTTTAATAAATTTTGTGCAAATTAATTAAATCTAAATCAAATAAATGCCTACATCAATTAAAGAATAAGAATTGGACATCATAGCAATTAGTAGATTAAGTAGGACGATTACATTTATCACTGAATATGAACCAAACATTAAAAGACCCCAAAATCGTGTATAAGTTTTAATTCCAGATAATTCAAAACTATCAATTCCAACTCCACCAAAACTTGCCCAAAATAGAGATTGTGATGATTCGAATAAACTGAAAAATAATATTAAAAATTAATTAATTAAAAATTATAGCAAATATTAAAAATTTCAGTTATATATTAAAATAATAAAAAACAAAATTATTCATGAATCTCAAAATAATAAAAATGATATTAAATAATATTTATTTTTAAAATTTTTATAATTTTTGCTGAGAAATATAAAAATTTGAAAATTCTTAACCAGGCAATATTATAAGGTTTTTCAGAAAGTAATTTCATTTTTTTTTGTAAAACTATCTAATGAATAAATTTGTTTCGTATAATGAATAAATATTTGGTGGCAAAAAACTGATCCAGATGATTTTTAATCTCTTCATTTGAAAGGCTTTATCGTCCAAAAAATCAACTAATGCCTTTTTCGGGCCTTTGACAGTTTCAACCAGCCTTTAAGTAAGTTGTGCTTCTTCGACATCAAAATTGCCGGATCAAAATTTTGCAAACTAGTTCTGCTATTGGCGTATCGTCAAAACATCTTCTTACACATACGGTAATTTATTTTTAGCTTTAACAGCATTTTTATCTTTTCTATAGGAAAAAAGTAAAATATGACAAAAATGCTGCTTATTGGTCTCATATTTAAAATCATAAATCATAAAGCATAGATTAAATTGAACTTTTTCACACACACAGCAAATCATCTCCCCAAACAGTTAATGATTATGCATGCGGTTTAAGTGTGAAGTTGTGTTCGAAAAAAAATAATTAAATCCTCTGGCGGAAAAAACGAAATTATTTCCCCGCAAACTAATAATACCAAATATTTAGAAACTTTTTATAATTTTCGAAAGAAAGGCGAAGCAATACCCTTTAAAAGCCAAAACTCGATAAATAAATAAAAAAAAAAAAACTAAAAAATAAAAAATAAAAAAATTTCATTGCCTACGAGTGCAGGTCCGTGACTTTTTGAATGGAACACAGGTTTTTGGATAATTTTTTTTTTTTTTCAACGTAGTCTGAGCTCGAATAACTTCGTCCATCGTTTCTCCAATTTTTTTATCGCTTCCAACAAATAAGATTTGTCGAGGACGTCAAAATAGATTTGTTTGTGAGATGATTCATCATTGGAGTCAAATCTCTTTCCACCGAGCCATTTCTTTAAGTTTGAAAACAAGAAATAGTAACTCGGGGCTAAATATGGAGAATAGGGCGGTTTAGGAAGCAATTTATATCCTAATTCATGGATTTTCATGGGAATTCACTTTTTTCATTTTCTTATCAAATCACGTCTGCTATTAATGGAGGTCAAACAAAAACTAAAAGACCCATCAAATTTCGACAGGAGTCACCTGATTGTTGCCTGCTGACAGGGGCAGTGTTGCCATTTCATTTAAGAGACGGGAAATTCAAAGTCACGAACTTATTGGCCTACTATATATATATATATATATATATATATATATGAAAGTATATCTTTTATAAATTATTAACTATATTATAAATAAATTTAACCAATATTCAAAATTTCAACAAATATCATTATTAAAATTAAAAAATTATAATATTTACATACTTGGCAAATCGCCTCCATTTCATGCATGCATCGCTATTGTTTTCCCAATCAGGGTGACCTCCAGGAAGATGATAACATTTTAAACGTTCCTGCTCAGAAAAATACCATAACAACTGATTTAATCCTAAAAGTTGAAAATTATATTTAAACGTAAATAGAATATAATATAAAATTATTTTCTAAATTAACTTACCACATGCAAAGGCAAATAATACCAAAGAATAAATGAAAAAAAACTTTACAATATCAATCACCATTCGACCCAAAGATATTTGAAGTGGACCGAGGTGAGGGTCTATCGAAAACATATGTACTAATTTGAGTGCGCTAAAAATGATTTTGTTATAAATTATAATTGATTAATATAGTAACAATTATAAATGAACTAGCAATTTTTTCTCTAGAATTTTTTTTACCCACTCCTCAAAACAAATCAATAATAATTATTTGTATAAAAGGGAATGTAAAAGTTTGAAAGTAGGGGGGAGTGTCCTGAAGTTAATAATTTTTTTAAATAATTTTTTTTTGAAGATTATATTTTAAAGCATTTTAATAACTTTAATATCTAAATCCTTATCCTTATTTATTCTTGTTCTTCTCATTCCTTTTTTATTTTTTCTTTGCTTTCTAAATTCTTCAATTGTTTTTTTTCCCAAACCAACCACTAGTTGTAAATACGTATGTATTATGTATTTATGTAATCTAGGAAGACATTTTATTATTGTCCTAACTGAGGGAAGATGTCAAAATTATTTGGAAAATAAAAAATAAAATAAAATTTAATAACTCTTTTTATAAAATTTAGATATACTTTGCCATTTTTAGTTGAAATTCTTTTATAAAAAAAAAAATTAAAAAACTTTTGTACAATAGGATTGTTCAAATCCTATTGTACAAAAACGACTGCAAAACTATCAAAAAATTAATCCGCAGCTTTTAGGGAACACAAGCCAAGAATTTCTATTGAAGTTAGAAATTTTCATTTATATTAAATTTAGAATATAAATAATAAATATAAGAATATAAATAATATATACGTATGTCCAAGATGCCATATTTTTGTAAACGAATTACCTAAAAATATTAGCAGCTGCGAAAAGACCTTCTGCAATCAGTTGAGGATCAAAGGCGTCCCACTGTTCTCTTGGTATATAAGCTGTTAAAGGATCTATTTTTATTTGAGAGTTTTGTTGAAAATAAGCGGCAAGACGCATTATAAGTACTGCTATATATAAAAAATTTCTAGTAAAATCAATGAAATTCCACATATTTCTTAAATATTTTTTGATCCCTTCGCTAAATATTTCCATTGTCTCTTCCCAAATAAATCCTAGAGAAAAAAAATTATGAAATAGTATTAAAGAAGTTTTTTATTTAAAGAAATATTTATATATCTACAATATAATCGATAATATACTTTTTGTGTATAATATTCTTGCTCTTTTTCTTAAATTTTTACCGACCAACGATAGTAAGGGAGGTATTGTTTTCACACCAAATTTCACATGTGGAGATTTTTACATATCTCCACGAATCATGCATTTTCTTAACAGAAAAAAGTATATAGAACCAAATATTTTTACAAGTAAATTTGAATATATTTTTCATCTTGAAGTGAAAATCAAGTTATTTTAATTAATTTGTACCATTTTAGTTTATAATAATAAATTGTATAAATTTGTTAAAGGGTCGAGCGATAGCTCGGTGTTATAGATACTATAGTCTTGTCTTACATAGATACATAACTGTATGTGTAAAATTGTATAAATTATATCGTTATTACTAAAATAATTATTTCCCTTTGAAATCAAATTAACATTTTTAGATCGAAGAATTAATTTTCCCTACTATTATATATGAACTTTAATTTTTATATACGATTTTTATTTATAAATTAAATTATTTTATTTAAATTGAGTAATTAAAATAAAAATAAAAATAAGGATAGTGGAATTTAGTAATTTTCATTGACAATATTTTTTCTTAATATATTTCTGTTTATTTTTTTATATTGAAAAAATGTATAGTGGACTTATAAATAGCAAAGAAGAAATATTCAAATATTACCCTAATAATTTAATAAATATAAGATCAAATAATTGTATTGAATTAAAATAAAAATTTATAGAATCAATTTAAAAATTGAAATGATATAGAATATTAGAAATTAAATTAAAAATTTATATATTATAATAATTCTTTGTGTGGGAATTTCTAGAATTAATATTAAATTTATATTCATTGTCAAGCAGACATGAACACTCATGGACAGGTACAATGATATGAAATGGTATGAAAAAATTAAATGATATTTTCTGTTAAGAATAGATGGAGGGATTATTTGGAAAATATATATATATATATATTAAATTATAAATAATAAATAATAGAACAGAAACACACCATATCGGTGGGCTCAACAGAAATCAATTTTGAAGAAGCCATGGAGATATTTAAAAAGAAATCACAGGCATTAGGTGAGATATAAAGAAATTTATTTTTCCAAATTTTAATACAAATAATCAATCATATGTAAATTTAATCTAATCAAAAACATACCTGTTAAAAAGGGGGCCAAGTACCTATCGGCTATTTGTTTGCCTAAAAAAGGGATCAAATCCATCCCAATGCCAAGTTTAGATGCACTTTAAAATCAATCATAATCATTTTCATCAACAGCCTGATCCACTGGTAAACAAACATTTGGAATTCCCAAGAATCGCCACCACACCCAGTCCTCCGCCTCCTGCATCCAGGCACGCCACTTTATTCGCGTCAACGGTCCATCTGGCCGAAATTCACTTTACCATACACCCAACTTAGAAATTTGAACTTAGAAGGTTAATTTATATATTTAAATAATAAATATAATTATACAATTATTCTAGTGTTATGTACAGCACGAAAACCTGCCAAGTTCAAATTTCTAAGTATTATAATTTTAGATATTTTAAACCATATACCTACGTATTTTAACAACTATACCATATTTTAAGTTGGGGGTATGGTAAAGTGAATTTACATTAAAACATATTCATTGAAGAAGCTGATAATATCTTTTTGATAATCATTTTATTTATTGATATAAAATTTAATATTTAAAATTATAACACTTTTATTCAGGATTGTTACAAGATATAGAAATATATTCAATTATATATTAACCCTTAAGGGGATGAATGGGACGTTACCCCTTCTCTAAGTGCCAATAAAAAAATCAGTAAATCATTTCAAACAATTTTACAATGATCTTTGTGTGTAAGTGGAAAGATTGGCATTAATTGGTTACCTAGTATTAGTGAATTATTATAATTTTAATGGAAAATTCACTTGCACTTTTGCTGTAGACAGAGCGTCGCCCGCCCGGTGTGCTACGCCATGCGCACTCACACGACTGAACGTTTGTTTACTAGGCTAGGAGCCCCTGGCATATATGCAACCAGCATTACCAGCCACCCAATTTTAAACTTAGAATATTTAAATGTTTAAATGTTTAAAAACAGATTTTGCTTATTTTATTATTCAATTTATTAATAATAAATTTAATAAAATAATTAAATAAAAAAATAAAATAAAATAAAAATAATAATTTGAACTGTGGGATTTTAAAGTATTATTTTAACAGCCAAATGATGTTAAACCAATGGGAAAACCAACGTAGACAAACTGACAAATAAATGAATTTAATAATAAAATTAAATTTATAAAGGACTTGAAGAATGTAGTTTTAATTCAATACTTGCAATTTACCTACCACGTTTTCATATTTTTTTCCCTCTAAACTGACCGTAAAAATAAAGATATAAGTTTGATAGTTTTCACATGATTAAAAATTGAATAAAACTGCTATAGATATAATTTCAGCTTGATCGAATCGCTGAATTAATTTTATAAATATTTTAACATATTGACTGCCAATCACCCCCCAGCACGTGGCGTGGTGTCATCTACAAAGTATTAATTTTTTAAATTTTTAAATTTTGACTTAAAAATGAAGGTAAAGGTTTTAAATATCAATTTAATATATTATTATGTTAATTAATTTAATTGAATAACAATACTATACTATAAATTAAATTTTTTTAAATTAATTAATTAATTATAATTCACGAACAAATATACTTAATTTATAATTTAATTAATTAAATTTAATTTAAATATTTAATATGTTAATTAATCCAATTCAAATTTGCGAGATAGTCGAGTGGAGACACTCCAGATTTTTTTGTTTTTTGTTTTACCTTCTATTACTTTCGTTAATTTTTGGTGGTAAATAAAATAACATAAATCATAAATATATAAAGGTTTTTGTTTGTACATTACTCAGAATTTAAAATTTTTTTGCATTTTTCACGTTTTATGATCTCTAGAAACCAAAAATGACTTTAAAATTTTTCATGTCTATCTGTTCGGAAAATTGTCACATAGACCCGAAATTGGCTCAACCGATGAAATTACATCACAATATTCTTATCTACCTCTATTTGAACATAAGCTATAAATTATATCAATATCTGATCAAAAAACGTAGAAATTAATTTTTAGAAAGTTATATAATACTCAAAGTTGTTCATTCAAAGCGTTTCGTGGCTCAGTGAAGTCGATTCATTTCCGACAATGAATATAAAATTAATAATTCCATACAAAGAAATATTATAAAATTTAAATATTGATTTTAATTTATAATATTCAAATATCATTTCAATTATTTAATTTATTCTAAAAGTTCTCATTTTAATTAATTTAATGAATTGAACTGGGGTCCTCAATAATACAAACAAACAATTTTAGCTAGCATAATAAGATTAATCCAAATAATATCGTCTATTTCTATTCGACACTATTTTCAATTATGAAATGAACAGTCAGTAGAGTGTAAAAAAATTGTAATTGAACACCGCCGTTTTTTAAAATAATTAAATTATTTTATAGATTATAAAATAAAAATTATTGTATTAACATTAAAAATATTGAAATAAAAAATAATAGTTTGATTTAATAAACTAAAATATTATAAACATTTTTAGTGAAAATTTCTCAGGGAGGTAGGGAGCCCAATTCATTTAACCATCCATGTTACATAAGGCAAAATAATAACACTCCCTTTTTTAAAATTTAAAATAGAGGGAGAGAAAGAGTTTCAATTATATTCGAATAGTCGATATATTCTATATATCAGTATTGTTTTTTCTGAATTTAATACCAAGTTGATTTTCAAAATTTTCTATTCTTTATGCATATGATTGATTACATGTGTTAAAATTTAAACAAATTCAAATATTCTAATTTTTAAATTTATATATAATTTAATATTATTTTTTCGAGACTAATGGCAAATACCGGTGACCCTAATCAGAGCAAGAGAAGACTCCTTAAGGTAGCGGCCCAGTTGTTATATGGATCGGAGATTTGGGCTTTACAACTATATTTTAAGTGAAAAAATGATTTCTTGGTTATATAAAAATCAAAATATTATTCTTTATAACTTTATTATACAGAAAAGTAGGCGTGTTAATATAAAATATATACCTGGGACACCGAACTATTACTCGACCCTTTAACCAATTTATACAATTAAATTAATTAAAAAAAGGCGGGAGTCAAATTTCAATATGAGTGTCATTTGTCCATATATAAATTAATAATAAATAATATTAATAAATATTAAATTTAATAAAAGAACAATGAATAAATAAATATAAAATAGTAATTTATTAAAAAATAAATATGAAAATAGATAAAAAAAAAATAACAAATTTATTATTTTTAAATATCGATGCTTGAGTCAAGCTTCGACCCTTCGAACTCCACTCGTCAAAAAGTCTTTCTAACCACTGGACCAATATATTAAGATAATAAAAATGACATTTTTTTACTATCTATTCAAGCCAATTACTAAACCGTATTTGTTTTTGTTTATTTTTTTTTTTGAGAGAGATTAATAAATATATATATATATATATATTTTATTAAAAATAAATATTTTTAATTTTATTTCGAAATTAAATAATAAATTTTAAAATATTTTAAATAAAAAAAAAAATATTAATACAATTTCAGTTAAAAAATAAAAATGGATGTCATGTGACGTCACCCATATATAATTTTAAATTAAGAAATAAATAATGAAAATGTACTTTTCCTGAGATGTGATCAATAAAACTCAATTTTTCTTTATAAATACTATATCTAGTGTGAATTTGAAAAAAATCGTTAGAGCGGTTTTTGAGAACCCATGGCTAAACAAACAAAGATAGAAACAAACAATTTTAGCTAGCATAATAAGATAAGATTTGAATATTTCTTCTTTTCTATTTAAATTTTATCTATGTCTAATAAAAAATATTTTTTTTAGTATTTTATAAAGTTTAAAATATTTTCAATGCGTAAATTAAAATGATGAAATAAAATTGTCTTTGTTTTTAGTTTAATTATTCAATTATTAATTACTATTATATTTTAAGTGCAAAAATTATTTATAATTTATATAAAAATTAAAATATGATTTTTAGACAAATAATAGAATGGAGTTGTTTTTCTTTTTAAAATTTTAATTTTTTTTTCTTTCTTTTTAATTTTTTAATTTTTTTATTTTAAATCCAAATGATAATATTGTTTAATGGGTTTCCTTTTATGTTTATCTTTAATAACTTCTCTTTTTACCGACCGACTATAGTAAGGGAGGTATTGTTTGATATAATTTTAATAAAAAATAACATTAAATTGTATATATAAATCAGTCAGATGCAAATGAAATTGAAAATTTTGAAAATCAACTTATTATTAAATTCAGAAATATGAGTAGGTACGAAGAGTGCCGAAGATGGTTTCAAATAATTAATTTTATAAATAAATATTAATAAATATAAATAATTTTATAAATAAATATTAGCACAAATATATTTAAAATAATCTAAAAAAATTTTTTCCTAAGTAATTTTATTTTTAATAGCAATATAATATATAAAGTTATTATTAAAGTTTTTTTGATGTTATGGTCACTGAAATTAAAATTTGTTAAAAATTGTTTTCCATTAAAAAATATTTTTTTTTTAAGAGAATCGAAGCCTTAAAAACTAAGAATCTTAACGTTCCATTTACTTGAATTCAATTTCAGATGGGTTCTTGCAATTAAGTAAATTGGTAAACTTTACTCTCTTAAGTTTATTTTATTTAATCAAATTTAAATTCCGCATTGATTAAATCACATCCGAATCCGTTCCATTAAACGAATAAAAGACAAAAGTTAATCTTTTTAAAATTTTTAATTAATAAATAATATTCTTTAAAAAAATAATAGTTTATTGATGCTTAAATTCAAAGAGAGAACATAATAAATTATAATATTAATTAGAACTTTTTATTATATACATTATCTATTGAGACTGTCTTCTCTTGCTAACTGACAAAAAATATATTGTATATCACAATATTTTTCTAGAAATAAGTAAATATATATAATTAACTTTAAACAGATACCATTGTATGTGTTTTATAAAGAAAATTTAAAAATATGTATAACATAAAATTATTTTGATATAGTTTTTTTTCATAAATTTGAATAACATCTTACATCTATTTCTTTCTACCTAACTTTCAGAAATAATGAATTTTTCTAAGATCATTTTTATACTTATATTATTATTCTTTTTTGGTTCTAACTATTATATCTATTATATTAATTTTATTTCAATATTTTTCATTATTATTATTCGCAATATAATTTGTAATTCATATTTTTCCACTTTTAAACATCCTAAAAACAATTTTCTTAAAATGATGATAAATATTAGTTTCCAAACATATAATATTTATATATTATTTAACTAATATATATGTTATTTATAGTTAACTTACCAAAAACATAAATGAGCACAATCCATTCCAAAGGAGATGGACCGTTTCCTCTAGGTTTTGCTAAAAATTCATCTAGTTTTCGACGCATACTCTCAGTACCAAAAAGATGTATCACTTGAATTTCAGCACGTTGCGACACCAAAATCAGAATCACTAAAACATGTAAAAATTAAATTAAAAAAATTTTCCAATTCATATTTAATAGGGCTTGCATGTATTTTGATCAGCGGCATTTATTGGTTAAGATGAGTAGTATCAAACAAATTAATCTCACTATTAAATTCGTTTAAAATCTAACATCTGAATCTGAACTAATTGAACGGCGTATTATTGCAACAAACACCAGCAATAAGGAGTAACAGACGCAAAGCCATCCTCTAGGCCACATGTTGTAAGGGTTTAGAAGGACAGACTGTTGCAGCTCGAATGGGAAGTTCTGCCGCACCGATCACACTCACCAGACAAAGCGCCTTCTGATCTTGTTCAGATCAATGCAGCATATCTTGGCTTGCACACTTTTGAAATGCTGAAGAAATGGATCGTTGATTGGATCGCTGCCAAACCAATATACAGTGATGCCTCGCATAACGAACGCCTCGCACAACGAACCATAATGAATTAGATTTCATGATTCATACAACGAACTTCGTTTCACACAACGAACTCGCCCGAGCTTCCACAATCGCTGCCGTTGTATTGCATCCCCTTGCGTTTCACAAACGAACTTTTCGCATAACTTGCTCCTGGAACGAATTAAGTTCGTTGTGTGAGGCACCACTGTAGTTCTTTCGACACGGTATCGCCATATTACAAGAAAGATGGGTAAAAATTGTAGAAAATGATGGAAGATATTTTGATTAATATATAGTGTGCCAATTTTTCTGAATTAATGATTAAAATGATCAGATACATGCAAGGACCTAATAGATACATTTGCAATTTAATCCAAATGAGGTCATAAATGTATATTTCATAATAAATTTATTCCACATTTTATCATTAGTTTGTTTTCGTGTAGAAAAGGTAATTTTCCAATTGGTTTCTAGATAAGTAAATTTCTCGTCAATCTTTCTTCTGCAAAATGACATGTCCATCGCAACCTCCTTATTTTATTATTCCAATTTTAATATTTATATATTTAATAATAAATAGATAGATGTTTAAATGACCTTCATATACACATATATCGTGTATTTATATAGTATATATATGTAGTGGTATTTTACAGCCTTGTGTCCGTCTACCCCCCCCCCTCACCGCCATTTTTTCCTGTTTTGAGTGCTTGTTTCTGTATAGCTTTGATTATGTCTTAACCTATAAATAACATCCATAATTTAAATGAAACAGAATGAAACAAATTGTATTTCTATATAATTTCATTTATTAAAAATATTCGTGTTAATTTTAAATAATTTTTAAGTATCTTATTTACTGAAATTTAAAAAGATTATATATAATAATATATAGTTTACATATATGATTGACGAGACAACTAATGTGAAAGTTTTTTTAATAATCGATTTCAATTTACGAGTGCCATCTTCATCAAGCATTGTTTCGCTATTATTTCACTAACTTTGTTTGACATGATATCATAAGATACTTACATAAGAAGAAAAGATAAGATGATGCGTGAATAAGAAACTTCATAAATGGTTTTCTCATCAGTTTGCCAGTTTTGGTATTCGGTGCAATCATATAAAGCATACAATAAAATGGAAACAAAACAGCCACTCGAGAAATTTCTAACAATTTTTGTATGATTGGTTTACGTCGAAATCCAGGGAGACCCTCATACCAGATGGAAGCTAATAATTGTTGAATATTCGGATGAGCTACAAACTGAATTGAAAAAAACAAACAAAACAAATTGATTTTTGATGAGGACTTATGCTGAAGAGAAGGAGAATTGATGAAAACTAGAATTGATGATTTGAAATTCTATTAGTAGTTAATTTCTCTAGTAGTTTTAGAAATCCGAGAGAATGAGAGCTTCTAAGTTCATTGAGTTTGATAAACTAAATATTTTGAAAAAAGTTAATCTTAAAAATTATTTTTTTTTGAAATGAAACCATCATTTCAATCATATTTTATTTAAATGTGTGATATTTAAACATTTTAACGAGACCTAATAAAATTAGAGCCATGTTGTATATACAAATTTAAACAGTTAAAATTTTTTCACAGTAATTTGAGTAAATAAAAATTCATAATGTTATTTATTAAATAATTTCTAATTTTTTGTCTGGACTGGTCTCTTTAGTGCCATTTCAATATTTTTACAATTTTTATTTATTCAACAATTTTTTTATTTTTTCAAAATACAAATAATGAAACTCTCAATGTCTTTATTTATTTTTCCTATCTAATTTTCAATCCTTTGATTTTAATCGTTAGAAAGAATTGAAACTGGAAAAGTATATAACGAAAAATCCAATAGCTACCTTTTTTTGTTTATAATTAATTGCAAGAACTAAACGTGTTAATTTCATATGTTCTCCTTCTTCAAAAACTGGATTATCTGGATCGTGATTCAATATAATAGCCAGTTCTTGAGAACTTCGAGATTGATGTAATAAATCGACAGCAAATTGTTGACATTGTCTTCGCAACTCCTAAATTAGAAATTACATTAATCTTTAAAGAGAATATCCAAAATTGTTGAAGAATTAAAGAAAAATAGAAGGGGGTTATTCAATAGATAAGAAGTGGCGTAGCGTGATCTATTATGTTGGGGGGTAGGGGGGGCCGGAGGTCTGCCCCGGAAAAATTTTTGACAAAATAAATTATTTATTTATTCATAATGTTTAGACTATACTTATACGTAATTTAAAGATATTTTTTTTATTTCTGAGTTCTCAGTTACAAAACTAATCACTTTTAAATTTATTTTTTGCACAATGTTTAGGGGGGGGGGGTACGTGCCCCTCAGGCCCGACACCTATGAGGAGTATATTTCTTTCATCAAAAATCATAAAAAATAACAATTTAGACAATAAGAATTGGTTTTTAGAGTATGATATAACATTTTTCTATTTTTGATTTACTACCATTTCGAAGTCGGAGTCCTAGAAATCATGTAATGGTAATAAAAATGGAATTGAAGACCTACCATATACTCACTCTTACATTCTTGTTCTGCAAATGCCATCGTTCGTAATTCCCAACTAAGCTGAAACGCTGTCAAAATTGGATCATTACTACTTAAAGCTATCAATGAAGGACTAGCAAGTGCTCGGTATTCGTTTACTCGAGACATTGAATGTCTTAAAGAATCCTCTTGAGAATCACGAATACATGCATCACAGCTACACCTAAAATATATAATAATATTATCTTTGTATTTTGTTTAAAAATTTATCTGATTAATCAATGTTTTTTAATCGAATTGATTTTATTTTAATGATTTATATAATTTTAAATCATTAGTGATTTTATTTTACACTATAACGCTTGGTCATAATTTATTACTTGATATCATGAGGCATTGGTAAAGTTGCACCACGGTCAAGAAGAATTTTAAGAATTTCATAATTATTCTTATGAGCAGCTAAAATAAGTGGAGTGATATCAGGCGTGAATGTAGCTGTACTCCACTCAACTTTTTCCCAACTCTGGAAGAGAAAAAATATATTAAATGTTTTTAAATATAATATGATCATAATGAAATGTAATCTTAAAAGTGTTTCGTTTACAGATATTATAAAACATTTTTATTAAATTAATATTATTATTATTATTATTATTATTATTACTTTTAAAATTGAAATAATTGATTAATTGATAGAAATGTGAACTCTATATTAAATATATTTTCTATCTCTCTATCTCTATGGCTTTACGGAACTTGAAAGTTCTTGGCCGCAGCAACCACATTTCTCCAAGTGTCCCTATCCTGAGCCATAACCATCCAATCCCTACCCTCTCCGATCACTCTCACGTCTCTTCCTACATGGTCACCCAGCGCGTCCTTGTTCTCCCCACCGGACGTTTCCTAATCCGATTCCCCCCAATATATTTTTCGCAATTCTTTCCTCTCCTATTCTAGTAACAAGCACTGCCCATCGCAGGCTTCTCGGTTTTATAACCCTGACTATATCTGGAGATGCATAGAGGTCATCCAATTCTTCGTAATCCAATCTCCGCCATTCCCCGGTGACCTTATCTTTCTTTGGCCCATAAATGCTGCAAAGAATTCTATTCTCCAATACTCTAAATCTACAGTCGTTTCCCAGGGTCATAGACCATGTCGCACAGCCAGACACAACAGACAAAATAATTATTTTATATATTTTAATTTTGATCCCCTTGGATAATAATTTTGATGTGGTAAGCCACTTTACTGCATGATAACAAGCGTTACCAGATTGCAACCTTGATTTAAATTCATCTCGAATATTATTATCCTTCGTGATTACAGAACCTAAGTATTTAAATTTTTCTACATTTTCAAACACGTAGTTCAGTATGTTTTATTAAATTATCTGAGTTAACGTTGGGGAGGGTTCACACCATAACCCAATAATCAAAAAATACAGATAAAGTTTAAAACCTGTGTTTGAGTGATATAAGTAGCTCTAAGATAGAGGTTTCAATCCAAAAATATTTCAATAAAATTTATTCATATTAAACAGCTAAATAAATTTTAACATTTTGATTAGATGCAATTTATCAGTGTTACAATAATCATATTGTATATTATTGTAAGACAAATATATTTTTTATTTTTATTGGTACCTAAGGTCATTTGGAATAACCATCGAGTTTATGATTTTAAATTTTTTAAAAAAGATTCATAAACTAAGTGTACTTTGAAAGATAAGATAGAATTCAAGTTCAGCAGGATTCAGAGTATTTCATTGAGGTAAGCCTATTCTTGGTGAATACAATTTAATTGAAAAATAAATAAAAAAAGTTCAGAATTCATTCATATTTGTTATTATCTATTGATTTACATTAAATTAGATTGTCCGATACATATTTATTTATTAAACATAAAAAAGGATAAAAACGAAAATGGATGAGGATATTTTTAATTACAAATGAAACAATATAAAATAAAAAATAAATTATAAAATGTAATAACATATCGTCAATTTATTGACATATTAGAAATCTCAAGTATTATTATATAATCTATAATTGATTTTTCTACGAAATTATGTCATTCTTTATTTTAATTGCCAATGGTATTTCTTATCACAACTTTTAATATTTTTTTTCCTTATTATTTATTGCTCGGAATAGAAACATTTATATATATATATATAAATTTTGAATTTATACTTTCATTATTGTATGTCAATTTCTCACCTAACTTTTTTCTGAAAAACTAACATGGCATTCAATATTTATTTTACTTTTGCTTTTGGCGCCATTTTACTAAGTGTTGTAAGTATTATTGTACTTTGTTTTGTATTTTTATTATCATAAACTAAAAACTAAAGAATTATTATAATATATTGAATACGATAAATATCTTTAAAATTGAATAAAAAGTTTATTATTATGTTTTTTCGAATTATAATGATTAAAAAAAAAAAATTTCAAAAAACTCTTAAATATTGTTCTTTACATGATATCTTTGATTATTAGTTTTCTTTATTATTTATAATATTGATTTTAAAGAACATTATTTCTTCATTTTCTTAATTATCAAGATACGACTCTCTAAAATGTGCTCAGATTATAAATAATTAAAAAAAATTGAATTTCTGATATTCAAATTTTAATTTTAAATTTTAAATTTTAAATTATGATTTAAGTGATATAATTTTTTTTTTTTTTTTGAATTTAAATTTTTGTTGTTTTTACATAAAAGAAATATAATTTAAATAATTAATTCCTTTATTTAATTAAATAATTTATAATTTAGGTGAAATATTCAACACTCCACTGTTACATAATTTTTATTTTAAAATTGCCCTAAAGAAAATATCTTTTTTTTTAAAATCATTTTAAATTTTAAAAATTATATTTTAAATAATTTATATTATTAATTATACACTTATTGTATTTTATATTAAAATTTATGTTATATTTTCATTAAAATTATTTAAAAATTATATGATTTGTATAAATTAATTTCTTAGGGCTTATGTGTGGTAGTCTAAAACATTAAAAAATGCAGAAAGTGGAATTTTTATTTATTTATTTTTGATCTCAAAAAAAAAAAAAATAAACATAAAAATAAAAAAAAAAAATAAAATAAAAAATAAAAATAATTGATGTTTTATTTTTTTAAATAAATAGGGGCATTCTCAACTTTGTAATGAAATTTTTTGGCCTGATTTAGTTGAAAAGTGCTTGCCCGAAACAACAAGATGTAAGTTTCTAACTACACCAATTTACTATGCTATACTTTTGATGTTTCTTTTTCTTTTCGAGAAATTAAATTTTTTTATATTTTGATTTAAATTTAAATGGTCCAGAAATGATTATCTTTGTTGTTTTGTGATTTTGAATTTTTTTATTTTTTAATTAAAAAAAAACAATTAATGATTTTAATTATCTTACTTTTTGGGTTCCACCTTTTATTAACATCTTTTTTTTAACATTTCTAATAAGTAACGGCTGGAAATTTGAAGATTTTTTCTGAAGCACCCGTATCAATGCTTGTCTAATTTTCAGGGGAGGGGACAATAAAATTTTATGATTTACAATAAATTATTTAAAAACTCATTTATTTCTTAAATCTAAATATCAATCTTTCAATCTTCAAATATTTCTTAGAAAAATCAATGAAATAATATATTACTAATATAAATCATTAATATCAATAATAATCCTAAGAAAATTAGTATAAAATTAATAAATGTATAGTATTATTTTTTATTTTGTAATACATTGCTACATTTTTCAGTTGAATTAATTATTTCTTCTATGAACAATAAATTTTCCATAAATATGAATGTAAGTAAATTTTTATTTCTTCTACTTTATTTAATGTTATTATTATTTAAATTGTTTTCTCTTAAATACCAAATTTTAAGATGATATTTAATAGTAAGTATAGAAGTTTTCAATTTTGAAATGTCCATTAATTTCATTATGTCTTTTTGAATTATTAATTTTGTTTTAGTGTTTTATTGGATGTTTAGCAATTGAAAGTAATTTGGTAAAAATTATTATAAAATTATTTCTATTAATATTATTATTATCTTTAATAATTATCATTAATTTTGATTTGTTTTTAAAAGCTAAATAGTGATGGTTCATATACCCAAGAAAATGCTGATAAATATTTCGAAACTGTTTGCCACAATCAAGCAACGGAACATTTATTTGAAATAATCAAAAGTCATGGTATATTTTTTTTTTTTTTTGATGTTGGATAAATTCTATTTTTATTTTCATTTGATTAATTCTACGTATGAAAAATTAAATATCGAATTAAGTCTTTTTTTAAAAATTTTTATGTTACTATTTAATCATTATTATTACTACCTACTTATTTTCTATTTTTTTATTTTAAATTAAAATTAAAAAAAAATACATTAAATAGATTTAAATTAGAATATTAATTAATTTAATGATTTTCTTGAAATAAAGCAATTTTTCATAAATATATTTTTAAGATTTTTTTCATTGTTTTTTCATTTTTAGTTGGTGATTCAAGTGAAAAATGTGAATCAGGTGAAAAGTTAATTCCATTAGCTAACTTTCTAGTTTTTGGAAATTCATATTACTTTAAACGTAAATAATACGGTAATTTTTCGTAATATCGTAAATTAAAGGTAGAATTACATTATATAATGATATATAATTTCAATAATATTTTGAATAAAATAAAGTTATTTTTTCTTTTTAAATTTTTATTTGTTAAATTTTATTAGTTGAATTATATTAGTTAATTATTTATTGATTTTTTTTAATTTATCTTAAAAAAATGATTAAATAAAATTAATGGAACTTACATAAGGTTCATTTTCTTTATGTATTAATTCTTCATGTTCCAAGAGCAATTCAACAGCTTCTACAAATTCTGCATTGATTGCATGAAGGAGAGCATCCTTGGTTTCAACCCCCATAACAACTAACAGTTCAACCATTTCCAGATTTTCTCCGTCTATTGCTAATGTCAAAGCCCCTCGGCCTAATGGGTCGACACAGTTCATATTAATTGTATGATGTTTGAACGCCCGTTGAAGCATTCTGAACAAAAAAAAAATATATATATATATTAACTATGATAAACATTTAATATTCTTTTTTTAATTTTGTATATATATATAATATTATTATGAAAAATTATTTCTAGATTTTGTAGGTTTTATTATCAGATTTGAATCTTGACAATTTGGCACCCTTTATGGCAAAATTTTCAAGATATTTTTTTAGGAGAGAATTTTTAGGATTCTAGGTTAAGTATGTATAACCAGGTTACAATGTTGGGATTTTGGGTTGAATGGGTGATTAATTTTTGACTTACTGCGTTCTGAAGCTCTGAAGAATGCTCGACACTAGCACTACCACTAAAACACATCTGGTTCGTGCAACAGCCCGAGCTCAATATTTATAAAACAATTAATCGAAACTCTTATATAAATCGATTGTATTTAGGATATCTTGTATATAGTGTTTTTGCATGCACATTGCTAGCAAAACAGAGTTTTTTACTTTAATTTTATATCAAGTACATTTAATTATAAAAATAAAAATTTATTTACTTCTACTCATAGATGAATCTCTATTTAGGGAGGTAAAAATATATTTATTTATTATTTTTATAATTACTTTTTAAAAATTAATAATTATTTCGCCAAATTGTTGTTTTTCATTAAAAGTTTGAAGAAATTCTAATAAATAATCAAAAATATTTAAAAACAATTCCAATTATTTTTTGTCCTCCTTTCTTTTTGATCAACATGAAAATATGATAATTTAAAACATAATAATCTAATTTAATGAATACCTCCGAACATGGGGCAAATCACCCCGTTCCACTGCCAACATAAAACGTTTTTCTTCCAGTGTAAGAGGCTTGGGCAAATTTGACATATGAATAGGCCGTTTCAGGTTATCTGGCGGCTCCACATCCACAAGGACCTGAAATGAATTTTAAATAAAATCAAAAAAATAATAACTAAATAGAAATTTAATTAGAATATTTAACTTTCCAAATAATAAATATATAACACTTTAATATTATTTAATAATATTTAATTAATGAGAATCTATTATTGGTTTGTACTGATTACAACAAATAGGAGTTAAATCAAATGAATATTTAATTAATTAGTAATTCTGAATTTTTACTTACATCATTCTTTGCTTTTAGATCAGTCATTTTAATTTTTTAAAAAATCTCTCAATATTCTAGAAGCAAAAATTAAAAAGATTATTATTGTTATTATTATTATTATTATTTTGAAATATAATAATAAATAAATAAAAGAAACCTAACTATATATAAATTATATATAAACCTAATTATTATTATAATTATTATTTAAGCCTAAATAAAGAAATATTTTACAACTCTGGAAAAAATTTAAATATTTCAATATAATGAAATTATTATCAATGCATTAATAATTAAATAGGAAAGTTACATATGTTTTAATTATCAAAAATTTAAAATTTTTATTTTTTTCTAATATGAAAACAATTTACTTTTTTAATCAATTTTGTCCCCTGGAAGTTATATAACCCGTAGTGTAATATTCCATAACTTTGTTCTCCCCTAAATTAGTTAAATGATTAAAATAAATTTGATTTACTTAAATGTAATTATAATTTTAACTTTAGCTTAGTGGTCCTTGCCCGCTGAGGTCAAGAGATAACACAACGACAAGTTCAATTCTTTTTAAGGTTAGATCATTTTATTTCCTTAAATGCGAAGGCTTACTGGTCATTGAAATAAAATTAAAAGGCATACAAAATTAATATAAAACTAATTAATTAGTAATATAAAAGAATTTTTATAAACTAAGTTCTTTAACAACAAATAAATAAAATAAATAATGAAAAATATATAATTATTATTTAATTATGTAAAAATATTTTATTCAATAATTGAATTTAGAGAAAGTGATGTAATACAATTACAGAGTATCATTAATGGAAATTTGAAGAAGTCATAAAAGTGATATAAATCTTTTGCCCTATCCTATTCAATTAACTTTAATAGATTCAAATATAGTAAGTGAATTACACTAAAAATACCTACATATAAAAATATCATATTTTTAGACTTTTATTTTTAGACACAGGGCTAAATGGGCTATAGCCCTAGGGCGCAAGCCTTCTGGGGGCGGCATTTTTTATTAGTTTATATATTTTTACTAACCATTCTGTGTAATTTCTTATGAAAAGGGGCGCAAAATTTTAGGAGCCCATGGGCGCCGAAAATCTTAGGACGGCCCTGCTTTTTATACTGAATAATTATTTCTCTAAATAAAAGTAAAGATAAGTAATATTTAATTTGATTTTATTTCAATAAGTTTTTAAAATATTAAACATTTTCTATGATTTTTAACCCAAAGTTTTCATTATTTTATTATTTTTTTAGTGAATTTTAAATAAAAGGAAAAGAGAGAGAGTGAGGTTTATTTATGGATCTGTAGAATTAAGACGATGTAGTCTCAATATATTTATATAGCATTTTTAAAATCGAACTCTGAACTCTGAAAGAAATATATAAATGAATAAAAATAACGAAACAAAGTAAAAATTTGGAATACAAATTTAGACTTTTGTACTTTTATTAAAACCTATAGGCGAACATATATTTATCTCCAGTAAATAATATTATTTATTTATAAAACAATAAAATCAATCTATATTAAATTTATCGGAAATTAAAATTCAATTTGAATTAAATTATGAATAATGAAAATTGAAAAATACTTTTTTAAAAATTTTATTTAAGGTAAAATCCTAAAATCCTTAATATTTCGAGAATTTTTATTTTAATTTCAATGAAATATTCATGAATAAAAGAATTTTTTTTTCTAAAATAAAAATAAAACAAAATTTTAAAGAATTGTTTTAAAACAATATATATATATATATATTATTTCTATCCCAGTAATAAATTAAATATTTAAGAGATTACAATATTAGGATTTAATTAATCGGGTTCAAGTCCCGGGCCTGGCAAGGGAATTTCTCTAGCTGGGTATATGGGACGGAGTCAACCCAGCCTCCGGGATCAACATTTGGAAGCTACTTGATAAAAAGTAGCGCCTCCGATCAAGAAAATCAAGGTAAAGATTGATAGGACCCGTTCTACTGATCATAGGACACCTAATTGATATAACCCAGTTGATAGGCGTTGTCCTTCCGTATGACGTACAAAAGTCAGAGGATTTAATTAATAGAACTACTCTATTTTTAAGATCTTTTTATATATTTTGACCAAAGATGTATTTTTATATTAAATAAAAAATTAATTTTCTTTTAAATACAGCAAAATTTTAAATGTTAAAGAAGTGATTTGTTTTCATTTAACTAAAATGATTATTTATATACAATTTATTAAATATTTCAATGTTATTTCTAAATTCATCAAATTCTAAAACAAATTTTAAATTAATTTCATTAATATCAGCCAGACGGGAATTAATTGAGCAGTTAAAAATCTTACCTTTCTATCAAAGAGGATGTCTGTTGTGAGGCTTTTCAAAATATAGCAGGATTTCTTATATACCCCCCTAAAGCACTTATTTAATTATCAGCAATTTCCTTGTCGAGACCGCTAATAGAGTTATCGGCTTAAAAGTGTCGTCGTCTACCATGTTACTAAATGAAACATTTTCATTGATTTCATATTTTTCCATATCATCTAATTATCAATTTAATTTAATCATTCAAACCTAAATTAAAAAAAAATTTAAAAAAATTAATGAAATTTTAAAGATATATACATCTGATAGAACTCTAACAAATCAAAATATTGGCCTATATTTTATTATTATAAAGATTAAAGTAATCGATTTGGAATGGATGAATGAAGCTTTACAAAATTGAAATTATTCTTATGTAAACAAATCTTTTTATACTTTCTATACATACTAATGTACGTAAACCAAATAAGCTTATATATATATATATATATATATATATTTCACATTTCTTCCAAATAATATTAGTATATATTTTATTTTATTATTAACATTGCAATAATGTTTTATAAACAATATAAATAAATACATATATAAATATATTTAAAAATTTCTGACAACCACCGGGGTTTAAACACACACACACACACACACACACACACACATTCCCTATAATATACAAACCTAATAAGCATAACTAAAAATTGTTTAAAATTTATCTTAATTCGACTCCGAAAAACTAAGAGGTCTAAAATTTTAAATACGAAAAGCAACCAGAATGATTAATGTTTTAATTTTTAGAAAAAAATAAATAATAACTTGGCAAAAAATTAGTTATTTTAATCATTGTTTGTAATTTCTAATTATATTCTACGTATTACGAGTATATTGTAGAAATGTGTTAATTAAAATGAATTTCATTTTAGAAAAAAAAAGTTTTATAAAGTTGGCAGCATTGTCTGAGGAACTACCATTTTGATTATTTTCAAAAACATTGACTTAGTATTTTGAATATTTTAACTCAACTATGATTATTTGAAATTTGATTTAAAAAGGAACTTGAAAGTAATTTTCTTTAAATAAAAGTATGAAAATAAAATGAGAATAATAGGTGAAACACAATAATAGTTAAATAATTCCTATTTTAATATTGAATAATAACTCTTGTTATACATTTAAATAAGCAGATTTCTGGTCCGCCGAGTTTGAGTTCAAGGTATCGTCGAACCTCGCCAAGTTCATTTAAATTTAAGAATAAATAATAACAAACAATAATTCTAAGAAAATGCCTGGCTAAAATGGAGATTTATTCCAAATTTATTCCCAATAATTATAAAAAAAAGTAAGTAGTATAATCAATTTCAATTTTTTCTTAATTTATAAACAAACTAGAAAAAAATAATATTTAATGTTGTGTGTATTTTTGTTTATTAACAAAATTTTATTAGGAAATATTACGTTAAAAATAAAAGAAGCAATAAGCTAATAAAAAAAAAATCAATCCAATAAATGATAGGGTGATACAGCGAGCAATTAATAATCTGCCAATAGTAGATTAAATGTATCAAATATTGAGCCATTTTCAGGCAACTGTGGTCAATCCAAAATTTTGTATATATATTGGTAAATCTACTGCAACATTGTCTAGATTTTTTTTTACGTTATCGAGAGTGGGAATTTTACATTGGCGTCTTTAGAACACAGTCAAGGCTAAGTACAGATAATCTTCTTCTATCTTTCTTGTTTCAAATGATATGTTTATAGAAACTAATGTATTGCATTTTTAAACAATGCTATTCTTATAAGTAATTTTTTGATTTTTAATGAACTTTTTCCAACAAGAAAGGTTCTTATAATTCCATTACAATGAACAACAAAGTAATCCCGCAAGCTAACGAAGCTAAATACCTGGGAATGCACCTCGACCACAAATTAACATGGAAAAAACATTTAACAACCGAAAGGAACAACTGGGGCTTCGATTACATAAGATGTATTGGTTGATCGGACGTGGGACGAAGTTACCCCTCAGTAACAAACTCTTATTATAAAGGGTGTTTCTTTTAGAGGTATAGAACTTTAAATTGCAATAAAACCACGATGGATTATTCGATTGACATGAATTTTATTTATACGAAAGATAATCTTGTGGCATTATATTTTATATATGATTTCTGGCATATGACCGCCACGGCTGGTTCGGATTTAGTCCAATCTGGACGTCCAATTTTCGATAACTTTTTCCAACATTTGTGGCCGTATATCGGCAATAACAATGTTGTCTTCCAAATGGTCAAGCGTTTGTGGCTTATCCGCATAGACCAATGACTTTATATAGCCTCACAGAAAGTAGTCTACGGGGTTAAATCACAAGATCTTGGAGGCCATTCACAGGTCCAAAACTTGAAATTAGACGGTCACCAAACGTGTCTTTCAATAAATCGATTGTGGCACGAGCTGTGTGACATGTTGCGCCGTCTTGTTGGAACCACAGCATCTGGACATCATGGTTTTTCAATTCAGGAATGAAAAAGTTAGTAATCATGGCACTATACCGATCACCATTGACTGTAACAATGCTACGCTCTACAGTAGCAATAGCTTGTTCTGTACGCACCGTACGGCGTCTCTGGGGATGCGAGTTATCAATAAGAGTAAACGTGGTGCGAAAACGTTCCATGGTTAATCGAATTAACTGCTCTGATGGACGATTTTGTCGACGATAAAATGGACGAAGTGCACGATAAGTATTCCGCACAGAACCATTATTTTCGAAATAAAATTGCACTATTTGCAAGCGTTGTTCAGGCGTGAGTCTATTCATGATGAATTGCCAAACCAAACTGAGAATAAATCACTTGACTGCTGTTATAACGGTCGTCAACTTGAACAGTAATGCCAACTTAAAGTTCTATACCTCGAAAAAAACACCCTTTATAAGGCCATACTCATGCTTATCTGAACGTATGGGATTCAGCTGTGGAGCTCCGCTGCTAAGTCAAACATAGAAATACTTCCAAAGCAAAATCCTTCGGATAATAGTGGATGCTTCATGGTTTGTAACCAACTCAAACATTGCTCGAGACCTAAGGGTTCCCCTCGTAAAAGATGTGATAAAAAAGTATTACAAGAAGTATACAAGGCTGGATAACCACATAAATGATATGGTTAAAGGACTGTTAAAACTTCCCCAATAAAGAAGACTTAAGAAACACTTACCTTATGACACACTCGCTAGATTCTAAAATTAAAATTAAAATATTAATGTAACTATATGATTGTTACAAACTTGGAAAGGAACTACTGAGTTTTATTTCCTACATGTTATTATGTACATATTATATAATTATATACAAATAATTTACTTATTGTTATAATTATTATGAGAGATTGTAAATGAATTGAATAATAAAAAAAAAAATGAACTTTTGTTGAAAGAAATGCAAAATGTCTGATTAATTAATGGTTTTATTCTTGTTTTATTTATTTGTTGTATGTTTTATTTATTTAATAAGCGAATTGGAGTAGATGATTGTAGTTGTCCTGGAGTTAAAAACTCATTCATTTTTGGAGAAAAGTTTGAAATAAATGTTTTTAATCAATCGCAACAAACATAGTATCCGAGGGAGAACAAGAACCTGCACCTTCTCCTAATAATCATGAGACACCTAGTCTTTCCTTCTTATCCAGCTCATTTTTATGTAATAACGACAGTGTCGTTTTTAACCACTAAATGTGATAACAAAGATAACTTCAACACCCAAATTTCCTAAAATGATTCCAGCTTTTGCAGAAAGCATTCTATGACCCCTCGAGTCGTCAGACAAAGTAAGACTGCAAGAAAACAATTACCTTATGCCGAAAGAGTGGATGATGTCATTTAAAGAGAAAGATAAAGAAAAAAAGAGAACGAAGCCAGAAAAAAATAAAGGCAAGAGAAGAAAGAACAATTGCAACGGGAAAAAGTAGAAATTTCATTAAAACGAAAAAATAACGGGTAAGCTACTAAGAATCAGACAGCAGTGGCTCGAGTATTGTGAAAACACATGAGTGGAATCAGCCAACGAGGAAAGTATTCAGAAGTTTACAGCCAGTGTGGAAATCTAAAAACAAACATGATGCTGTTAGGATTGAGGGGGAAGAATTTTCCAAACGTTATCTTAAGCACCGAAGAAGAACCACTGGCCCAACAACACTTAAAAAATATAAACTTTTTTTTTCCTTTGTTTCATTCAATAAATAGAAAAGCTAAATTTTTCCCTTATAGGACATAAATAAAATTTTTTATTGATGGTATTAGTTTATCATTACGGCTGAACCTGTATGCTGTATGAAGAGTATTAATTAGAATAGGCTTTATTTGATCAACTACTGACTGGTTGCATGTTCACTTTCAATTTAAATATAGAAAAATAAACACATTTAGGTATTTATAACAAGATTCTTTATTATTTATTTGATACATTCATTATAATAATATATTAAATACTATATACTTGAAAATTACACAGAAATAAATAAAGGTAACTTCATTCACATACAATAATGATTTTTATATTTTTGAACAATATCATTATATCTATACTATTCAAATAAATTAAATATTATTTAACAATATTATTAAAATAAAAATATGTAAGAGATTAAAACGAGCTCATCAAAAATTTATTTTTAAAATATGGACCAACAATATAGATTCACAATCTACTTATTAAAATCTAAATCTACACTTTCAAACTATAACTAATTATTTTCATTTATTTATTATTTCAAAATCAATTTTTTTTGTAATGAATTAATTAACAATACAATAAATTTTTTTATTAGATAAAATTTTAAACTCATAGCCATTTGTCATTTGTTTGTGTTTGTAATGGTTTTAAAATTGGTAGTTGTTCATCAGAAATTTCAAAATTGTTGCTTGGCCTTTCATTCTCTTCATCCACCTCTGGAATTGACGTAGGAATTGGCAAAGGAGGTGGCGTAGAAATTGGCTTAGGAATTATCTCTTGAACCACTTCGAGGGTAGCTGTATTCTGTAGAGTTTGTTCTTCAACTAAAATATTTTTTTTAAATCTAATAGAAAACAAAAAATTATTATAATTATTATTACGAAAATAATATTTTTCTTTAAATGAATTATAAAACAAAAACTAACAAAAATAACATAAAATTTAATTAAATTTAATATTTATGTGGAAGAGAGAAGACTGACAATAAACCTATTTGTGGGAAGACCAATAGGGAAAAGAATGATTGGTAATCCAAAGACGGGGTGGGTATACTATTTAGGAGGGGACGTAAGGGAATTAGAAGAAAATAAGAGTTGAATGGGAATGGATCAGAAGATGGATGTTTGAAGGAATGTAGTTGCTGTGTCCAAGAACTTTTGAACCACACAAAGATAGGTAAATAATAGTAATTATTATATATATATATATATATATATATATATATATAGTATACTTATATAGAAATGAACAATATAAATATATATCAGTGATTTCCAAACTGGGGAGCCGCGACGCCATCATAAGGGAGCCGCGCAAAAATTTCCTAATACATGAAGGTTTTGGTTCTAAGAAAAAAAAGGTAAGATGATTTTGTGGGGGAACTTTTGAACATTTTCGATTATTTTTAAATTTTTTTCAATATTGTTTTAAAAAAAAAAAGTTCAGAGATGATTTTGCGATGCTCTGAAACATTTCCGATGGAGAGAAGAAAAGTTTTTCCAATTTTTCAAGAGAGTAAAAATTTATATAAAAATCGGATGATTTAGGGAGTCGCAAACCAGAAAAGTTTGGGAACCTCTGGTATATACAAAAAATTAATGATTTAAAATATTTTTTCAATATTGTAAAGAAATGGAAACAAATTTATAAAATTTTTGAAATTTTTTATTAGTTTTATTATCTTTTTAATGGAAGAATAAAATAAATAATTAGAATTACTTAGTGCATGCTTTAAGGATCATATCTTGGGAAGGATGTTCGTTCAACTGTGAAATTGAAATTCTTCTCTTTTTTTCAAAACTCTTTCGTCGTTCATTATTCCCAATTGGATCTCTTTTTAACGTGCTCTTGCGAACCTTTAAGGTAATTTTTTTTAAGTTTAAATTAGTAGTTTAATGTTTAAGTAAAACTTAATCTAAACATTTCTAATTAATCTAGAGGTAAATAGAATTTCTTTTCTTCCAATAAAAAGATAGATATATAAAAATAATTGATTTTGTAAATATATTATCGTATTATATATATATTTTGTTCTTCAATGTCTTTAAATCAAAATATTAAAGAAATATTTTTTTCGAAAAAAAATTGGTTGCATTGTAATAAGTATTTATTTATTTTAAACTTTCATTTCCCTTAAAGTCTGTTCTATTGAATCAAAAAAAAGTAAATTTTCAATTAAATCAGAGTTACTCTTTTTATTTACTTCAATTTTTTTAATGATATAAATAAACTTATAAGTGATTTTCAAGAATCAGAAAAAACAGAAAAAATTAAAAACATGTAAAAGTAAGCACACAGAAAAAAATGTTTTAATGAATTTTATTTAAAGATTAGACTAACAGCTCTCGTTGCAACATTGTATTTATTTGGAAATTTGGATAATTTCGGCAGTTACGTCATCATCAGAATTTAGTACTAGAGATAGACAAACTCGAAATGATCATACCATAAAGTTATTTTAAACAATTTATCTTGAAACATAAATCCGTGTGTTTTTAATAACTTAACTTTAAACTTTTTAATTTTATTATTAATTTTCATTTCTATTTTCTGTTAAAAAACAATTTTCAGGTTGAATTTCCAAATGTTTTAATTAATTCATTTGTTTAAATTAAATAAACAACATTTATATTGTTTAATGTTTATTTTGGAGATTGATTTTATCTTTTATTAGAGAAGCTAATATTACAGAATTGAGTAAGTAAACGAGATGTGTTCGAAAAGTAAGGTGACTTTTCAAATTTCACGGGAAACGTACTTTCGATTATCGATTTTTTTGTTTTGTTATGTTGGTTGACTCTTCCCGAACATCTGTACCAAGTTTCAAGAGTATAGCATTTTTTGTTTGGTTGTGAGAGGAGTAAAGGTTATAAATGTTTTGCGTGCTCGGCGATTTTTTGCTATCAAAAAATATGGATCAAAGGATTTGCATCAAATTTTGTTTAAAAAATAAAATAAAGTGCTCCAAAACACTTGAAATGTTGACAGTGGCATACGGTGAAACTGTTCTGAGTAAAAAAAATGTTTACAAGTGGTACAAACTCTTTCAAGATGGCCGTGAAGATGCCAATGGCGAGCCTCGCTCTGGACGCTTTTCCTCACTGTTTCCTTCGATTACCATGGCGTGATGCATCAAGAGTTCTTAACCTATGGTCGTACGATAATGCCCCTGCTCACTCAAAAACAATTCATGCCTTTTGCATCACGATAATGCCCCTGCTCACTCAAAAACAACACCACAATCATGCCTCAGCCACCATATTCACCGGATTTGGCCCCATGTAACTTTTTCTTGTTCCCAAAACTAAAGAGACCTATGAAGGGACGGAGATTTGCAACGTTGAGGAGATAAATACTGCATCGCTGGAAGAGCTCAAGGCTATACCGAAATGTGCTTATGAGAAGTGCTTTGAGGATTGGAAAAACCGTTGGCATAAGTGTATTGTATCTGAGGGGGATTACTTTGAAGGGGACAACATAAATATTGATAAATAAATAAATATTTTTTTTTTAAATACAAAGTCACCTTACTTTTCCAACACACCTCGTATATATATATTTCCAATAAAAAGTAAGGTACTCTTTTCATATAGATAAATTTCCGGATTATTTTATTTCTAAGTGACTTAGAAGATAATATTAAAATAAGTACTGACACGAGCATTCCACTCTTCCCTTTTGCTTAAAGAACCTTTCGAAGTATTTTCTCTATTTCCAATGACTCGAGCTAAACGAGTGAATAAATTGTGACTGGCTGGAGCCTCTTTGATATCTGAATCCAAACCTTCCACAAAGCCAATTTGGAAATCTTTAAGTAAACGACGTTCAATCATACGCTCTTTCTTACCAGCCACTGAAAGACATGCAAAATTCAGAAACTTTCATAACTTTATAAATAAACTTAATTATTAGAAAACATTGCTATTAAATAAAAAAAATGTATAATTTTATCAAATTTTTTAACAAATACCAATCATTTATTATATTACTCTTAGTTATTTTTATTATTATTTTATTGTTTAGAAATTTTTAATTTTTTGTATGTTATATTTCATATTTAGATTGTATATAATTTTTAATTGTAAATTTGGGTTTTATTTTCACATATCTCTTTTTTTCATAAATCATAATGATCGGTTGCTGCGGGTTAAAGGCCTTCTATCATCAATAGAACGGATTCTCTCAAACTTTATCTTGATTTTTTTGATCGGAGGCGCTACATTTTATTTCAAGTTGTTTCGCAATTTTGATCCCCGAGCGTAGAGAAATTTCCTTGCTTGGCCCAGGACGATGTATAATGTCAAAATTATAGAAATATTTAATTAATTTTTTTTTTAAATTGTTTATTTTATTATTAGTAAAGTAATATACCTATAAAGAAATTGCAACCTTCACATAATTTTTTATATATTCATGTGAGACAATAATATAAATAATTAATTGTACATTAATTGTTATGTTACAATATGTTTATATACCTTGCACATCCTCCATTTCGATATGAGGCGTTTGCATTCCATTGCTTCGCAAGATATCAATTAATTCGTATCGCAAAGAGTTAATATCTTGGCGAATTTCCATAACATCATCTTCAGTGACTCCATAATGATCTCGGGTTCGTTGCTCGGCCGTAATAAATCTCTTGACAAGACGTAAAATTACAGCATCGTGCCGAGCCTGGCAAGCTTTATAACTGTTTTTCTAAACAAATTGTTTCCTTTTATAAAAATTAAAGAAAAAGAATGTACTTAATTCTTTTAAAAATATTATTTTTTTCTTTTTAATTTTTTTTTCATTTCAATTATTTTAATTGAAAAAATAATATGATCTTATAATATTACACTAAGGAGAATTAAAAATATTAATGAAATTAAAGTTATTTTTTTAAATTTTCATTTTTAATAGGTTAGAGATTTTAATCATTAAGAAAACCTTAGTTTTATTTCATCAGACGATATGATGATAAAAGTAACTAAAATTGATAATTTATATTTCAATAACATATGACAGAAATGTTTTCATTATAAGTTAATACACGAGAAATTAAGAGAATTATTTAAAAGAGAAAACAAAAATTAATTACTTAAATGAACCCGAATTAATAATTTTAATGAAATTTTTTGAAAATAAATAGGGGGTTCATTGTTCTTTTATTCAAATAACTAAGAACTACCCTAAGGTGATTTTAATAGCCCTTTTTTCCTAGAACAATGCTTTTATTTATATACAATGATGGAAAAAAGTAAATGTGGCGCTGTTGACGGGCAATGGTAATGCATCTACTCAACCTTGGCGTTTACTTTTTTCCGTCACTCTACAAGTATAAACATACGATTCTAGAATATAAATATATTAAATTAAAAAAATTATATAAATTATAAAATATGCAAATTTTTTCAATTTTCAATTGATTTAAATATTTTCTAATATGTAAATTTAATAAAAATCAATAGAAATTAATATTTAAAAAAAATTGAATTCCTTTATTATTGAATGAATTATCTCTTTAATTTTAAAGTTACTAATTAAATTTGCCTATATAAGGTAATACCCCCAGTAGTTGACACTTTAACAAAATTTTCGGCTTTCAACTCACTTTGCTCAGAGTTCATTCACTTTATGGCAACCATTTCATCAACAATAGAGTCTATAAATATCCCTCTAACAAGTTCCTAAAGCCAATAATTCTCAAAGTTCAAGGTAAAAATTATATTAATTTTCTACATAAAAATGAAATTGGTTTAGTAGTTGACACCCCACCTAAGAATGAAAACTTAGTAGTTGACACACTTTTGGATGAATAGTTGACACATGATAAAAAGGCTCTTAATTCATGAAAAATTTGGTTTTATTTTATTTTTTTAATACAGAGAGTTTACACAATAATAAATTATTCAAGATAGCTTATTCTTCTTTGCTTCTCTTGCTATTTTTTCAAATCCTTTTCAAGTTCTTTCTCTTTTCTCTTTCTCTCCCTCTCAGCAACACGCTCAAATGTAGCTTTTTCTGATTCCTCCTTTTTCTGTTGTTTTTTCTTGAGATATTGCTGGAAGTTATGTCCTGATACAATGGCAGGAATTTTTCTTGGGTAGTCCTCTTTTTGGGGGGAACTTCAGTTTGTTTTTTAAAAAACAAGTGTCTCTTGAATGGACTGGGTATGTCAGTGACTGTATGAGCTGTAGAAGTTCCTGGTTGACTAGAAGCTGGATCAGTTTCACTGAGGAAGGTCTTCTCAACTGGCAGGTCAGAAGGTGCAATAGCTGGCTCACTAGTTGAAACTGGAATGAGGAAGTTCTGCATTGTATTTGTAACTTGCAATGGGTTAGTCTCTTCAGCTGTCTCTTTTTGAGTTTTCAAATTGTCACACATGGTAATTTTTCAATGATTTACACTTAATTTGATTGCATCAAAACCGATTTATAAAATGAAAACTGGGTGTCAACTACTCAATACATACCATTCATTCAGCTTCATTAGTTGACACCCCACGCTAAGAATGATCTTTTGAATATTTATGTACCAAGTTCACAGAATAATAACTCTTTAACATTTCAAACCCCAAATCAATCAAAACATCCCCCAAAATGGTGAATTAATAAGTGATTTCAATACTTACTTTGAAATGCGATGCTTAACTCAACTCTTAAGGAAAACAAGCGAAATTAAAAATTCACAAACAGCCACCGATTTTTTCGTTTCTCACGTGGGTGACTGCCGGCAAATTGCGGATCATAGTTTCCAGTTCAGTTGCCAGGAAGAGACACTTGACGAAGCTGCTAGTTTAATTTGATTCCTTCCCTCCAGTTTCTTATTATTTAGAATTTTTGAAAAGAGTGTCAACTATTGGTTGAGTGTCAACCACTGGGGGTTTTACCTTAATCTGCTAATTTAAAATTTTTTTAACATTTTAGATTGTAATGAAATCTTTTCATTTATTTAATAAATAATAATTAATTAATAATGATTTTATAGTGTTTTTATAAATTATTTGTTTTGTTTTTTGTATCCGCTTGATACATCGACTATAGAGGCTTGTAAGACCTAAAAAATAATAGAAAGCTATTGTTCCTGAAAATTGAAAGTGGGAGGAAATGGAAGGGGATGAATCCTTAATATATATTAATTTTGCTCGAAGGCTAAAAAGAGGAATTAATAAAATTACGATAGCAACCTCTTCACTTCTATCGCACCTGGAAATTTAAATGGACTGTATTAAAGGTCGAATGTTTAATATATTAGGGATTTGGAATTGAAAAAAGATCGCTAAAGAAAACTCTATAATCAACTTTTACAATATTTAATTAAATTAAAATTAGGTTCAATTAAAAACGGATTAATTATATTTAGGGTCACCTAAATATTTTTATATATCAACTTAAATCTAAATTTTAAATCTAAAATTAATATAGTTCAAAGTGTTCATAAGTGCACTTATCTGACCACCGGGAATTGAATTAAATGGGGGTTTACGCTGCCGTTCGCTGCCTGGATGTCTTCTCCGCTGGTTTCGCAATTGATCCAACGGTCAATTGGCTTTGGACCCTCCTCGAGTTTCCAACGGGATGAATGGACCAGCACGGATCCAAAGGTAGAGATGATCCCCTCAGGAATCACTGGGTTTGCCCCCTCGGAACAAACTCTGGAGCACAGGACCGGCGGCTGCAATCTGTAGCCTCGTCGACGACCCCAAAAGCACCGCGTTCGAGTTGTAAATTCGAACGGGTCGAATATGGCGTCGGTGGGCCAAGGGGCCCCAGTAAGCAGTGGACGAGCAGATAAAAACAACAGGCAGCAGCGACAGACAAAGGCAATGGCACTCGGGCGACAGGTACAACAGCAGCGGGGCTCCGGAGAGCTCGGCCTGTCTTTTTATATGTAGATAGTAAGGGAGGGGGGTGGTCAACCTCATGAATTTATGACAATAACAATTAAATATTTAAAACTATAAATTAAATTAACTTAAAAATATTAAACTACATTATATAATTAATTAACACTAATATTTATAAATATTAAATTAATTACTATTTAAACTTAGTCAGAGGGCGGGAATTCAAATTTATTTGAATTCAGGTTCCATGCGGAAACATCACTCCCCCCCTTGACGGACTGTCAAAATCTATTTAAATTTACGCTATCGGGTAGCAATGTAATTTTGTTGATCGAAAGGTTATATTCTCCCCTCTCGGTCTTTATTTTAACCCCCTGTACCAAATTGTCCTTTCCTCGAAAGGTTTTAATGATTTTCCCCAGTTTCCATTGCAAGGGGGATACGCCGGAATCGGGTATCAATACCAATCTATTACGCAAATCATTAGGGTTCTCCCGAAACCACTTTTTACGAGATTGCCGATTGGTTGAATAATTTTGCCTAGGATCACGCCTAGAGCCAGGTAGCCTATTTTCCCCTACCCTTTCCCCATTGGACCCTTGTTGATATGAATTAATATATTTACAAGGGCCCATTAGAACCCACCCAAGGTGGGTGTCTTGCGCTTTTGGTAAATCCCTTCTAAATACTTTCGTTTTCGATTTCATTAGAAGGGGATATATTTCTGCTCCGAGAATTATATCAATGCCTGCAGGTATGTTAAATTCTGGGTCGGCTAATTTATTACCTGCCGGCAGTGTGAAAGGGGGGATCCTTACCTGTTGTATTGGCTGTTCACTTGTTAATTTTTCCAAAACAAGAGGAGCTATTTTATAATTTTGCGATGTACAGAAATGAGGGCAAAAGGTGAGCTGAACCTTCCCTTTTACTCTCATTGACCGGCCACTCAAATTGAATAGACTTGTAGAGGTCTTTTCAATTTTATGACCGAGTCGTTTCGCCATTGAAAGCGAAACACAGCTTACCTGTGCCCCACTATCTAATAGACACCTAGCCTTTATCAATTTTCCCTCGATGTCTATTATCTGTACCTGCGCAGTTGCCAATAGTGATGGATTAAATAAATTATTGTTACACTCCGCATTCGACTGCATTATATGCGTTTGTAACGCCTCTACCTTTAAATTAATTGCCTTATGATTATGCAACATTTTATTTAATCTTTTATTGCAATGAGCACAAGGAGGTTTAAAACAGTCTGCCGCAGAATGTTTTAATCCTAGACAATTGAAGCATCGCTTCAATTCCCTAATTTTTCTCTTGCGCTCGTCAAGGGATAATTTTTGAAATTTATGACACTCTTTCAAAGAGTGTTTTTTATCACATATGCTGCAATTGAATGGGAGCCCGCCCGTTGAATGAAAAATGCCTGCTTTTTTAAAATTTGGTTTTTCCCTTCCCTGATCTATTGTTTTATTGCCCTTTTCAATGCTCAGGCCTGGCTGAGCTCCTAGGCAAGAATTATACCTCCTTTCTAAAAAGGCCAATATCTTTTTAATGCTCGGCAGTTCGAAATTATTATTTTCATAATACCATGCCCGCTTTGTTTCGTAGTCAACTTTCTCTAGAAGAGAGAAAGTCCAAAGAGGGTCACAGTCATCTAATTGTATTTTCAACGCCTCAAGATTGTTTAAAACGTTCTGAAACGTTGAAAATACTTTGAATAAACTATTCGCCGAATGTGAAGTGGCTTTAGGGATATCCATAATCTGCCCAATAAACCGGTACACGATTTCCGATTCCCTATTGTATCTTTTATTGAGGGTGTCCCATATAATTTTATAATTCTCACCCTTCATTGGATACATGCCTACACATTCTAAAGCCTCCCCTTGCAAGGCTCCTTTTAAATAATTTAATTTCTCGAGAGAGGATAAATCATCTCGATCTCCTACAATCGAAGAAAAACTATTTTTAAAACTTTCCCAATTCTCAATTTTTCCAGAGAATTTGGGAATATCTAATTGAGGCAGCCTTGGCTTTGCCATAATTTTAGGCCTATCGCAAGTCTGCCTACGAGCCTCTAGCTCGTTTTTAATCTGCCTAATTTTTAATAACAGGCCACTCGACATGTCCAGAATCCGATTAATCATTTCAGTTGTTTCTTCATCTCCCAATGAAGCATCTGAGAGAACATCTGAGTTCACCTCGTTGATGCTTACATTGGAAGATTCCAACTGGACCAATCGGACTTCCAAAACATCCGAGTCGGCCTTACAAATATCCCCCAAGGCGGAAGTGATGGTGTGCACAGAACCTGCACATATATTTAATTTTCTGTTGAATAATTTAAATGCCCTCGACATTTTAAAATTTTTATTTAATTTTAATTAATCTACCTAGGAGACTAAAATTATTTATTTAACTATTAAAAGATCCTTTAAAATATTAATTTTAAACGAACCTTTTAAAACTTTAGCGACCTTTTTTCAAACAAAGGACAAAGAAAATGAATGGGAAGGAAATTTGCTATTGCAAGGGTCAGGTAACAAAATATTCCAACTGAATATAATGTTTATGAAATTCTATCTCAAGAACAAATGCTTTCTTTTGTGTGAAACTAATATAAAATTATTTATATTAAATTAAAACCAGATAAAATCTTCAATTTTATCCGGCTAAAGAAGGACCAAAAAATTTAATGATGTATCCGCTTGATACATCGACTATAGAGGCTTGTAAGACCTAAAAAATAATAGAAAGCTATTGTTCCTGAAAATTGAAAGTGGGAGGAAATGGAAGGGGATGAATCCTTAATATATATTAATTTTGCTCGAAGGCTAAAAAGAGGAATTAATAAAATTACGATAGCAACCTCTTCACTTCTATCGCACCTGGAAATTTAAATGGACTGTATTAAAGGTCGAATGTTTAATATATTAGGGATTTGGAATTGAAAAAAGATCGCTAAAGAAAACTCTATAATCAACTTTTACAATATTTAATTAAATTAAAATTAGGTTCAATTAAAAACGGATTAATTATATTTAGGGTCACCTAAATATTTTTATATATCAACTTAAATCTAAATTTTAAATCTAAAATTAATATAGTTCAAAGTGTTCATAAGTGCACTTATCTGACCACCGGGAATTGAATTAAATGGGGGTTTACGCTGCCGTTCGCTGCCTGGATGTCTTCTCCGCTGGTTTCGCAATTGATCCAACGGTCAATTGGCTTTGGACCCTCCTCGAGTTTCCAACGGGATGAATGGACCAGCACGGATCCAAAGGTAGAGATGATCCCCTCAGGAATCACTGGGTTTGCCCCCTCGGAACAAACTCTGGAGCACAGGACCGGCGGCTGCAATCTGTAGCCTCGTCGACGACCCCAAAAGCACCGCGTTCGAGTTGTAAATTCGAACGGGTCGAATATGGCGTCGGTGGGCCAAGGGGCCCCAGTAAGCAGTGGACGAGCAGATAAAAACAACAGGCAGCAGCGACAGACAAAGGCAATGGCACTCGGGCGACAGGTACAACAGCAGCGGGGCTCCGGAGAGCTCGGCCTGTCTTTTTATATGTAGATAGTAAGGGAGGGGGGTGGTCAACCTCATGAATTTATGACAATAACAATTAAATATTTAAAACTATAAATTAAATTAACTTAAAAATATTAAACTACATTATATAATTAATTAACACTAATATTTATAAATATTAAATTAATTACTATTTAAACTTAGTCAGAGGGCGGGAATTCAAATTTATTTGAATTCAGGTTCCATGCGGAAACATTTTTTAAATATTAAAATTTAAATTCAAAAAATGAGATGCTCTTGTATTAGTTTAATATAAAACAATTTTATTAGTATTTCATTAAGAATCTAATAACTATCTAACTAATAATGAGGAAATAAACAATTTATATTATAGAGAAAATTTATTAAATTGTTTATTCAAGAAGAAAAATAATGTTTTAAATTGTATTTTTTTCTACTGACCATAATTGACCCTTGTTTTGATTTCAGAGTCCCACATCGAAATAGCTTTTTTATACTCTTGAGGGTTGGAGCAAGATTAAAAGGGGGAGGCACCGTGTCTCCATCTTCAAAATATCGAAGCCAAAGATGACTCCGTGCAAACTTCCATTCGGTGTCCGATCTTTCCTTTAACACAAATGAGTATTTACATATATTATTTTATTTTAATAATATTTTAAATAAATATTTTTTTTATTATTAATTTGAAAATAATCATTGATTCATACATATTTTCACTTATCCTCTATTATTTAGTGAATATATATTTTATAAGTTAGAATGCAGCGCTGTGCCTCGGAAAAGATGGCTCAAAAAAAATTTTAAAGATCCCTTTTAAAAGGAATAAAATTAATTCTGGGAAATTTATAATGAATGGTAATTGTTACCATTAATGCCTTTACAACTCCTATGTCTTTGAAAATATCAAATTAATGATAATATTTTTTTTAAATATGTCAACAAACACAATTTAATTGAATCTATCGAAATTGGATTTTTCTTGGTGAAATTCACTTTTATTCAAACTTTATTTTTATCGTTTATCAATTTGAGTGTTCATTCTGATAAAACTTAAACGTGACAAAGTGAAAATTGTGCAAATAGGCAGACAAACTAAATAAAAATTCTAAAGGAATACAATTGCTTTCTGCAGTTAATACTAAATTCTAAGAATTTACAAATAATATTTTTTTAATTTATTTATTTAATTTTTTATTTTTATTTTGATAATTTTTATATGATATTGAATGGATTAGGTATAACTTACATTGTTATAAATATAATGATATATAATATAAAATATTATATTATAATTTAATGATCCATATATTTTTACTTTTTTATAGCTTCTTCACAAATAAGTATTTATTAATTTAAAATTCGCCATTTCTTAATTATCATCTTTCCTAGATATTACCTTCAAACCAGAATAAAGGAAAAGATAAATGTACTCGATTCATTCATTTGCTAACCACTTAAAAACTTAAGTAGAAAAAAAAAAGAAAATTGAGTAAGAAGCCACTAAGAGGTTCTTTAGATAAAATTTCCTAAAAACCGGACGCGTGAAATGTTGAGCCCATTAACCAAAGAATTAATTTTCTAAAATGTACTGAGTCAAGTACTTCATGGACTGGAAAGAATAATGAATAGAGAAAAAAGAATAGGAGAAAATATGATACGAGTACATAAATGCCAAAGGCCATTAAAAATTTAAAAGAACTTATTATTAATAATAATAGAACCGATTTAAAATGAATGTTTTTATTAAATTCTAGGATCTATAATAATATCGCAATTCTAATATTTCTTAAATTTTATATTATAAAAGTAAGATTCACACACACACACATAGTTATTGTTAATTTTTTTATGTACTTTACTCCTCTTAGTAGAAATGGAATTTGATAATTACAAATGAATTGATTCATAAATCAATTCCCACACTATTACCTCCTACCAAACAAGATGGTTTCGTTCTCTTTAAGGCCCGATTCACACACAAGTGGCGTATGGCACTGGCGTGGTTCTGGCGTGGAACAGGTTTGTTAATGTAATTGCATTAGCTTATGACTCAATACCCACAGATATGGCGTGTTGGAGGCGTGGAAAATGGCACGAAGACCACTCCACTCCGACGCGATCGGTGGCTCGTAGGGACTTTGCACGCCACTTCTAGACCATTTCATTATTCATTTCAACTTTTTAATCAAATTTTATATTTTGCCAGCATTTAATTATAAAAACGTGTTTTTTGTGCTACTTTTTTTATGCTACTTTAAATGTTATTAATTTATTTAAAAAAAAATCAAAGTAAACAAAATAAAAATAAAATATAAAATTAGCATAACACTAAACTACTATAAAAATAATATTAAATAAGCGGGAGTGTCCTCCCCTAGACTTTCCCGCATATAAATAGGTATAAAGAGTTGTGAATGAATATTTAGAATGTGTAAACTTGGTATTGATAAAGAGCCAGTTCGTATTAGTTTATTGGTGTCAAATTTGATATTTGGTAACATTTATATATATATATATATATATATATATATAGAATAAAGTGCTACTTCCGGTTAACTGATATTTTAAATGTAAAAAAAACAGATATGGATATAATATAAATATTTTTAATTTTATTTTATTTATAATATATAAGGGCTGGCTGTAACGTCATGAAGTGCTGGGTGACGTCATATAATTTTAAATTAAGAAAAAACTAATGAAAATGATTTTTCTCGAGGATAAAATCAATACAAAGTGCATAACACGTGGAGATATGTCCTCACGTGAGATTTGATATGAAAATAACCCTTCACTTCCTCTCTTCGATCGGCAATACTAGCACTTCCGGTTTCCGGATTTGCACCAAAAGTTGATCCATTCATCATACTGATGCATTAAGTAAATATACCAAATTTCATCAAAATCCGTTGAGCCGTTCAAGCTGTACACATCTATACGGTCGGACGGACGGACGGACAGACATCATGCTAAAAATACTTTTTTCTGTTAAGAAAATGCATGATTCGTGGAGATATGTACCTAAAAATATCCATAGGTGAAATTTGGTGTGAAAACAATACCTCCCTTACTATCGTCGGTCGGTAAAAAAGAAACGCTACTTGTATAGGTAAAATGTCACTTCCGGTAGTCAGATCATGATGAAATTTGGTATCTCAATTTTTTTCATATTCTTAAATCTATATACAAAATATGAAGCAAATATCTCGAAGCAAACTGGTACTTTACTTGAAAGGTAAACGCAACCAGTGTAGGTAAAGTACCACTTCCGGTTAACCGATTTTGACGAAATTTTGATAGAAATCTACAAACTGTGAATAATATCGGTGTACCAAATTTCGAAGTCCTAGCTTGATTAGTTTTTGAGTAAATTTGCTTACAGACATTACATACATACATACATACATACATATATACATACATACACACACACAGACATAATTCGAAAAATGGTATTTTCCGACTCAGGAAGGTCTAAAACGTCAAGATCTATCGAAATCTCGAAGTCGAAATTTTTGACGATTCCAATACTTATACGAAGTATGCGGGAAAGTAAAAATATATTATATATTAAAATCTTACGTGAAAATCCAATTATGAGATCAAATTTTCTTAATTAAAATAATTTACTCACATAATCTTAGGTCCGATTCACACACAAGTGGCGTATGGCACTGGCGTGGTTCTGGCGTGGAACAGGTTTGTTAATGTAATTGCATTAGCTTATGACTCAATACCCACAGATATGGCGTGATGGAGGCGTGGAAAATGGCACGAAGACCACTCCAAATGAATAATGAAATGGTCTAGAAGTGGCGTGCTAGTCCTACGAGCCACCGGTGGCGTCGGAGTGGAGTGGTCTTCGTACCATTTTCCACGCCTCCAACACGCCATATCTGTGGGTATTGAGTCATAAGCTATTGCAATTACATTAACAAACCTGTTCCACGCCAGAACCACGCCAGTGCCATACGCCACTTGTGTGTGAATCGGGCCTTACATGTAACATAAATAAATAAGCTGGAGTGTCTCCACTCGACTATCTCGCAATTTGAATTGGATTAAATAACATAATATATTATATTTAAATTAAATTTAATTAATTATAAATTATAAATAATAAATATTAAACCAGCGCATGTTTGGTTTTTTATTGATGGCACCATGGCACGTGTTGGCGCGTGAGATTTGCAGTGTTAAAAAATTAATTCTGGTACTTTCAGCGATTCAATCAAGCTGAAATTCTATATATAGCAGTTTTATACAATTATTAATCATGTGAAAAATTATCAAACATATATCTTTATTTTTACGGTCACTTTAGAGGAAAAAAATCAAAACGTTGTAGGTAATGACCCTCTTCCGGTTGAGCTACATTTCTCAAAAGTTGATAGAAAACTATGAATTTTGAATAATGCTCATGTACCAAATTTCATCATTCTAGCTCAAACCGTTTTTGCGTAATCTTGTCTACATACATACACACACACACACACACACAGACATTTTTCTCAACCTTAGTGAAAATGATTCATGAATTTTGAATAATGTCCATGTACCAAATTTCATCATTCTAGCTCAAACCGTTTTTGCGTATTCTTGTCTACATACATACACACACTCGCACAGACATTTTTCTCAACCTTAGTGAAAATGATTCAGGAACCTTCAAAACGTATAAAAACATCAAAATCTCAACATCGAAAATTTTCGTGATCGCAATACTATCTCTGGCGAGATAGTAAAAAACTTAATAATTTGCTTTTAAGCATTATTTTCATTCAAGTATAGTATAATAGTATATACAAAGAGAAAAATAAATCTTATTTTTCTTTAAATTTATTCTTTTAATTCAGGAATTAAACTAATTTAAAAAAAAATGAAATTGGAAGTTAAATAAAAAAGCTGATTTTATACTCTAAGCACGTGATGTGTTCAAATGTTAAATCAAAAAATTTATTTGTAGAACCTGAATTAAATTGAATTTTTAAAATATTATTTAATTAATAATTAGTTAAATAGCATCGTATTCTTATATCTCTATTAGTTATCGATAATTTATAAATTGAGTGAATAAATATGCATATTTATATATTTGTATTTTATATAATATAAATTTATATATTTATATTTTATATAATATAAATTTACATATTTAAATTTTATATAATATAAATTTATATATTTATATTTTATATAATATATTGTCGTGTATTGGAGGCTTAGTATGGGATGGGTAATGACAAAAATGGGTTTTTTAAAATTAATAAATTTGATATTTAATTTAATTTGGTAGCACGAATACATATAGTTTGGTGAATCCAGTGACGGTTGATAAGGGAAGAGGTAAAGTAGAATTCATTCAGAATAAAAATCAAATATTAAATTAAGATAAAATTAATATTTAATAACTAAAGAATGTAATATAATTATAAGGAGTATCGTTAGACATTAGAAAAAGGGAATTAATTAGAAAATAAAGTTATGTATTTGATATTATAAATTAAATCAGAGTTAGTATTTAATTAGCAATTGCATAAGGGTCGATCACTTGGCTGTTTTTGATAATATAAAGAGTTCGATGCACATAGAGATTCACGTGAGGTTTATTTTTTCCAGGTATCTAATGATCCATCTTCTATGGGCTTACAACTCCTTCGTTGGCCTGAGGGATTATCCTAGTACTATCTCACTTAGAGGTGATGGATTTATGCCGAAGAATGACATACTACCTTCCGTCCATCCAGGGGAAAACTCTTCCCCCCCCCACCAAACTAGTCATTGGCTACCTTTCCATTACCCCTATCTTGCACACATGTGCCAATATTAAGAAACATGTCATGTAATTTATTATTAATTAAAAGTTTAATTAATGACAACAGTTTCTCTTGTTCAATCGAGAACCTTTCTTTACATTGTCCACATCAGGGGAGCGCAACCTTTTTCAATAGTCGGGCACTTTTTTGAAATAATATAACAGGGGTGGGCACACTTGGTGATACTTAGAGCCATATTGAAAAATCGTGATCGCAAAATCATTTTACCTTAATTTTGAATGTAGTAAAATAGTTTCGAGCGCACTTGAAATGACTTCGCGGGCAAACTGGTGCCCGCGGGCACCTGGTTGACGACCCCTGGTCCACATGACTATGTCCCAAAACGTGAGGATGTCACTATTTGTATAATTGTTTATTTAGAGCATTATAATGTTATTTCCCTATTAAAGGGCATATATATTACAATAATTATTTATATATTTATATTTTATATAATATATATTGTAGGAAATTTTAATAAAAATGTATATTTTTGTTAATATTAAATGGAAGTTTGTTCTGAAAAGAACAATTGTTTTGGAAAGATGGCGCTCACATCCGAGCAGCATTGCGTCCAATTTGCAAAAGAACGGAACAAGTCCCTTGCGGAGGTTTTTATAACCTTGCTCAGAACAAGTGAATCCAGATGAGCCAATCACAGACGAGAACGCATTTATGTTAAATATTTAATTAGAAGAACTTATATTTAGATCAAGATTAATATATTAAGTTAGCTAATATTATAATATATGTGAATAAATAAATCCTATTGTAATAATATTTATGTATTAATTAGTATAATAGAAAATGTAAAAGCTATGCTTGGCTGTAAAACCAACGAGCACAAGATTGAATATGCCTAGCTACTATTTATAAACGGACATGTATCGATATTCAGTCAGTTGACAAGTTATGTCCGAGTTGACCAAGTTATGATCAGTTGACGAGTTGAGAGACGAGTTGACCAAGTTATGTTCAAGTTATGACCAAGCCTTGATTTTGTTATGATAACTTATATTACTGGTTTACTCACGTTTATGTTAAGCAAGCATTTTATGTTTTTATGAGTTTGCTACATTTATGTAATATTTTATTAAAAGGATTTATGCACCCAATTTATTGAATTATCATTTTTGAAGATCTACCTTTAAAGAAGATAAAAGAAGAAAGAAGAAAGAAGAAAAAAATAATTTTCCTACAATATTTATATATTTATATAATATCTTTATTTATATGTATTAAATTTTATGACGTAGAATGAGGAGGGGTCGGAAGATGTTATCAAAATGAACAATTTGAAAAAAGTGTACTATGTAAAATATTCTAATAATGTCTCTAACTAGGATTTTTCTTCAATTTTTTTAAATAATTATTAATGAATTAATTTAAATGCAATATATCAGAATTTAAAAACATCACTTTTCATATGTGATATCGATGATCGCATATTATATTATCCATTTCATTCAATGTCACACTTAATTGAGTCAAATTATAATCCTTTCCTTGTAATTAATATTAATCATCACTTATCTGATGATCAATATCCTATAAACATTTATAATAATCCTTCATAAATAATAAATCCGATCTCATATTTATCCGTTATATATTTATAAATTATTTTAACTTAATTAAAGAGGTTGTCATTTTAAATGTCTCTCGAATATGATGATAATTAAAGTTTTAATGGTCATGTTTATTATAGTCTCCAATATAAAATTACTCCAATTAATCAAAAAGTTTGAAATTTTATAAAGACTATTGCATTTGTCGAAATTTTTATTTTATTTTAAGGGCCTCTAGTTTTTTTTAAGACTTTTCAACCGGATTAATTATTTGGTAATATCTTATATTTATATTTTTCTTTAATAAATTAATTTCTAAATTTTTAACTTGGAGAGGTTCTCAAATTCTCTATTCATAACTTCTCCATTTGGATGTCTATAGATTTTTAAAGTTAACATTTTTCTTTAATATTATTTTTTATTAACAAATTTAAAAATTAGAATCCAAAATTATTGTTTTATGATCTCCTAAATCTAAAAACAAATACAAAATAAATTAATTTAACTTAGACGTATAAATCTTAAAATTAAATAATGAGAATATCGGTTTAATTTAAAAAGAACCTCTGACTTTTTTACGTCCTACGCAAGGACAACGCCTATCAAGTCGGTTATATCAATTAGGTGTCCGATGATCAGTACAGGTCGTATCATCTTGATTTTCTTAATCGGTGGCGCTATCAAGTAGCTTTCCCAATTTTGCTTCCGGAGGCTGGGTTGACTCCGTCCCATAAACCCCAGCTAGAGAAATTCCCTTGCTAGGCCCGGGACTTGGACCCGGTCCACGATAATGTGAACCAGCTACGCTAACCTCTCACTCTGTGGCGCCTTCGGTTTAATTTAATAATTTATTTTTTTATTTTTAAGATTATAACCAGAAAGAGTCATTATCTTATATTTTTGGAGTTTAACATAGAGACATAAAATAATGAATAATTAATTTAAATATTTCTTCAAATCTAAATTATAAGTATATGGTATATTTGGTATATATATATATAGATATATTAATAATTATATCAAAGATAAAAATGTGTTTATCGTTAAAAGTAAACAAAAAAGAACAGTATAACTTTGGAATGATAAATAAGTGATAAAAAAGAAAACATTTATTTAAAAGAAAAAAAAAGGAAAAAAATTGGCGTAGTTTTCCATTTCTTTGGGACAATTTATCTTTTTCTTGAATATTATGACGTCATCACACAAACTATCGATCCGTTTTTGTTCATTCATAACAATTTTGGCAAGAACTTCTTTTCATTCTTCTATTTAGTTTAATTATTATATGAAAATTTCCTATTATTCAATAAGATAGTTGTTTCTCCCCTGAATTGTGATTTGTAGATTTGTTTAAAATATGTAAAAAAGAATTTTAAATTAAATTATGAATAAATCATCTTTATAACGGAGATCTAATCGAGCCAAACGTTGGGCTGCCACTTTGTAAGGAGGACCGTTTCAAGTTGGGGTCACTTTGTAGACGATCCTCTTACGTTGTGTGCCAATTTATAAGGGGATCTAAGTATGGGGCACTTGTAATGATCCACGATGACCGCGAACTGTTAATTATGTTAAGTTAATGATGGGCGCCAACTTTGGATATCCCAAAGTATAAAATAGTGTTGAAAAATTAAGGGAAAAGGGAATACACAATAATAATGTTCACATTAATTTACTTTAATTAAATAGATAAAAAAATTAACAAATTAAATATACAAATTTTAAATAGAAAAAAATAAGAAAATGTAATTCACTATTGTCACTGGAATTAGCAGAAATAATTATCACAGGGGGTGATGATAAGGATTATACACAAATAATTATATCACGGGACGTGATAAGTATAGGTTATATCAGGATGATATCACTTGTTCGGCTGTATCACAGGGTGTGATAAAAATGATTATATACAAAATAATTATATCACGGGACGTGATAAATACCAGGTCATATCGGGATGATATCACTAGTTAAACTGTATCACAGGGTGTGATAATAAAAATGATTATATACAAAATAATTATATCACGGGACGTGATAAATACAGGTCATATCAGGATGATATCTCACTAGTTCCACTGTCCATTCTCAACTCTCTAAAAATATTAAAACTTGGAGGGATGGTCCCTCCCCTTATGTGAAATATAATATCTATATATATATTACATTTTAAGAATAATGCGACTAAATAACTTTGTTAATAAAATAAGAGAATAGAAAAATAAGATAAACAAAAAAAAATAGACAAACAAAATAAAATGTATAATAAAAAAAAATAACTAAGAATATAAATACTTTGTCCGTTACATCCTCCCCCTCTGATTCCGAGGTCTTTTGATTGAGGGATCAGCTCTAGGAACGGACAATTTTTGGCCTTCCTCGCTTACGTAGAGGAACTACTGGAGTAGAACGCGTGTCGTGGCTTAGACGCAATGCTGATGTATGAGGGGGAACAAGTCCTTGAGTAAATAAATGTTTTTGAGTTTGTGGTGGCTCCATAACTCCTGGTGGGCCCCGATGGGTTCTCGGAGACCCCACCAGCTGTCTATATCGAACAGCAGGATCTTCTTTGCTGACTTTGGTACCGTCCATGGAATCGACGGCCCTTTGCAGCGCATTCAAACAACCGCCTGTGTTTATATCATGTCCAGCGTAAGGAGTTGGCTCTCCCCCTGGTTGAAAGACAGTTTCATGTTCTTTTAATAAATGGGCAAGTTTTATGTTCTGTTCCTCAGTTAGCTGAATAGTGTTTTCAACAACAGTATTATTTTCTTCAGTGGTGCAGAGATTTTCTCGAATAAATTTGTATTTTCTCTTAGGATAATTATGAAAATACCAGCGATTGTTTCGCATATCTAATACTAAACCTGCTTTTCTGAGGAAGTCAAGACCTAATAGTGATCTATTTCCACTAACATTGGGTAGGAATATCATTTCTATATGTATTATTTGATTTTTGATTTTTACAGGAACTGTAGCTAATAACACGGAATGTATACGCTTTTTCCCGTCAGCTAGAGTTAAGGAAAGATTATCTACTTTAAAATATTCTCCTCGTTGTCTTAAATAGCTGAGAAGACGCTGACCGCCAATAGAGCGAGTGGCTCCGCTGTCAACGCAAATAGAACCAGAAGCTTCATAGACGGAGGCTTCTATTAGAGCGAGTTTAGTATCTCTATCTGTAGTAACGTTACACTGTAAGGCTTGTGCGTTGGTAATTTCCTGCTTCGGATTGCAAGTTAGACACCTAGGTTTGGTGACTCCTGGAGTTCCGCAGCCGTAGCAACGAAGTGTTGAAGAGTCAGTCTCTTCTTTTTGTTTTTCACGAGGTTGTGAGTTTCTAAAGGGTTTCCGATCATAATATTTTGATTTAGGGGGTTCGATAGATTTATTTGAAGGGATTGTTTTTGAAAATGGGGCCCTTAAGTTATCATAGGAGTCGAATTTTTCTGCGAGATCGAGGGGATCTACCAGTGTTTCCCAAGAGTCGAGGAAGTGATCTTTGCATTCGGATGAACACTTTCTCTTCATTTGATCAGCTAGGATCAAATTTTTAAGTTGATCAAAATTTTCAATTTTTAGATCGGATAGCCAGGCTTCTAGATAACCGCGTAGATTGAAGTAAAAATCTTTCCAAGTGTTTTCCGATGTCTTCTTGGAGGTGGAGAAAAGTTTTCTTATTTTATCCGTAGTTAATTTAAATCGGTGAAGTAGGAGCTTCTTAATATGTTGATAGTCTTGGGCGACTTCATTTGGTTCTCTAATTATTAGAGTGGTAATATCTGTGGGTAAGACCGAAATAAGATAAGTGACCCATGCATCCTCAGATATGCCAAGAAAATTCATTTGTCTTTCGAAAAGACGCAGATACGTATTAATATCGTCATCGTTAATTTTAAATAGAGGTAAGAATTTCAATATATCTACTTTCGGTTGAAGTGGGGTTGGTGATTCTACCTGGTTCACTACGGTTTGAATTCGGAGTTTCTCTAGTTCAAATTGTCTTTCCTTCTCCTTTTCTTCTCTTTCTTCTTTTTCCTTCCTATCCTCTATGATGGTCATAAGTAATTCCCGTGTAAGGTCTTCATCATAATCAGGCAATGACGTGATGTCATTTTTTATATCGATCCTACGAGAATCTAAATTCATAACTATTCCTAATTCCTGTGCTAAAAGGATAAGATCCTCCTTTTTCCCTTTGCCGAAAAATGACATTTTTAATAGGATAATTAAATTTAATGTTAACCAAAGAGAAAAAAAAATTAATTAATTAATCAAAATTAAAAGTTATTTAGTCGCGTACAATTGAATTATACAATATTTAATTATAAAATAAGATAATTGTAATATAATTTAAAATATGTAAAAAGTATTTAAATATTTGAAAATATAGTGATATTTTATCACTTTTATTAATTCATTAATTTAAATATAATGTAGTAGAATAAAATTTAAAAATCAAAAAAAAAAAAAAAAAAAATTTACAAATTAAACATATAAATTAATTAATTATAACTAATAATAATATTAATATATTCAAACTATTTTTATTGAATTAGAATTAAATAGATAAATATTCTATTTATTAGATAAATGTGAAAATTAAAATTAAAAAAAATAATTAACAAGTGTTAAATATATTATTATATTAGGCAAGGAGATATGAGATTTATTTAAATTTAAAGTATAAAAGTAAAAGTTTTAAATTTTTATTTTATTAATTAAATATTAAATTGTACTATAAGTCCGTTGAGATGAAAAAGTGATGATACTGCTCACCAAAGATGAATAATGTACTTTTCTCAGGAGCCGTGGTGTACTAATCGGGCCTCAGGTTGGGCTGCCACTTTATAACGGAGATCTAATCGAGCCAAACGTTGGGCTGCCACTTTGTAAGGAGGACCGTTTCAAGTTGGGGTCACTTTGTAGACGATCCTCTTACGTTGTGTGCCAATTTATAAGGGGATCTAAGTATGGGGCACTTGTAATGATCCACGATGACCGCGAACTGTTAATTATGTTAAGTTAATGATGGGCGCCAACTTTGGATATCCCAAAGTATAAAATAGTGTTGAAAAATTAAGGGAAAAGGGAATACACAATAATAATGTTCACATTAATTTACTTTAATTAAATAGATAAAAAAATTAACAAATTAAATATACAAATTTTAAATAGAAAAAAATAAGAAAATGTAATTCACTATTGTCACTGGAATTAGCAGAAATAATTATCACAGGGGGTGATGATAAGGATTATACACAAATAATTATATCACGGGACGTGATAAGTATAGGTTATATCAGGATGATATCACTTGTTCGGCTGTATCACAGGGTGTGATAAAAATGATTATATACAAAATAATTATATCACGGGACGTGATAAATACCAGGTCATATCGGGATGATATCACTAGTTAAACTGTATCACAGGGTGTGATAATAAAAATGATTATATACAAAATAATTATATCACGGGACGTGATAAATACAGGTCATATCAGGATGATATCTCACTAGTTCCACTGTCCATTCTCAACTCTCTAAAAATATTAAAACTTGGAGGGATGGTCCCTCCCCTTATGTGAAATATAATATCTATATATATATTACATTTTAAGAATAATGCGACTAAATAACTTTGTTAATAAAATAAGAGAATAGAAAAATAAGATAAACAAAAAAAAATAGACAAACAAAATAAAATGTATAATAAAAAAAAATAACTAAGAATATAAATACTTTGTCCGTTACATCTTTCAATTTACTTAAAAAATTTATTAAAATTTTTTAAAAAAATAAAATAGTTTTTTTTTTCTTTATGGAATGTCAATTTATATTGAAATTGTGGTTTCTTATTTTAATATACCTACCTTGTAATATCGATTGAATATGGTTTTGTAATAATTGCAATGTGTCTTTTTGTTCTTTTTGTGTTTTTCAATTTTAAATATAATTGATTTTGATTAGTTTATTTATATGAATTAATCACTCAAGAAAAATAAATAATAAATTTTTAGTTGAAAGCATTATTTATATTTACATTTTAGTAGGTAAAATAGTATGATATTGGCAAAAGTATGATGCTGAGATAAAGAGAGGAATTAATTTTTTCATTATCTGAGAATGATTTTAAAATTATTAAGACCTAAATAAATAACTGTTTAGTGAAAACGCCTTGAAATTCACAAAAGCTTATTTTTTTTTATAGATTTTTCACAATCACATACGTTACACTATTGATAACCACGCTGATTTCTTGCCTTCCAATGACGTCACGATGTTTTCTCTCAAAATTATAATAATATTTATAAATATATTATACTTACTGAAATAATTTGATAAGAATTGCTCATCATCGCAATAAGCATATTCAGAAGTACAATAACATTAATGACTGAATATGAACCAAAAAGGAGGAGAGCCCAAAATCTTGTAAATGATTTAATACCAAGAAGTTCAAATGACATTAGATCAACCAATCCAAAACTCGCCCAGAAAAGAGATTGAGAAGCTTCAAACAAACTATAAAAAAAAAAATACTGGATTAATAAAATATTCAAAGAAGCTCAAAATTCACGATTTTAACTACTATTTGTATATAAATAAATATAATATTATTATATATATAATCATATTTTTGGACTTCAATCAATCTTTGACTAAAATTAATTAATTAATTTATTTATTAAATAATAGTAATTTTAAAATTATTTTATCTATATATAGTAATCATTTTATAAGCTACCTGAAATTAAAATATTTATATTGATATATATATATATAATTTAATTACTTTTACAGAGTTAAAAAATACTTTCAAATTACAATTACAAATTTAATAAATGACTTTGAGATAATAAAAAAACAACAGATAAATAAACACAAGAAACTAATTTTTATACAGTTTTTTTTTTTAATTTTCTATTCATAAAAACAATTTTCTCTTCTTTGTTTCATGAATAATCATCTTATCTCAACTATTTAATACCATTTTCTTTTAATTGGAAACAAAAAGCGCTTTAAGCAAAATACATTCATTTACTTTCTAATAATGTTTTTTTATATTTATTTTTGTTTAGTTCATTTGAATGTAAAGTATTTAAATATTTAATTAGACTTTGTAAAAGTTAACTATTAGATTGGTTGTTGTTTTTTCTAATTTTTGTCTTTGACTCAGTTGTATAATCGTGAAAAAGGTGATTTTATATGTATATTATGGATTATAAAAAGCATAGATGAGGCTTTTTTTATAAAAATGTATATTTAAATAAAAGAAATATAGACATGTTTTGAAGTGAAAACAAAATCTCTTTCCAAAATCTTTATTTAACGTTTTTATTTAATCTTTATTTCATATTTTTTCTTTTTTATTAATTATTTTATTTAATAATTGTAATATATTAATAAAATAAATGATTTGATATAAATAGTATATATAATTTTAAATAATCTCTTAAATTTATTTTAAATAAAAATTAGAAAATAAAAATTTAATTCTCACGATAGTATGATATTTATATTAGGTGAAGGTTTCTATCGATGGACGACTTAAAAAAAAATTGTTAAAAAATCTATGACTAATGTAATAAAAATAAAAAACTTGTAATCGACCCAATTAGGGCAATTGATTTCATAAATTGGGTAGGGTACAAATGAGAATTGGAGGCCTAACCTTGTTGTTATAATATGAATTTATAATTATTAGTCTATTATTAATTTATTATTCAATTAAATTTTGAGCTAATTACCGTAAAATTAAAAAGAGTCCCTTTACCACTTATCAAAAATTCAATATTACATATATTTATATCTTAGATATTTACAGGGTGAGCCAGAGAAACTTACTTATTTGAAAAAATTCCCACGCGGTGAGTTGGGCGGGTAGAGGGGCGTGCGGGGGCTCATCTGGAGGGGAAAGTTCCCAAGTTTGTTTCTCTCTCCAGTCAGTTGCCATCATTCTCTGGTCTAAAGAGCAGCGGGTCTTCGCAGTCGAGAGCTTCTTTTCTAACGGTCGATCAGTTGTTATTGGTGTGGTGTAAATCCACGTGAGCTTCACCAGAAGCCACTTAATTGTGAGCGAGTTATTGTCTGGTGTGCGATGTCGGTAATGGGAATAATTGGTCCTTATTTTTTTGATGATTGATTTGCAGTTACCGTGAATGGAGCTCGTTGCAGGAACATGATCGAGGAATTTTTTCTTCCAAGACTCGAAGAAATGAACGTTAGGAACGTGTGGTTTCAGCAAGATGGAGCCACAGCACACACAGCACGACTCAATGAATTTGTTGCGACATTTCCCCGATCGCCTCATCTCTCTCAGAGGCGATCTCCAATGGTCGGCACGCTCTCCAGATTTGACTCCATGTGATTTCTTTTTATGGAGTTTTTTGAAATCCCTGGTTTATGTCGATCGACCACGGACCATAGCACACCTCAAGAACAACATTCGCGACGCCATTGCCAACATACCGATTGATATGCTGCAAAGAGTGGATACGAATTTCAAAAATCGACTTCATCAGTGTATGCGCAATGGGGGTCGCCATTTATCCGATGTCATTTTAAAGACTGCATGAAAAAAAATTGGGATATTGTATTCTCAAATAAAAAAAATATAAAACAATAACTGAAGTACTTGTGTTTTTATTGACCTTTCAAAAAAGTAAGTTTCTCTGACTCACCCTGTATAATTATAATAATATTTATTATAATTTTGTAAATTCTTATTTAATATATGGTACATACTTAGAAAATCGTCTCCAAATAGTACAAGCTCTTTCTTCATTATCAAAATCTTCATAATTCTTGAACCGATGATAACATTTCTCTTTTTCAAGATCAGCATAATACCACATAAGTTGATTCATTCCTAATTATAATTAAACTATTACCATTAAATGATCAATGAAATGAATAAAAAAGAATTGCTTACCGCAACCAAATGCAAACAAAACCAATGAATAGATGAAAAAAAATTTTAAAATATCTATCAACATACGTCCAAGTGAGATTTGTAAGGGCCCTAAATGAGGATTCACACTGAAGATATGCACCAGCTTGAGAAAACTAGAAAAATCAATTCAATTTATATTTTTAAATAAATTATATTATGTATTTAAATATTTATCAAAAAATTTTATTTAAAATCGAAATAGTGAAAAAAATTACGTGAATTAAAAGAATATAATATAGGAATTTAATTTTTTTAGTATAAAGTTGAACATTTTATCATTAAAAAATTTCAACTTTCTATATTGTAAATATTTGTTTATTTTATCTATATTTTAAGTTATTTTTTTCTTAAATTTTTAATTTATAATTTATATCATCTACCTATCTAAGTGGGGCTAAATGAATTCGAAAGTTTTCGGTCATAACATCCACATTTTTGCAACCGTTTACATTTTACATGAACTTTTCGCCAAACATTTCACCAACTATTTTATATCCTGAGCCACATTTATATACACTTTTATTTTCCTGCTTCTATCTTTTCACTACGAACTAAATAAGTATCTATTTTTTAATTTTTTTCAACAAAATGTAAAAATAATCTTATTATTTTTTTAAGGGGAGGGGGCGTATGATAAAGACTACTTTGATGATTGTAATAATTATTAAAATGCATATGTATTTTTTATGTGAAGGATGAAAAAAATAAACAAAATAAACTGATTTTGCAGTATTATAAGGTTATATTCCATCCGCCATATTCACCAGATATAATATAGGAATTTAATTTTTTTAGTAAAAAGTTGAACATTTTATCATTAAAAAATTTCAACTTTCTATATTGTAAATATTTGTTTATTTTATCTATATTTTAACACTTATTTTTTTCTTAAATTTTTAATTTATAATTTATATCATCTACCTATCTAAGTGGGTTAAATGAATTCGAAAATTTTCGGTCATAACATCCATTAATGCAGTTAAGATAGTTAACTTATTAATTTATTATACAAAATCTTCAAAGATCAAATTCATATATCAGTTGGAAGATTGCGGTTTGTAATTGACCTTAGTTTGAATAATATTTATATTCAAATTAAATAGAAACTTACTTTTACATATACTCGTAAAAAATTTCAAATAAATTTTAGATTAAAATATAACTATTGAAAATAAATAAATAAAAATATAAATTTATATTCTGACCTGAATATCATGCCGGCTGCGAATGCGCCTTCGGAGAGTAACATCGGATCAAACGGATGCCAATCCTCCCTCGCCGACCAGGGATTTAACCCCCGATCCTTTTCGCGCTGCACAATCATACACATTCCTCTCAAATTTCTATAGATTCATTTTATTAATTTTGATTTGCCTTTTAAGAATTTCCAATATTCATATTTATTTTTAATCCAAAAATTCCAAGAATAAAAAAAAATTTCTTTGATTCTTTTCAACTCTCTTTAAGTTATTTTTTAGAGTTATAAATTTAGTAAAATTTTATATTTCAATTTTTATATTTATAATTATAATTTAGCGAGTATAACAGAATATATTGTCTTTTTTTTTTTATTAAATTTAACTAAAAATTTCAAAACATTTATAATTTATATTATAAAACGTTCATATAATTAGAAAGTGCTGTTTAAAACTTCCTGTTTTCAAGAAATCCATTAGTAAAAATCTTGTATCTTCTCTTTTTATTATAAATAATATAAAATAATTATTTTAAAATTTTTTTTTAAAAAATATATAATTTATTACATATTATAATAGATAAATTTTAAATTAACGATATTTGTTTAAATATAAATTATTATTGTTATTATTATTATTCAAAATTATAAACTATTCCGATATAGTTATCTCTATAAGTTAGATAGTTAAAATATAAATTATTCTGTTAAACTCTGGAAAACATTTTAATTTTAATTATATTAGTTGTATTTCGAATTTATCTCTAAACATCTATGTAATATTTTATAGGTTCTCACCTGAACAATATACCATGATGAAAAACGTAAACAAATCCACAACATGTAAAAGCAATTGGTAATAAAATCCACAACGTTCCATAAATCATTTATATACTCGATGATCCCATCTTCCCATAATGACCGAATTTCATTCCATATTAAACCTATTTATATAAAATATTTTTAATAATATAAATTTAAAAAAAATTATGATTTTAATTTCAAATTAATAACCATTATAATTAAAGAAAAAACAGAATAAAGTAGAAAAAATAGAAATAAATTTTTAGATATTTTAGATATATTATATAATATATTTAGCAGAATATATACAGGGTGGGGTAGATCGGATTTCAAATCCCTTTTTCTCAGAAGAGGGAGCAGGTAGAGTAGTGGGGTAAAAACCGTTAGAAAGCTGGTTTTATATGCCATTTGTCAGCAGTCAACATGTCTTGGTCTGGTGAACATCGTGCTTTTGTTATTGAGCGGTTTATCGAAAACGGCGGTTCGATAATTTGTACACAACGTGCTTTTCGAATTCATTTACTAGGGCGTCATGATCCTGTTCTACATCTCGCTACGGTTACAGTGTGGGTGTCAAATTTTCGACAGACGAGTTCAGCGTAGAAAAAGAAGTCGCCAGGGAAATGTTTCCAGGTCGCCTCATTTCTCTGAGAGGTGATCTTGGCTGACTGCCGCGCTCACCGGATCTCACTCCATGTGACTTCTTCCTTTGGGGTTACCTCAAATCGAAGGTTTACCAGCATCGACCAAGGACCCTTCTTGCTTTACGAAGGGAAATTGCTCGGGCAATTGAAGAAATTCCAGTGGAAATGACGGTGAAAGTCATGGAAAGCTACCGCGAGCGCCTAAATCAGTGTATCCACTCCCAAGGATGACATTTGAGTGATGTGATTTTCAAAACTTAAATTTAAAAATGGCATAAAATTTGCGATATGTTAATAAAAGAAATTTTTTGACAAGCTGAGTGGTTTTAATTTTATAACGTTTTGAAATCGGATAGGTCTTTCTGTCCCACCCTGTATGTATTGCATTACATTATCAAAAATGGTAGTGTCGGCTTAGAATCTTCATGGTTTACGATCGAATCTTACCGAAGCATATGATTTTTTACCGACCGACGATAGCAAGGGTATTGTTTTCACACCAAATATTCACATGTGGAGATTTTTACATATCTCCACGAACCATGCATTTTGTTAACAGAGAAAAGTATTTTTAGCATCTCATGTCTGTTCACCCGTCCGTCTGTCCGTCCGCCCGTCCCTCTGTCCATTGTATGTACAGCTTGAACGACTCAACGGATTTTGATAAAATTTGGTATATTTGCTTAATGCATCATTATGATGAATATTGAATTGTTGGTGTATATCCGGTAGTGATAGTAGTGGAAGTAGTCAGTCGGTTCTGCGCCTGGCCACAGGTCAACTTATTTATTTTATTTTCAAATTATGTTTAATACTTTAAATACAGTTTAAACCCTTTTTAATGAAAATTGAAATCATCAGTAGCTCAAAATAGTGATTTCAATATTTTTCATGTAAAGGTGAAGAATATGAGTTCAATTCTTACGTCAATAGTCTAATACCATATATACAAAGTGAAAATAGAAAATTGCAAGTAAATTTCTTTATATTTTGATAATTAATATTGTGATTCTGTCAAATGAATATACATATTTATATTAATTGTAATTTTTTCATAAAAAGTAACTAAAATAAATTATTTCTTTGTTCACCCAAGTAAGAATTGACTTGGAAATTCTTATTTATAATTCTTTTATATTTTTTTAATTTGGTAGTTTTTATTTATTTATTTCTCCCATTAATTTATTGTGTTTTGGGTTTGGTTTATAGCACTTAGCTATCGTCTTCTGGGTATTCAATTTTTTTATATTATAATATTTTTTTTAGAACTAATAAATTAAGATAATATCGGAAAGTTATAGGGGATATTTTTTATTGAAAAACACTACAATTAGACGAGAAAATATATCTAGAGGGGAAATTTAAATATATTTGTATATATATATATCATATTGGAATAATTTATTCATTTATTTTCTTTCTTTCTTTCTTTATATTTAAGATGATTAGGGACTTAATACTCCCTTAACTATTAAAATTATTTAGTTATTATATTTATTTCCAATTTATTTATTTTATTCTCATTTTCATATTTTTTTCAAAACAATTTTGTTTCTTATTTATTTATTTATTTTCGACTGTTCTTTTCAAGGAATTTCTGTTGGTACAAATTAATGCAATTAGGTCAGGAGGTGAAGTCTTCTCGGTATGAAAGGGGGAGAGGGGAGGAAGGAATGAGATCCTTTGAATTCAGGATGATAAATTAAATAATGGTTCGAGTGAATTTTTGGGTGCGTGTGTAATGTGCGTGGGTGGAGTGATCCCGGGTGGAGGAGCGGGTGTATTGGCGCCACTCACTGATGACGTAGACGATGACGGCGCACTCGACGGCGCCGGGCAGACTGCCCCTTTCCTTTCGACGTCGCTCGGCCAGCAGTTGCCTCGTCGACGGAAGGTCCAACCAGGCCAGAAGATGTGTCTCCGCGCGTTGCGACGCCAACCCCAGCAACACTGCAACCGCCACGACTTTTCAGCCCCCCTTGCCCCCTTTCTTTGCTCCTCTTCACGCTCATTCATTCATTCCCAGCCTCTCAACCTCACTCTCTCTCTTTCTCTCACCCTCTCCCAACCACATTTACACCCTGATATTCTTTACATTCCTTTCTAAGTCAAATACAAGAATCCCCATCCACGTTGCATCAATGTTATTCATTCCATTTAAACACTTCAAAGTCTTCATTATTTAAAGAATTTTTTTATTTATTATTTATCTAATTTATATAAAATCGAAATGAGAAGAATAGAAATCGTTTAATAAGATAATTGAATAAGTAAATAATTAAAATCTATCTTATCTTATCTTATTATACTAGCAAAAATTGTATATATCTATATATATTTGTATTTTTGAAATATTAAACCGCTTGAAGGATTTTTTTGAAATTCACACCATACACCATAGATAATTTATATAAAGAAAAATTGATGTGTATTGGTTTCAGCCTCGGTAAAAATAATCTATTAGTTTTTTCTTAATTTAAAATAGGAAATTTAAATGACGTCAGCAACTACGTCAGACAGCGCTTCATTAGATACAAAATATTATAAATATAAATAAAATCAAATTACGAAATATATATTATGTTATACCCAGAGGTCATATTTTTATGTCTTTCAGTGCATTAACATATATGTTAAGGGCTTTATGTTTTATGACTATTTTTTAAAAATCATTTGAACGGCAGTTCGGTGAATTAGGTATTAATATTATCAGCCAAACCCGATAATAAGGAATATTTTTTTTTAATGATCAAGCGGCGACTCGATGGACCAGGTACTTATAATAATAATAAATTAATATATTTCGTAAATTTGTTATATTTTAGAAATTATTATTATTATAATTTTTAATAAATAATACTACAATAACATCAGATAATTATTATTTTCTTTTTCTCTTACTAGTCAATGATAATTTTAAAAAGCAAGACTTAATATATTAAACACAGAAATCTTATTATAACACACATATATATATAGATCCAAAATTAGAATTTTTGCGAATCAGATACAGAAAATTCGATAAAGAAGATATAATGAATAATTTAAAATTCTTCAAATTTTATTTTATATATTTTTTCCTTAAATTAAAAAAAAAATTAAAATTTACCTAAAAATTATTAAATCAATTGAAATAAATTAATAAAAGCAATAATAATAACAATTAAATAGATAAATAAATATTCATTAGAAATTACTAGTTTTTATTAACTAATGGTTTTGAAATAAATAATTATATTATATACGATGATCAAATTCAATTGCATATTAAATATTATTTTAATCATGATTTATACCTACATTTATGGAATATGGAAAATGAGGATTACTTATCAATAATTTTCAATTAAACATAAATACCAGACTTAAAACAATTATTTTGCTAAGATTTTTAATTAGATATTTTTTTTTTGTAATCATTGCATTATATAGTATTAACTTTATATTTAATTATTAAAAATGAAATTGGTCTTTAATAAAATAATAAATGGATTTAATATTACATTCAGGTTTTTGATTTCAATATAGGCAAATAGAAAAAATAAGATTTATTTTTAATATATTTACCTATTGAATAAAAAGTCAATAAATTAAAAGTAATTATATAAATTATACCTTAATAAAAAAACTTTTGTAAGCAAGTACATAGATTTTAGTATACTAAATGTACTATCTAATATTTAAGAATGTTTAACAAAATAGAATCTATCTATATTTCTATATCGTGTTACTGAACTTGAAGACCTTGGACGCAATAGACACAACCGACCCTATTCTAAGCCATTTCCATCCAATATCTAGTTTCTCCTAATTTTCTTTTATCTGATTTTCTATAAATTTTCTTCCAAATCCAATCCCTGACCTATCCACTGGTCGTTTACCAGCGTGTTTTTTTTTCTTCTTTTGATATACATATAACATTTTCAACAAGAAATAAGCTGGAGTGTCTCCACTCGACTATCTCGCGATTTGAATTGGATTAAATAACATAATATATTATATTTAAATTAAATTTAATTAATTATAAATTATAAATAATAAATATTAAACCAGCGCATGTTTGGCTTTTTATTGATGGCACCATGGCACGTGTTGGCGCGTGAGATTTGCAGTGTTAAAAAATTAATTCTGGTACTTTCAGCAATTCAATCAGGCAGAAATTCTATATATAGCAGTTTTATACAATTATTAATCATGTGAAAAATTATCAAACATATATTTTTATTTTTACGGTCACTTTAGAGGAAAAAAAATCAAAACGTTGTAGGTAATGACCCTCTTCCGGTTGAGCTACATTTCTCAAAAGTTGATAGAAAACTATGAATTTTGAATAATGTCCATGTACCAAATTTCATCATTCTAGCTCAAACCGTTTTTGCGTAATCTTGTCTACATACATACACACACACAGACATTTTTCTCAACCTTAGTGAAAATGATTCAGGAACCTTCAAAACCTATAAAAACATCAAAATCTCAACATCGAAAATTTTCGTGATCGCAATACTATCTCTTACGAGATAGTAATTAGCTGGAGTGTCTCCACTCGACTATCTCGCAATTTGAATTGGATTAAATAACATAATATATTATATTTAAATTAAATTTAATTAATTATAAATTATAAATAATAAATAATAAATATTAAACCAGCGCATGTTTGGCTTTTTGTTGATGGCACCACGTTACGTGTTGGCGCGTGAGATTTGCAGTGTTAAAAAATTAATTCTGGTAATTTTAGCGAATCAATCAAGCTGAAATTCTATATATAGCAGTTTTATACAATTATTAATCATGTGAAAAATTATCAAACATATATCTTTATTTTTACGGTCACTTTAGAGGAAAAAAAATCAAAACGTTGTAGGTAATGACCCTCTTCCGGTTGACCTACATTTCTCAAAAGTTGATAGAAAACTATGAATTTTGAATAATGTCCATGTACCAAATTTCATCATTCTAGCTCAAACCGTTTTTGCGTAATCTTGCCTACATACATACACACACACATACACACACACACACACACACACACAGACATTTTTCTCAACCTTAGTGAAAATGATTCAGGAACCTTCAAAACGTATAAAAACATCAAAATCTCAACATCGAAAATTTTCGTGATCGCAATACTATCTCTGGCGAGATAGTAAAAAGGGAAAAAATAAAAATTATAATTTAAATCTTATTTATTTATATTAAGGTAATGGCACCTATAGATGACATGGCACCTATAGATGACACTTTTGAATTTAAACTAAAAAAATAAGCAAATTTTAAAACATACGCGGAAATTTTTTTTTTTAAATGATAGTTATGCTTTTCCACCACCTGAGATATCCTACAACAATACAATAAGTCGCCCTATTTTTTTTCTTTTAACTTGAAAAGCAGACCGAATCGTCAACAATTGATTTTTTCAACAAATCTTAAAGATAACCTTAAGGGAAGTAATGTTCTTAATTAGTATTTTATATTTTTATATTCATATTTATCAAGAATTTAATAACTACATTATAAAATAGACTTAATATAGATATAAATCATTTCAATTTAAACACCTAATTTTTAAAATTATCTTTTTTATCAACGGTGTTATCTATAGGTGCCCCTAAAAATTGTTTTTCCTATAGATGACAGCAATGTCAGCTATAAGTAGGTTTTTAAAAAAATTGTCTATTATGTTAATAGCTGTAAAGAGGAGATAATTTTATATAATTCAACCAAGTTGCATGTCTGAATTGATTGACATTGTGTTTTATCTTTAGGTTTCTCATTGTCAGAAAATTTTTTTCTGTTCCAGAACTTCATACACTATTTTTTTGAAATTTTTTTTAAATTACTCTGTTCTCAATGTATAATTAAAAATGCATAATTAAAAAAGATTTGTTTAAAATCAATTTTTTATTTTATTATAATAATCAGCTAAAAATAAAATCAATCACAATAAATATATCTAATGAATCATTATATGAAACCTGATTTTTTTATTATAACTAAAGTTAAAGCAGCAACAAGGTGTTGGAAAGATGTTTTACTTTGTAAATAAATAAGTTGAAGATAAAGAGAGCAAGCGAAGTGAAAAAAAAGTAGATGTCATCTTTGGGTTCCATAATTGTCATCATTAGGTTCCACCAAAATTTTTGGTGTCATCTATAGGTTCCATTTGATTACTTTGAAAAAAAATTATATTTCCTATTAAACTCATATAAAAGTTTGAAATATTTATCCTGGTGATAAAAGGTAAGATAAGCTTTATAATAACCAAAAGATTTTTTTTGTGAGACGTATAGTTTCAGTTTTATAAAAGAAAATAATGGCAAGAGCGCTTAAAATGTCATCTATTGGTGCCATTACCTTATATGAGATTGGAAATATAGAAAAAATTTAAAAACAAAACTTATTGATGAGTTTATTTGTTTGATTTATTTTCAATATAAAAGTAAAGTACCGTTTATAATGTTTATCTTTTTTTTTGGTAAAGTTAATTTATTGTATTTATCTTTCAAGATTTAGAAATTATTCTTTTATTAAATTTCATAAAAGAAATAATTAAAATTTAAATTAAAATCTTTATTGGTAAGGTAAATTTTAAAAATGGTATTTTTATATATCACGTCTGCCTGGACTGTGCTAAAAATTAAAATTCGTAGACTTATAAACCATATTTTTCTAATGCCCCTATTTAAAACCACCTCCATTTAAAGACATTCTTCTCCTAACTCCATTCAAGTTGATTACTCTACATAATCGTTCTTACCCTTTAAGAATTAATTCTAGTAAATTTTCTACAAAAATAAACATTTTAAGCCAATTTATTTGATTTAATTGACGCTATTGAAATATTTAAAATAATCCTCTGATTTTTTATAATGTATATTCAAAGAATATAAATATGTATAAATTTCAATGAATATGTATAATTTTCAATGAAAAAATATCTTTTGCTGAATATGTTTTATTGACTATCTTATTACTTTAATAATATGTGTTAATAATATAATTATTATATTGCGGGTAGCGGGTAGATACCTTCTCACGATCCCGGTGAGAGACAGATCTACCTCAGTGAGTGGCGCCCACTGCCCTACGCGAGCACATGCATTTTCTCTCATTCCTCGACCAAGGGAGTGCATGCCCTACCCAAATCATCCATCCAGACCCAATCCCCTTTATTTCCTCTTCCTTCTTTCCAATCCACGCGTCAGGCTGTAGCGACAGGCCGGCTGGATCATCTCCGCGTCGCATCAACAATTAATGGAGAAATGTTATACGGCTAACGGCTGGAGCGTCCCCTGCAAGCGACGCGCATTGTCAGCACCCGGGCGATGCGAGAAATGGGTTAGGGTTACCCACCTATGGACGAGGTGGGCTAAAGAAGATAGTCTAACATCCACATCCACATCTACATCCACATCGACATCATCACCGACACAAACATCGTCACATCGGTCAGCATCAGCATCATTGATCAGCATCATTGCCATCAACCTCACTCAAATCGTCCACCGCTACATCAAAATCGTCAACACCATCATCACCGTCATCGAAGGTTGAGTACCAAAAAGACCGCGTGGGAGGCCTAAAACCAGCTGGTCCTGCCGTGTAACGGGAGATCTAATGGCATCTGATCTCTCTACAGACGACGCCAACAACAGATTTAGTTGGCGCCAATTAACGAGAAGAGCCGACCCCACACCCCGTGGGAAATAAGGCTAAGAAGAAGAAGAAGAATATAATTATTATTATAATTACGGATAGACCCTGAGGATCACGCAGAGCTTTAAAGATAAAATTAATCGGAGCAATACAAAAGGTGTTAGTTTCTAAAAGTAACTAATCGCTAATTAATTACAATTAATTAATTATAATTTAATTATATTTCTTCTATACCTTCTACGGATCCATTGAAAAATCTATAAAAATTTCCAAAAGTCTATCTCAATAAAAAGTCGATGAAAAATCGATTTCAATTTGTCAATAGAGCGAACAGACAGACAGAGAGACAGATGCCAAGTGAAGTTAAGAAAAACGTTATAAAAAAGTTTGAAATTCCCAAAAATTAATCCGTCCTTAACACGAATTTTCTTTGTAAAGATGTCTTCTTAGACATTGTCGATGCATTATAAATTTAATATTTGTTTTCTTTGATTTATTTATTTTACAATAATAAAACAAATTAATATAAAATAAAAATGATAAAGTCAGAAAAATATTTATTTTGAACAGCTGAGATTGCTTTGCAATTGGATAGTTTGTTGAGTTTACTTTGCTTCTGAGTGGGTTTTTAGCTGCTTGCTTTCGAGATGTTCTTTCTGTTCAGGCTTTTATCCAATCTCCTCTCATCCACTACCCTTGCACTCTTGTTTTTATATTGTGGAATTTACCCCTTTAATGCCATCACAGTCAAATCCATCTATTATTATTTTTTTATTTGTTTTTTTTTTAATTCAATATTATAAAGATGATTCATAAATCAAGTGATTTAAAATCCAATGATATAAATAGCTCGTCTCTATTTCGTTTAAATTTGCAATAAAAAACATCGAGATGCTATTTCTTTTCCACATTTACTATTGCTTAAGTAAGCAGAGACGTGGATCGAAAGCTTCGTGGCTTTTTTTTTTACTTAAACTCAAAGCTTTTGTTGAAGAGATTTTTCACTTTTTTACCCTCGTGAAAAAAATATATCTATTATATATATATATATATATATATATATCGTATAGGATAGGATAATATATAATAGAATTGATTTTAGAATCATTCTTTATTAATATTTATAAAAAAGAACTTCAAATGAAATAAAACTGATCCGGGCTCATTTTCATTTTATAAATTAACAAATTAAATTTATACTTCAATAAATAAAATCCTTGTCTATTTATCTATCAACTTGTTTATGACTGAGTTACGCCACTAAACTTGGCCTTAATAACGATATTCCTCCAAACTTAACGAAAAAACATTAGCCATATCCATATCCAATTCCTTCTTCTCCTAGTTCTATCTAAATTTACATTTTCAGTCCACCGCATTTTTGGTTTACTCAATAGTTGTTTCCTATTTGGTTTCCCCTTAAACAAATTTCTCACTTCTTACCCAATCAAATCACGTGACTGTTCCAACATAACCTCCTCGGTTTTATGACTTTAACTATTTTTAGAATGTATATATATATATATATATATATATTCTTTAAATTTCAATTTAATTACAATATGAAAAGTTTTTCTCATTAATTAGTTTGTTTTTTTTTAATATAAAAGAAAATGTTATCAATTGGGGTAGAAGAGGTCAGAGCCGAAGAAAAAAAACATATAAGTAAAATATTATATATATGTTTATATATTAAGTCACTGTAATTATAAATTAAAGAGCACAACTGACATATAAACATTTACAAAGGAGAGCAGAATCATTTATTTATATGCTTTTAATATAAATATTGCCCGGGAAGAGGGTAAATTTTCTATTATAAAATATGATAAGCTCATAGTAGAAGAATTTAGGATGGGGAATCAAAAAGGGAAAAAAAGAAACCTAAGTAAAAGTCCATCTCCAATTAAAAACTATAATGATAATAAAAAAAGTCATATTACAAAAAAAGATAAAATAACATTTTTTGGAAATAAAAGTGGCTCTCTGGGTGATGTGAGAGTCTGTTCAAATAATAAATAGGATGGAATAGACAGAACTCAGGCATTTTTTAACATCTTCAACCAATTGCTCGATCATCGCCCAGGAAGGCTGGTCACCTCGGGCGCTTCAGACCATAACCTCCCAAATAATAATGTAAATGAAAATAATAATGAAAATAAATATAAAAATAAAGATAAAAATGTCAATAAAATTCCGGCTCGTGATTCTATAAATAGTAAAACAAATTTTAAAAATTTAAATTTAAATATAAAAGATATAAATAATAATTCCAATGAAAAGAAAAAAACAAGCAAAAAGCTTAAATTAAAAAATGATACAATTGCTATTGGTTCTTTAAATGTGAGATCTTTAAAAGACGAAGGAAGTTTAATAGAAATAGAAAATGCAATGGAAAAAACAAAACTAGATGTCCTGGGACTTGCTGAGGTTAGAAGGCAGGGAGAGAAAATAATTAAAAGAAAGAATGGAAATATTTTTTATTATAATGGAGAGATACCAGGACAAAGAGGTGTTGGATTCATAATAAGTAATCATTGGTCCAATAAAATCATAAAATATAGGGGATATTCAGATCGAATAGCTCTCATAACATTGAATATAGGTAAAACAACAAATATTAGCTTAATACAAGTCTATGCCCCTACAACTCAAGCTGATGATGAGGTAATGGAATCCTTTTATGAATTATTAAACAAAATTATACGGGAACACCCCAACTCACATAACCACAAGTTGATAATTATGGGCGACTTCAACAGTCAAATCGGTAGAAGAATGGAGGAAGAAAATAGAATGATTGGTCCTTATGGCTATGGAAAAAGAAACGACAGAGGGGAGAGATTGGTACAGTTCTGTCAAGAAAATAATTTTAAAATAATAAACACCTATTATAAGAAAAGAGCGGGAAAGAGATGGACCTGGATCGCTCCTAACGGTGTATTTAAGAGTGAAATTGATTTTATGGTGACTTCACACCTTAATTTAATAAAAAAATTTGAAATAGTTGATAAATTTCCATTCTTCAGTGACCATAGACTTCTAAAAATTGAAATACTGATAAATAATATTAAAAAGCGCCCACATCCTAAATGGACTAAAAAATACCAATCAGGGGTAGAAAATATTAAAATAGAAACGATAAAAAATTTCAAGCGGGAGCTAATAAATATAGATTTCACACAAAAAGACCAGTTGCAAAATCAATATAATATATTAGAAAATTTACTAACAAACGTACAAAATGAATCCTATGAAATAAGTGAAACAAAAACAAAACTATCCGAAAAAACAAAAGCCCTCATTGAAAGAAGAAATAAATTAAAAACAAAAAGAAATTCTAAAGTAGGACAAATTGAACATAATCTAATGTGTAAAACAGTTAAATATAACATAAAGAGCGATATACAAAGATACAACAATGAAATTATAAAAAAGTTAATTGAACCACATACTTCAGTAAAACAGATAAGACAAATGCTATTTGAGGGAAAGCAACTAATTCCATGTCTGATAAACAAAAATAAAAATATTAACTATGCACGTAAAGAAATAGTTCAAATAGCTACAGACTACTATAAAGAATTATATGAGGGTGAAAGTACCAATAAGTTTTACAACAAAAAACGCTCAAATGAAAACATTCCTGAGTTTTTAGAATCAGAAATTGAAAACGAGATAACAAACTTAAAATCTGGTAAAGCGGCCGGCATAGATGGAATAAAAAATGAAATACTAAAACAACTCATTAATTTTATAATAAAACCATTAACGTCCATATATAATAATATTTTAATAACAAAAACCATACCAAAGCAATGGCAAAAGTCTAACATTATAATTATGTACAAAAAAGGCGACCCGAAAGATATTGTCAACTATAGACCACTTACTCTAACATCAAATATGGGAAAAATCTTTGCAAAACTCATCCAGAGAAGAATTGAGAGAACTATAATTAACAACCAACCAATAGAGCAAGCCGGCTTTAGAACTGGATATTCCACAATAGATCATTTACACGTGATAGGACAGATCTTAGAAAAATCTAGAGAATATCAATTCACAATATATTTAGCATTTATCGATTTTACCAAAGCATTTGACTCTATAAACCAGGCTTGCATCCTGGAAGCTCTGATCTCTCAAGGAGTAGATATAAACTACGTTGAGATTATTGAGAATCTATATAAGAAGTGTGAGGCTAGAATTCTCTTGGATGAGCCGGGACCCTTCTTCCCTGTAAGAAGAGGCGTAAGACAGGGTGATCCACTTTCACCAATTTTATTCAATTGCACAATGGAGCAAATGTTTAGAAAATTTAATTGGGAGGGGAGGGGATTGAATGTCAATGGTACCTTCTTGAACAACTTAAGATTCGCGGACGACATAGTCCTGATTGGGAAAAGCAAAGAGGAAATAACCGAATTACTGAGAGACTTGAACAAGGAAAGTAAAAAAGTGGGTCTAAGGATAAATGAGAAGAAGTCCGTAATACTTACAAATGGTTGTCAAGAAAAAATAAAATACGACGATAAAAAATACATAGAGTGTAGGGAAGAAGTGGTTTATCTTGGTCAAACAATACGTTATGAAAATAGAACAACGCTAGAAATAAATAGAAGGATAAACTTAGGTTGGAAAAAATTTTGGTCTACGGCCTTTATACTAAAAAATAAAGAAATAAACCTAGACTCAAAAATCAAAGTTTTTAAAAAATGTATTATACCAGTGATGACTTATGGTGCACAAACATGGACATTAACAAAGAAAAACATGAATAAATTGGAAACAGCTCAACGATCCATGATAAGGAGTATTCTTGGTTTTACAAGAAGAGATAGGAAAAGAATAAAAGAAATATATAAAATAACAAATATGGACAACATCAACATTTATATAAGAAAAATAAAGTGGAAGTGGGCCGGACATACAGTAAGAACACATGACGAACGATGGTCTAAGAGAATTTTGGAATGGCATATACTGGAAGAAAAAAGGAAAAGAGGCAGACAAGTAAAAAGATGGTCGGATGAAATTCACGAAACAGCGGGAACGGATTGGCAGAGGAACGCAAGACGAAGAACCGCTTGGAGAATTTTGGGAGAGGCCTATGCCCGCAAGGGCCTGGTTCTGTCATAACAAATAAATCAATTAAATTTTTGTATATATATATGTATTATGTAACCAAATAAAGGCAATAAATAAATAAATATAAATATTTTAAAAAAGAATAATTGAAAAGTTTTATGTTTTATAAATGGATAATTTTAAATATTTTATTTTTAATGCTAATTTCGAAATAGTATTCCTTAATTATTTTTTTTTATCAAGTCTATAATTTATTTTTAATATTTATATAATAAACCTTTATAATTAACATTCATATGATAGAGATAGATATTTGTTCATTTTTTATAATTCATATATATAATCCAGCCGAATGGATATTATAATTTATAAATTTATAATGTGAATTCAATGAACTTATTTGAAAGTAAATGAAAAAGTCATTAAAATATTGTTAATTCATTTTTCATATTTTTGACCACTAGGCATTTATTATTATTTATTTTTAATTATCAAACTGTTAAAACCAGTTCTCCCTCTCTCATCTCCTTATTATTAAATCATTTTTAAATAAAAATTCAAATATTTAACAATGCTGAAAAATTTATTTTTCATTTTCAGTATAAATATTGGTTCTATCTTTGTATTTTATTTTTTTAAATACAATTTATTTAAAAATAGATATATAAATAACAATTAGCATAATACCTAAAAAATTTTAATTTAGAATTAAAAAAAAAATATAAAAAACTTTTTAAAAACACGCTTTTATTTAAATGCACTAAAATGGGGAAAATAATTTATCCATACACACCACGATTTCTTTATAATTAATCATATCTAAAAAATGAAAGAAGCGTGGGCACCAAATATGCAGGGAAAGGAAAAGGATACGAAGGACATTTCATTGTATATCCACAAACCTTTCTGTTTTTTTCCTTTTCCATTATAATTGATAACTATGTCTATTTTAAGTATAATTTACGTTTTTCCCTGCATGTTTGGCGCCCACGCTTTCATTTTTTAGATATGACTAATTGTAAGAAAATCGTGGTGTATATGGTGAAATTAGTGCATTTAAAAATAAAATTGGGTTTTTAAAAATATTTTTTTATATTTCCTAATTTTTAGTCTTGATAGAAATTTCGATCGGTTTTTGATTTCAAGTTTTAGTGTGAATGTTGAAAGAATCTAATTCAAGTCGATTCCTCACCTCAAAATGAGTTACGAGGGCAGGTCAATATGTCCGTGACTTTTTGAATGAAACCCAGATTTTTGGATATAAAAAATATATATAGATAATTATTATTTTTCAAAATTATGCAATATGTAATGACCTAGGATGAACCAGAATATTGCATTGTCATCGGAGTTACATATGTATGCGAAATTTCAGCTCATTCGAACATTGGAAAGTGGGTCAAATTCACATTACAAAATTTGACAACAGGACACGGTTTCAAACTAAATAAAAGCGTGTAAAAAATGGTTAATATCATTGATATAGATTAGTTATAAATATTTTTTAAATAGTACATTTTATTCTTTGTAGAGAATATTTGTAAAAGTGATAGATTTAACTACTACTTATTTTTAATAAATGAAATTTATATAATATCTATAAAACAACTAAAATAATAAATTTAAAGAAACTTACTCAAAAAGAAGGCATATGATGCTGAATGTGAGATAAACTTCACAAATGGTTTCTTCATATAGCTACCCATTTGTGAAGTAGGAGCAATCATATAAACTATGCAGTAAACTGGAAACATTGCTCCTAATTTTGCTACTTCAATCATTTGCATGATTGTACTTTTACGTCTAAAACCTGGCAAACCATCATACCAAATTGATGCTAATAACTGTTGTACATTTGGATGCGCTACAAACTGTAAAATATAATGAAATCAATGAATTCTTATTATTAAATGATTTGAAACAATATTATTATTTATTACTGATTTTTGTTTATATTTGATGGCAAGTTTGACACGATCGAGGGTGTGTCTTTCCCCTGGTGACCATCCTAATTTATCTTCACTTGGTCGCGAGTTGTGATTTAATATCACTTCCAGTTCATACGAAGTTCGTGTATGATCCAACAGTGAAGTTGCAAATGTTTGACATTCAGCACGCATTTCCTATATATATATAAATATATTTATTATTAATATTATTATTATAATTATTATAAAATTAAAAGAATCAAATAAAATATAAATAAAATAAATTATCATTAAATTAATTAATTGTTAATTTTTAAAATAATAATCTAATAAATATAGACTCTTCAGTGGTTAGTGGTTAGCACGACAGTCCACCACATTGAAGACTCGAGTTTGTTCCTAGGGAAATTAAATAATTAATAATTTCTCTTTAAAGTTCCGCGTCATTCTCAGGGTCTATCTATCTATCTATAATAATAATAATTAAAATAAATAATTTAGTGTCCTTAATCTAACAAGTAAAATATATACAGAAAAAAGGCAAACAAAATTTATAAAAATAAAAATTATTAACATGTTTTTACCGACCGACGATAGTAAGGGAGGTATTGTTTTCACACCAAATTTCACATGTGGAGATTTTTACATATCTCCACGAATCATGCATTTTCTTAACAGAAAAAAGTATTTTTAGCATGATGTCTGTCCGTCCGTCTGTCCGTCTGTCCGTCTGTCCGTCCGTATAGATGTGTACAGCCTGAACGGCTCAACGGATTTTGATGAAATTTGGTATATTTACTTAATGCATCAGTGGGATGAATTGATCAACTTTTGGTGCAAATCCGGAAACCGAAAGTGGTAGTATTAGCGATCGACGATAAGAAGGGAAGGGTTATTTTCGCACCAAATTTCACATAAGGAGATTTTTTTACATATCACCACGAATGTATTGGTTTTATCCTCGGGAAAAATCATCTTCATTATGTTTTTCTTAATTTAAAATTATATGACGTCACCCAGCCCTTCATGACGTCACAGCCTCGGGTAACGCCGGCAACGCCGGCTACTTCAGCTATATATTATAAATAAAATAAAATTAAAAATATTTATGTTATATCCATATCTGTTTTTTATTACATTAATAGATATATTAAAATTATTTGAAATTGTTTCTGTAGCTGGAAATTAATTTATTTCAAACCGTCGGTCGGTTCGGTCCTGGCCACAGGTCAACTTATATTAATTTAAAGATAAAATTATTAGAATTTAGTGAAATTTAAATGTGTATTGTTAAAGCACAACATACTTATATAGTCATGAATATATACAAAGAGAACTCAAAGTAACTTCCTATTTTAAATTGATAAGAACTTCATTAAGAATTAACCTCTTTAATTGAAACAAGTTTTATTATGGAGTAAGGTATGTTAGAAATGTACCAAAAAACTTATATTTACAAATATTTTGCACTACTATTTTAATCTTCGAGATAAAGGTAGGGCTGTTTGGGTTGTTCAGATAGGTATTGGAATATAATTAATGCGGATGCAATCGAAGTTCTTGTTTATTTTTATAAATCTCGTCCTACGCTCAAAGAAAAAGTTCCAAGGTGTCAGATCAGTATTCCACACTGGCTATGTCAGCTATGAATTATTGCGCTCTTTAATGAACTGTCATGCAATATGTATTACATATCAATTTCTACCCCTGCAAAGGAACCATGTATTAAATTTCAAAATCAAATTACAAAATACAATAAGTATAAACATATCATAATAGGGCGTTATATATAGTATATATATATATATATATATATTGGTTGATATTTCCGTGAATGTTATTATTATTATTACTATCAGATTTATCAGAGATATAATCACGTATTTTTGTGAGATTGTTTTCTCGACGTTTCGGCACCCATTTTGGCGCCATTTTCAAGAGATTATTTTGGTGGGAATATTTTTGGGATTCTGGGTTATTTAAAAGAACAATGATAATAAATAATTTCAAGAAATTATTCTTTTTATTTTCCTGTATACATTATTTATTTATTATATATTACATATTCATAAAGATAAATTAAAAAAGTACAACTATTTTCAATATACCTATATATTTTTTTATATAATATTTTTTATTAAACAATAAATACATGTCATTATACAAGTATATAAGCTTACGAAAAAAAATAAAAATAAAAAAAATTTTTTGAAAATAATTTAATTTTCAAAAAATACAATTACCTATACTTAAAATCATTTATATATTTGTTAATTTATTCTATGATTGAATTTGAAGGAATTTTTAATTAATAAGTTGACCTGTGGCCAGGTCCGAACCGACCGACGGTTTGAAGTAAATTAATTTCCAGCTACAGAAATAATTACAAATAATTTTAAGATATCTATTAATGCAATAACAAACAGATATGGATATAACATTAATATTTTTAATTTTATAATATATATGTAAGAGCTGGATGTGACATCATGAAGGGCTAAGTGACGTCATATAATTTTAAATTAAGAAAAAACTAATGAAGATGATTCAAGCGAAAAACCAATACAAAGTGCATGATTTGTGTGTGGAGATATATAAAAAAACCTTCAGTCGGCTGCAGCGAGCGCTCGTCATCGTTCTAGATGGCGAACCCTGACTCGCAAAGTACGGGCCGTTGGGGCCTGGAGTTATTAGAGCCACGACACTTCCGCTAGGAATAATAATAAGAGATAAAAAAATCTCCTCATGTGAAATTTGGTGTGAAAATAACCCTTCCCTTCCTATCGTCGATCGGTCATACTACCACTTCCGGTTTCCGGATTTGCACCAAAAGTTGATCAATTAATCATACTGATGCATTAAGTAAATATACCAAATTTCATCAAAATCCGTTGAGCCGTTCAAGCTGTACACATCTATTCGGACGGACAGACATCATGTTAAAAATACTTTTTTCTGTTAAGAAAATGCATGATTCGTGGAGATATGTAAAAATCTCCACATGTGAAATTTGGTGTGAAAACAATACCTCCCTTACTATCGTCGGTCGGTAAAAATTTAGCATAAATTTGTAGGAAATAATTTAAATTATTTCATTTAAAGTTTAAGTTAACTGAGGGCGCTGTTTGAAGGCTATGTAAGCGACCCCTATGCTACAATGCTTGCTACCGGTGGTTGCTTTATGCTCTGGCCCACTTTTATGTATGCAGTTGAATGTAACGGACAATTTATTTTTATGTTTATTTACGATTAAAGATTGTTAATTTTGTTTGTTAAGTATTTATTTTATTAAGTAATACCCTATAAATTAAATCATGTGTGTGTCTCAAAAAAACAAAAAACAAAAATCAAAATAAGAAACCTTCCAATCATCAAAGGTAAATATGTTTAAAAAAAGTTACTCGAGTCTTTATTAGTGGTTATTGAAATTGAAGAACATTTGAATATTTAGAAAAAATAAATGTTTATCGATGGATAATAATCGAAACACTTACATTATATTGATGACGGAATTCATTTTCAGTTCGACTTAGTCGACGAAGTTCCCAACCAAGTTCAAATGCTGTAAGTAAAGGATCTCTTGAACTCAAAGCAATTAAGGAAGGCGAAGAAAGAGCTCGATAAGCATTGATGCGTGCTTGAGAATGTCGAAGTGAATCCGATTCACTGGAAACCACACACTCGTCGCACCCGCACCTAATCAAACCATTCAATAAATACCAAAAGGTCATTAAATTGATAAATTTAATAATAAATTAAAATAGATAATTATCATACCGGTTGAAAATATAAAATCTTTCAATAAATTTTTAGAACTAATAAACTAGAAACATTTTATTTATTTTTTGAAAAAATAAAATAATAATTAACTGAAAATTAAATAATAAAAAAACTGATTTTTGACAAAACAGTGCTTATTAATTCTGTGTCTGTCTAAGCGGAGTAAAGGTGTTGTATGATCAGTTCAACATATTTCATCAATCTTTATCTTGATTATCTTAATAGGAGACCACTACTTTTTATTTCAAATAACTTCCCAATCAAGGCTGGATGGATCTTGTTCCTATAAATCCCAGCTGAATAGAATGTCTCTTGACAAGTCTGGGACTTGAACACCCAGGAATAAGAGGCTCATAATGTAAATATTATGAAACAATCTTAAATTCATTCAATAAAGATTTTAATCTTTACGATAATTTATTTTGTATTTAAATACTTAATATATTTATTAATTTATTATAATAATTATTAATTATTTAGAACGGGTTTCATTTAAGTTTATAAAAACTAAATAAAATTATAAGTAATCGTTAAAAGTTTCATAATCATTTAAATTATAAAGTACCTTAAGAGCGGTTGAATCTTAATAATTAAAAACATTTTATTTATTTATTTTTTAAATCTAATTTTGATTCAAAATATTAACTAATATTCTTTGATGATTAATTATAACTTACATTTATTTACAAAATTTGTGCTAAATGATACAAACGCATTCACACATCATAGTAAAATCTGATAAATAGTTTGCAGGATATTTAAAAAATTCCTCATAAATGTTTTTCTACCCTGGTTTTATATATATTTATTATATTTATTATATGTATTCACATAGTATGATCTAACAAGCAGAATATATACAGAAAAAAGGCAAAAAAAAAAATTTAAAAAAATTTAATTATTCAAAATTGTTAACAAGTTTTATAAAAGAACAACATTCACATAGTATAAAAATTAAATATTTTTTAATTATGATTATTAAAATATAATTAAATAAAAGATGCATATAATATCTCACTAAGCATTCAGACATTTGAAAATGATCCAAAATTTGTTGGCAAAATATTGAAATTAAGTTTTAATTAAAAATAATTATTAATTACTTAATTTATGTTTTCGGATTCGTATAAAATATAAGATTATTTTATAATTAAGTTAAAAATAATTAAAACTCCATTTAATATATATATATATATATATATATATATATATATATATACAACGCGATTATTATTTTAAATTAAATTTAAACTTAACTTTTTTAAAATATTTTTTATATATTAATATATATATTTATATTACCTGGCATTTGAATATACCCAAAATGATAATAAACCATAAAATTATTGATTTTATCAATTTGAATTGAATGAACTTGAATTTCATATACCATTACATCATTTACAGTAATAATTCTATGAAAAAATTATAAATTATACTTTTCTTAGAAAACAGATTTCAAACCATCAATTTCAATTGGGAATTCAATTTAAATTCGATTGGGATCCCCTACCTGACATCATGTGGACTTGGAAGAGTGGCCCCTCGATCCAATAAAATCTTGAGGATCTCGTAATTGTTTTTATGGGCTGCCAAGATTAATGGAGTAATATCAGGGGTGAATGCTGACGTCCCACGTTCAACAGACTCCCAACTCTAAAATAATCAAAAATATTACTATCAAACAAATAAAAACAAATATTTATTCAAAATGATCAATGTTTATAGAAATGAGTCAGTAAGGTATCACTGAAACTTGTAAATTAATTTTATTTTTCGGATAATTACTAATTGGATTTTGATATTGAGTAAGAAGTTGCAAGAATTGCAATGACTGAAATTTGCCTAGTTGAATTACTGAGAGTGTAGTTGAGATGGGTCGAATGGAATGTGCATTCGAGGAGGTAATCCAGCAAAGTTCCAAAATGAGTATTGTCTGATGCTGCTCCATTCAATGTTGGTTGCAACTTGGGTCCAGGGTCTTTTAAGATATGACCGGAATGTTAAACCCCAAAAAATCTCACTCAGAAGATTCATTGATACTGACAATTTTTTGGGTTTTAATACATTTTCAAAATTGAATTAGCAAAGGTCGAGGGGTTAATTTCAAGGATCAAAGAACAAAACAATAAGAATAGGAATATGATGATACTTTTTTGGCGAAATATTAATAAATCAAATTTTGGAGAGTTTATTCATCAAGTTATATACTTTTATCAGTTCATTTAATTAAATTTCATCATTCTATCTTATCGATTGAATAAATTTCTCAAGCAATAAAATATCTAAAAGAAATGAAACGGAAAAAACAACTTTAAAAATCAATAAAATTGCGGAAGGAGATAAATTGTGTACATTTATTTCACAATGATTTTCAATTGACTCAAAAACTTTATTTATTCCAAATGTTGCATTAGACTTTTAAGCTCATAAAGGAACCTGTTTTTTGTTAATAAAAAAACAAACAAACACTTTTCAAAGTAATTTATTCACAGCAACATTTCGTTTTTGTCTTCGCTGAAAAAAGACCAACAGGAGTAAATGATTATTTGAACAGTTCAAAAAAAAAAAAAAAAATTTTTGTTCTTTATGAATAATGATAATATAAAAAAAAATATTGTATATTCAAAATGATAATTTTTTTTATGTTCTATACTTCTTAATTCCAAAATAGATTGAAAATATTATTAATGCTCACATACGGTTCTCCTGGGATATGATTGCGCTCTTCCCAATCTAAAAGAATCTCCACTGCCTCAACGTATTCCTCTTTGATTGCATGTAATAAAGCATCCTGAAAGAAAGCGGTCTCATTAAAATCTTTGTAAAAAAAAATAATAATTATTATTTTTAGTAATAAATTAGAAATTTTTTTTTGACACCAATTACCATTTTAACAAATTAATTGAATTTGAATAAAGGAAGGGAAAATAATATTTATCTATATATAAAAAAATGATTTTATCAGTATCTTTTTTTTTTTAAATTATTTTGTTATAATTCGGAAATATAATTTTTCCAAAACCGATATAAAATGAACTCAATTTTCAAGGATTTTATACTGAAATTAAAATCAACGTTTTGGATTTCTCCCGCCATCTTTTATTGTATATCAGTTTATTTTATAATTTATATTTCCGCAGAATTTTAACCTTAAAAATATATTCAAAACATCCCTTAAGTAGGTATATGTAATTCTATAACCCATCATTTCGAAATCATTAAAAACAAAATTATTGTAGTATTTATCTATCTATCTCTGTGGTTCTATGGAACTCAAAACTTCTTGGCCTCAGCAATTAGATTTCTCCAAATATCCCTATTTTGTGTTACACCCATCCAACTTCTATTTTTCCATCTCTCTTACATCCATTCCTACATTGAACGCCTTCCGCGTCCTTAATCTTCCAACCGGGCGTTTCCCAATCGGTTTCCCTACAAATATACTTTTCACCAGTCTTTCTTCTCCCATTCTTGCCACGGGTCCTGCTAATAATTGAAATATGAATAAGTTAAATTATTTTAGTCGTTGAAGGGTTGAGCATGTTGAAAATTAAGAGAAAAACATATTTATATCCTACAACGAGCGGAATCTGGTGCACCATAATCATTATTAGTAGGGAATAAGAAATATTGAGTTAAAAAAAAGGTTTAACTTTTCTGTTGTATATTGCAAAAATTTCAAAATATATCACAATTCGCAAAGGAATTCATTCCTTCTCGCTCTATAATATTTTTTACAAGTTCATTTAAAATTAATTTGATTTTTCTTTTGTTAATTTATTAAATTTGTTTAAGTTTTTTCATCACATCTTTTAAATTGACTTAATCTTTTATATCAATCGATATAAAATAATTTAATTTTAATTTTTAAGAATTTATTAATTATCGATTTATTTTTTATGATTTTTTTTTGAATTGAAAAAAAAAAATTATTTTAGAAATTTTATTTATTATTAAATTTGTCTTATTTCAGAATAAATGTTTATAAATCACACACATCACAAGATAATTCTAATGCTGATTTCTACTTTTATAATTATTGTTTCAACTTTCATAATTTTATAAAAATTATTATTTTTATTATTAATATGTAGCTTATTGAATTAAAACTTCAACCCCAATTAAATTATAATTTATTAAAATTTATAAGTTATACAGAACGCGTTCATCCCCTCCAACTATAAATTTTAATAAATTATAATCTAATTGGGGTTGAAGTTTTAATTTAATAAGCTACATATTAGAAATTGTCTATTAATTAAAATTTTTCAAAAAATTCATTCAACAAATAAATAGATTTAATAGGTAGTAAATATTCATAATTATTCATATATAACTAAAAATTAAAAATTCTTTATTAAGCAATTTTTGAATTGTATTATTATTAATATATTTACTTAAAATTAATTTCTTTTAATTAACTATTATAAAATTAAAACAAAATAATTAATGATAGAATCTATACAATAATAAATTATCATATTGATTGAAATGAGTTTTTAAAAGACTAAATAAACAGAAATTCACCAAAATCTGAATATTTCATATTTTACAGAACCAAATTACCAATCGAATAGAAAAATAGAAATATATATTTATAATTTTATTGGAATATAAACTATAAACTTATTTTAATGCATATTTCTTCTCAATCTTCTCGCCCCATCCTTTTATATATATATATAACATTATGATAATTTTACCATTAAAAAAAAAATAACGATCATTTGATAAAATGCTCATAAAAATCAGTATTTAAAAATAATTTATTTATTTATTTAATAAAAAAAGAATAAAAAGGAGCAAAGATAAAGACCTTGACCTCAATACCAGCTTCGAGCAAGAGACGTATCAACTCCGTATTTTCATTCTCAATAGCCGATATTAATGCCGATCTATTCAACGGATCTACACAATTTATATCAAGAAGTTCCGGTTGATTTCTATATTCATCAATCATCCTGAAATAGATTTGAAAAATAATTAGTAGGTATTTTAGGAAAATTAAAACACACACAAAACATTTCATTCTTCTACCTTCGGATTGTAGCACAATCCCCCCGCTCTCCAGATAGTAGAAATCGTTTCTCATATTGGGTGAGGGGCCGATCACAAGGATCGGTGGTGTCTATATTGTGAGTTGTATTTTCATATTGTTCTTTTTCATTTTCAAGAAGGCCCTCACACGAAGTGCTTCCTTTCATTTTATTTTTCTAAAAACAAATATTTTAGAATTTTTCTTATAATTATTAATAATATTTTAATAAAATACTAATACATATGAAAATTGAAATATTATTTTAATTTTAAATAAAAAATAATTTTATAAAGAATAGAAGGGTATATAGAGCCATTGTTGTATAAAGGGATATACATTGATTATGCCCATTTTCTAAAAAGGAAAAGTATTTATCCTGATTTTAAGAAATAATTATTTTATAGTAATTACTTACAATCAAAATTTTTATGACAATTTATATGTCTTTGATTATAATGAATAGGAAAGAAAGTTCTGTTTATTTTTAATTTTGTCAAAAAGCATCTAGGATTTTTTTTAAAAAAAAGGAAAGAGAATTTGTTTACAAAAAATTTTTCTTTTATTTACTTCTTTGTTGTTGTTTTAGCAGTTTGTGATGTTAATTTAAATTAATATAAAATTTTCATTTTTTTTATCTATCTATCTATCTATATATATACATATATACATATATGTTAAAAATATATAATAGGTTGGGGAAAAAGAAATCCATTATTTTTTCGGTAGATGGCTGTAGTGATCGATATCTCGTAAATTATCGATCAAACAATTTCAAATTTATGCTCGTTGTCAAGGTAACAGTTCGCACTAAAAGAATTCGTTTGCAGTTTTTTGTTTTGTCCATTCAGTTCTGAGTTACACGGCGTTAAGATGGAAGTCAACAAAGAGAAAATTCGGTACATTTTACAGTTTTTCTTTGATAAGGGCGAAAATGCAAGTCAGGCGGCTGAAAATGTGAATAGTGTTTATGGTCCCGATACTGTAACAGCTAATTACGCGCAATTTTGGTTTCGTCGATTAAGTTCGGGTATTTTTGACGTTAAGGATGCCCCTCGCACAGGCAGGCCCGTCGTCGAAAATGTCGACAAAGTCACTGAAATCATCCAAGTGGACCGGCATGTTAGTAGTCGTAGCATCGCCCAGGAGTTAAAGATCGACCACAAAACAGTTTTAAACCATTTGCACAAAGCTGGGTTTAAAAAAAAGCTTGATGTTTGGGTGTCACACCAATTAACACCAAAAAACATGATGGATCGAATTTCCATCTGCGAAGCCTTGGCCAAACGTAATGAAATCAACCCATTTCTTAAACGGATGGTGACTGGGGATGAGAAATGGGTCACATACGACAACATTATGCGAAAGCGATCGTGGTCAAAGCGCGGTGAAGCAGCTCAGACGGTGGCCAAACCGGGACTAACGGCCAGGAAGGTTCTGATTTGCGTTTGGTGGGATTGGAAAGGAATCATTTATTACGAGTTGCTTCCATATGGCCAAACATTAAATTCAGACATCTATTGTCAACAACTGGACCGTCTGAAGCGAGCAATTGACCAGAAACGGACAGAATTGGCCAACAGAAGAGGTGTCGTGTTCCATCAGGACAACGCCAGGCCACACACTTCTATAGTGACTCGTCAGAAACTCCGGGAGCTTGGTTGGGAAGTTTTGATGCATCCACCATACAGTCCGGACCTCGCATCAAGCGATTACCATCTTTTTCTTGCATTGCAAAACTTTTTTAGTGATAAGAAATTGGCATCAAGGGAAGAGTGTGAAAATCAATTGCTGGAGTTTTTCGCTAATAAGGACCAAGACTTTTATGAGAGAGCCATAATGAAGCTACCATTAAAATGGCAACAAATTATAGAACAAAATGGTGCATATTTGACCTAAATCGGACAATGCAAAACATGTTAAATAAAGTCTTGAAGTTCACGTAAAAATAATGGATTTCTTTTTCCCCAACCTAATATCTTTATTTAATTTCATATTTTGAATTTTATTTTTAATTAATAATTTTATAATGTATTGTTGAGTCCAATAAATGAATATGATGATATTCTATTTATATTATTTATTTATATTTGTTTGAAATTTAGGATGGTCCCTTTACAGCCACTACAATAATTATAGATAAGCAGCAACAATAGGCATATCACTAAGTGTTGGAAAGCGATAATGTTGCTACTCCAGTTTCCAATATTTGTATAATAGTTATTAGATTTAATTCATTACTTACTTTCTTTAAGCCACTTACACAATAATTAAATGAAATATGTAATATATAATAAATAATTGTTTAATAATATTTCAAAAATAAAATAGTGAACTAATAAATTCTAATAATAAAATGATAATGGCAATATGACTACATATCTAAAAATATGAATAATATGAATTATTTAATATATTAATTTTTATTAATAATTAATATGAAGTAATATTAATAATAATAATAATAAAATACAAAATATTTATAAAGAATGTTAATATATTTAATTTTTTTAAAAACCATATATATAATCCTTTGCATATATAATATAGAATCAAAATAGTAATTTATGTAATCCTTTATTGATTGAAATCTCAAATTTAATAATCTGCAAATTAAGATTCAAATTGAAATATTATTATTTATTTTATTAAATCTAATTTGTAATTTAGGAATTATAATTTTTGTATATTATATATTCTTTCAAAATCTTAGGTCTAAACAGGAGGCCGCAACTCCATTGCCCCAATGATAGATTATCGATTGATGAAGACGAGCAAGTTTTTTAAACTATAATCTGATTTAAATATACTGTTTCATGAGATAAACCACTTTGATATTATTTATTTGGAAAACATAAATCTGTTACTTTCATAAATTTAATTTCCTATTTATATTACAAATAAGTATTAAAATTATTAATGTATGATTAAGGATAAATGGGTATCACTGGTTATTAACGCCACAAAGATAGATTGCATTTGAATCAATGAGACTAAATATATATATATATATATATATATATATATTTTTAATAAATATTTTATTTAATTTAAATATTTTAATTTTATTGATCAATTTCTTGTTATTCATATCAACTGAAATATATTTTATATAACAACGGCGGCCAAACCGTGGCTCTTTTTGAGTGTTTATTGTGGCTCAATTAAAAAATTTAAAGTCATGACACAAAAAACAAAAAAAAAGGTAAATTTTTTTCCGATTTGGCTCTTAAACATTTTCGATTTTTCAATATGGCTCTAAGTATCACCAAGTGTGGCCACCCCTGTTAGAGAGTATACATAATTCGTCCTAATTAAGTTTAAAATTAAAGATAATTAATTAAATAATTGAATATGTTGCATAAAATATTATTGAGTAGTTTGAATTTTTTATTTTACAGGTTCACACAAATCTTTTTTTATCTATTTTCTTGTTTTTTTTGGTTTTAAATTGGGCATTACAACATTCTGTCTATAACTAAAGATCGGTCACACTATCTCTGTATTTAATCTGTGATTCAATCAACCTACATAAATTAACAATATAATATAACTGTCTATAAATTTCATAGACAAGAATAAATGGGCTTAAATAATATTGAGAAAATGCGTATTACTGATAACTTCCAATTGAATGATAAATGAATAACAATTGAAAATATTTCGAAATTCATTTGATTTTTATTTATAAAAAAATCATTAATTATATATTCATTGATCCTATCAATTATTTTAAAAATATAATAAAAAATTCCGACCAGAATGAATAATAAATACATATACTGAATTTTATTACATCTATATATATATATATATATATATATATATATATTGTAATATTTTTTTTCATTATTTTGAATATTGATTAATTAAAATAATTTTTTTATTTCATATCATGATATAGTATTTGTATTTGTAATGTTTAATAAATGAGGTAATGGTACTGAACTCTGCAAACAATAAATTCCTCTCGCATCTCCCCCCCCCCCAAAAAAAAACATACTAAATTAAATCATTTTATTATGGTATTTTTAATTTTTTTTTATTTTGACAGCAAATTGTTTAAAAAGAAATTTCTTTGATATATATAAACAGAATTTTTTGAACAATTTATTATATAAAATTTCTTGTCTAAGGTATATCAATCATTAAGATATTTATTATCGATTTATAATAATCAATTGGCAATAAATAAGTATGTTATATTTATTAATTTGTTTTCATAAATTCACTAAATGATATTTGATCAATTAATTAATGTATTAATTGTTTTTATATTTGTACTTACTTCCCGTAATAAGGCACCAGCATCAAGTAGAGAATGACTGGTCACTAGGAATTAAGGTTAACTGAAGTAGGGGTGAGTCCCTAGACAGTTGAGTCAGCGAACAATAAATCTAATTAGTAAATGTTTTTTTTTTACTTGTATGTTCTAGAAAAGGGTATTCTTCATTTCAATAGCTTTATTATTTTATTAATAATGAATTATAATGAGATTAGGACTGACTTTAAATTTAAAATCAACAAATTTAAGTATAATATCATTATATATATATATATATATTGTAATATATAATCCTGAAAAATACAGTTTTTATGTATATAAGGGTGAGAGAGCTGGAACTTTCATTTTTGAACACGTGCTAAATTTAAGAAAAAGACGATTGGTCATGGGACATGTTGTCTGCACATGTACAGGGACCCATCCATGTGTTCAAAGTGGGGGAAAGGTTTCATTATTGGTGAAAATGATATTTGAGTTAGTCTTGATCAAGGTTTGAGAAAAAGGAGACAAACATTTATTCCTGCAGGAAGGACATCATACACAACCCCTTTTTGAGAAATGTTGCTGCACAATAGATGTTCCAGTTAAATCCACAGGAAGACAATCAGGACTCAAGTCTCCAATGAACTCTCCATTCCTTTCTTTCATGCTAAGTGATAACACTTTCATAATTAATAATTAATTATAATTGCAATTGCTAAAATATAAATTAAAGTTCTTTTAATTTATATTTCTATTTTACGGTACCTTTCAATATGTTCTATTTTATATTAATTTCATTATTATCTATTTTTTGTAAATTTAAGTCTCCTAGTTTTATTAAATAAATAATTTTAGTTGTAATTTTATATAAGCATTTTTCATATTGAACCTATTCAATTTTATATTTCCCATATCAACCTACGCGGATTCAATAACCCATTTAATTATCCAAAATTCATCCAGAGTGCTACCAATTAATTAAACTAATTTTTTATAACCCATTTTTTCTTATAAAATACCTCACCCCCTTATATTTTATATACGACAATATATTAATGAAACTGATTCATGACTTATACACCTAACTTATATACCTAATATATATAAATTTAATGAAAGAAAGAAATATTTTTTTTCTTTTTACATGCTTTTATTTAGTTTCATATGTCGTCAAATCTTGCAATGTTTGAATGAGCTGAAATTTCGCACACATATGTAACTCCGATGACGAGATTCAGGTTCATCCCAGGTCATAGGTGACCTCGGAGGTATTATTTTATAACAATTACTAATTATATATATATAATATTGAAAAATAGTAATTATCTATAAATAATACTATATACGAGTATATTAATAAGACCTAATATAATTTTTATCCAAAACATGGGTTTCATTCAAAAAGTCAATAGTGTTTAATTATTTTGTAAAAATGAATATCAATTAAAGTAATGGTGACATTGTTTTTGAAAAGATATATGCATATAAAAACCAATAATAATAATAATATTAAGACAAGACAAGACAAGACCTGCGTCCATAATAGGCCCGACATTTTACTAATAAATAAAAAAGAAAAGTGGGCCTATCTGATAGACATTGCGGTCCCTCTGAGTCATAACATCCGAAAAAGATAAATAAATATCAGAACCTCGCGATGGAAATCGGGCGCATTTGGAAGATTGGAGAGGTGAAGATTATCCCGGTAGTTATCTCGGTGGAGGGTGCCTCCAGTATTAATTTGAAGAAGAATTTTAAAATATTGGGAATTTCGGAAGACCATATACCACTGATTAACAAGTTTGTTATTCTTCAAACTTGCTACATAGTGTGGAAATTCCTAATGATGAGCTGAGAGACAGGTTATTCGTGTGGGTTAGGCTGAATTCCCTCTCCACACCGTCCAAACCCAATCCCATACAACATCTAAAGGGATGGGTGAAAGTTTTCCAGCAATTTCCTGAGAAAGTGAGCTAAAATCGGATAATAATAATAATCAGTCCCCTATACCACCGATTTGATATATAGTATTTTGAGGTGAAGAATCGACCTTCTTTTCAAAACACTCTAACATGAAATCATAAACCGGGTGAAATTTCTGACAAGACTACAAATTAGGAAATAAAAAAATCTAAAAAAAACTTTTTAAAAATACGCTTTTATTTAAATCTACTAAAAAGGAGAAAATAATTTCTCCACCAACACCTTTCCTTACAATAAATCAAATCTAAAAAATAAAAGCGTGGGCGCCAAACATGCAGGGAAAAATCGAAAATTATACTTCAAATAGTCATAGTTATCAATTATAATGGAAAAGGAAAAAAAAACAGAATGACCTTCGTATCCTTTTCCTTACCTTGCATGTTTGGCGCCCACGAAATTATTTTCTCCTTTTTAGTGAATTCAAATAAAAGCGTGTTTTTAAAAAGTTTTTTATATTTTTTTATTTTAAATATGTTATATAAATTAAAATTAAACTTAATATTAATTGTATTATACGCATTTCGGTTGTTACACCATCATCAAAAGTCTTCTTCTCAATTGTGGCTTCTGTTGTTGTAACAACCGAAATGGGTATAATTCAATTAATATTAATCACCTTAAAACTTCATCAAATGTCTTTAATAAACAAAATTAAGTATTCTTATTATAGTTTTTATTTTTAAGTTTAATTTTTTAATTTACATAACATATTCAAATTTTTCAACTCTATTCGGTAATTTAATTATTTTTTTTTTAAATTAGTTTACCTTCTTTCAACTTTCTTTTGTATTTATTATTGTTTGTTTAATATTTATTTATTTCTATATTTAATTGATTTAGACAAATCATTCTTCTCTTAATTGTTTTTTTATATTTTATTTTTTTGAAAGATTAAATAGTCAATTAAATTATCAATAAGCAATAATGTACAAGTATTGTAAAAATTATATTTAATCAAATTAAATTTTATTATATTATTTAATCGATACGATTAATTTATTTATTTAATAATATTTTCATTATTTTCTACATAAGTTTATACATATTTTATTGTCAATCTTTTATTGACTAAATCTTTATATCGATTGGTTAACACAATATTGCTATAGATTTATCAAAAGGGGAGATGTCTTTGCTGATATATTACCTGATCGGAAAGCAAACGGAGAGAAATCTTGAGACATGAAGATTCATTGGTACTCACCTGTCTATTCTGTTGATAAAATGTCAGGTGTCAATGGAAAATAATTTTTCCTTGGAATTTACATTCGAATTTTTTTGAATTTAATAAAATTCGAATAAAATTGAATCTTAACCAAATGAACGTGATGGAAATGAGATCGTTTCTGGAACGATTCCTAGCTGTCTTTTTGATTAACACCAGACATAAATATGTATATTTATATGATGGTTGTTAATTTTTATTTACGTAAAGTATATTGGAAGATGGATAATGTAAGCATGAAAAATTAACTAACACATTTAAAAAAATTTCTCCACTCGACTATCTCGCAAATTTGAATTGGATTAATTAAAATGTTATATTATATTTAAATTAAATTTAATTAAATATAAATTATAAATTAAAATTAATAAATTATATTTATTGAAACAGCGCGTGTTTGGCTCTTTGTTGATGGCACCACGTCACGTGCTGGTGTAGTCGATTTAAAAAAATCAATTCCGGTACTTTCAGTGATTCAATCAAACTGAAATTCTATATATAGCAGTTTTATACAATTTTTAATCATGTGAAAAACTATTAAAAACATATATCTTTATTTTTATGGTCTATTTAGAGAAAAAGAAATCAAAACGTTGTAGGTAATGACCCTCTTCCGGTTGAGCTACATTTCTCAAAATTTGATAGAAAACTACAAATTTTGAATAATGCCCGTGTACCAAATTTCATGATTCTAACTCAAAACGTTTTTGCGTAATCTACATATACACCCACACACAGACATTTTTCTCAACCTTAGTGAAAATGACTCTGGACCCTTCAAAACATATAAAAACATCCAAATCTCGACATCGAAAATTTTCGTGATCCCAATACTGTGTTCTGGCGAGATAGTAAAAACGGATGGGTCTTTTTATTAGAATTAACAAAATCTTTAATTATTTTTTTATTTGATAATTTGAAAACAATTAAAAATATTTTGTGTTATTATCATGCTAATTAATCTGTCATTCCATAAGCTATGTAACTATCTCTGTGACTCTACTAAGCTACCTTTAATATTCTCAACCCATCACAACCGTAGACTACCCAACGATCCTTTGATCCTAATGATTTCTCTATAAACTTCTTGCCAATCTATCCTCACCCTTTCGAACTACCTCCCTACGATTTATCTATCCCTTTGTCATATATTTTGATGTAATTTCTCTTTAAACAATTTCCCTTAGGATTTCATTTTTTTCGTTCGATAAATTCTACTAAATATTTCATTTTCAAACACACTTGAACTATTCTTGTCCTCTAAAGTCATGAACTACGCTTAACACTACAATACCACAAAGTAAATAATAATTTTTTCAATTTTATAGATTAAATTCCATAATAATTCAAAGTACCGGGACCCCGAGCCTCGGCTCGGTACTTAAGTTAAAAAAAATGATTCATTATTATTGGGTTTGGCTGGTAATATTAATACCTGGGATACCGAGCTGTCGCTCGAAAAAATGTTTGGACATTATTATAGACATTTTCATTCTGTAAATTAAATAATTTTATTTCATTTAAATAAATATCTATTTTTAAATAATTTTTCTCTACATTATTTATCTAATTCTGACAATATATTAAGATCACACCGGGACCCCGAGCCTCGGCTAGGTAATTAAGTTAAAAAAAAATAATTCATTATTATATTGGGTTTGGCTGGTAATATTAATACTTGGGACACCGAGCTGATATACAATTCTTTAATTATTTATTACAATTATTAAATGTTGCATCATTGCATGGAACTTGGGGTCCTCAATAATACATAAATATGTATTATTAGATATGTTTCTAAGCAAAATTAAATAATAAAAATTTATAAAAAATAAAAAAAAAATTTGAATTAATATTAAATTATTAGTTAATGACTAATAAGTAATTAATAAAATAAAAAAAATAAAATTTATTACAATATTACAATTATTAAATGTTGCATCATTTTAATTAATAAAATAAAATAAAAGAAATTAAATTTAATCAAAGAACAATGAATAAATAAATATAAAATAATAGATAAAAAAAAAATAAAAATTTTTTCCCGCCGGTTTCGATCCTGCTAAGTTGACTATTCAAAACAGTCGCTCTACCCATTAGACTAATAATAGTTAGATGATGAAAACGACATTTTTTAATCTCTTAGCAGACGTAGATGTTTTTTTGTTTTTGTTTTTGTTTTTTTGAGAGTGATTAATAAATATATATATATATATTTTATTAAAAATAAATATTTTTAATTTTATTTTGAAATTAAATAATGAATTTTAAAATATTTTAAATATATAAAAAAATGTTAATACAATTCATTTAAAAAAAAGCGGGAATCAACCAACCGTATTTTTTTGTTAATAATTAATTAATTAAGATTAATAAATATATATATATATATATATATTATTAAAAATAAATATTTTTAATTTTATTTCGAAATTTATTTTATTTTAAAATATTTTAAATATAAAAAAAATATTGAAGTAAAATTGATGACGTCACACCCATATATAATTTTCAATTAAGAAATTAATAATGAAGCTGTAAGTTTCAAGAGATGTGATCAATAAAACTCAATTTTTCTTTATAAATACTATATCTAGTGTGAATTTGAAAAAAATCGTTAGAGCGGTTTTTGAGAACCAATGGTTATATATATATACAATTTTAGCTAGCATAATAAGATTAGATATATATATTTTTTAAATATGATATATTATTCATTTTAATATATAAAAATATTTAATATATCTCTTAAAAACTTGATCATGGTATCTCCACTTCTCTAATATTAATTGTATTGATATAAAAATAAAAGGATTTTAAAACAAAGTTCAAATTTTTATTAAACAATTTAATGATAAAGTCTCTTTCTAAAAAAATATTCGTATAGTTATATTTTATTTTAAATATATATTTTTTTAACCAATATATCTATATTTTATTTTATTTTTAGCTCATTATAATAAAACTTTTCTAAATAATATAGATATTGTATTATTTCTATTTTATTATTGAACTTTTTAATGAATATTATTAAACTCAACTCTTTCTGTAGCCAATTTCATTAATATTACTCTATAATGCTTCCCCCTTAATGGACTGGTAAATCCAAGTAATTTAAATAAATGTACAATTTCCAAATTACTACAAAACAAATAATTTTAAGAAGCTTTTCCTAGTAGTGAAAAGCATTTACTAATTTATTAGAGGTCTAATATTTTCAAAATTAAATGAATCAATAATCAATAATATTAATTAATAAATAGGAGTATAGATTTTCATTTTATTGAAACTCATAAAGTAAACCATTTAAAATGAAAAAATAAATTGTTAATAAATTATTAATATATTATAACAAATTCAATTGATTATTAATTAATTACAAAATTTAAAATATATTTATTTTTTTGTTCTTTATACTACTTCCTAAAATACAGGTATGTTTAAATATTGTTGTTGATTATTTTCCAATATTAAAAACAAAATATTATTATTATTATTATTTGAGAAACTAGAGGCTCTTCAGCAACAATCATTTCTCAACGTGATTCTTTACTAAACAACCGCCTTCAGGGAGAATTTAGTATTCTTCGCCGGGGCACAGGAAAACAATAAACTACTGAATTCTGACGGATTCCATTGTGTCAGACTTTATGCTGTCCGGTAAGATTATTTAGAAAGAAACTGTTTTCCTCAAACATAAATCTATCTATACAAATATCTATCCAATGAATAAACAAGTAATAAATTAATAAATAATAAGTTGACCTGTGGCCAGGTCCGAACCGACCGACGGTTTGAAGTAAATTAATTAGCAGCTACAGAAACAATTTCAAATAATTTTAATATATCTATTAATGTAATAAAAAACAGATATGGATACATAAATAATAAATATAAACATTTTTAATTTTATTTTATTTATAATATATATGCAAGACCAGGCTGTGACGTCATGAATGGCTGGATGACGTCATATAATTTTAAATCAAGAAAAAACTAATAAATATGATTTTTCTCGAGGATAAAACCAATACAAAGTGCATGATTCGTGGTGATATGTAAAAAATCTCCTCATGTGAAATTTGGTGTGAAAATAACCCTTCCCTTCCTATCGTCGATCGCTAATACTAACTAAACTAATACTTGACTAAAATTAATAAATAAATAATATCATCAAAAACATAACAATCTAGAGGTAAATATAAATAAATTAAATAAATGTATATTCTATATAATATAATATATATATAAATATATATACATTTACTTTCTTTTAAATTAAAAATAATAATTCTGATTTTGACAAAAAGCAATTGTTTTTGCTAGGTTGAATATCATTCATATATATACCATACATGTATGCTATTTTCATTTAAGAATAAAAATTTTGAGATTAATAATTATTTAATTAAAATACATTAAATTTTTATGGACTCTTATGTTTAATTTATTAATAAATTATTTATTTTAAAATTAAATTTCTCCTCTCTTGATTCATGTTAATGATATTATTTTTTAATTTGTCCTGTTCATGATAATAGAATTTGACTGTATAAAAGGTTTTATAACTTGATACCTCATAGAGCTTTAAACCAAAGAAACAAAAAAAAAAAAGCACGTGTCAATGTTATTTTCTTATCGTTTTGCTAAGCAATTATTATTATTCATCTTTTTTTCATTTACTGAAAAACGATAAGCGTGAATAAAAGATTTAATAAAGAGATTAACTTTTTTTTTAATTTTGAAAAGATTCTTAAAAAAATGAGTATGATAAACTTTTTGTGTATTTTAATTAACCTTTAGAGGACTCAATTTACCTTCGCTTTTTTTTATCTTTTCCATTATATTTCACCTCTTTTGAAGTAAAACACTAAATATAAAATATGTTTGACACGTAATATCTTTTTGTTTATTGTTAGTTACTGGTTTAAAATGAAAATATTCCTTTTTGTCAGAATATTATATTCTCAACGTATGAATAATTTATTTTATTTACCACTATTCAGATTCAGTAGGAGCCATAACTCTTTTGTATGTAGAATTTAGAGGAATACCTTTAGAAAAGAGTTGAAAAGAAAACACTTGTGAAATTAAGATAAAATCCATCCTTATCACTTGAACTATAAAATTTCTTTCTAAATAATTGAAAAATGTTAAAGATTTATTAGATAATAAACAACAAAAAAAAAAAAAAAAAAAACAAGTGTTAAATTAAACAAAAAAGATTCTCTGTTCGCCAAACTTCATTCATTTTTATTTATCATTCATATTTTTTAAAATATAATCTCTAGCACTATAATCAATAGCACTTATTACACGTTTATGAGGAAGTGGGAGGAAGAAAAAATAAAGAAAAATGATTGATTATTCTGCCAAATTAGAATAATTCATATTGTTATTAAACTTGAATATTAACTTAAAATAAGTTTTATGTTCTGATGTTTAATTCTTCTCATAAGTCTTTGATGACAAATAAAATATTTCATATATTAATTTATATAATGTAATTGTTTCAATTATTTTATGAAACTTTTTATTTACTTTTTATTATAAAATATTTATTTTATTTTTAAGTTTGGGCTCCTTTACAGTCACTCCAATAATTTTTGATAACTTAACAATAGAGTCATCATATGGTGTTAGGAGGCGATGGTATTGTTGCTACTTTTTGTGAAAATATTAATGTTTTAACTCATTCATTTCCGGTTGATCAAATTATTAAAATTAGGGAAACCCTCTGTTATATCTTATATTAATATCTATAATATTTTATAATAAAATAAATAAATAATAATATAAAAAATACTTAGAAAATATTTGTTTTAGAAATTGAAATTAGTTTACACGATGGCAAATTAGTTATTCTGTTAACGCGCTATTAATTTTAATGATAAAATGTGCTATTGAGAATATGATTAATTATTTATTTTTATAAAATGTTTTTTTTTATAAATTTCACAATCTCAAGATTTTACTTTGAGATAGGTACAACGTTATACGAAAGGTGTGTTACTAATTTATTTATTACAATTAACTTATGAAAAGTTATTATATATATAGAAGTGAAATATTTTTTTATAATTTTGATAACTTTAGTTTATATTTCAGGTATCAGATGGAAGATGGGTAACCTCTCACACTCTCTTTCACCGTTGCGTTTATCTTGATAATTTAGCAGTAAAGGAACCTCTTAAATTGGGGAAAATATCGTGGCGTTACTGGGGTAAGTAAAAAAACCAGCATTATGCAAATTATGTAGTGTATTGTTGTAAAAACTGGTATGTTCCTGGAAAAAATTGGGCTTTTTTCGAATTTCAAGTAATTTTCCCTAAATTTGCTTAAAAATTTTAAAATCAGTCCCAAGTATTGAGAAAATTCATTTATTCTCCTTATTTCAACAACTTTCCATTGCCAAGATTCGTTTACCAAAATACCTTATATAAATATAAACAGTGTCTTTTTCTAATATTCTGTTTTTATATAGTTAATAGTCTGTCTGATATATTGAGATAAAAAACAAATCTTTTTTTTATCGATTTTATCAAAATTATAATCAATAAAATAATATTTGAGGTTTTCTCATCTATTTGGATATTATAATTCAATATAAACTAAAATTTAGTAAAAAAATTATATTTTATATGTTTAAAAAAAATAATTATTTCTTATATTTTTAAAAAAAAAAAAAGTTTTAAATATTTCTACAAAGCAAATTTTGAAATTCATCTTTTATGTCAATTAATATATTTATAATACGATATTTATAATAATAATTCACAAAGTAGGTTACGTTTTGGAATTAAGACAAAACTAGTATAGGAAAATGTATTTTATTATATACATTTGAAAGAGCAACTAAAATACTATTTTTCTACAAAATCGCCAAAAAAGTTGAGACATTTATTGTAGCGATGAACGAGCTTCGAAATTCCTTTCTCATAGAAATCAGCAGCCTGAGTGTTGAACCAGTCAGTCACGGCCGCGCGGAGATCGTCATCGTCATCAAAACGTTGCGTTGCAAGCCAGGTCTTCATCTTTGGAAACAAGTGGAAGTCACTTGGTGCAAGATCTGGGCTGTACGGCGGATGAGGAAAAACCTCCCACTTGAAGGTCTGAAGGAGATTCTGTGTGACATTTCCCGTGTGAGGTCGCGCATTGTCGTGCAAAAACAACACTTTTGAGCTGAGTTTCCCTTTTTGCTTGTTTTGAATTGCCCTTCTTAAGTTTCGCAATGTTTGGCAATACCTAACAATAACTAACACTCAGGCGGCAGATTTCTATGAGGAAGGAATCTCGAAGCTTGTTCATCGCTACAATAAATGTCTCAACTTTTTTGGCGATTACCCACTTTGTGAATTGCCTTCGTAAAAATAAATAATGTGTTGGTATTAAAATTAAATATATTTTTTAAAAAATAAAATAGAAATCAAAGGAAGGGTTTAAAAAAGGAAAGAATTATTAAGTTTTAGTGAAAAAAATAAAAATGCAATTCCAAAAAGTGTATTTATTTATTAATAAAATATAATTATAACATCGATTAAGAAATTCAACTGACTATTATCATTTGAAGTTAATAGATAAATAGATGGAAGAGTAGATATGGATATTATTTGCGTTACATTCATTGTATGTCTTTAGAACTAAATGAGATCATTTTGATACAATTGATCGTTTTTAACTAGATAAGGCTCTTACATTTTTATATACATATAAATATTTATAATAATAATTCTCATTAATATATTCTTAAATAGAGAAAATAGTGAAGGATTTAATACAGGTACATTTGGGTAAATAATTATTTATTTAAAATAATTAACCAAAATAGAATAGAACTTTATTTATGTAGAATACAGTACACTTTTGGGAATGACGATGAAAGCAGAAGAAATGTTCGCCTAGAAGACCTGCAACCAACATAGCATTATATAATTCAAACGTTTTTCAGAAATTATTAACAATACAATTAATTGAATAAAATACTGGTATAATATATAAAAGATTAAAAGTACACATACACACACTAATTTCATTAAAAAAGATAAATTAATTTAATAAATTTATAAAATAGAATGTAATATATATTATATAAGATCAAATTATATTAATAATAAAAAGTAATTTAATAATCAAAAATTTTAGTTGATTGATAAAACTAATTACTGAAAATGGTGGATCAATGAAATTAACAATTATAAAAGGACATTTCTAAATTAATAGAATTGTTTTTTGTTAAATAAATCAAATAATTATTCTTGGAAAGTGGTGTGTTATTTAATTTTTATTTTTTTCAACTGATCCAGCACACATTAATAAACAATTAAATTTAATTATTATCATGTTAGCAATACTGTTAACAATCGATAATCTTTTGATAATTGAACTTTGAATGATTCAAACAAAACTTTTTAAACTGATTATATTATATTTTATTACAAAAGCTGAATTTAGTTCTTTTTATTCTCCTTTAAAGTTTATAAAAAGAAAAAGAAAAATAATGATAACTGTGTTTTTCCATTTGTGAACTTAAATTTAATTTATTTACAAAAAATACATATTCAATATTTATATAAAAATCAAGGTTAAATTATAAATATAAAAAGTTTGGAAATTGCTATATTTTAAGTTTATATATATAATTTTAAACATCTATTACACACTAAATCATGTCTTTAAAATTAGTATAAAAATATTTATTATAGTTCCCACAATTAATAGAAATATATATTAAAATTCAAATATATATATCATAAAAAGACGAAATTAAAATATTATTATTTAGTTTTTTTTACATTGATGAAATCAATTAGAATTAATATTTCTAATAAATGCAACTTTATAATTTATGTTTCCGTATAATAATAATAATAATAAAACATGTAACATTTGTTCAATTAGGTGTCCTATGATCAGTAGAACGGGTCCTATCAACCTTTACCTTGATTTTCTTGATCAGAGACGCTACATTTTATCTAATGGTTCTCCAATTTTGATTATGGTGGTTGGGTTGACCCCATAGACTCAAGATAGAGGAAATTTCTTTGCCAGGCCCGGGATTTGAACCCTGAACCACGAGGATGTGGATTAACACAGTTAACACCCTTCGTCTACTACTACTACTAATAATAAAAATAATAATTTATTAAAGATTTATTAAATAAACCGCTTAAGCATCATTCAATATATTAAAATTATTCACTTATTCATAGAAATAACAATTTTTAATTCATCCTTCTTGTAAAAAATTAGGAAAATAGTGGAAGAATATAACAATTTTGAAACCAAATTGAATCCCTCTCTATAAAATAAATAAAAATTTATTTTAGAATATATTTAGATTATCTATGAACTTGAAAGTTCTTTTGCCTCCATCCATTTACCATCTTTTCCAAATTCTTTCATATCTATCATTATATTAATAACCACCAATTATTTTTCAATTGGTTTTTCTATATAAAAATCTAATTCTACCCTTTTTTCACCCATTTGAGCCTCGGGTTCTGACCAAAACCTTGATATTGAAAAAGCTTATATAATTTTATATATAATTCATTCATTTTTTTAATACCCTGAAACTATTCCCTTTAAAGTCATTTTATATTTAGGTTAAGATCTAAAATTCAATATATTATAAAATATTAAATATATATTTAATATTATACAAAATATTTTACCTTAGTTTGTCCAAGGCGAGCCAACTCGTCGTCGACTTCAGATGGCTGAACATCTTCTGTTCCTGGCTCGGCAGTCCAACTTCCTAGAAGTCCAACATCTCCTGCACGACCCAATCGTAAATATGTCTGCTGATGACGGAAACTGTCAGGCAACCGAGCCCGACCCAATCGCAAATACATGTCCTAATCAATTATTAAAATAGGTCACTTTTAATTCATCATATTCCTCATTAAACATAATCATATACTTATAAATACTACATTATCAATCTAACTATATCTATCTAGGTGGCTCTACGGAGCCCGAAAGTTCTTGGGCTCAGCAACCACAAAATGTCCCTATCCTATCCTGAGCTACAACCATTCGACTGCTACTCTCCCATCTCTCTCACTTTCCTTCCACTTTCCTTCCACCACGTGCTTGGTCTTCAAAGCGGATGTTTTCCAATTTTTGATGTCTGTTCATAGGCTATAAATTTTATTAATATCTAATCATAACCGCAGAAATTAATTTTTTAAAATTTGATATGTACATGTTGTCATTCATCAGCACAAAGAATACAATACAAAGAATGTTTATAATATTTATATTTATATTTTTCTATAAAATACTAAAGTAACTTTTGGATTATAGAGATCACATGAAACGCAAAGATATGCAATGTCTTCCCAAAAATAGCCCATTCTAGCCAAGTTTTTTTTCTCATTGCAACCCTAACTATGTCTGGAGATGCAAAGAGGTTATGCAATTTCTCGTTATACAGTCTGGCATTCTCCGCTTATTTCATCTGTCTCTGACCCATTGTAAATGCTTCGAAGAAGCCTATTATCAAATACTCTAAATCTACTCTCGTCTCCCAGGGTCATAGACGATGCCTCACAACCATATAAAACAACTAGAATTTGTTTTATATTTTAATTTTGAACCGCTTTGATAATAAAATACTACATTAAATCAATTCAATTTTTAATTTAAACAAAATATAAGTATTATAAATTATTTAGTAATTTTATAATATTAGAAATATATTTTATATATTAAATTGTTTTTTTTTAATAAGTATTATGTTTATTACTAAAATACTGAATTATTATTTTAGGTATTCTAAATAAGAATTTGCGAATATTTGGAGTGTTAAATAAATACAACTCAAAGTTATATCAATATGACATTTTGATAATATAATCATAAAAAGGAATAGTTAAATGGGTCAAATTTTTCCTATTTATCCCAATCTCAAATAACTGATAGTATATTAAAATAAATTATTATTAATATAAATATAATGTCAAAGAAAGAGCCAGTCAATTGCAAAAATCGAAAAGCTTAGTTTTATAATTTATTTATTTTATTATTAATAGAATTATTATTATTAGTATTATCATGGATTGAGATTATTTTGAATAATAAATCATACTTAAATATAATTAATTTCAAATAATTTTAGAAATTACATTTAATTAATTGATATAATTTGTATATAATCAAAAATATTTTTTTTTAAATCTTTTTCGTTCATGAAGCGTTTTTATTAATGGCAGTCAATGTTATAATTTTTTTTATTTTAGAAAAAAAAGCAAAATCGATTTTGATTACCTGTGCTGCTTTTGGTACCCTCGGGTCTTCAAACGGGCTGTTCTCGTCATTCGCCCTCGTGTCTGTATATATTTCCCTCTCATCCCCTCCGCCTCCTCCTCCACGGCCAAAGCGGAGGTAAATGTCCTGACTCTTGGCGCGACCCAAACGGAGCATCGCGTTTCGAGAACGCGATCTTTTTTCGATACGATGATCGGACCTTCCTGTTCTAAAAATGGTAAAATAAACAATAAAATTTCGTTGAAATCTGGAGTGCCTCAAACCGACTATCTCGCAATTTGAGTTGGATCAAATATCACATATATTATATTTAAATTAAATTTAATTAATTAAATTATAAATTAAAATTAATAAATAATATTTATTAAAATGGAGCGTGTTTGGCTCTTTGTAGATGGCAACACGTAAAGTGCTAGCGCGTGATTAGTAGTCAAAGTGTTAAAAAATTTAAAAAATTGATTCCGGTACTTTCAAAAAAATTTGAAATTTTATATATAGCAGTTTTATACAGTTTTTAATCATGAGAAAAATTATACAAATATCTTTATTTTTACGGTCACTTTAGAGGAAAAAAAATGAAAACGTTGTAGGTAATGACCCTCTTCCGGTTGAGCTACATTTCTCAAAAGTTGATAGAAAACTACGAATTTTGAATAATGCCCCTGTACTAAATTTCATTATTCTATACCAAACCGTTTTTGCGCAACCTTGTTTACATACATACACACACACACATATATATATACACATAGACATTATTCTCAACCTTAGTGAAAATGACTCAGGGACCTTCAAAACGTATAAAAACATCAAAATCTCGATATCGAAAATTATCTAGCGAGATAGTAAAAAAATATATGTATAGTAGATTAAATAAATTTTAGAAGAATTTGAATAGTATACTTTCAAATTTAAAAAATATAAATAATTCTTACCTGAGTGCAATGAGTTCTTTATATCCTGATCTCAAGGGATGAGGATTGCTGTCTTTCTGAAGTTCTTCTTCAGCTGCTGAGACTAGTGTCCAGGCAAAGAAGATACAAAGCCACCAGCCGACGGCCCATAAAGTGACCCGAGAGCCTTTCATCAAGTGAACTAGAAAAATAATAAACAAATACATATATAAATATATAATATTTTCGAAGTTTCATCTCACTAAGACGGTTGTTTATCTCAAAGACCCAGAATCTCAAAATTTTTTCTAAGAAGCTTTCTCCTGAAAATGGTGTCAAAATGGTTGCCGAAAGGTCAATATACAATTCACACTTATATGGATAAATCAGAAATTATACGAGTATATATGTATTGTATTATGATTGTAAAATGATGTATTACAAAATTATAGCTATTAATTCGAGTTTAGACTTGAATGCCCATGAAAATTTATAATTATTGTTAAAATTTATAATTCAATAGAATATACGAGGTGTTTCTAAAATGTTGGGTGAATGGTATGATAAAAACATTAAAAAGAGAATGTTAATTGTAAATACCTTTATCAACCTTCAAAATACTCTCCACTAGCCACAACACACTTCTGACAACGTTCGTATAACGCTTGAAAACTGTTGGATGTGGAATCGTTCTCAGAATAGCCGTCACAACGTTCAGGTCGGCAATCCACAAGCAGGACACCATTAAACACTGAACGTGTACGAGAGATGCTAACAAAAGATCGGCGATTGACTCTGATAGCCGAAGAATCGGGTATTAGCAAAGACCCAGTAAGTAGTGTTTTCTGGTGTCCTGTTTGTGAATTGCCGGCCTGAACGTTGTGACGTCTACTCTGAGAACGATTCCACATCAAGACTTCTCCAACAGTTTTCAAGCGTTATATGAACGTTGTCAGAAGTGTGTTGTGGCTAGTGGAGAGTATTTCGAAGGTTGATAAAGGTATTTACAATTAACATTCTCTTTTTATATTTTTATCATACCATTCACCGAACTTTTCAGACACACCTCGTATGTATATAAAATCTAAATTAGTAAGCCATGCTTCGGACGCCTGTTTTAAATACATAATTTATAATTTTATCGAAATTTTAGAAATTAAATAAAACAATATAATTCTTTGATAAAATTATTAGATCTGTGTAGTTGAAGAAAAATAAAGTAAAATTAATAAATGTAGCCCCACACATATAAATATTCTTCTATCCTTCATTAAGTCCGCCTGTGAGATAGACAACCGGCACTCCAAATGCTGTTTTTATCCATATCATATTTTATGAATAATCCTAACTTTTTTAATAGAAATGAAGTAAAATTTAACAACCAACAATTAATTTATAATTTATTATATAAATTTGTAGAACTAAATATCTTACTAGGTTAACCAAAACCAAAGCAAATTGTACAGTGTGTCCCACGTAAGGAAGGGCCGGCAAATAACATGCGCGTTCCAAGTGGTGTATTTTATAACTATTAGTAAAAAAAATATTTTTTTCTAAGAGAGGATTAATCACCCTGATTATTATTTAAAAAGAATAAAAATATATATATTGTATCAGTCACTCTATTACAAACTATCAAAGAATGGTGTGATTTTCTTTCATTCAATTGTATTTGTTTGTTTATGAATGCAGCAAATTGGTATGTCCTCCTGCTACATCCCAACCAAGGTAAGACGGGAAGACTCGCCAATTACCCTCTTTTATAAGATTTCATTTTCGCTAATATTTATATTATTGATATTTATTCAAATATTTTTTTTAAAATAAAAATCATCTTTTAAGTTGTTAAAATATTTTTAAATTTTAAAGAATTTCAAAGAATAGTAAATATTAATATTAATATTAGAGAAATAAAATAATATTTTAAAAATATATATAAACCTTTTAAGTCATATTAATGTTATTTATTTATTTTTAAATCTTTTTTCATTTCGTTAATATAAACTTTATCTAATCTTACTTAATTTCTTATTTATACAGGCTAGAGAGATGGAATATCAATGCAAGTATTCGTGTTAGTCTTTTTTTAATCTGCGAGATATATCAACCCTTTATTAACTCCGAGATCAGTATTTATTATTGATTTGATTTTTAATTCAATTTAAATTTATTTATTTAAAAATTTTATAATGTAATATATTATTTTTACTTCTATTTTTAATGATTCAATCTTAGTTCCTGCTACTCCATGTTGATTTTAATTCTTGATTATCTTCTTCAGCCCTGATGATGATAATGAAATGATCTACATACAGCTTACCAAAAGTAAGTACTCATTTATTTAGCATGGCACATTTTAATTAAAATAGGTGTACATTTTATTAATTAATTCAAATGTTAATGTACTATTTCAAGTAATATTTAAAATACATAATAGTAAGTTTAAGTGAATTTAAAATTTTAAATTTTTTGTTTTATTCATTAGAAGATTTTAGAGAAATATATTAAATTCTATGACAGAATTTACTGAGATCAGGGAATTTCAGATTACAAATGTAAAGATGTTTATATCTTACTAATTCATTTGTAGATAAGATTAGAATTAATAAATCAAAAAAGCGTGGGTGGATAATTAAGTGTCATGCAAATATTAAGAGATTGGTTGCATGAACTGCATGAATTTGGTGGAGATTATGAAACCCCTTCTATTTCAAGTTTCCTCGAATGTGGCGGTTTCTTATCGAAATCCAAAATATCAACGGCACTCTCAGCTAATTAAACGTATGGACAAAACACAATATTTTTTTAATAAGGAGAATTTATTTTTCATTACTTATTCCAACTTCCCTAAGGCGAGGCTTGGAAAGGCTAATTTATGGAGAGAGGAGGAGGCCCTATTAAATATTCAATTGTTTTTTTTATTTAATTAATAATTTAAAAAAATAATTGAATATCGCGATTATTTTATTTAAGTTTTGATTGTCATTTGGAAATAAACAATGTATAATAAAATTTTTGATATCTTTTAAAGTTTCAACTATTTAGATAGAATTAATTATTATAATTACTCAATTCAAAATTTAAATTCAAACATCAAAAATATCATATAGTTATCAATAGATATTTATATTTTAATTATTTCATTTTTTTCCCCATTACTATTTACAAACTTCATCCAATTTTTAATTTAAATTTATTCTTATAAAGTTTTTAAAGATTATTTTTAGTTTATATAAATTAATATAATTTTTTTAGGGAAACTTCTATTTTATAAAAAATATATATATAGAAAGAATTATTTCTATACAATTAATTTCTTTTAATAAGTATCTTCTGTATATAGTTCATTTTTCACTATTACCGTCAAAAGAATGAATGTGCCTAATCCAATCATCACGTAGCTTGCTTAAAGGTTTTTTTTCTAAGTGGGCAGTTGACAGATGAGTCCACCCACACTGTTGAAATGATAACACTTTTTGAATTGTACATATGAACTTGGTATACAGATTTATATATATATATATATATATATATATATATGAGATCACATGTCATCTTGAGAATCAATCATTTTTTTTAAAGAGACAATCTCCTCTTCTTCACCCACACATTGGTTTTATTGAAAAAGATAAGAATTTTTATTATTTTTTTTTTTAATGAAATTTTTTTTCAATTTTAAGAGAGTAAAAGTACAAAAAAGAAGGAGAAATAGTAATGTATTTTGTTTTCATTTAAATATCTTTTAATACTTATAAATTTAAATTATAGTTGTATCTAGAAATGAATAACCAGCCATTCTTAAAATTTGATTTCGAGTATTTTTTTTTTTAATCTATTCAAGTGCTTTTGTTATTTTCACGAATTCAATTTTAGAACTCCGAACCTTTCTATTCCCCTAAATATTCTTAAACTTGCTTAGTCAGCCGTTTAAAATAAAATGAGGTTTAAATTTACCATTACAACTTTTATTGAAAATTATTATTGAAATTTATTTTATATTAAAATTTCACCTTATCTAAAATTTCTATTAAATTCAATGAGCAAATTTTTATGAATTTAGATATACAAGTAATATAATGATCATAAAATTTATATTTATTCTCTACTTTTAAATTATAAACATATACCCTCAAAAAGGTATTAAAATCATCTATTAAAATTTATTGAAAGCCTATAAATAAATAAATTAATAATTCAAAACTATATTTATTTTTTAATTGTATTGACAAAAAATAAGAAAGAATTAGCTGGAGTGTCTCCACTCGACTATCTCGCAATTTGAATTGGATTAAATAACATAATATATTATATTTAAATTAAATTTAATTAATTATAAATTATAAATTAAAATTAATAAATAATATTTTTTAAAACAGCGCGTGTTTGGCTTTGTTGATGGCATCACGTCACGTGTTGACGCGTGAGATTTTCAGTGTTAAAAAATTAATTCTGGTACTTTCAGCAATTAAATCAAGCTGAAATTCTATATATAGCAGTTTTATACAATTTTTAATCATGTGAAAAATTATCAAATATATATCTTTATTTTTACGGTCAGTTTAGAGGAAAAAGAATGAAAACGTTGTAGGTAATGACCCTCTTCCAGTTGAACTACATTTCTCAAAAGTTGAGAGACAACTACAAATTTTGAATAATGCCCATGTACCAAATTTCAGGATTCTAGCTCAAACCGTTTTTGAGTCATCTTGTCTACATACATTCACACACACACACACATACAGACATTTTTCTCAACCTTAGTGAAAATGATTCAGGAACCTTCAAAACGTATAAAAACATCAAAATCTCAACATCGAAAATTTTCGTGATCGCATTATTATCTCTGGCGAGATAGTAAAAATTAATTGACTGATTAACTGAGAGATGAAATGAAATAAATGATGTTAGACAAAAGAATTTCTGTGAAGACTAAGTTTGATGATATTAAACTGAGAGAAAATGGATAGTTGAACCAGGTGAACAAAAGAAAAGAAAGAAAAAGTGGAAATGTTATTAAATAAAATAAAAAAAATTGAGTACTATTAAAGATAAAAATGGTAGTATATGTAAAGACTAACCATAAATCGTATTTTATTACTATATATATATATATTTTAAAATCTTGACTTTACAGATAATATCATGGTTAATGATATATGTATTCACAATACTTTTTAAAGAGGTTATTTTCTTATCAAAAATTCATAAAAAATTCATTAAAAAATTGTTCTTAAAAATAGGAAAAAGTTTAATCTTTTGACAATATTCTTATAGGTAAAAAGAACAAAATTCTTTTAATAATTTAGTAGGATTAATGTCTTTATTATATGATATTTTATTTTTAACATTAAATTTAGATTATAATGTATAATGTAATGAATTATGTATTCGACATCATTATTTATGATCTACACTCCAACGTTCAACAAGTTTCTCGGAATTTCTTTTATAGGAATCCCCCGGGTTTTAGTTGTAATATTCAACCAACCAAGCTCTGAAATCTCATTGTCGTGGTGAATATAAACAACTCGTGGAGTTTTCAGCAAAGAGCGAAAGATTTGAAACTATGTGGGAGCGAGATCGGGGGAGTAAGACAAATGGGGCATAACTTAATTTGCATTATTGTAGATCTTTAAGTTCATTAATTTTTTTTTTTTTTATTTAAATGGAAAGGAGAAGAGGAATATTTTTCAAATGATTTAATAAAGAACCAATAATATATAATATAATATGATAATAATATAAAGACCGTTTTGCATCCGCTCATAAATAATTATAATTGAAGGGTGCATATTGAAAATAAAGAGATATTTTCATACTGCATTTTAAAATATTATTTCTTTATTAATTATAAAAAAAAAATTAAATCTTTTATTATATACAATACAAAGTATTAATATTCAATTAGAATATTTAATCAAATACACAGGAGTTTACAAAGGGAATTATTGTTTATGTATTACACATTTTTTTTAAAAAAGTTTATTTGTTTTTTAATTGTAATGAGAATTATTGCATAAATATTTCATATTGAATGTATAGATTGTTAATTACATTTCATATTTTAACACATATTAATTTATATTTATATAAATGTATTTTAAATTTATTTATTTAAATATTTTTATTTAAAACATTAAATAAAAATAAATTAAATACACATGAGATTATCTAACAATATTAATTCTTATATTTCGAATTTAAATAAAATTGTTACTATCTTGCCAGAGATAGTATTGCGATCACGAAAATTTACGATGTCGAGATTTTTACGTTTTTATACGTTTTGAAGGTTCCTGAATCATTTTAACTAAAACACGCGCTGGTTTAATAAATATTATTTAATAATTTTAATTTATAATTTAATCAAATTTAATTTATAAATATAATATATGAAATTTTATCCAATTCAAATTCCGAGATAGCCGAATGGAGGCACTCCAGATTTTTTTTTTAATTTTAAATGTTTAGAGAAGAGATCACAATTTGTATTTATTTCTATTATTATTTCTAGAAAGAAAATAAAAAAAAAAATATTTAATCTATATAACATTCATTAATTGTTTTATGCTTTGGTTTTACATTGATTTTAAAATTTTATTATGATTTATTTTTCAGTCACATTGATTGGCAAGAAACTAACTAAATTGAGGTCGTTGTTTCAATTTTCTTATTAAATGGCCTGAAAATGAAACCTCCCTCTGCCACTCAGCTCGTGTTAACAAACACCAGTTAATTGACCCTATCATCATTCGTAAACCACTCGACACTTCCATCGCTTCTCCCTTTTATTCCATAAATTAAACCATAAATTTAGAAATTTTTTAATGAAAAATTTTAGTAAACGTATGATGAAATATACAATACGATAAATGATATAAAATAATAATTATAAAATAGCAATAATAGTTATTTTTACTATAATAATAATAAACCCAAATTAGAACATTTCAGTATTTTCATTTACGATATTCAATAATAAAAAGTATAATCAATTTTATACAAATAATATTTAATTTAGAATGAAGAATCATAAATACACAAAATATAGAAAATAATTATTCAAAGTTTACCACTAAATTAGCCACAATAACACAATACAATTTTATAATATTTAATTATAAATTATAAACATTTTATTATAATTTTTATTTTAGCATCTTTTTTATTTAATCTTACTTGTTTATACATCTTTTCTTTTACTTTATAATATATATTATATTATATAATTATGTAAAAAATCATGTTTTAAAAATTTATTGTTAAAAGATAAATGAGAAAGTACAGAGAAAATAGCCTTCTTAAAATAAAAGTAATTAAAATAAAAAATAATATTTAAAGAATAAATGGATTAAAAAAAAATTAGTATAATAATATTAAATATTTTATTCATTAAAATGAAATAAAATAAATAAAATTAAATTTAAAATATTTTTGACTATAAGTTAAAAAAATAAAAATTTATTTTTTAGAATAACTGTCTGTATTAATTCATAGAATTTAATTTAGTATTTTTGTATTAATTGTCGAACATATATGAACATTTTCTCTGAAGCAAGGTAGGGACCGTGGGGATTTTAAAAAATTCTTATATAAAATTTATGCAAAATGATAATTTCTGGGCTTTTGAAAAACAAATCAATTGATATTTTCTATGTATAAATAGACATTTAGGTTATTATAAGATAAGGCAAGAATAGTATAAAGGAGGAATTGATTAATATACACAGATGAACTCGTATAATATTATCTTAAATAAAAAATATTTAAAGTTCATAAAGAATAATTTTGTTTCAGTGGTGAGAAGCGGCTAGGTATACCAAATATTATTGTCACCAAAGTGGTCTATATAGACCCTCAGAGGTCTGTTTAACCAAAGCGGAGATCAATCTGAGCCAGGGGTGAATAAATATCAAGCTATTTAAATTTCAATATTAATATATTTTTCATCAAATTATTGTTACACAATGTACTATTACTTTAATAAATGTTTAAAAACATAAAGTAAATGTACAAATGCACTATCTAAGAGTTTTATCTTATTATTTCCTTTTCGGGGTCGATGAAGATTTCGAAAAATTATATAGGTGTCTATGATAAATAAAAAGTTTGGCGATCCATGGTATAAAGATATAAAGTAAAGAATATTTTACTGCTTATCCATAAATCAATTTATCATTTTTTTTTTATTTATATTAAATTTATAACAAAATTTAAAACAAAAATTCTCTTCAACGCCTCCTGTACCGGTTTAGCCTAATAGCCCATAAATTCGACCTAACCCTATCCCTAAAACAAAAACACTTACTATATCAAAAGAGCCACACCGTTGTAAACTCCAACTTTACGACAAGGTGATCGAACAAGTCATGTCCTTCTCACCTATTGGGCATACAAATAACGTCTCAACAAGATCTAGAGATAGAGGTAAAACAACAAACAATCACAAGCTGGACAAATAAATTTCTGAGAACAGAAGCCAAGGTACAGATCTATAAGACAACGGTATATACTGACATACGTAGCGGAAACTAGACCCGATACTGCTAAAACTAAACAAATATTAAAAAAGAGCATGATGAAGACCCTTAGAAGATTATTAAATGTTTCGATACTAATTAGATGGGAAAAGCAACGTTGATATTAGGGAAACATGTAAAATTCAAAAAATTGATGGCTAGGTTAGGTGCAGGAGAGCAAATTGATATTCGCATGTGGAGAGGATGATTGATTCCTCAAAAAAATCTTATTTAATCGGCCTGATAGAGGACGTCCAAAGATGGACTGGCGTGATTAGCTGGTCCAAACAGTCGTATGGTCTATAAGAAGAAGAAGAAATTTATAACAAATAAATAAAATATTAATCAATTTTTATATATCTTATCTTATTATACAAGCAAAAATTATATATAAATATTTATATATTTGTATTTTTGAGATATTAAACCGCTTTAAGGGTTTTTGTGAAATTAACACAATAGATAATTTTTATAAAGAAAAATCCATCTGTATTGGTTTTAGCTTCGGGAAAAATTCTCTTTGTTAGTTTAATCTTAATTTAAAATAGGAATTTTAATAATAAAAAAAAAAATAACGCCGGACAGCGCTTCCTTAAAGACAAAAAATTACAAATAAAATAAAATTAAAAATATTTATTTTAATAATATTTTGTAATCAAATTACGAAATATATATTATGTTATATCCACAGGCCATACTTTTCTGTTTTTCAGTGCATTAATACGTACGTTAAGTGCTGGATGTTTTATGACTATTTTTTTAAATTTATTTTCTTTTAAATTTTCATATATTTTATCGTTTATTTATTTTAAATAATCTTAATCTTAAATATTCATAGTTCATAAGGAATAATTATTTTACCGAGCGGCGGCTCGGAGAACCAGGTACTTAAATAATATAAGAAACCTAGATTCTATTCTATTATGAGTTTAAAAATATATTAAATCAGGAAAAATTTATATATTTATCCATACTAATATATTCTAAATATTTAGTTTAATTTTTATACTATTGTATAAAGAGAAAAAAGTGTTAAATATTTTTATTTTTTATTTTAGTTATATATTTTTGAGTTTAATAAATATAAATAATATAATATTTTAAACCCCTTAAAATCGTTGAAAGAGAGAGAATTTTTTTTCCCAGATTCTATAGTTGTTGGCGACGTGATGTATATACATGATTTACTTGGCGTCTATTCTCTTTTTTTCACCATCTCTAAAGAAAGGGCACGTTTGTTATCCATAAATCAATGGTCACACTATATAAGAATTACATTCTCTTTTAGAATAGAATTTGAAGGGTTTGAAACGAAATTTTAATTAAATTTTGTTCGTTGAAAATTGGTAACATTATTGTTAAGATGTAATGTTTGTATAATGGTATAATACATATTAGTGATTCTTTCGAGGTTTATAACGGCCCAGATAATAAATTATTTATAGAGAGTAATGCTGTACAATGAATAGAGGATGTCTAAAGCATTAATCTCCAAATAAATTTTATTTAAATTTTATTAAATGAATAATCTTTCTTTTATATCATCTAATTAGTTAGTTATGAAATGACAGATGACTTGTTTCCTTGGTGAAAAATCAATTTACTAAATCCTTTTATTTGATCCTCCATGCAATCATTTTCTTTTGATAGAAAGAAAAAAAATACAGTTTGTTTAAGAGCCAAAAATGAAATTCTAGGAACTCTAATATCATATATAGATCAAAGGGATGCAATAAAAGAAATAAGTACACCCTATACTATTTCAAATTACATTATTGAGAATCTTCACATATAGATAAAAAAATTTAATCATTTCTTGAAATTTTTTTTTAATTTTTAATTTATTTTTGCTTTTAAGTGAATACGGAAAATATTTATTACAAAATTAACTGATTCTACTTGCATTTGGTCTAATCCAGTGTTTATCAACCTTTTTGGACCAAACGCCCCCTTTGTAAGACCCGCTTCTTAATTCGCCCCCCTATAAATTTTTACAGATAAAAATTGCATGATAATCCCTAATATAAGGTAGGTACACTAGGTGATACTTAGAGCCATATTGAAAAAAAGAGTTTCAGAACCTGATTTCAAAATCATCTGATCTTTTTTTTTTAGAACCATATTGAAAAAAAAATTGAAAAAAGAGGAAATGTTTAAAAAGCCTGTTCGCAAAATCATCTTACCTTTTTTAGAGTTGAAAATGATTTCGCCCCCCAAAATCGTATAGTCAAATAATCGCCCCCTTTAAGATGTCGATCGCCCCCCAGGGGGCGATATCGCCCAGGTTGAGAATCACTGGTCTAATCTAACATCTGAATAAATCATATAAAAAATATATACCAATTTATAGAAATTATATACAAACTAATCATAATCGTACATAACACTTAAATAAATTAAAAGTAATTAAAAGTAATTAATAATTAAAAGGCTTATAATAATTAGTAAAGGCTGCGTTTCGATAATTAATTTCAGTACTAACAATACTTTAGAATCTGTTCAATCATTACTGCTTCTAGCGTCATGAAACACGAATATTACGTCGCCCATTGAGCATTTATTATAAAATTTTATTATTATTTACCATTTATAATATATTACATATAACATATTGTTATGGTAGATATGAAATTAAATCATTTTTGGAAAATAATTTTTACTAGCTTCTCAGAGCGCCATAGGACCCTGTACCCCCGATGTAATACATAGTAATTTGTTGAAAGTCTATATGCAAAAGGTTTTAATTAATTTTAATTCAATGAGTATATTTTTTCTCTCATTTGGATCTTCGTTTTCATTCAAATTTACAAATTGCTCATTTTTTCAAAATATAAATTTAAATATAAAAAATATTACTTACTTTGTTTTATAACATATTAATCAATTAGGAGTGATATTCAATTTAATTTAATTTTACTTTTAATATTATAGAATATTAAAACTTACAATAAAAATTTAAATATTATAAACATTCTTTGTATGGAAATTTCTAGAATTATTAATTTTATGTTGCATGTCAATTTCTTAACTGAGCCTCCAGAGGTGCCGCATGGAGCGTTGTTTATTTGGGTTGGGTCGGTTTTTTGCCCATAACTTTGGAACGAATCAACTTTTTGGAAATTTTCAACCTTATACCTTATCTTTAAGTCATGATGGTTCTAATCCATTAAGATCCATGAAGCCGTTTAGAAGGAGTTTAGGATTGCGTAGTCGTTTAATTATATAGTTTTAGAAATAGTTGAAAAAATCATATCATTATCATAAACATTGGTTTGATCTATATACTATAATTTATTCTTCAAATATATTCTTAATCATGTTTAATTTAAAAAATATTTTTTTTATATTTTCTAAAAATTAAATTATTATTATTTATATATATTAATAGCTTCTGATGATATGTCAAAAATCATTAGTAGATATTATAGTATCCCTGACCTTGTTGAGGTTCATTATTTATTAAAATAAGTTGACCTGTGGCCAGGTCCGAACCGACCGACGGTTTGAAGTAAATTAATTAGCAACTACAGAAACAATTTCAAATAATTTTAATATATCTATTAATGTAATAAAAAACAGATATGGATACATAAATAATAAATATAAACATTTTTAATTTTATTTTATTTATAATATATATGCAAGACCAGGCTGTGACGCCATGAATGGCTGGATGACGTCATATAATTTTAAATCAAGAAAAAACTAATAAATATGATTTTCCCGAGGATAAAACCAATACAAAGTGCATGATTCGTGGTGATATATAAAAAAATCTCCTCATGTGAAATTTGGTGTGAAAATAACCCTTCCCTTCCTATCGTCGATCGCTAATACTAGCACTTCCGGTTTCCGGATTTGCACCAAAAGTTGATCAATTCATCCCACTGATGCATTAAGTAAATATACCAAATTTCATCAAAATCGGTTGAGCCGTTCAGGCTGTACACATCTATACGGACAGACGGACGGACGGACAGACATCATGCTAAAAATACTTTTTTCTGTTAAGAAAATGCATGATTCGTGGAGATATGTAAAAATCTCCACATTTGAAATTTGGTGTGAAAACAATACCTCCCTTACTATCGTCGGTCGGTAAAAAAATCAAGTATAATAATAATTGGAAATAAATATTATTGTCTTAAAATAATAATATATTATTTCCTCATCCATATTTTAAATATATTATTATAAAGAACAAGTATACTAAGAATTTTGAGTAAATTTTGAACCACAATTACCAATCATTTTATATATATATATACGTATTTATTTACTTTTTTTATTTTATTCATAATTTTGTTTTTTTTACTATATTTTTAAAATTTTATTACTTATGATATTTATTTATTTACAGAATAGGTAGGTAATCTAAACATCAATAATCGAAACTATCGATACACTGTAATTGGGAATTCACATTCAATTTTACACATCTAAAATTATGTAATGATTTTTGTTCCTCTATTAGAACAATGAATACCTAACATAATTTCTCATTGAATTTATACAATTTATATTATAGTATTTAAATACTTATAAATATTTATAATTATGAAACAATGGACATCATCTGAACAAGTTCTAAACAAAAGTCAGAGCTGAAATTAGATATTTTTTATTTTTTATTACAGAGTGGTAAAATCGTTGGTTGATAATATGGTCAAATTTCAAAGAATAAAGAAATAAAAGAATTAAATTAATTAGAAAAGAAACGACAAAGTCATAACAAATTAAATCAAATAAAAATTTTCTGATGAACAATCCATAAAAAAGACTCAAACTCATTTTAAATTTGTAATATTATTCTTTTTTATTACTTTTAAATAAATTTCAAATATCTATTTTCTGATCATAATTTACTATTTTTTATTAATTTCATTCCACTCTTTAATACTGACTTTTTAAAAGTACAAATAGGATTTACATTCATCATTAATCAATTAAGCAAGTAACATTTTAATAAAATTAAATTTAAAAAAAAATGTAATTTTAGTTTGTTTTTTTTTTATTAAACAGAAAAAGAGGAGCATACACGTTTTATAATTTAAAAATGTTTTAAACATGTTTCTAATTAGTGAGACTTATCATATGTCAACACCAGTTACTTTGGAATATATGTCTAATCATCTGTGAATGACGGAAGCAAATCACTCACGATATAAAATGTTCTAGGCAAAAATTTGCCATTTTACAATCTAGACTTGATATCCAATCGTTAGATGAAATCAATAAACGAACATACATGAAAAGATCTTTATGTATAGAAAAATTTTATTTCTTATATTTAATTTTCATCAAATACAAGATATTCTAGTACAATAAATAAATTTAGAAATATTATTTTCATTAGAAGACAATAAAAACATATTTTTTTTAAAAAAATACTTATAAATATCCAATTTATTTTTTGTCATTTTTTACTATCTCAACAGAGATAGTATTGCGATCACGAAAATTTTCCATGTCGAGATTTTGATATTTTTATACGTTTTGAAGATCCCTGAGTCATTTTCACTAAGGTTGAGAAAATTGTCTGTATCTGTGTATGTAGACAAGATTATGCAAAAACGGTTTGAGCTAGAATAATGAAATTTGGTACATGTGCATTATTCAAAATTTGTAGTTTTCTTTCAACTTTTGAAAAATGTAGCTCATCCGGAAGAGGACCATTACCACGCGTTTTCATTTTTTTTCCTCTAAACTGATATATGTTTGATAGTTTTTCACATGATTAAAAATTGTATAAAACTGCTCAGCTTGATGGAATCGCTGAAAGTACAATAATTAATTTTATGACACGACTACAAATCACGCGCCAGCACGTGACGTGGTGCCTTCAACAAAGAGTCAAACACGCGCTGTTGTAAAAAATATTATTTTTAATTTATAATTTATAAATTTTTAAATGTAATTTAAATATAATATATGTTATTTAATCCAATTCAAATTTCCAGATAGTTGAGTGGAGACACTCCAGATTTTTTAGTTTTTGAATGGAATAAAATTCGGTTAAAAATCAACTAAGAGATTTAAATATATCAATTTATTTTAAGACCCAAGAATCTGTGACATTTTTTATGATGTGTGATATTGAATGAATTTTAATAATTATTATGGAGAATATTATGTATGAAATTTAAATATTATAAATTTAGTGAATGAAAGAGATATGATTCAATTTACTTGAATTCATTTTACATAGAATATAAAATAAGAGAGATTAAGTTGGTTTAAGTCTTTATTAACCAAGTCATTAGTAGAAGTGATCATATTTCTTCTAAGTTATTTAACTCCTCGGTATACCTTCCATAAATCACTGCACTATATGAGATGAATAATATCAAGCACTATATTGTCTTCAAGTAAAAGATCTAACAGATCTAAAAGATTGCTTGAATCTAGTATAAGTTTAATTTTTGATGAAGAAAAAAATAAAACTAATTTACTGTATATTAAATTAATTATTAATTATAGATTATTTGGATAATGATACTATATGCAGAAATAAGGTGGTTGGAAAAATGTTCTATAATTGTTGCGGCCAAGAATTTTCCAGTTTTAGATTAGATATGTTTTAGTTTTTCTTAAAAAACACTCAAACAACTTTTCAAATTTGATGAACATCTTCTGAATACATTTTTATTTTATCTCAATAATTTTCTTCAATATTGAAATTCTCTTCGGCGTAGTAATAATGAATTCGTGATTATCATGAAATGATTTTCTGTAAAGTACATTTTTGTGAAATTAAACAAAAATAATATTAAAATGATGATTGTAGTAAATGTAACAAATAATTATTGTACCATTTTAAGGAAGTTTATTTTTCATAAAAAAAAAATTAAATAATCTTTTGGTGTTTTCTTAAAATTGGTATATTTTTCAGAATATTTATTTCTTTTGCTAAAAATCGAAATAAATTATTGAAAACAATTTTTTTCTTTTTACGTCTACTAAACACCACAAAAGAAATCTAAAATAATTGCCCAGTGTTAGATAGCTCTCAACTAACAAAAAAGAATCATTTTTTCCTATTGGATGATGTTTAATTTTTTATAATTAATTAATCATTTTTTTTAATATGAAAATTGATATATTTATATAAATTCGATTAAATTCTTAAATATCGAGGGATATAAATGTGATACATTAATGGCAGTTTATGAATATTTTATATTAATGAATACTTTTTGAATAATAAATACATTTTAGAATAAATAATTTGTTTTTTAATTTATTTATGGATTAAATCCTAAAGTGAAAGAAATGTTCTTTTGTGAGTGAAAGAATACTCGGGGAAAGTTAAAAACAGTGATGCATTTAAAAAAGGATGCTGGCAACGGTTAGCATCATTTAATATTTAACGAGAATGGATCCAAATATCCAGAAAAAAAAACAAAAAACAACAAATATTCCACGATTAAATCCATCATCATTTATCTTTGTTAATAGAATTTTTTTCAGAGAAAAAAAGAACAAAAAAAAAAAAAGGAAAAAGGTTAGAATATTATAAAAAGTGTGAAAAGATTAATTTAGACCCATGTATATCCATCGCTGATACCAAAGTCTTATTCAATTTTAAGTTTAGCTATAATATATTTATTTAGCTACCTAAACACGAGATGAAAAATTGAAAATATTTAAGAGCAGGTGATCATAATAGTACAAAAATGTAAGTAATATTTAAATAATTTGTTTTTGTAGGCTATGTTACATAATATAAATTTAAAAATTTCAAAAATTTCTTATTTTACAGAATACTTTGTTAACAGAAATGAAAATAAATGAATGTTTTAATATGAATTGGAGTTAATATTTATGTAGAAAAGTGCTTTTAAAATTCTCTGAATGTAAGTTTGAGTGGATATATTGCTTAAGTGGTTAAATCTTATCTTATTATGCTAGCTAAAATTGTATATATGTATTTATCTATATATATTGGTTCTCAAAAACCGCTCTAACGATTTTTTTCAAATTCACACTAGATATAGTATTTATAAAGAAAAATTAAGTTTTATTGATGATATCTCTTGAAACATACAGCTTCATTATTAATTTCTTAATTGAAAATTATATATGGAAAACGTCAAAATTTTTAATACTGCCTGCTAAGACAGTAAAAAAATGACAATTTTTTATCTAAATACATATAGTCCAGCGGTTGGACTGATGTTTTAACGAGTGGATTTCGTCGGTTCGAAACTCGCCGGGTGAATCGTTATTTAAAAATGAAAATAATGATTTTGTTATTTTTTTTTCTTTTTATCTATTGTTTACTTTTTAATAAATTACTATTCTATATTTATTTATTCATTGTTCTTTTATTAATAAAGTTTTAGATAGTTTTATAAGTTTTAATATTTTTTCAATAAAATATTATTCAATATATTTATTAATATTATTTTATTTATTATTATTGAGTACCCGAAGTTCCATTCATTTTAATCAGATTGATGCAATGATGCAACAGTTAATAATTGTAATATTGTAATAAATTTCTATCTTGAAAATTGTTACATATTATTCAGGATATTTTAAAAACTATTTCTTTCTTTAATTAATATTCATTTTTTCTATAAGTCAGATATATTTCCAAATATTAAATAATTTTTGAAGTGAAAACTTCTTTAGCGGCGTTGAGCACTTTTGCGGGATGGGGAAAAAGTATAGAACTCGCGTGATCGTGACCAACACCATGAAACCATCTGCTTTCAAATTTCTTATAACAGAGCGCGAAATTTGAATTGTCATTAGAACTGTTTTATAAATTATCTCTAACATATAAATATATATTTATTATGTAAAGTTCATTTCATATATACATATATAATCAAAATTATACGAAATGAACTTCACATAATAAATATATATTTTATGTTAGAGATAAGAATTATAAAACAGTTCGTATTGCAATATTTTAAACAAAGTTGTGTATTTATATATATATAAATATAAGTTACAAATTTGTTTAAAATATATGTTTAAAATAATATATAAGTTATATATATATACATGCATATGAAATTCATCTTTCTCGTGAAATAGCGCGAATTTCGTCTGTTTTAAAATTTCTTACGCAGAAGTTTTCACTTCTGTCGGCCAGTCCCACGACTGCCAATTTTGCTTTTTTAATTCCGAAAAGCTGCAAAGCACGTTTTTTTGTCTTTAGTTTGTTTTATAACCACTTGGGGCGCTAAACAGTTTTTCAAAAAAACACTATAGAAAAAAAATATATGTACCTATATATTATATATTTATGTATTATTGAGGAGCACAAGTTCATTAATTTTAATCAGATTGATGCAAATGTGTAACATTTAATAATTGTAATAAATAATTAAAGAATTGTGTATCAATATTTTTTAAAGGGTAGAGCGAGAGCTCGGTGTCCCAGGTATTAATATTACCAGCCAAATCCAATAATAATGAATCATTTTTTTTAACTTAAGTACCGAGCCGAGGCTCGGGGTCCCGGTACTTTATTTTATTTTAGGTATTTATCAAGATTCGTTTTAATTTATATTCACAAATCTCTTTTCTTTTATTTGAAATTATTCAATTTCATCAGCAAATAAAATGAGAAAATTATACAATTTAAAATTTATATAATTTTAAGCAAAAAAAAAATTAAATAAAAAACAAAAAAATTAAGAGAAAAAAAAATTTATTTCTTATTAACACAAATTCTTTATAATCAATAATTAACCAAAAATATTTAATTTTATTACAAATTAAATTTATTTTATTCTGAGTAAAAAAAATTGAAGATGAAATATATGAAATTTTCCTATTCATATTTTATTTTATTTTTTATAAAATTAAATAAAAATGTAATGGGAGTTGATATGATATTAATAATATTGAATTATATTACTAAAAAAAATAAATAAAATCAATATCCAAATTATGTTAAATATTAATTAAATTAGATTCAAAATAAATAAATTTAATTATTCTATACTATAGAAACATAAATAAAATTATTTAAATTTATTTTTTACTATGTTAAAACATTAATTTCTCTTAAAAATAATAATTAATAATTTAAAACTAAAATGTATAATAAATATATAAATTAAAAGTTCAAGCGACTTTTTGAGTAGAGTTTTTAAGAATAATTTTACTAATTTTAATGAAGATTTTTAGATATAGTGAATTTTATATATATATATAGTGAATTTGTTGTATATTATAATAATAATATATATTTACTTTGAATCGTCTTCATAAGGAGATTCATATAGATCAGTCAATATATCCCCTGGAATACTAGTATTACATGTTGACTAAAAAAACATTAATACACATAAAACTTATATTTTACTAAAAATTAAAGAAAAAATATTATTTTACCTCTTTTAATGTATTTGTATAATTAATTTCAAATAAATTATCATCAGATAAAGGATCATCACATTGAGAATTTTCTGAATAGTAATGAATATGCCGAGGTGAATTTTCAAAATTATATATTTGAGGCGATTCAAATGAGGAATCTAAGAAATTTAATGTGGTTTTTTCTTGAATGATTGGTTTTAAATCAATTGATTGATTTTTCTTATTAATCTTTATATCACAATTGTTAAAAAATTCTAAATGTTGATTGACATTAGAATAATTAATGTCGTTTTCTAGATGATTATAATATTCTCTATTTGAGTTTTCATAATTGTCAGAAAATAACAGAAATTCTCCTTGTTCTTTTCCAACCAGTTCACTACTGTAATTGTTAATGATGTTGCCAGTTATTATATTTTCATGAAAATGATACCTTTTATTTATCAATTCATTATTATTAGTATCAATTTGTTCCTCTATAGAAATATTTTTTAAGTTATTCTTTAAATATAAATTAGTATGATCTTTACGTTTATTCTTTTTAATTGTTACATTTAATTTTTCAAGTCTTTTTTTATTTGTTTTTTTGGATTTTTTTATTTCATTGTTTTTATTTGGTAATATATTCTTTAACGTTTTCTCTCGATAATTTGTTGACCTATAATTTTTATATTTTTGGTTAAAATATAATTATTTTAAGAATTCTATAAATATTATAATAAAATAAATAAAAATTAATTAAATTAAAAAATGTAATAACAACTTTAAAAATAAACTTAAGTTATATTTTAATATAATTTATGCTCGATTTAAATATAAGTACAAAATTGGTTTATAATTTAAATAAAAAATTAAAAAAAGTATTAAATGTATTTAATTATTTATTCTGTAAATATCTATATAGGAATAAGTCAAAAAATAATATAATGTAAGCGAATAAGAAAAGATTTGTAAATATTTATAAGATTACATTACATTCTCTCTCTCATTGATATATTCTAATATTTTCTATAAAAAAAGAGGTTTTTTTAAAAAATGTCATTTATTAAAGTTCATTAAAATATGTATCTATTCATGCAATAAATAAATTTTAGGGAAGACAATTACAAATTTTTATACAATTTTTCCTTTGAAATATAAGTATTATATTCTAAGATCTCGTTTATGGATTCTAACCAATAAACACATAAAAAATATATACAAATTATTTTATTAAGAAAAAGATTTTTTATAAACACGAAGAAACAAAAATATGACATTACTCACCCATTATAAATTCGCCCTAAATAATTTGGAATTTTATACTTTTGATAAACTTTTCCTTTAATTTGACTTTCGGTTAAAAATGGATATTTTATTTTCATTATCGATGTTTCAATTTCGAAATTTTTATTTTTCATATTTTTATCATTGAAAAATCTCTTTCTTATCTTTTTGCAAACCTTTTTCAAAAATGTTTTGTTACTTTTATTTAAAAAATTACTCATATTGAAGTTAAATTTAAATACTAAGAATGTATTTTTTAAAATTTAAATTTAAGTTTATAAGAAAATTATTTTTAATTCAATTAAAAAATAATTTATATTAATACATATTATTAAGTTTAATTTATTTTAATCATTGTTAATTATATTTAAACAAATTCAAACGATTTTATTATTAATTTATAGAGAGATATTAGATTAATTATGTTTCTATCTATTAATCATTCTCAACAATTAAGTTTATAAAAGTAAATGTTTTTAAATAAATTTATATAATATTGCTTTTCAACGAGTTTCATAAAATATCAATATAAAAAATAAGGATATTATTTTGTTTGAATAGAAATTTAGAGAACATTATTATTTTATTTAGTATAATAATATATTTATATTTCATATTTATATAAATTATTTAGTCTTTTTAATATTACAACTAAATCCATGAAATCCCCAAAATATAATACACTAAATTAAATTTAATAAACAAAATTGGGATAAAATAACATTATTTTTAAAACTGTATTATCATATCAAAAAATATTTAAAATAGAATGATAACTGAATAATAATTTCACTGACATTAATTCCCAAATTTAATTTATTTTGTTAGTTTATAAATATAAATTTTCTATAACATTAAATTAATTATATATTAAATTTATTGATTTAACCATATAGTTGAATAAACATATATATTAAATTCTTTATATTTTTAACATATTTTATATTTCTCATTGTGATTTTAATTTATATTAATAATTTAAAAAATATATATTAAAATGCACTTGATAATCATATATACGACTTTATCATAATAATAACTAATAATGTTTTAGCCCGAAATTTAATTATATATTCAAAAAATTCAAAAAAACATTTTGTAAATTATTATAATAGATATTATTAAAAAATAATAAAATTATATAAAGAAATTATATAAAATAAATGTAATTAAATATAATGTAATTAATACTTTGGCTTCTAGAAAAGAAATATATTTTATCTATACTTAATAGAACCAAATTTAATTATTTTCTCTTAAAAGAAAAATGATAAATGATTTATAAAATAAATTTTAAAACAAGAAATATTGAATTTTAATTTTCAAATTTAATTAATATTTAAATAAATTTAAAACAAAAAAAAATTATTTAAATGTGTGAAGGCGACTTTTGATAATATAAAAAAAAAACTAAAATAAAAATGATTATCCATCAAATTAGGTGTCGTGGGTGAAGTACACTTACTTTGACTAGAAGAATGTAGACGAAGCACACAGAATAGATTGATGAACCCTCACACCGGAGCTCTATGCTGTTGTCTGGTAGGGTCTTAATGTTGTCCGTCGAATGGGAATCCCGATTTTATAGGCGCCGGAGGGCGCTTGCCTCCTCGCGGGGTCCGTTTGCTCCGCGGAGGGGACTCAGCATCCCGATTGGCCGTCAGAGATGCATCCTGGTTGAACCGCCCTCCAACACCCACTCACTTGCATCGTCACCTCCTAGCGGATAACAAATTGCAACAGAACAAACTTCATTTACAATCTCCTTTTTTTTGTTTGTTTTTTTAAAGAAAAAATAGAAAAATAAAATGATTTTTACATTTAAAAAGTTTTCAGTTTTATGTTTTGACAGAGTGGAGTTTTAATGGCCAAATTGAACAGCTCCATATAATAATAACAAAACAAATAAATAACAATAAAAAATTAAAATCGATTGTATTGAATAGAGATGAACATATTTAAATCATTTATCCTCATATGCCCAAATTTTTCCTAAACGACTTATTTTTATTTTATTAGTCTTTATTCTATATATTTTTATGGATTAATTATTTTTAATTGATTTATTATAATATTAATAGTATAGTGACAATTTTTGAATTATTAATAAATATAAGAAAAAAATAATAAAATTCATTTTTATTAATTTAAATTGGATAATATACATTTTTATGTATGAGTTTTTTTTCAATATTTTTTTTATCTTGTTTTTAACTAATATTTTTTCATTTATTATTTAGAAATTTTTTAATAAAATAATTATTAAAAAAATAACTTTTATAAACAATTTATTAAAATATATTTGGAAATGTTAAATAATATAATAAATGATAAATCGTCAAAAATACCTATATACATAATTACAATAAATTATTAATATCAATAATCAAAAAAGCTGACAGCTTTTTAAAAATAACGTTTATTTTAAATATAATTTTTTAACTAAATAATTTAAATTATAAATACTATCCTTAAATATCTAACTAGAATATATAGAAAAATTAACACAACTCAATCGTTTCTGTTGAAATTTAGTAACTTTTAATTGTTATTAATCCAACATTATCTTTAATATAATTAAAAAATTTATAATAAATTATATTTTATAATAATTATATCTTATTGTAAATAAGGATATTGTGATGTTTTCTTTGTAAATCAATGCGGACTTAATATTTTAATAATTATTTAAAAAGAATATTAATAATTAACATTTTTTTTCAGTTTTAATATAGAGGTTAAACATTTGTATAAATAATTTTTGTTCTTTTTTTATTAAAAGATAAAGAGAGAAGAATCAATCTTTAAACCAGCGGTCAGCAACCTCTGGTCTGCGACATCTTTTTTTTTCCGGTCCGCCACTTGATTCATTTAATAAATCACGAGTAACAAAATATTTTTTTATAAACTAATTTTTAAAATATAGCAATGAGATTGAAATGTAGCATCATCTATTAAAAAATTTATTAAAAATTTAATTAATTTCATTAGAAATTTAAAAGAAAAATTATATTATTTTAAAATTTTAATAACGTTATATAATGCCTTATTTTTTAACATAAAATTATATTAATCATTAATTTCTTTTTAATATGCATTATTTATATTAAATTATGTCAATTTGTGAATATTCTAAATTTATCTATTTCGGTGGCTCTACGAAACTCGAGAGTTCTTGACTGTGGTTGCTTCAATCACATTCTCCAAGTGTCCCTATCCTGAGCCACAACCATCCAATCCAAACCCTCTCCCATCTCCTTCACTTTCCTTCTTAGATTGTCCACTCATCCGTCCTTGGTCTTCCAAGCGGACGTTTCCCAATCGGTCACCCAACCAATATATATTTTCGCCCTTCTTTCCTCTCCCATTTTAGCCACGAGTCCTGCCCATCGCAGCCTTCTCGATTTTATAATCCTAACTATGTCTGGAGATGCATAGAGGGGATATTCTAAATGTTGGATCAAAATCAATAATAAAATATTTATGTTAATTTTACTCAAAATATTTTGGCGAGCTCAAGTTTGGTTGTTTTCAATTTTAGTCCGACTTATAATAAATGATCTACCCCAGCTTTAAACTCTACTAAAATTCTCAAATTATGTTTTTAGGTTATTTAATAATTATATATTATGATTTATTTAATAGAGAATTGTATAATATATTTGGAGAAGTTTCAATATTATTAATGAGAATATCTATTTGTTTATATATTTGTTATTATATATTTTAGATGTGTTTTTTATTTATTATCAATTAACTAATATGAAATGCCACACAATTCCACATCAGATTTCTATTATATAATTATATATTTGAGGAATGTTGAATACTTTAAATAAATATATATCAGTACATGAAAATTATAAATTTATCTCGATTTTCTAAAAACTTAAATAACTATAAATAAGTTAATGAAATGAATAAATTGGATGGATTCTTTTCCAAAGAATAGCACCTTTTTCTATTAAAAACCAATTTAATATTTAAAGATTGATAATGAAATGTTTTTATTTACTTAGTGTGGTTTTTTTTCACCCTAAAATAACACTAAATGGAGACCGAACGTTTTTCAGACTCAACTGACGCAACCTTGTTATTATTATCCTCGAAATCTCTTCTGTATTTATTTGATTGTTTGTGAGTAGCATCTACACTCTAATTGTCTTCACATTTTTATAGTTAACTACTGTCGGTAGTACAGTTATTTCCACCGAAATGTTAACTAAAGTTAAAATATTTTTACAAATATATATTTTATATATAGGTATATAGAATCTTCAAATATTAATTAAGATAGAATAAAAAACACTTCTAGAGTAGGCAACCATTACATTCACACAAACATATATTTTATTTATTTATTTACAATAATTGTTACCTGTTTTATTTGATATTTGGAATATTTATTTATACAAATATTACATTTTACATTAAAACTTATATACACTTACATGCAAATATTAATTTTTGAAATTTATTAAAAACAACATATAAATTTAAACAAAATATATTAAAGATATCCTAGATCAGAGGTTCTTAAACCTTTGTACTCCGCGGACCCCCACTTGAAAAAAAAAATTTTGACGGACCCCATCCCAACTTTAGGTACTTTACGTCATTTTATTAGTTAATTTCTGGCTTACGATCTCATAAGAACAAGGATATATGATGGATATTTCTAACAGTGATTGGTGAATAACGATTTTTTTGCATATAGTAGAACACATTTTATTAGAAATTATAATATTGAAGAAAGAAAATTCAGCTAAATATGAAGATGGAAACGGTAGCAATAGTTTTCTTGCACATTTCGTTGAATTTGGGTATTTGATCTCTGTTTCCTCACAAAGCCATGCCATCGCTTCTTTTATATTAATTAAAGTTTTAACTGACTCATCATTTTCTCGTGCACCTGTACGATGGCTTTGCGGACCCCCAGTAAAGGCTTCGCGGACCCCCAGGGGTCCGCGGACCACAGTTTAAGAACCTCTGTCCTAGATGATATTCCAATATAAGTACTACTTTTATAATAGAATATTTAACTATATTTTTTAAATTACTCTTCATAATTTATATGTATTATAAATGTACCAGTCGTGGACCACTGTACTAGTAATGGGCCATTTGATAGATTTTTGATCAAAATAAGCTTTTTAATTTCAAATTAAACTTGAGATATCGATAAATATCAAGAAGAGCCTTTTTCGGATTGCTTAACAATGAAACAGAGACCAATCGCTGCATTTATATTATAATTATGAATTTTTTAAAACACGAGGCAAGCGTTCTTGCATTTTAGTTAGTTTCTTATGCAAAACGTTAAGGATATGGTTCACTTTATTTTCAATATATTGTTTTATTTAATAATAATTCCAATCCAAAAATTAAATTCAATAGTTGATACTACAAATTATTTTAATCAGTTTGAATTACTTAATTTATGTGATGATTAAAAATTATTAAGGGGGTAGTCATTTACTGAAACAAATATCTCATTTTTTTCAGAAGTGGACCGGTGTGGCCCACTAAAAATACAATTAAAATTTTTTTTTACTAAAATTTTTTTGTTTTAAGTTTCTAGATCAATTTTATTCAATAGTGGACCACGTGGCCAAATACTGAGATAAACATGGCTAATCACTAAATCTTTACAACTTAAATTATATTTTCATCAGTAGTGGGCCACTTTTTGATCCAGTAATGGACCATCAACCTAAAATGGGTTTAAAATAAATAAATGGAATAAAATGCATTAAGGATTGGTTTTATTAATATTTTTTAATTTTTATCCCATTTAATAATAATTTTGACGCAATAAGCCCCTTTATAACAGGCGTTTCTCGATTGTAACTTCGCTTTTTTCTTTATTTAAAAATTAATTTAATATATAAAAAATACCATTTTTTTATGTTTTAAAGCATATGATTGTATAAAATATAAGCATTAAATCTTTTTATTATTTTAAGGAAAAATATTGTGTTTTTTTATAAAATCTTCAAATTTCCTTTTTATTATTTTCTTTTTAAATTGTGGTCTTATTCGATCGATCTTGTCAAAATGAATTTATTCAGCCTTCTATGATTATGATAAAGTTGTACAATGGTTAAGTTGAAAATAAAAAAAAAATAGTTTAACAAAATGTCGTCTTTTACCTGTCATATCTTCATGTTAAGATATATAAATTCAATAGTGTGGAAAAGTGCTCCTCAACATCAATTCAATAACATTAATAATCACCCTTATAGAAAAGAGTCATAATGGTCGATGGCATTGAAAATGGCAAATTGATTAAAATTAAAAAAATAATTTTATATAAAATGAAATATTCTAAATTATTTTTAAATCCTAAATGGATTTATATTATAATTTTAGATAAATAAATTATTTTGTTATGTTTAAACTTTATATCATATTTATTTATTTATATAATAATTAGGAATCGTTTTTTAATTTTGACATTGTATAAAAGTTTTTATATATAAAAAATGATTTTTTTCTATCATTTTTTACCGACCGACGATAGTAAGGGAGGTATTGTTTTCACACCAAATTTCACATGTGGAGATTTTTACATATCTCCACGAATCATGCATTTTCTAAACAGAAAAAAGTATTTTTAGCATGATGTCTGTCCGTCCGTCTGTCCGTCTGTATAGATGTGTACAGCCTGAACGGCTCAACCGATTTTGATGAGATTTGGTATATTTCCCTAATGCATCAGTGGGATGAATTGATCAACTTTTGGTGCAATTCCGGAAACCGGAAGTGGTAGTATTAGCGATCGACGATAGGAAGGGAAGGCTTATTTTCACACCAAAGGAGATTTTTTTATATATCACCACGAATCATGCACTTTGTATTGGTTTTATCCCCGAGAAAAATCATATTTATTAGTTTTTTCTTGATTTAAAATTATATGACGTCATTCAGCCATTCATGACGTCACAGCCTGGTCTTGCATATATATTATAAATAAAATAAAATTAAACATGTTTATATTTATTATTTATGTATCCATATCTGTTTTTTATTACATTAATAGATATATTAAAATTATTTGAAATTGTTTCTGTAGCTGGAAATTAATTTATTTCAAACCGTCGGTCGGTTCGGTCCTGGCCACAGGTCAACTTATATTAATTTAAAGATAAAATTATTAGAATTTAGTGAAATTTAAATGTGTATTGTTAAAGCACAACATACTTATATAGTCATGAATATATACAAAGAGAACTCAAAGTAACTTCCTATTTTAAATTGATAAGAACTTCATTAAGAATTAACCTCTTTAATTGAAACAAGTTTTATTATGGAGTAAGGTATGTTAGAAATGTACCAAAATACTTATATTTACAAATATTTTGCACTACTATTTTAATCTTCGAGATAAAGGTAGGGCTGTTTGGGTTGTTCAGATAGGTATTGGAATATAATTAATGCGGATGCAATCGAAGTTCTTGTTTATTTTTATAAATCTCGTCCTATGCTCAAAGAAAAAGTTCCAAGGTGTCAGATCAGTATTCCACACTGGCTATGTCAGCTATGAATTATTGCGCTCTTTAATGAACTGTCATGCAATATGTATTACATATCAATTTTTACCCCTGCAAAGGAACCATGTATTAAATTTCAAAATCAAATTACAAAATACAATAAGTATAAACATATCATAATAGGGCGTTATATATAGTATATATATATATATATATATTGGTTGATATTTCCGTGAATTATTATTATTATTACTATTATTATTACTATTACGTGAATTATTATTATTATTACTATCAGATTTATCAGAGATATAATCACGTATTTTTGTGAGATTGTTTTCTCGACGTTTCGGCACCCATTTTGGCGCCATTTTCAAGAGATTATTTTGGTGGGAATATTTTTGGGATTCTGGGTCTTGTGACCAAGAGTTAATATCAGGATTTTGGGTTGATAGGTTGGGTTTTGTACTCACTGCGTTCCTGTAGAGCTCCCAAGAATCCTGGACAATCCTGAGACTGGCATACGTCCGTACTGGACAACATCCCGAGGCCGACTGGTTAGTTAGTCATTGCCTACTCTGCGCATTGCTTGCCTTATTTCAACAACATTGACGTTGCATAAAACCCATCCACAAAGCATGTCAAGGTGTCACAAAAAGAACATTTAACTCTGGATGGATAAAGTTGTGGCCTGAAGTGGTTTTAGAAAGAAACTTAAAGGACATTGAGAGTGATAAAGAAATTGTATCTCAAGAAAAATCTCTGGGCGTTGATATAGACGAAACTGACATCGAAGAACTCGTTGCAGAACATATCGTGGACATCAGCATCGATAGTTGAAGCATTTAGTACATGAGCAACACAAGAACTAAACGAATTCAAGGAAGGTAAGAGGAAGAAATATAAGGACATCATAAATTCGAGAACATAGCTCAATGTGTGTAAGTAGCACCTATTAGGGCTATTAATTTATTTGACAATGTTGCAATAGCTCATTTCAACTTCTTGCTAAAAAGTCAACAAATTCAGTTACCAATTACTCATTTCTTTAAGAGAAATGCTGATGAATATGAACCAATTTCATCGAGAAAAGTTAAATTGATGAATCATCGATTGATTTAATATTTTATATAAATATATATGTATGTTATTATAAGCATTCATAAAGAATATTATTTAATATTGAATATAATATTTTTTCATAGTAATATTTTGGAGTCCGGAACGAATCAATTGCATTTACATTAGTTCTTATGGGAAAACTTGATTTCGTTTACGAAAATTTCGGGCTACTAACCCAATTCCAGAACAATTTAAATTCGTATCCCGAGATGCCACTGTATTATGTGTCATTCGGGGGAATATTAATCAATAAAATGATTATGCCGATTATTAGGAATATCCCCCATTCTTCTTTTCTTATTTTATAATTATCTGATGTTTACTTCTGTTCAAAGAACCTGCTCATACATATTAAACAATGAATAGCAAAAGTTAATAAAAAAACTACGAATTTTGAATAAGGCCCGTGTACCAAATTTCATTATTCTAGCTCAAACCGTTTTTGCGTAATCATAGAGATGGTCTGTAATCTTATCTAAATAACTCACAACACATATACACACAAACATACACACACAGAGAGACATTTTTCTCAACCATTGAAAATGACTCAGGAACCTTTTGGCGAGATAGAAAAAAAATATTAATAAAAATAATTCTATTAAAATAAATATAATTATAAATAATTACATATATATTTTATAAAAAAAAATTATTAAATATTATTAATGGTGTCTCTATTATCATTTCAAAAGCGCCAAGATAAATATTTGCAATAATAAAGTTACTAACATAAGAATAAAAAATTGTTAAATCTATTATATTTTATATAATTTTTAATATTCATCCTTAAAATTAGATTTCTCCCTTAAGCATAATTATTAAATTACCTTGTTTGAATATTAAGATCATTTATGATAAATATCTTACTTATTCTTATTATATAGTAATTCCTAGGGACAGCTGTATATTGAAACTGGTGTGTACTTTGAATATTAAGTATCACCTTTTAATTAATATTATATTTAACGATGAAATGTCATACTTGGATTCTTTATGAAATGTCCATAAACTCATTTTATTTATTGGTATAAGTAGTTTTAATTTTTGACCTGAATTTTTCGAATTATGATTCAAAAGTTAACCAGATATAAAAATTAAATTATAATCTATTAATATGATACCATAAATGGATTGAATCGTAATTACATATAATTATAGATTTTTTTTATTTAAAAAATATATTCAATTTTTTTATCAATAGTATTTTAACAATCGACTGTCAATGTCTGTGAAATAGTGCACTCTTTCCTATTTATTTTCATCAATTATTATTTTAAAGATAGTAATTAAAGTTTAATTTAATTATAATAACGGTTAAAGGCTTTTATTAAGTTGAATAATTATTTAAAATATATCATTTATCTTCATAAATAAAGGATGTCACTCTCTATATATAATTAAGAATATTTACAAAAACATATTACGATTTTTATAATCCTATAAATACTTATATCTATTTACAAGTATTCTCTTTCTGGAAACAGATTTTATTAATTGTTCATGTATATAAATAAATTTAAAGGGGTAGGACAAAGATTGAAAAATTTTATTTTAAATATTATTGCATTATTGGTGAAGTAAAATGAAAATTAAATATGAGCTGTGATAAGACACAGAACCTTCGACGATTTGAAATAAATTAATTTCAAAACAACATTATATATATACTTATATAACGTATAAAAAAAATTTAAACTTAAATTAAAATGACTAAATTATATTATCTTGGTTTTTATTTTTAGTTTAATTATTCAATTATTAATTATGTACTAATATATTTTAAGTGAAATATTTTCCGACAATGAATATAAAATTAATACTTTGTAAACTACTACTTTCGGTTTCTGGATATACACCAAAAGTTGATGAATTCATGCTACTGATGCATTAAATAAAGATATCAAATTTTATCAAAATCCGTTGAGCCGTTCAAACTGTACACGAGTATATGAACACACAATGGACAGACGGACGGACAGATATCATGCTAAAATACTGTTTTCTGTTAACAAAATGTATGATTCGTGGAGATATGTAAAAATCTGAAAACAATACTATCGTCGGTCGGTATAAAAGTAGATATATATATTATTTGGAAATAAAAAGGATAATACAAATAATAAGAGGGATAGAATGAGAATCTAAAATTAATTATAAATAAAAGTGAAATAAAATAACAAACACGAATGATTACTTTAAATCCAATTACATTCACTCTACAATGTTTTTTAAATTATAGTCATACCTAAAAAAAGTTTCAATCCCTTCTACATAAAACCAAAAGAGTTAAGAAATTTGAAATCTGAAAAGAAAATGATTTGAATTATATTAGAATGGGAGTATAAATAAATAAATTGCATATCACTTTTCACATGAGTTTTTAAAAATATATATTTATAAATATTTTTTTTAAATAAAAATGCTTTTATTAATAATTATGTTAATTTTTTAAATTTAATATTAAATTAATTTTGACTAAATTAGTATAAATTACTCTATTACTATAAATTAGTCCTTATCTAATAATTTATAAGTAATATATACAAAGAAAGTGCAATACTCTTTCCGGAAACATATATATATATATATATATATATACAGGGTAGGTCAATAAGTCCGTGATTTTTTTAATTTCTCATCTGTTCAATGAAATGGTAGCACTGCTCCTGTCAGTAGGAAACTATCAGCTGACTTCTGTCGAAATTTGAACCAGCTGAGTCATTTAGTTTTTGTTTGGCATCCATTAATAGCAGACTACCTCGTGATTGGAGAGGAAAATGAAAAAAATTGAATTTCTATGAATTAGTCACAAACAAATCTATTTTGATGTCCTCGACAAATCTTATTTTTTTGGAAGGGATAAAAAATTGGAGAAACGTTGGGCGAAGTGAGTAGATCACAGTGATGGCGAACCTTTTTGAGAAGTGGGTCGAATTTTGATCATTATTCTTTTAGATCTAGCTCGTGGATCATTAAGTATTTAATTGAAAAAAATTGAAAAACAAAAATCAAAAATGTTCAAAAGTTTGGCCACAAAATCATCTTACCTTTTTTAAAACCATATTGAAAAAAATCGAAAATGTTCAAAAGTTTGGCCACAAAATCATCTTACCTTTTTTTAGAACCATAATGAAAAAAATCGAAAATGTTCAAAAGTTTGGCCAAAAAAAGTGTGGGTCAGTTAAAAAGTTTGGGTGGGTCAGTGTCTGACAAACTGGTCATAGGTTCACCATCACTGATATAGATCTCAAAGGAGACTACGTTGAAAAATGAAATAATTTTTTATTCAAAAAGTCACAGATTTATTGATCTGCCTTCGTATATGTATAAAGCTTTTTGTTTGCACACATTGACCAGAATTTAAAAAAGTGTCTGCCTGTTTGTCCGGGAAATTGGGAGTGCAAATTGAGTGAAACGATTACTATTAAATTACATCACAATCAAGATTGCAATTGACATTAAATTTACAAATATAATTACTATTACATATCATAAGTCACTAGCATATTCAAATTCTAATTTTTATTTAAAATTCAGTTTTATGATTATGATTCGTATATAATGTAATTTATTAAATATAAAAATGATTAAATTAAATATATTTAGTTACTATTTTCATCACGTATATATTTATATATCTTCATAAATTTTTGTATGTTATACAATATATATATATATACATATACACTAAAGAAGTGATTAAAGAGAAAAAATCTCAAAGAATTGTAGCAAGAGATGATTAGTGTCAGATTTAGTACTATGGATGATGAAGTGACGACTCTCGTTTCTGTAATAAATCTAGATCTTAGCTGGATATCACACAATGAATCTTTTTTAAAAGAAAGTAAAAGTAATAATTTTTTTTATTATTTTTTTGGTAAACAAAAATTTATAATTATTTGTAAATTTATTTTTTCGATTAATAATGTAATACTCATATATTTTTAAATAAGTTGACCTGTGGCCAGGCGCAGAACCGACCGACGGTTTGAAGTAAAGTAATTTCCAGCTACAGAAACAATTTCAAATAATTTTAATATATCTATTAATGCAATAAAAACAGATATGGATATAACATAAATATTTTTAATTTTATTTTATTTATAATATATAAGTAAGAGCTGGCTGTGACGTCATATAATTTTAAATCAAGAAAAGGAGGATAAAACCAATACAAAGTGGATGATTTGTGAAGATATATAAAAAAATCTCCTCATGGGAAATTTGGTGTGAAAATAACCCTTCCCTTCCTATCGCCGATCGGTCATACTACCACTTCCGGTTTCCGGATATACACCAAAAGTTGATCAATTCATCATAGTGATTCATTAAGTAAATATACCAAATTTCATCAAAATCCGTTGAGCCGTCAAGTTGTATACATCTATACGGACGAATGGACAGACATCATGCTAAAAATACTTTTTTCTGTTAAGAAAATGCATGATTCATTTACCCCTTACTATCGTCGGTCGGTAAAAATGAGCTCTGGCCATGCACAGAATCGACCGACGATTTGAAATAAATTAATTTCCAACAAAATTATATATATATATATATATATATATATAAAGTATAAAAAAAAATATATATATTTAAAACTTGAATTAAAATGAATAAATTATATTATCTTGGTTTTTATTTTTAGTTTAATTACTCAATTATTAATTACTACTAGATTTTAAGTTAAATATTTTCCGACAATAAAAATAAATTCTAATACATAAATAATAAAAATCACAAATTTTTATAACGAGATTATTAAAGTATATATTTATATATCAATTTCATATAAATTTAATAGTATTATTAAAAAAAATTGCTTTATCTCTCTGATTTATTCTTTCAAATATAAACATCAAAACGTACCATGAGAGTATAAAAGAATCCCCACTCCTTACTAAGTTATTAGAAAAATTAGCTAAATTGGATAATAATTTTTTTAATAAACTGATTAAAATAAAATAAATGAAAACCTATTATAAAGAACAATCAATATAATTTACAAAATTATAATATTTGATAAATTAATATATATAATTAAATATATTAATATTGTAAATTGATATGAAATAGTTAGAATAAAGAAATATTATAAATAAAATATAAAAAAATAAAAAATGCCTTTTTTTTGTTTTGAAATCATACTACTCCTTGACCCCTCTACCCCAAATTTTTTTCACAAAGATGTGCATATTTTGGATGATTAGTGATAGATTTGTCTTTCTATCTTTCCTTTTAGAATTTAAGAGTCCTCTCAATATGAATAAACTTTTAATTTTATATCGATTAAATAATATACAAATATTTTCTTTTTATGCATGTAGTATAATTATTATTATTTGGAATCTATATATTAGATTATAAAACATTAAATTTAATGATCAAGAAAGGTATGTGATAAAGTGAATAAGTTGAAAAATTAAAAAAATAATATTTAATTATGATTAGTGCTAAAAAAAATATGTGAAGATTAAAATATATAATTTTAAATAGAAAATTTATTTTCATTATTATTATATTTTGTTGTATTTATTTCTAAATTAAATATATACTATAAATATAATATAACGTATAAAGTAAAAATATTCTAATAGTGAAAGTTATATTTAAAAAAATTCTATAAGTTATGTAATTGTTAAATAAAAATAAAAATAATAAATTAAAATATGTAATTTGGTTCCAATTAATTACTAAAAAGTGTTCAGGTGTTTAAATTTTCCTCGTTTGAACTAAAAGAAAGAAAAGATTAATCATCTAGCGGCATTATAGAGAACTAATTTCTCTTAACCGGTATACATTTTCTGTAAAGTAATTATCCCTATTTTGCTTTGTAATCCTCATTTTTCTCATTATTAAAGATTATCTTTAATTTTATTAAGTTAACTGATCAGAAATGGTATGGATTTTTACAACATATTAATTTTAATTATAAGATTAACTTACTATGTGCTATATTTAAATTTAGAATTAATATCTCCTAACATGACTTGACAAACTTCATACAAAGAGGTTATTTATATTAAAATAATTTAATCAATATATAATATTCTTCTTTTTCTTTAAATTTTCAATTGCTTAATAACTTGTTTGCATAAAGGAATTAATAGATAATTCTTTATAATATTTCTATGATGATAGGATAAAAATAAACCAATTCAAATATTTTAATTTCTTATAGATTTTTCAGAATTAACATTATAATTTTCTTTTTCCTAAATATTATTAATAAAATATTAACTTTTTAAAATGCTTCAACAGTTCCGGAATCAATATGACAGTGATGTCACTGTTTGGAGTCCTCAGGGACGCCTTCATCAGGTTGAATATGCAATGGAGGCTGTCAAATTAGGGTCTGCAACTGTTGGCTTAAAAAATCGAACCCATGCTCTTCTCATAGCATTAAAACGAGCCTCATCTGAGCTTTCAGCTCATCAAACAAAAGTAATTCCTATTGATAATCATTTAGGAATTTCAATAGCTGGACTCACAGCCGATGCTCGTATTTTAAGGTAATAAATTCTTTTCAATTAGGAAATAAATTAATATTTGCAGCTTAGAGATTCTTGATTAATTAAATTTATAATTATCCTTAGTAATATGCAACACCTTTAAATATCTCACTTTTTAATAGAAGAAAATTATTCAGAAAAGAAAACCTTTTTAAGCTACATTTTTTTTCTAAATATGGCAATAATATTTTAAATGAAACTGGGGTTTAATTTCTAATACAATCTTAAAAAGTTTTCTTTAGAGAATGAAAAAATATATAAATCAAAGTTGGTTAAACTACAAACTTGATTGTTATTATAAGGATATTTTATTCAATATACAACATAACATATAACAACATATATTTTTTATATTTAAAACTATTTAAAATAATTCACCTAACATAGATAAAATATTTTAAAAATTAAGGCCTTGTTTTATTTAAATGTGTTATTTATTTTATCCCTTTATAACTTTTGGCCACCCCTTTCAAATTGACACTTTCTACAATTAAAATTGATTGATTTATAATAGTCAAAAAGTTATCAACTTATGTAAATTGACCATTAAGATGACAACTTTATAATTCATTTCATTTTCTTCATCCGAAAATCATTATAAATACTTTATATTAATTTAAATTTTAGTTTTATTTTAAATTAATTAATATTATTTAAACTCTTTTAAAAACTTTAAATTTTATAATTTATTTTTTTTAGTCGTTATATGCGCACTGAGTGTTTGAATTATAAATATTCTCATGATTCACTTTTACCAGTTTCTCGATTGATTTCTAATCTTGGTAATAAAATGCAAGTATGCACCCAAAGATATGATCGTCGACCATATGGAGTTGGTCTTTTAGTTGCAGGCTATGATGTAAATTATTATAACTTAATTATTTCTTTAATATCACATTTATTGATTGTTTTACTTCTTTCGTTTTCTTTTATCAGGATAAAGGACCACACGTTTATCAAACTTGTCCCTCAGCTAATTACTTTGATTGTAAAGCAATGGCAGTAGGATCCAGATCTCAAAGTGCAAGAACTTATTTGGAGAAGCACTTGGATGAATTCCCTACTTGTGAAACAACAGAATTGATTAAACACGGATTGCGAGCTCTAAGAGATACTCTCCCAAATGAATTAGAATTAAATAATAAAGTACAACAATTTTTAGAGGATTCAATTATTTAATTATTCTTCTTAAATTATATTTTTTTTAAATATTTTTTAGAATGTGTCGATTGGCCTTGTTGGTGAAAATCAACCATTTAAAATATTTGATGAAGAAGAAACATCTCGCTATTTAGCCTTGATTGAGAATGAAGAACGTCGATCAACTGCTTCAACAAGCGCACCAGCAGCAGATCCTAAACCTGATGATTCAGGAAGCAGTCCCCCAGAGGGAAACGACCAAGGATCGATGGAGACAGATTAAATTATCTAATTTTTGAAATCACCCCCCTTACCCTGTCTTCATCATATTTAAAACCATTTTGGGCTGTGGCTTTGGGTTAATTTCCCTACATATTTTTCAAGTTGAAATTTTATATTATTATAAAATTACAGTCTATTAATAATTTTACTTAAACATGAAATTCTATTTCTAGTTTAATAAACAACGAAGAATTGAATAAATTGAAATCTAATCTAAAGTCACAGCCTAAATAATGCATTTAAAATGTAATTTTTTAATATATTTAAGGTGGAAATTAAATTTAATTATCTAAATATTCATATAATTTAATCTCCTTTCCTCTGTATCTAGTCCCCAACAATGAAATTGCATCCTTTTTACCATAATTAAAAATTTTACAGAGGGTATAAAAATGTTTTATTATATTTTATTCAAACTTAATTTTCTAATTAAATAAAAATAAATTCATTTTTTAATCAAATAAAAAATACTAAATCTTAATGCAATATTGTTAAAGCCTCTCCCTGATTTAGCTTTAATTATTTTAATATCAATTTATATAATTTTTATAAGTTTTTCTTTTTATATATTTTTTTTTTATGTTTATATGCAAACACGTATAGATGGTCTGTGACGTGGTCATGTTTTTTGGGCTGTGGTCAAACAAGGGTCACGTAATCCCGTGCAACCCATCACCTCGTGAGATAGTCGACTTTGGCCCATAGAGCCAAGCTTTTTTGGCTCCCTTGACGTTGAATGCGCGTCACTTCACTTGCCTTTTAGATTTGTTGTTGACCACTTGCATAGGAAACTTGGTTGAGATATTATTATTTTTTTTTGTAAGTTGTTTGGTTTAGCTGTGCAAAAGCCAGTATTTATTCCTCAACATATTTGTATTAAATTTGTTAATTTAAAGGATTATAGAGCGCTAAATTATAAGGGGCGCGGGCGGGGACGGCCGATATTTTTTTCTAAGGCGCTTTTGTAAATGTGTATGGTTTACAATAACTATCAGCCTAAGCAATGTTTTATGTATTATTTTTAGATAATGTAAAGTGTGAATACTATTACACAAGTTTTAATTAATTATTTATATTTATGCATTTCTTATTTTCAATCCCTTGCGAACGTCTCTAATGTAACTAAAACATTATAGTAATGCAAATGGAAAGGAAACTACAGTGGTGTATAAGATTTTTAATAAAATAAAAAGGAAAGGGAATGTGAGTACGGCGAAACTGTTATCGTAGGATCGTGATAAGTGGGAGAGGGGGGGGGGAGGGCGCCACAACGCCTAGTCGACACTAATACGTAAATCCAACCCTGAACGTACTGCCTTCTTTCGGTGAAATTTTTTTTAGGGTGCCTTTCCCAAACGACTTAATTCCAACCCGTGTGAAAGAGTTATATATATATAAGAATTCCTTTTTTTTTACTCCTTCACTAGTGGGCCAGGTGATCAGACAGGCTCAACAATATTCTATTTTGTTTCGGCTTGTCCAGATATTTTATATTAATTAAAAATTCAATTCGCTTCGTTTTTGTAACTCTGAACTAGTATTTTGTTGATAGTTTTTATATATATTTATTCTTTCAATTATCAATATATTAATAACTATAATAATATTAATTGTTTGTTATAATAGAATATTTACAGATATATCATTCCTTAATATTATTTTTTTATTATACATTATATTATTAAACTTTTACATTTTTAGAACTACGAATAGGCTATAAGTACAAGTAAGGAAATAAAAAAAAAGATAATTTAATAAGAAAAAATATAAAATATAATAATAATAATATTATTATTTCTTTACCTTTTAATATGATAATCCATTTTTATCATATTTTCTCGTTAATTGATATTTGTCCTTTCATAAATAAAACTATAATAACAATATTAAAATTAAAATATATTTTATAAAATTTAATGAATTTATACTAATATTTCAAATTACCGTAGCTATAATTTCAGAGAGGGCGTGCATGTCGAATTTCTAGACTTGTCCAAGTTTGACACGTCAAGAACTGATTAAAGCTGTCTTAGAAATCAATTAATTAAAAATTATAAGTCTTCATCAAACAATTTATTTATATCAAAGCTTGAAAATGGTGTCTGTAGAACAACCATGTTATACATTAATAAACTTGCCAACAGATTCAGACACTCCTAATGAAATACAATTAAAAATGGATCTAGGTATTTAATATATATAAACCAATGGTTAATCATACACATATGTAATCATAATATTTTGTTTAATAGAAAAAGGCGATGTCAAGACAAAAATTGATGCCTTAAAGAATACCATTCAAATGATTCTAAATGGAGAAAGATTACCCGGTCTTCTTATGACAATAATACGTTTTGTTATGCCTGTACAAGACCATACAATTAAAAAGTTATTATTAATATTTTGGGAAATTGTTCCAAAAACAACTCCCGATGGAAAATTAATGCAGGAAATGATTCTTGTTTGTGATTCTTATAGAAAGGTACGAGTATGAATTCTGACAAGTTGACATAAATTTACATAAATTATATTCTTCTTATTTAGGATTTGCAACATCCTAATGAATTTATTCGAGGATCAACTTTACGGTTTCTCTGTAAACTTAAAGAACCAGAACTACTTGAACCACTTATGCCTGCTATTCGAGCATGTCTTGATCATAGACATTCGTATGTTCGAAGAAATGCTGTGCTGGCTATTTTTACAATCTACAGGTATTGAAAAATAAATATTAGAAAAAATCTTGAATTAATTACTTTTTTTATTTAAATAAAACTTGAAAACTCTCTTTCAGGAATTTTGAATTTCTCATACCAGATGCACCTGAATTAATTGCAACTTTTCTAGAAGGAGAACAAGATATGTCTTGTAAAAGAAATGCTTTTCTAATGCTTCTCCATGCTGATCAGGAACGTTCATTAACGTACTTGGACTCATGTATAGACCAAGTTCCATCATTTGGAGATATTCTTCAACTAGTTATTGTAGAACTAATTTATAAAGTATGATATAAATTTAATAAATATTTAATTCCCATTTAAAAATTTACTAATATCATTTTGTATTAAAGGTATGTCATTTAAACCCCTCTGAAAGATCAAAATTCATTCGATGTATTTTCAATCTTTTAAACTCGAACAGCCAAGCTGTCAGATATGAAGCAGCAGGCACTTTAGTGACATTATCAAGCGTCCCCACAGCAATTAAGGTAAAAATAATTAATAATAAATATCTAATTATTATTCACAAAAAAAAAATTGTTTCAAAAAAGCTTAAATATAGCTGTAAAATATTATAATTCTTATAAATTAATAAAAAAATTTAAAAATTGTGATCATAATTAATTCAAATGATTTTATATTTTGTTCAATCAGATAATTATGACTTTAATATTTAATTCATATTACAGATTATTTTTAAGATTTTTTTATTATCTTATAATTTGAAGATATTTGTCTTTTTGTGTTTCACTCATAATACTTTTACATAAATAACTTATCTTATGTATAATATCTCTTATAATTATAGGCAGCAGCTTCCTGTTATATTGAACTCATTGTGAAAGAGAGTGACAATAATGTTAAATTAATAGTCTTGGATAGATTAATTGCACTTAAAGAACATCCTGCCCATGAACGAGTTCTTCAAGATCTTGTCATGGATATTCTTCGTGTATTAGCAAGTCCTGATTTAGAAGTGAGAAGTAAAACTCTTAATCTAGGTAATCATTGAATAATATTTATTATATATGAAATATAAAATAATTTTTATTTATTTAAAATTATTTAAATTTTTGTAGCTTTGGAATTAGTTTCTTCTCGAAATATTGAAGAGATGGTTTTGGTTTTACGAAAGGAAGTTTCCAAAACACATAACGTCGCTGAACATGAAGATACTGGAAAATATCGTCAACTTCTTGTCCGTACCTTACATTCATGTTGCATAAAATTCCCTGATGTAGCTGCTTCAGTTATTCCAGTCTTAACTGAATTTCTTGGCGATGCAAATGAACTTGCTGCCACTGATGTTTTAGTTTTCATTCGAGAAGCTATCCATAAATTTGAAAGTAAAAAAAAAATTAATTATAGTTTATTTTATATTATAAAAACATATTAGAGTAAAATACTAAAAATTATTCAATTTATAGCACTTAGGCCTCTAATCATAGAAAGATTACTTGAAGCATTTCCTACTATCAAAAGCGTTAAAGTACATCGAGCTGCTCTTTGGATCCTTGGAGAATATGCAACAACTCCTTCTGATATTGTTTCTGTCATGAATCAAATCAAACATACACTTGGAGAGGTTATTTTTTTTTAATATTTATTAATTATGTACTTCCATCTATTTATTTTATTCCTTTATATATTCTCCTATGTCAATTATAATATTTTAAATTTTCAGGTTGTATTATATCATCTTCTACTTATAATTTATTTAATTTCAGTTTCCATTAGTAGAAGATGAAATTCGTCGAGCTGCTGGAGATAAACCAGATGATGAATCTTCTACTTCCACCGGAACTGGTACTCCACATCAATTAGTTACTTCAGACGGGACTTATGCAACTCAGAGTGCTTTTAATATATCATCAACCGCAAATAAACCTGAAGCACGTCCTCAGCTTCGACAATATTTAATGGATGGAGATTTTTTTATCGGAGCCTCTTTAGCCTCAACCCTTACAAAATTAGCTTTAAAGTATGTTTAAAAAAATGAAATTTTATTTCTTATTTTATGATAACATTTTTTATATTTTAGATATGGTTCAGTTGCTAGTTCAGTTTCTCAAAATGAGAAAAATAAATTCTCAGCTGAGGCGATGCTTATTATGGCTTCAGTATTAAATCTTGGCAAAAGTGGTTTGCCAACCAAAGCTATAACCCATGATGATGCTGAAAGAATCAATCTTTGTATTCGAGCCCTCAATGATAAGCCCCAGCCTATTGTTTCGGTATTTCTAAAAGATTGTAGAGAAGCTTTAAATGCTATGCTTAATGCTAAAGCTGAAGTTGAAGCAACAACCAATAAAGTAAATATTAAATTTATTTATAAAATTCAAAATTATATCATTTAAATAAATTAATTTCTCTAGGCAAAAGAGAAAGCAGGAACACGTGTTCAAGTTGATGATCCTATTTCTTTCCTTCAATTATCATCTCTTCGAGGATCTGATTTGGCAGGCTCTGAAAACGTTTTTGAATTGAGTTTAAATCAAGCAGTCGCTGGTGGACGTCACGGAGTTCATTCAGGTTCTTCTGACCTGTCAACTACTGGCAAACTTAATAAAGTAAATAAATATATATATATATATATTATATATAATTAATAACTTAATGATATTCAAAACATTCTTATGATTAAGACAGTTGATATTTGAGAAAATCGCATTAAAATTAAATGTATAAATTTGATTTGAATTAATCGTATCTTCAATGCGTATTAGAATTTTTTTTAAAAAAGGGATGATTGTTAAAAAATGTTTTTAAGAAATAAATATTTAAATTTATAAATGATCTTTGATATAAACGATTAATCAATTTTTCAAATATTAAACTTGACTAAAAAAAATGTTATTTTTTACAGGTGACTCAATTAACAGGGTTTAGTGATCCTGTTTATGCGGAAGCTTATGTTCACGTTAATCAATATGATATCGTTTTAGATGTTTTGGTTGTTAATCAAACAAGTGACACACTTCAAAATTGTACACTTGAATTAGCTACTTTAGGCGATTTAAAATTAGTAGAAAAACCTCAGCCTTTAGTTTTAGCTCCTCATGACTTTTGCAATATTAAAGCTAATGTGAAAGTAGCTTCCACAGAGAATGGTATAATTTTTGGAAACATTGGTAAGGAAATTATTATGTACAATGTATTTTAATAAAATTAAATAATTAAATAAATGAATCTCTTTTAGTGTATGATGTTAGCGGTGCAGCATCAGATAGAAATGTTGTTGTCCTCAATGATATACATATTGATATCATGGATTATATTGTCCCTGCAACTTGTACAGACACAGAATTTAGGCAAATGTGGGCAGAATTTGAATGGGAAAATAAGGTATCATTAAGAAATCATGAATAAATAAATAAAAAACATCTATTTATATTTGTGGCGCTAATAAAATCGTGGTCGCAGTTACCAAATCTCTTCAAGCAACTCAATTTTGAGCAATTAATAATTAATAATTTATTTCCCTTTAAATTACCAAATAACTTTGTTATTGTGATAAATTCATTTCTAAATATAATTTTGTTTATAACGTTTATCTTTTTATTCTTTTAGGTTTCAGTTAATACTAACTTGACAGACCTTCATGAATATTTAAAACATCTTATTAACAGTACAAATATGAAATGCCTAACACCTGAGAAAGTATGAATATATCAAATTATTTTAACATTTTTTTAATAGCTTCTATATTCATTTTTTCCAAATTGTTTTTATTAGGCTCTTTCTGGGCAATGCGGATTTATGGCTGCTAATATGTACGCAAGATCAATTTTTGGAGAAGATGCATTAGCCAATTTAAGTATTGAAAAACCATACAATAAACCAGATGCTCCAGTCACTGGTCATATTCGGATTCGTGCTAAAAGCCAGGCACGTATTTTCTTATAAAAATAAATCTCAAATTAATATATACTATATGTTATTAAAAATGAATAAATAATTAATTTTGTTTTAAATATTTCATTTTTAGGGAATGGCTCTAAGTCTAGGTGATAAAATAAATATGACACAAAAAACAACTCCAAAACCTGTATGTGTAGTTTCCTCTTAATGAAACAAATAGATCCTGATTTTTTTATTCATATAGTTTATAATTTCATTAACTTTTATTCTTATAATTTTTTAAAATATTTACATTATAATATATAAATATATTTATAATATTATTGTATTTTATAGACATTATTAATTAATCTTAAATAATAAAAATCATACTTTATCTATATTTTATAATTAATTTTCCAGTATAATAATAATGTTCAAATATTACTTAAATTCTAATTTTTGTGTATGTATTATTTATTTGATAATTGTTAGAAGATTAGAAGTTCTTAATAATTTTTGAGAAAGCAATTTTAGAGATGAAAAAATTAAAGACTATAATTTTATTATAATTTGATTTTAAAAATATAAACTTCTTACATCTTAATTAAATAATAAATTGAATAACTTGTAGAAGTATCAAATACATATTTTTAATTTAAAAAAAAATTAAATTAAGAATAAAAAATCACTATAATATAAAGTACAAGAAACGATAGACCAAGAGTTCATAAATTAAAGTGTGTTCCAAAATACAAGAGTGAATACATTATAACTAGTTAAACATATTTTATTGTATTTAATGGGTTGATGGATAAATTATGACGTTTTATATGGTGTTCATAAAAAATAATTTTTCTTCGAATCTCCGAATAACACCTGTTTCCAGACTATTATGTCTTATAAATATGTTTTTCCTTTCGCTTTTAGTTCAGTATTGGTTCGCCTAACACCTAATTAACAACCCTCGTGATTTTTTGAAATGTCCCTTGACAAAGTGCATTTACGACACTGTTTGCTTTACGAATTTCAAAAAGGGAATAATGCAAACAATGCCACAAAAAACATTTGCGCCGTATACGGAGAAGGTGTTGTTAAAGTTCGACAAGCTCATAGATGGTTTACAACATTCCGATCGGGAGATTTTTCATTGACCGATAAACCAAGAACAGGACGCCCTTTGAAGACTGATGACGATGTTTTAAAGGCATTAATTGAAGCTGATCCACATTTAACCACTAGAGAGATAGCGTTGAAGACAACTGTGGTAGATCATCTGCATCGTCAAGGAATGGTTTCTCGGTACAACGTTTGGACCTCTCACCAATTGTCGGCTTCAAATATAATGGCCAGTATCGAAGCATGTTTTCATCACGACAACGCGCGACCACACACGGCAATGACGACACAGCACAAATTGAGGGACTTAAATTGAGAGGTTTGGAAGAATCCTCCCTATTCTCCCGATCTTGATCCTTCCGATTTTCATCTTTTCAGGTCGTTACAAAATTATTTAAACAAAATAAATTCAGTTCAATTGAACAAGTGAAAAATTCGAGATGGGAGAAAGTTATTTTAAATGGTTGAAACTATATAATTGAATGAATAAATGAAAAAATTAAAAAACAGGCTTTTTATTTCATACCAAAAAAACGTCATAATTTATCCATCAACCCAATAATTTAACTTCGAGAAAGTTTCTTTTTTTAATTTTAATAAATAATAAAAGAAGGAATTTTTAAGAATGTTTTTTTTTTTAATTTTAAACATTTTTTTAGATATTCTAAATATTGATCATTCTGTTCTTATTTTTATATTTTTTATTAATTTGCTACTGTAAGAATTTAAAATTTAATTTTAATTCAATAACTTATATTGAATACATTTTCTCAAGTAAACTATTCCTAAACTAACTATTTATAAAACGTGATGTATTCAATTTTATCTGTCTTTCATATTGTAATTGAGATGTAAACCTTTAAATTTGGATAAAGGTTCTAAACTGTGGTAAATTACCGCAAATAGGGAATATATTAAACTATCGGAATAAGGATATTTTTCAAATTTTCCTATATATAATCTATTATAATATATTGCTATAATGGGTAATAAAATAAATACTTGCAAAGTCTAATATCAAAAATTTCTGCGATAGATCTCATCTTGGGTGACAGAGGGATAAATTAATTAGATACCAAAAAAATCAAATATAAATGAATTAGAAGGAAAAATAATAAAAATTCCATAAACTATTTAAATAGTAGTTTATCTATCTCTGTGGTTCTACGGAACTCGAAAGTTCTTAGCCGCAGCAACCACACTTCTCCAAGTATTCCTATTCTGAGCTACAACCTCTCCCATCTCTCTCACATCCTTTCCCACTTTATCCACCCACCGTGTCCTTGGTCTTCCCACTCTCCACCAATCTGTTTTCGTCATTCTTTCTTCTCCCATTCCAGCCACATGCCCTGCCCATCGCAGCCTTCTCGATTTTATAATTCAAACTATATCTGGAGATGCTTAGAAGTCATGCAAATTCCTCGTTTGGCAGTATCCGCCATTCCCCGGTGACCTCATCTTTCTTTGGCCCATAAATGCTTTGCAGAATCAAATGTTTTAACCCATTCCGAATTTCGAAAGTTTCTGACAGTTGATTCTCGCATCTTACTCTTTACTACCTTCCAGACAATTTTGAATCATACGTACTAGTTTTTTGGGAATTCCTATCAAGATCAAAATTTGAAAAAGTTTTTCCCGGTCTATTGAGTCATATGCTTTTCTAAAGTCTACATTTAAACAGTAGTAGATGAATTAATTAAACAGTCGATGATAACAATCGCAAATAGTGAATCTTGACAGCAAATTTGAATCTTGACCAGATTATACTGAGGGACCGGCAGGGAAAAAAAGCAGGTATGAAAATATTTTTATAGAAACAATTTTATTTCCGGTTAATTTTTTAAAATTTTAATTTATTCTATTAAAGTTAATCAAATAATAATAATAATTTATAGGATGGTTGGTATAAATAAAAGGGTAAAGATTAATTAGATAGATATTAAAATTAAAATGAAATGTCTCAAGATTCAATATTTCAATTCATTCCTTTTCTTGAAATGTACCAACGTTACTTTCACATAAAAATTAAAATGTATTATTCATAAACTAATTTAGAGTAGTACTTAGTAAAAGGAAAAATTATTAAAATAATCAGTAATAAAAAAATATATTCTACTAAAAATACTAAAATTAATTATGTCATTTACTAAACCTTTTAATTAATAAATAATTTAGAAAAAGATTCAAATTAGAAATATAGGGTAGTCTTGAAAAATGGGCTAAGAAAATTAAAAACTATATTAAAAGAAAAATTAGTATAATCGAGAATAGAAAACAAAAATGTATAGAAACCAGTATTTAAATATAATTTCTATTTAATTTCACATAGTTTTCATGTAAATTTAACTTAATAATTCACTATATTTTATAATAGTGTGATTCATTTTTCGGGTTGTATCTTTCTAATTATTAAAATAATAAAGCATTAAAGATGATCACATTTCAATGGGGTCATCACAACTTTTTATATTATTATGTACTATAAAATATTTTATTAAAAGATATTAAATCAACTGGAGTGTCTACACACACACATACACAGAGAGAGAGAGAGAGAGAGAGAGAGACAGACATTTTTCTCAACCTTAGTGAAAATGACTCAGGGACCTTCAAAACATATAAAAACATCAAAATCTCGGCATCGAAAATTTTCGTAATCGCAATACTATCTCTGGCGTGATAGTAAAAAGGAGTTAAATTATTTTTAACATTAAACATTAATCAGTCTTTTGAAAAATTGACAAGGCAACATGTCTCCTGTTAAGTTTTTATGTATTTGCATTTTTAAAGTCAGAAATCATACTATTTTCTGAAAATTAAAAAAATACTACTTCATATACTTTAAGATAAGCAATAAACTCCCCAGTTGTCAGTAGCGTTTCCTTTTTACCGACCGACGATAGTAAGGGAGGTAATGTTTTCACACCAAATTTGACCTGTGGATATTTTTAGGTTCATATCTCCACGAATCATGCATTTTCTTAACAGAAAAAAGTATTTTAGCATGATGTCTGTCCGTCTGTCCGTCTGTCCGTCCGTCCGTATAGATGTGTACAGCTTGAACGGCTCAACGGATTTTGATGAAATTTGGTATATTTACTTAATGCATCAGTGGGATGAATTGATCAACTTTTGGTGAAAATCCGGAAACCGGAAGTGCTAGTATTGCCGATCGAAGAGAGGAAGTGAAGGTTATTTTCATATCAAATTTAAAGTGAGGACATATCTCCACGTGTTATGCACTTTGTATTGGTTTTATCCTCGAGAAAAATCATCTTCATTAGTTTTTTCTTAATTTAATATTATATGACGTCACCCAGCACTTCATGACGTCACAGCCAGCCCTTATATATTATAAATAAAATAAAATTAAAAATATTTATATTATATCCATATCTGATTTTTTTACATTTAAAATATCAGTTTACCGGAAGTAGCACTTTATTCTATATATATACATATATATAAATGTTACCAAATATCAAATTTGACACCAATAAACTAACACGAACTGGCTCTTTATCAATACCAAGTTTACACATTCTAAATATTCATTCACAACTCTTTATACCTATTTATATGCGGGAAAGTCTAGGGGAGGACACTCCCGCTTATTAACTTTTGATTTTGGATTCGATTAGAGCTTAAAATGTGTAAATGTAAAGTGGTCTTGGTTTTTTAAATTTCGTTTGGGAACATTATTTAAATAACGAAGAGAAAATGAGACTTGTTTTTTATTCTACCCACTAACACTACCTATTTAAATCAGAAAATAATTAATTTTTAAATAAAAATTAAATATAAAAAAAAAAAAAAATTTAATATTTTTTGGGGACTATATCAGTGGATAATCCGACATTGATGGAAGGAAGAGAAAAATTATGTTGATTGACGTTCCAAGGATTTGTTAATGAAGGGGAGAAAATTTTTTTTAGCAAAGAGGTCGATGCAAACTATGAAAACATTAATATAATAGATTCCTAAACATTTTTTAAGAATGTAATTAAGAATTATATTTCTCCATTTCCATTTATTATTTTTTGTTTAGAAAAATTTGATGGCGTTAGCTTGGTGAAAAGTTTCATCAGATCAATGGGAATTCGGGACTTACATTATTATATTGGAATATAGAAGAATGAATACATTCGATAAAAATTTGATGAAAATGATCAACATCTATCAACAACCAACGATACGAAATTTCAGAAATTTCCTTCGTTTGATATACGAATTCCTTCATTCTATATCGATGTAGCTAAATGACGCCCTCAAGTCGAATACTAAACCTTGAAAAGGCAAATAGTCTACCAGTTGGCCAATAGTAAAATACAGAACACCGACAAACACTAGACTTTATTCAAATCGAAAATCGAAGTTTTCATATCCAATTTACATATTCAATACACATATTGATGGTTTAGTCATTTTTTACACAACTTAATTAATAATAATTCTGTTTGATTAGTAAATTTGGTAAATTATTTTTTTATTTTATCAGGGAAAAGGTTATTAATCATTCAATTAATTTATTTGTTGTATAACTAGTATAATATATGAATAGGATATTAAAAGTTTTATTATCATATCTTATCTTATTATGCTAGCAAAAATTGTATATATACCTATATATTTGTATATTTTTGAGATATTAAACCACTGTAAAGATTTTTATGAAATTCACATCATAGATAATATTTATATAGACAAATCGATCTGTATTGGTTTCAGTCTGGAGAATAATCATCTTCATTAGTTTTTTCTTAATTTACAAATGACGTCATCCATGTTATTTATTATTAAATTTCGAAATAAAATTAAAAATATTTATTTTATTAAAATATATTTATTAATCTCACAAAAAAACAAAAAACAAATACGGCTTGGTAAGTTATTTGTCTTGGAAACATTGTAACATTGTAAGTATTGTTATTTTTTTTCTCTAAAATATTTGAAATTTTTTAATCTGTTTTGTCATTTAATTTTTTGTTAATTTTTATAAATTTTAATTAGTTAATTTCATATGTTTTTTTAATCTATTTTCGTGTTTATCTTTTATTTAATTACACAGGCCTGCGACAAAAAAATTGTTTTAAATTTAATAACTGATTTTTATGGTATTTTCAACGCTGATTTCAGAAAAAATATTAAAAAAATTCCATCACGTACAGTTATTTCACAAATTGCTTCTATAGTTTTAACTTTTTTCGATATCTTCATACATGGTGGTGGTGATTTAAAAGTGGTTTCAATGCTGCTTGGTCAACAAAATGGCTATACAAAGTTTCCTTGCTTTCTCTATGAAAGGGACAGCAGAGACAGAAAGCATCACTACATAAAAAGAGATTGGCCCTTGAGAAAAACTTTACAGGTTGGGGTTAAAATGTTGAGAGGGAAAAAGGTCTTACTTCCACCACTTCACATAAATAAACAGTTTTTCAAGGCATTGCCAGAAGAAGGAGAGTGTTTCAGATATGTTTGTGGACAGTTTTCTGGTTTATCCGAGGCAAAGCTAAAGAAAGGAATCTTTGTCGGACCAGACAACTAATGAGAGATCCCAAATTTGAGGACAAAATGGAAACAAAAGAAACGTGGACATCTTTTAAATTGGTTATTACCGGTTTTCTAGGAAACATAAAAGATCCAAACTACAAGACAATCGTCGCAGACATGCTCGACAACTTTAAGAAACTTGGTTGTAATATGAGCATTAAAATTCATTTTCTCCACTCACATCTTTACTATTTCCCTGCAAAACTTGGTGATGTAAGTAAAGAACAGGGTGAAATATTCTACCAAGACATAAAAGAAATAGAAGAAGATACCAAGGAAGATGGAACGTCATGATGATAGCGGACTACTGCTGGATGTTAAAAAGAGATGGTCCTCAACGAGTCCACAGCTGGAAAATCAACAAAAAAAGCTTCGACAGCAAGAGAAAACGTTATTATAATGACTTCTAAACTTAAAGAGAAATAGAAGTGTACTGGAAACGTAATTTAGAACCTGATTTATAAATAAAATAAAATGTTATAATTTTGGAAAATGTGAAAAATGGCATAAATACCCAAAAATATTTTCTTTTTTGTAAGAAAACCTGACCTGATAGTAAAAAACGGATTCCATTTTTGAAATCAGCGTTGAAAAGTACATAAAAGAAAGTTATCAAATTTCAAACAAATTTTTTGAACTTTGTTTTTACAGGCGTGTGTTACTAATTTATATAGATTTATTCATTGTTCTTTTATTAATTAATTTTTAGATAGTTTTATAATTTTAAATATTTTTTCACTAAAATATTATTTAATATTCATCAATATTATTTATTATTATTGAGGGCTCCAAGTTCCATTCATTTTAATCAGATTGATGCAATGATGTCACATTTAATAATTGTAATAAATAATTAAAGAATTGTATATCAATATTTTTAAAGGGTCGAGCGATAGCTCGGTGTTCAAGGTACTTATAATTATTGGCTTTAAGGTAATATTCCCGAATTTAGACTACACTAAGCATGTTTCTTATTTCTATTATAATTTTTTTAACACTGATATTTTGGAAAGGGTTTTTAAAAATTCAATACTAACTATAATCTCTTTATAACGTAAAATAAATGTTTGGTTATATCTTTTGGATCATGAAAATTAAAAAAAAAACAAAAACAAAACACTAAAATAACTATTAAAAAACAACTATTATAAATTTTAAATTGAATTTTCTCAATTAATAATTTAAAAATTGAGGTCATTAGGTTTATAGGTCATTTTTTCTGAAGTTTTGTTTTTGTTTGGATCTTTATTGATAAACTTTATATATATTAACTGCGACTATAAATTTATAATTGACGCTAGTAAACAAAGAGACAGAAGGATATACTGGCTATTAGTAGTATTAATAATTAAACTCAGATGACCGTTTTCTGTACCGAGACAGGATCGACCCTATCAATTCACTTGACATTAGACACTATCAAACTTTAACAGTAATTGCTATCACCAATGGGAATCCCCAGGGAACTTTAAAATAATACGTACGACAAAATTTCCTTTGGGGAAAGCAATTTTTCTTTTTTTCTTAATAATGAATAATATTATCATTAATTAAAACTTAAAATTTAGAAATTAGATTATTATTTTTATTGATTTAAAACACAAAGAAGGTTTTTTTAATCAATTAATTAATGATATGACCTAATGACCTCAATTTTTAAATTATTAATTGAGAAAATTCAATTTAAAATTTATAATAGTTGTTTTTTAATAGTTATTTTAGTATTTTGTCTTGTTTTTGTTTTTGTTTTTTAATTTTCATGATCCAAAAGATATAACCACACAATATAATTGACCAAATTTACTGATTAATAAATTTGATTAAACATAATTATTATTAATTAAGTTGGGTAAAATATATATATACTACTTGAAAAATTTAATTAATTAATTTTTATCATTAAAATTATTCAAAAAAAAGTGGCTCATCTTGAGATACTTTTTTTCAATCTTTTTTCTAATTTGTTTATATTAATGAGTTCATGTAAAATTTTACCTAGTGAACGTGAAACCTTTGTATATTATTAAATTTTTATGTTATTTATTTTTTAAATAATAACTTTCAATCTGTTATCTTTTATAGAAAAATTAAAAAAAATTATTTAGCAGACTTGTATCTTATTTCAAGGTTTACCATCTAGTAGCTGAGCAAGGAACAGTTAAAAGTAAATGTGAAAAAAACTAAATAAATAAATTGCAATTTATTTGGGATTGTTTTTTTTTCAAGCAAAACAATTATTATACATTAGTTTAAAAAAAGAGATTTTATATTTCATTAGTAGCTTTTATTTCAAAATATTTTCATTAAAAATTCACTTTACAATTTATCAAAATGTAATCTTAAAGTTACTAAACATGTTCTAAAAATATATATAAAAAGCTTAATAAATACTAACTTGCCTTTTCAATTGAACCCAAGAGCATATGAGAATTTCATTGTGTTTCACTTATTCTATATATTCAAGAACTAAGAGTTAATTAAAAATTTAGGACAAAAAATATGTACTTTGTCCCAAGGTGAGCCATTCTCCTCTATTCATTCATTTCAACATTCATTTAAGAAATTTATGAAAATAAAATAGTTTTATATAATTAGCAATGAGCCATCTTTTTTAAATCTTAACGGAGTTCAAGTCCCGAAAAGGGAATTTATCTAACTGGGGTCTATGGAACGGAGTCAACCCAGCCTTCGGAATCAAAATAGGTAAGCAACTTGATAAAAAAGTAGCGCCTCCGATCAAGAAAATCAAGATAACGGTTGGTAGGCACTGTTTTAATGATCATAGGACTTTTAATTAATATAAATTTGATTTCCCCCCTCCTAATTCGAAGAAGAAAAATGCTATAAATTTTTTAATAAAAATAATAAATATAAACTAAACACTTCTTTCAATTCTTTAATCGAATAGAAATAAATCATATTTAAGGGTTGTATTTGTACTTTCCTTTCAAATTTCACTTAATAGGGTATTCTACCAGCACAACTAATATAAATAGGGGAATTACAAATTTTTCTCATTCCGGGATGTCAGCGATGGCTGTCTGGGCTTCCTGGGACGGAGACCCGTCAGCCGGAGCCCCTGGGGCTCTATGCACCACCTGACCCCAGCAGATAAATTGGATTCCGCCGGTTCTATAGCCTTTTCAAGCGAAATAATCGCCCTGTCTCGTATTCGGTCTGGTCTAGGGAATAATTGCCATTTAATATAGCTCAAACGGGCATGTCAACTTGAGAAAATCTTAGTAAGGTGACATCGACATCTTCCAGTCGACGTTAAGGTTGATTTTTTTTATCTTTTTTTTTCAACCACCTGAAATGGAAACAAGTGGGAAATTAATTTGAAATTTATATTCATTTCTCTTGTTATAGAAATTCAAATTAAATTTTTCGCCGCAAAATGACTGATGCTAGAATAAAGAAAAAGGATTAAATGCTAAAAAGAAGATAAAAGACAGGCAATTAGCAATTTTTCTGTTATTTGGATTTGTTTTTCCTTCGTCGATTTTAAAGAAAAAACATCGAGTGAAATGCTGGGAGAAATCTGAATTGCTTTGAATCCAATTGAAAATATAATTAAATTTCTTTTCAACCAGAAAGAGAAATAGAAATAAATTTTATTAATTTAAACATTTCTTTTTTTTATGTGTTTGATTAAAGTTAAATAATAATAACAATAAAAAGGTCAAAGGAGGATTACTTGTAATAATATTTTTTTTTTCTCCCATTTTTTTTATACTTGTTTACATTCGTATAACACAAAATTATGGTGAATTAAATTTTTCTTGCTTCTCATTTTAAAAATACCACACACACACATCACACACAAATTGAAAAAAAAATTGGAAAAAATTCGGAAATGTTCAAAAGTTTAGTCCAGAAAATGTTTGACCTTTTTTTTAGAAGCAAAAATTTGAAAAAAAGTACGAAATGTCCTAAATATTTCAAAAAAACGGGACAGATATCAAAAAGAAGGACAGTTAAGAGGACACTTACAAAAGGACAGAACTTATAAATGGAGGACTGTCCTCCTTAAATGAAGTAAACATTTTTATCACATAAGTAGAAGTACTGCTAATATTATTTAAGAAAAAATACAATTCCATATTTTATAAATTAATAATTTCATAAAAAATGTATATGAAAGTTGAGGCTGATTTTTTTTGATAATGTTTTGGATATCAGCTTCAAATTTTGATTAATAATAAATTTTCCAACGTTCACATTCAATAATATAGCTAATGACTATTATTCAATATTTTATTATATTAACACACTATGAGCGGGCGGGTATTTGTACCCGTTGCGGGGACTGCCACTTATAAGCGGGGCGGGTATTTATACCCGTTTCCACTTATATAATATATATTTTCCCTTGTGTCACTTAAAATTACTTATTTTAAACGATAACTAATATATCCCTCATATAAGTGGCAACGGGTATAAATACCCGCCCCGCTTATAAGTGGCAGTCCCCGCAACGGGTACAAATACCCGCCCCGCTCATAGTGTGTTAAAATTATTGAAAAATATTAATTTACAAAAAAATTAGTGTAATCAAAAAAACTATTTAAGTTAAATAGTATTTTATTTAGTTTGAATTCTAATAGAAATCCTTTAAAAAATAAATTAAAACATGTGGACGATTGTATAAATATAAAAGTATAATAAATATAACTTTAATAAATACTACTTCTATATGTGGTGTAACAGGAACCATTGGTAATTGTTTGTATTTACTTATTATTTTGGAATAAATTCCTTTATTTTTTTATAGTAATTGAAAGAGAAAATTGACTCCCAATAGTTCTCTCAGGTTCTGTCGATCCTATTCAAACCTCCATTGACCTCCAAGAGGTAATCCTTGGTTAAAACTATGACCGTTTGAGAGCCACATTGAAAAGGAAAAAAAATTTGCTGGGCCACACACCTACAATATTTTTTCAACAAATTAAAATAAAAATTAAATCTAGGTATGTTGTTTTATTAAAATAAATTAACTTCTTTTTATTATTTATTTTACAAATTTAAAATAAATATGTATAGATATATATTTATTTTAAATTTGAAAAAGTTGAGTTTGGATTTCATAAAGAGGAAAATAATTAAAATTGATGAGAGGTGGGGGAATTTGTGTTTTGTTGATCAAGCAACATCGGCTTCAATAAACGAGGTTGCATTTCTTAAAGATGTTTGTCTGTGATCTTTGTCCTTTTTTTGTATGGTTCATGCTTGAAAATAATTGCTCACAAAAACCGGTACTGCCAAAAGATGAACACATTAATAAAGCATGATTTTTAAAATTACGATTCTACAGAGTACGTAATCTTTATAAAACGCGAGTAAAGAAACATTCTCAAATATATCTTTGTTTTGGATATCAATTTGCAGTTCAATACATTCTATTGGAAGATTTGAAGGTAATTTACTTATTTATAGGGAAAATGGGGTAGAGAAGATTTTGAAATACGCTTTATTTTTTTTTTTAGAAAAACTTGAAATCTACATTCAAAGTCTTGAATTAAAAAAAAAAACATTAAAGCAGCATATTTTTATATTTTGTGCAACTCACAAGTTTAAGTGGAATCAAAGTCAAATTTTTTGCTTTTATTAAATTTTTAACTTTTATAAAATTATTCAAATCATAAGAAAATATATTAATGAGATTTTATTTGTTGTTCGATTCTGATTAAAATCGTTTAGATAAATAGTTAATATGTGATTTTAGAAATTGCTTATTTTTTGTCCATCACTGTATGAAAAATATTGTAAACATTTATTTCTTTAATGAAAAGTTGAAAATTTAATTATTTTTATAATTTTCGTTTGGGTAACATTTCAAAGGCCTTCGGGTCGCACTTTAAACAGGCATGTTCTAAGTTGTATTTTATATTCTCAAAAATAATACGAGGGCAGATGACTTTTTGAATGAAACACAAGTTTTTGGATATAAAAATTATTTCATCGTTGGAGTCAAATCTCTTTCCAGGTTCTTTTCAGGTTTGGAAACAAGAAATAGTCACTCGGGAATAGGGCGGATATTCGTATCCCAAATCATGTATTTTCATAGAAATTCACTTTTTTCCTTTTCTTCTTCAATCACGAGGTAATCTGCTATTAAGAGATGTCAAACAAAAACTAAAAGGCCCAGCTGGTTCAAATTTCGACATGAGTCAGCTGAAGGTTGCCTGCTGACAGGATCAGTGTTGACGGGAAATTCCCAAAGTCACGGACCTATTGATCAGCCCTCGTAATAATTACCTTTTAAAATTTGATTACATGTTTACTATAAGTACATTATACAGATTTGTAAAATATTTGTTAAAAAAAATATATTTTTGTAGTAGAAGAAACTTATAGGAATGTAGAATAATTTTTTTCTAAATAAATTTTCAAAACATAACATAAAAATCATTATAATAGATAAAATATCAAATAAACATGAAATTGTTTTAAATCGAAAATTAAATATTAAAGAAAAAATATAATTAAAATAATCTTAATATTGTAATGTGAGTGTGGATTGCCATTAAATATTTTATATATTTAGTTATATAGATATTATTTGGTTCAAAAGACAATTTTTTATCCGAAAGATGCGTCTTTTCTTATTTCGAAGAGGTGATAAGAAGAGAAGGATCTTTGAAAAGTTAAAAGACACATTGGAGACACACCATCAATTAAATCTTCAGAACTCGATGCGACACAGTCTTGTATTGTGATCTTGCCCCGGGACTTTCTACCCCTCCCTCTTTGTCGGCTTTTTGGCACCGACAGTAGATAACATTATCAATACTGCCAAGTCACAGTATTGAAGCGAAAGCTCGGGACTCACATCTATACGAGCAAGCTTTCAGATTTTATCAAAAAAGTGTTTTCTTTTCCCGTGTCTCGGTTTCCGAGATCCCAACCCCCTTCCTCCACCCTCCCACCTCCACCCACATCCCCTTCCTTTCTTCCATCCACATTCACTACTTCTTTCCCCCACCAATTCCATCACTTATCAAGTTTTCCTTAGTTTCTTATTTCGGTTTTTATTGTTATATTTTTTTTTCACGTCCCTTGCCTCATGTTCATCTCAATACAATATGCTTGCCGTCGCCAGGGTGACAATTCAACTTAATGAATTGATATTAGTAAATGTTTTCCCTCTCTTTCTCCCTCTTGAAAAGTCAAGAGAAAACTCAGTTCAAGAACGTTTTATCAACTCAACACGAGTTTGTTTTTTTTCATCTCTTCCTACAATAGATAATTCTCTTTCATTTAATTCTTTATTTTAGCCTCCTAGAAATAAATATTTCTTTTAGATAATTATTATTATTATTATTATTTTCTTATTTAAAGGCAATTCAAAATTAAACTTTTATATTATTTTATTAATGTATATATTTTAGATTGAATTAAAGTTTTATATATCTATATAATTCTGAAATATATACCAGGTTGCGAAGCGCCATCTATTCGTCAATATTAGACCTAAAAGATTTTTTAGGCATTTCATATGGCACAGTAAGCAATATTTTGAGAGTTAATTTGGGTTTCAAAAAACTATGTGCAAAATGGGTACCGCATTTTATAACAATGGACAACACATTCGAGTGCGACTTTGTCAGTAACATTTGGAGCGTTTTAAGAAGAATAAAAGCGACTTTATCCGTCGATTTATCACAATGGATGAGACTTGGGTCTACCATCATGATCCTGAATCAAAACAGGAAGCTAAGGTGTGGTGTGAACCAGACTCTTTGGCACCGAAGAGAGTTAGTGTGCAAAAATCATCAGTTTTTTGGAATGAAAAAGGTATTTTGATTATAGATTACCTCCAAACTGGCCAAAAAAATCAATTCGGATTATTGTAACCTTTTGTATCAATTAGACGAAAAAATTCGTGAAAGAAGACCCAGAATACAAAAGAAGAAATCATTTTACACTAAAATAACGCACTCAGCTCAAAAAACCATTGCTAAAATAACTAAATCGAAGTACGAATTGTTGCAACATCCAGCCTATTTGCCAGATTTAGCTCCCTCGGACTTCTGGCTCTTCGCACACCTCAAACAATATCTCCGTTGAAAACGAAGAAGCTGGAGGGATATTTTGCAGAGCTGCCGAAAAATCACTACAGTCAAGGAATTCGTAAATTAGAAGACCGTTGGAATAATTGTAGTGAAGTTGAGGGAAACTACACTGAAAAATAGTAACTTTTACAAATAAAAATTGGTTTCTTCATTTCCGTTTCGCAAACTTATTGAAAAACCTAGTATATATATAAAGCACAGATATCACGCCCAAATTTAATTAGGAATTAAAAAAAAATTAACTTTTGAAAATAGTCAAATTTACTTATTGAAATTATCCCTAATTATGGAATTATTTCTGTATATTAAGTAATTATATCAACGATAAGCTTAAATTTAAGTACTCCTTCATCCTAATGATACATATAAAGCCGTAACGAAGCTTACTTACAGATAGTATGTATATAAAATCATATGGATCACTTACACATTTAAACAAAAAGCAATTTTTTTCCAAGAAATAATAATTTGGAAACTGTTTTTATTTTTAATTAATTGATTTTTTTTTTAAGAATTATTTAAAAAATAACTTTCGTTATCATAAAATTAATTTGAGAACAGTAAATTATTATGTTTAAAATGTTAACATTAAAATACGTTTTCAGAACAAAAATCTTTAAACAAAATTTAATTGAATGGATAAATAAAATATTTTAGGTTTAACTCGTATCTATACAAATGAAATATTTATTCACGTGTAGGAAAAAAAATTATTATAATAGAGATTTGGAAAAAAAATTATAAAATAATTGAAACCAGGGCTTTTGTGAATCCCTTTATAATTTCAAAACAACAAATATTTAACAAATATTTATATCACTAAAACAATGTTAACGTAACAGGGTTTTTCCCTTTAAACTCAGTTCGTTCGCCTATTTACCATACTTTTTCATTTTCTTTATGACCGGAATAAATATCATATATTTGATGGTATTTTTTTTTTCATTCATATTTATTACATTTTATTTAAATATATATTGTAATTATCGATTTATAATTTATATATATCTAAATTTATTTATTTCTATATTTCTATATGAATTCTAAAACGAAAGCATTTATGAAAAAGGATAATTTAGGATTGAATTGGAATATATGCCCATGCTCCTGAATGGGTAGACCACCCGGACTACAACTTCTTGGGTAGCTTTCATCCCCCTCGTCCTAATAAAAAGATCCTTGAAAAATAAATTTAGTATAAATTTATAAAGAATATTTATTAAGGAAAAAGCTTACGGGGCTATTTCAAGTGGAGGGGGAGCAGTTGCCATTTTCTTCAATCAATGAGTAATCACATGGACCATTCCCCCTTCCAAACTAAAGAAATCAATTATTTATTAATTAATAATTAACTCAAAAATTTAATTAATCTCAATATTGATTTTCTTTGTGAAACTCTTTCTTTTTTATTATATTAATATTTTCAACCATTAATAAAATTTATTCACATTAAAAAAAAAAATGAATCACAAGGTTAGAATAACCAAAAAGTAATTTATGTAAGAACATTTATTTATTTCTTGATTTTAAATCTGTTTTTATGAATATTATTTAAATACATTCTTCCAGTAAAATTTAATAAATTAATTGATGTCTTGAAAACACTTTTAATCAAGTTAAATTTAATCAACGCACGACAAGTCACATTTATTAACGTTTTATTTTTCTTTCTTAACAAAATTTTGAACATTAACAATAAAAAGTTAAATATTTATTATTCTCTCTCAATTGAAGAGATATAATTAAAAAGTTGATTTATATTTAAAGAAATATATTTCGAATATACTTAAACATATTGATTGGAAATTGTTGTTATACGAGGGAAGGTCAATTAGTCCGTGACTTTTTGAATTTTCCGTCTCTTAAATGAAATGGCAACATTGCTCCTGCCAGCAGGCAACTATCAGCTGATACCTGTCTAAATATGAACCAGTTGTGCTTTTAGTTTTTGTTTGACATCCATGACTGCATCGAAAAATAAAATAATATTTTATCCAAAAAACTTTGTTTCATTCAAAAAGTCACGGACTTATTGACCTGCCCTCTTATCAATTGATATTGTGAAAGGGTGTTATTTAATTTATTTAAAAAAAAAGAAAATAAAAACTTAACATTTATTATTTTTATTAAATTAACCCTTTGTACTTCGTTATTCATTATATATCTAAAAAACATTTATATTTCCAACGAGACAGCTTTTTTTGGATTATTTATTACAATTTTTTTTCAATATTTAATTTCTAATAAAATTATTTGTATAGACGAATTCTTAAAAAAAATTTCTCACGCAATGTCAGATTTAATTATTGATAAATATATATTTATTTAATTTTTTAAAAGTTCATAATATACTGATTAAAAAAATTCTTATTTAAAATTTATTTTTTTTATTATCAAGAGTCAGTACCTTTAGATAGTTATATTTTCCAGATACAATCACATTTAAGCCTATATTTTTAAAATTTTTAAATAAATATCTTCAAATATTTCGGGTAATAAATTCATGGTAAAAAAATAAATAAATAAAAGTAATATTTTTGTTCTGAATAGATGGGGAATCTCCTTTGTTGAGGACTTAGCACCTGTTGGTCTGCCCAAACTCAGTCAATGTTTGCACAATAGTAAATATATTTTCCCTAATGAAACATCAACCTACTATACAAACTTGAATAATTTATATTCCTAAGATCTTTACATACAATTAGTTAATGTGTGCGCATTATATGACTTTCTCTGAGCTTGTTCTGAAAAAAAAACAAATTATGATCAATTTAATAACCTCTTAGTATAAGAAAAAATTTCACATTTTCTCAATATGTCCCCAACCAGTTTTTAACATAATAGAAAAGTATTGAATTTTATAGTTTAGATTCTTTATTGAAATTTACCATGCGGTTAAGAAATAAATCAATAAAAAAATAATATAAATTTAGAACATCATTTTTTAATATCAGTATTATGGACAATATTTAATTATTTTTTTTATTATATTAATTTAATTTAATTATACTGTGAATATAATATATATCATTATATATAAATTAAGTATATTTAAAATAATTTTAGTTTTTCTCAAAATGGACAATAACTCAATGGAAGGGAGTTACAGGACCGGCATATTTTGGACTTAATTCCCAAGATCCGATTTAATCCATTCCACGATTTTCGGATCTGTATTTTTTCTAAAAAAAACAAAAAAACAAAAAAACGATTTAGAACTAAATTCCAAAATTCTAGATCGGATTTAAATCCAAAAAGAATCGCGATCCTGCACATTCCTTTTATTTTTCTCTATTTTTCTTTTTAAATTTTAACTAAAATGTAAACCTAACTAATATAATAAGTAAATTGTTCTTAATCCTGACCTATTTGAATATATAAATATCAATCAATTATTATGTAGTATAAAAAATAAATAAACAATTTCTCAAATTTATAAAAATTATATCACTAATTAAAATTAAAATTCACATAAAATAATAATATTAAAATTAAATAAATTTTTTAAATTCATAAAAAATTACGTTATGGATGAACAAAATATTAAAACATCAGGATTATTCCAGCTTTTCAAGCGTGAAAGAATTTATAGAAATAATAACGAACGAGAGATTAAAAATCATATACATAAATAACTAACCAACCAAAATAACAAAGAACAAATCATTTTTCATCATAAGGAACATAATTGGAAACCATGTTGGTTTCTTGCTTACCAGTGATGTAACGATGTTTTCTCTTATTTAGTAATTAGATATAGAACTAGTTTTTACTTAAATAAAAATATTTGTAAAAAAAGATCAAAATATTTTTAATTTAAGTAATGTTTTTTTACTATCTCGCCAAAGATAATATTGGAATCACGAAAATTTTCGCTGTCGAGATTTTGATGTTTTTATACGTTTTGGAGGTCCCTGAATCATTTTCACTAAAGTTGAGAAAAATGTCTCTAACTGTGTGTGTATACAAGATTACGCAAAAACGAGCTAGAATAATGAAATTTGGAACACAAGCATTTTTCAAAATTCGTAGTTTTCTTCAACTTTTGAGAAATGTAGCTCATTCGGAAGGGGAAGGACCATTACCTACCACGTTTTCATTTTTTTCCTCTAAACTGACCGTAAAAATAAAGATATATGTTGATAGTTTTTCACCTGATTAAAAATTATATAAAACTGCTAAATATAGAATTTCAGCTTGATTGAATCGCTGAAAGTACCGGAAGAGAAGTTTCAAAAGAAGTTCTAAATTTTATGGGTGATAAATAAAACCCAGTATTTTGTATTGAAATTTTCTCAAATACATGTTTATATAAAATTATCTATGGTATTGTAATCATTAAATCAAAAATTTAATTTTGTACAAAATATTATCTCCTAAAAGTTTTTTTATATTTACTTGAAAAGCATGTTTGGTTGCCTATCTCACTTTCACAGGTGCTTTCAATAATTGATCATAATAAATGATCTTTACCTATCACGTTTTCATTTTTTGTCTCTAAACTGACCGTTAAAATAAAGATAAATGTTTGATAGTTTTTCTCATGATTAAAATTTGTATAAAACTGCTAAATATAGAATTTCAGCTTGATTTAATCGCTGAAATTTTTACCAAAAAATCACACTCCAGCACGTGACGTGGTGCCATCAACAAAGAGCCAAACACGCGCCGGTTAAATATATATTTATTAATTTTAATTTATAATTTATAATTATTAAATTTAATTTAAATATAATATATTTTAATTAATCTAATTCAAATTTGCGAGATACTCGAGTGGAGACATTCCAGATTTTTTTTATTTATCTTGAGTTGTATATGTACCATGTAACTGGTGGCTCATATATGACGATAAGCCAGGGAACACATTTCTAATAGAATCAGGATTAACCCTCACTTATTTGTGTAATTCTACTTTGTTAATGTTTCTCTTGTCTCATTCAAGGAATTTCCAAGTTGTTTAAAAGAATTGTCAACTTGACAGATTAGCCCGGGTTAAAGACCGGGCTTATAGAGATCGTCTGCTTGTTTGACAAGCTTCTTGGTCGACATTCACTTAAGTTAGTCCAGGTTTTGGCATCTCTCGACATCCGGTTGGAGTTCTCGATTGTACTTTCATTCGTCAGATATGGAAGATGGGTGGGAGTGGGTGGCATTGACGATCGACTGGAATGGGATGGAGGACTCGACTCGCTGATATTACAAATCACCTCAATTATAAACTATATATATCTCCAACCAACAGCTCATACTGATCGAGATTTCCCGAAAATTGAATTAATTTTGACAAAATCGCTCTTTGGATATATGCATATATTTCGAACTTTACTTTTTCCATTGATTATTTTTCTACCTTCTGTCATGCTATATTTTTTAATAAATATTGTTTATTTTTATTACAAGATAAATTGAGACAAATAAAAAAAATCTGGAGTGTCTACACTCGACAATCTCGCAATTTGAATTGGATTAATTAACACATATATTTTATTTAAATTAAATTTAATTAATTATAAATTATAAATTAAAATTAATAAATAATATATATTTAACCAGCGCGTGTTTGGTTCTTTGTTGATGGCACTTCGTCACGTGCTGGCGCGTGATTTACAGTCGAGTTAAAAAATTAATTCCGGTACTTTCAGCGATTCAATCAAGCTGAAATTCTATATATAGCAGTTTTACACAATTTTTAATCATGTGAAAAACTCTCAATCATATATCTTTATTTTTACAGTCAGTTTAGAGGAAAAAAATGAAAACGGGATAGGTTCCCGTTGAGCACATTTCTCAAAAGTTGATAGAAAACTACGAATTTTGAAAAGAGCCTGTCTACCAAATTTCATTATTCTAGCTCAAACCGTTTTTGCGTAATCTTGTCTATATACATACACACAGACACACACACAGAGACATTTTTCTCAATTTTAGTGATAATGATCAGGAACCTTCAAAACGTATAAAAACATCAAAATCTCGACAGCGAAAATTTAAGTGATCGCAATACTATCTCTGGCGAGATAGTAAAAATTATAAAATAACTACATTATAAAATTCTAAAATTCTAAAAATAAAATATTTTAATTGATTAAATAATATAATAATTTCTATTCATTAATTCTAAAAGACAATTTAATATTTATTTATTTTATTTATAATAACCTCAAGTATATTCATTATATTAATTTTCCAACTTTTCTAAATTCTGAAAATATGTGTAACGATTTATACTGATTTATTTATTTCATACTATTGTAGCTTAATTCGAGTTAAAACACACATTCATTTTTTTTTATAATAATTTTTCTTTATAATAATAAAAATATATGAGATAATGGTTTATGAAAATGAGAGAAAACCCTCCCCTCTTAGTTTCAGCTCCATTTCTCGTTTCCCTTTTTATTATCGACAGACATAATTAGTTTAAAACTCAAAGAATTTAAAAACTCGATTTGCATAACCCTAATCTAAGCTTATAAGGAGCCAAGTGAAAAAAACTTTCTAATTAATTTCTAAGTATATTTTCCTTTTTTTTAATTAGACCCTCTTTATACTTATATTCTTTAGGATATTTATAAATCTATTCACACTAGTTAAGAAATATATATATATAATTTCTTCAAATAAATCTAACCTTATTCTAAATCAAAGTATTTTTCATATAATATATGAGTGAATATATTTTTTATTTCTTTTTCAATACACTTTCTTAAGAAGCTTTAAAAAATTCTGTTCATAATCCCTATTAAAGGATTAAAAGTCGAAATTATCTCTAAAATTAAAATAATAAAAAAAAAATTAATAATAATAATATTAATATTAATATTATTTGGGTTGAAATAAAAAAATATTTAGTTGATTCCCCAAAATAGATACACTCCAGCGAATTGCAAATTTATAAATTTGGAAAAATAAAGATTAAATCAAAAATAAAAACATATTCTCCTTGGATAGAATGTGAAAAAAACTAAATAAATTATTAAATTAATATTTAATATTTTAAATAATCAATTGTATTAAGTTATTCATCTATAAATACTTAGAATACTCTGATTATTGGTTTATAATTTTTTTAAATATAATTTGACCAGTTTTTTTTAAATATCTCTCCTAAAGCATTAAAGAGGATAAGAGAAGGATATTAGTTATATATGTCTTTAAAAATTTAGAGAATTAAAAAATTTGTATTCTCGGAATTTAAATACAATCACAAAAATAAGCTACAAAGGTTGGGAGAGTACTCCCCAACACACACACCTAATCTTACTGAGGGATAATTTGGAGTGCCAGGTATGTTCATTTGTATTTGTGGGATACTTTAAATTACGTGTTTATATCAACTTTATATCTACTCATAGCGTCTTGTCGATCTGAAAAAAAACATTTAATAATATATGGTCATTATAATCATAAATATAAAGAAAATAATCAAAAATGAAAAATTTTAAGCTTCAGCGAGATCTGAAGAAATGAATTTTCTAAGCAACGTTGAATCAGCTATAGCAAGACAAATTTATATCTTGCTAAATATCTTATATAAGAGTACTTTCATATATAACTAAAATTAATTAATTTAATTTTGTTAATAAATTAATATTTAATAAAAATCAACTGTCATCCACCACAAGTTTAAAAAAAAATGTATTTGAACTTAAGTGGAAGAAAAGTAGATAAAAAGTAAAAATATGAGTTGACCTGTGGCCAGGCATAGAACCGACCGACGGTTTGAAATAAATTAAGTAATTTCCACCTATAGAAACAATTTCAAATAATTTTAATATATCTATTAATGCAATACAAAATAGATATGGATATAACATAAATATTTTTAATTTTAGTTTATTTATAATATATAGGGAGGCGCTGGCATGAAGGGCTGGGTGACGTCATATAATTTTAAATTAAGAAAAAACTAATGAAGATGATTTTTCCCGAGGATAAAACCAATACAAAGTGCATGGTTCGTGGAGATATGTAAAAAATCTCCTAATGTGAAATTTATGAGTGAAAATAACCTTTCCCTTCCTATCGTCGATCGGTAATACTACCACTTCCGGTTTTCGGATCTACACCAAAAGTTGATCAATTCATCCCACTGATGCATTAAGTAAATATACCAAATTTTATCAAAATCCGTTGAGCCGTTCAAGCTGTACACATCTATGTGGACAGACGGACAGACGGATGGACGGACGGACGGACAGACATCATGCTAAAAATACTTTTTTCTGTTAAGAAAATGCATGATTCGTGGAGATATGTAAAAATCTCCACATGTGAAATTTGGTGTGAAAACAATACCTCCCTTACTATCGTAGGTCGGTTAAAAGTATTTTAACCAACAATTCGACAATAGAAATATAATATATATATATATATATATAATGAGATTGTGACCTAATAGTACGATTTGAAAAAAATAAGAAACTAAAGCTACCTAATCCTGAAGTAATTGAATAAATTATATTATTCAATATTTAAATACAAAATAAGATTGTTTTGATTCAGAAATAATGAATTTATTATTATTTGATTAGAAATCGATCGACGTGACTTAACTGTAATACTAATTGTCTAAATACAAAGGTTTAAAATAAAATTTTAAAATCTTACAGTGAAAATAGAGAAAGTTATTTAAAATTTTTATATATAAAAAAAAATTGAATATAATATAAGTAATTTCTCTTTTTATAATTTTATTATTTTTATTTTTATTCTCCCTCGTAATTCAACCATCCTCTTGAAAATATATCTACTTTTTTGTTTCTTTTTTATACTATTTATACTATTTATATTCTGTTTTACTCGTAAAGATTGTCTCTTTCACACTACCACCAAATGTCCAGTAGAAACGAATCGATATATTAAAATAAAAATCAAATATCATTTATGAAAGTGTTTTTTCCATTTCTTTTATATTAAATATTCAAAGCACATAAATGGAATCTTCTATTTTTTTCTTCTTGAAATTGAGATATAAAATTTCTTACTAAATAAAAAAAACAATCGATTGAAATATTGTCGAAATAAGTATACTCACCTCTTAGCCAAGTCAATAAAAACATATATTTTTTGAAAAATTGATTTAAATATATCATTGAACTAATATATATATTCTTAGTAAACATTTATCATTATATTATAATGAATATTTTATTTATGTTTTGTTTCTCTTTCGAAGTTATCAAAATATTTGTAACAAAAAGTATTACTTATCCTTAATAGATATGGATTTGAGTTAAGATGTGTATTTTTTAAATTTTTTTCAACTTTCATTAATTATTTATTATTTCTTTTAATCAGATATTTGCATATTTTTTATATTATTATCTTATCTTATTATACTAGCAAAATTTGTATATATATATATATATATATATTTGTATTTATGAAATATTAAATCGCTCTAAAGATTTTTTTGAAATTCACACCATAGATAATTTTTATAAAGAAAAATCGATCTGTATTGTAATGATTTTTTTTATTGAGTCAGCGACTCTGGACTATTTAACATCTGAATCCAACGTGAATCATCGTTGAAGGAACGATAGAGAAAACAAAATAACAAATAGTTTTATTTTATAAAAAAAAGGCAATTTAAGTTTTTTATTTACATATCTTAGATTAAATGACAAATACATAAAAATTTGAATTACATGATATTATGATTATTAAAAAAGAAAAAAATTAAATAATATAGGTTAACCAAATCAAAGGGCAATTACGATCCTTCAGAGCGGGCCATGGTCCAAACATGTAGTCCAATTGGGGTTCGACGAGTTTCTTCGAGGCATTATAGCCTCTCAGCTAATTGGCATTGGCGGCGGCAACCCCTCTGATAGACCGAGCAAACAGACTAGAAAAGAAGGCATATTGCCTTCCCAGGCGATGATCTTCGCTGCTGCAAAGCCTCTGACCTCCCGACAAGAGGATCAGCAAAACGACGGGCGACCAGACGTTTTTAACACCTTGTCTGACTCCCCCACCCTTGATGATATCATTACGATATCTAAGCAACGGCCTGCACATAGGAAAATTTCTACTCTTTTGATGTTCAATGTCCTTAAGTTCAACGTCCACTTTGCCAGGTATAAGAATTTTTGTCCATTCAAGAAAAAATTGATTTCCGAAGAGAAATAATTTATAAAAAATAAATAATTTGCTTACAATGTGATATTAATAACTTTTTTAAAATAAAGTTTTCGACAGGAAAACGAAAAAATTAATTATTTATTTATTTATTTATTTATTATTACATTGGCTCGGTCAGTGGCCATACAATGGAGGCATTGCCTCAAAGGATAAAATACATTACACACAACTATTAAATTTAATTACAAATACAAATTCAAATGCTAGTGAACTTCATCTTCTGAAAAAATTAATTACTTTACTTTTTTTTGATTTAATTAATAATTTAATTTATAAAAAATAAAATTCATCTTCGGACAAAATGAAAATTTCGTTACAGTATTGGTTTCAGAAAAATCATCTTTATTAGTTTTTGCTTAATTTAAAATGGGAAATTTTAATGACGTCAGCAACTACGTCAGACAGCGCTTCCTTAAATACAAAATATAAATATAAATCAAATCGAATTTCGAATTATATTATGTTATATACACAGGCCATACTTTCCTGTCTTTCAGTATATTAATACGTACGTTTAAGAGCTATATGTTTTATGAGTTTATTTTTAAATTTATGTTATTTTAATATTACTAGTCAAACCCGATAATAAGGAATAATTTTTTTCAATGACTGAGCGGCGGCTCCGTGAACCAGGTACTTATTATTATTAGCCATTCTTTTTAATTAAAAAAATATAATTTATAAATATATATATGAATTTTGAACAATTTCAAAAAATATTGTATTCTAAATTTAACATATTTATAAATTTTAATTACGTTTTATTAAAGAATTTAATTAAATGCTTCATATATTAGACTAATTAAAATGGAACAACCTTGTATAATCAAGAAATTAAAAAATGATTATAATAATTTAATATTAAGTAACTTATAATCGTTTCATTTAATTTAAAATAATTCTCATAAATTAAGTATATAGAGTATTAATAAAATGATGTATATTTTGATTTTTCTATCAATTTTATTAATTTTAATTATTAATAATAAACACTAATATAATTTTCATTATGTATTTTAAATCTTTATTATCTATACTTTGAAATTTATTATATTATTTCAAAGTTTATTTATATATTCATTTATATATAAATAATTATGATAATTTTTCTTCCTACTCCCCCTATTTTAAATAAGATTAATATTGAAGTAAAATTCTACAATAGCTATAATATGTTTAAATATTTGATACCATTTTAACAAATTTATTATCAAATATAATTTATTAGATTATAAGTATAGATTTCGTAGATGTCTAAGCTTGGACTCATTTAAGCATTATATACTATATTAATTAATGTTATATAAATACCATGCTTGTAACTTGGAACCAGTTTTAATAAATCAATATGTTGTTTCGAACTTGAACAAAATCATCATATATATATACTTAGGGTGACGTGCCGTTTTGAACGGGATAGTAACGTTTTATTCATATTTTTTGATAAAAATGTCAATTTTGTCCAGTTTTTAACAAACTATAGCTAAAACTAAAATTGAGTCATGGAGTGTAAGAAATTTTATCATATGGTGTTGAAAGATCGAATTTTTCTGCCTAATAATAACTCATTAGAGAAAACACCCCTGTGTACGCGAAAATTCTAAGACGGGTAAGTATTTCTCAACTTTTATTTGTGTGGAATGTATTTGTGATAAATATTTATCAAAATTATCCTATTCTTATTTGAGGGGTGTCAACTAGTGTTCTGCCTCGGACGCCAAAATTATTGGAAGGGTAATTTTCAGCTTTTCAAATATTATATATTCATAAATAAGCAAAATGATAAAAAATTATTATATTTACACAATTATTCTACAACTGATTCTATTGTGATAGAACCGATACAAAAATTGGTATATATAATAAGTTGTTCAATAAGTTCACGGAGCGAGAGGGACGTCCAAAAACTGCACCAACACCGGAAAATAAAAGATATGGTATTGGTATCTCAGTGTGTAAATACAATAATTTTTTTATCATCTTACTTATTTATGAATATATAATATTTGAAAAGCTGAAAATTACCCTTCCAATAATTTTGGCGTCCGAGGCAGAACACTAGTTGACACCCCTCAAATAAGAATAGGATAATTTTGATAAATATTTATCACAAATACATTCCACACAAATAGTATATAATATTATTTAATAATAATTTTATTTTAATAAAGTTTAATTTTTAAAAGTAGAACATTTTTGTAAAGAATAGGTACAAGTTATACAATGATATTCGATAATTTATTAAGGTTGAGGAGGTACAGGGGGCGCTCTGTCTAGGTGCGAAGACCGTTTCTAGTAACAAGTAAAATTACCTGGTATTTTTATATAATTGATTTAAATTATTTTTTTTTAAAAAAAAAAAAGATAATCCGATTAGTAAATATTTTTTCTAAAAGAGGATTACAATTTTTCCTATCTCGCCAGAGATGTTGGTTTCTTTCCTACCAGTGATGTAACGATGTTTTCTCCTATATAGTAATTAGATAAAGGACTAATTTTTACTTAAATAAAAATATTTTTAATTTAAGTAATGTTTTTTTACTATCTCGCCAAAGATAATATTGCGATCACGAAAATTTTCGATGTCGAGATTTTGATGTTTTTATAAGTTTTGAAGGTCCCTGAATCATTTTCATTAAGGTTAAGAAAAATGTCTCTATCTGTGTGTGTTTGTATGTGTATGTGTATGTAGACAAGATTACGCAAAAAGGGATTAAGCTAGAATAATGAAATTTGGTATTATTCAAAATTCGTAGTTTTCTATCAACTTTTGAGAAATGTAGCTCTTTACGTTTTCATTTTTTTCCTTCTAAACTGATTGAGTGGGGACACTCCAGATTTTTTATTAAATTTTTAATAGCAATATACACGGTCTATCACAAAAGTAAGCGGACAGGTACTATAACTTTACTCAGGTAAACGTCATCTGCACTCTATCGATCAGAAATTCGCGCCAACATGGTCAAAAATAGTATAGTCATATCACAATATCTTTCTATATTTCAATTTACAAAAAGTCGGCTACAAGTCTACAACTATTTTGAATGTTGTTTAATATTGCGTAAAATATGACACAAACACGATGCATCTTTTGTTTACACGATGAGCTGGCTTTGGTTAGAAGAGGCCTATTTTTGTAATTGTTACCATTTTTTGTAATTTTTTCTTCTAATTTTCAACTTATCAATTTTTTAAACCGTCCCGCTTTTGACATTATATTGTCCCGTTTTTGTCACTATACAATATGGTGACCCTATTTATACTCTATGTGTGATTAACTTTAAATAATAATAATTTATTCTAAAGTGTTAACTTTCAACTAGTGGAAAATATATGAAGAAATTTGGATAAATTACTTTTTTGACATCTGGATTTTTGTTTTATTGGTCACTGGGTCAATCACTTTATCCAACATAGATTAATTATTAATTTAAAATTATATTAAATGATTGAATTTCTTGATTTCAAATTGATCATTAATTAACCTACAATCCCAGACAAAGCTATTTAAATGAATTAATTTAAAATAATATAAATAATTGATCTGACCCAATATACTATTTATATTATTTTTTATTTTTTTTAATATTGCTTTGTCAATGTTTAATAATCAAAAAGACTTTTCATATTCAAATCCAATTTCATTACTGAGAGCTTTGGGGATTCAACCCCCAGACTAATGGTATCGTTTTTTTATTATTGCCAAATAAATTCCTTATTCAGATGAGCAGACCAGATTTTTAGGCCACCTGTTGGAGCTCTCTCCGTTTCAAAGATTTTATCTGGATACATGAATGGTGACCACAAGAATATCAACTAAATAGTTGACTGTTTAAATAAATTTTAGTTTATGGTAGGGTTATATAAATATATATATGACAATGCAAACTCATTTATGAGGATTTTTGAGGATTATTTATAATAAATAAAACTAAATAATTTATTAGTATGCAGTGGCGCAACCAGGATTTGATCCTGGGGAGGGTTCCCCCCCGGGCTCTCTCAAAGACAAATTTTCATTAAGATTTTTTTTTTATATTAAATATTTAAAAAAGTTTTGTAAATGAAACACTGATTTTACAAAATCTGGCAAAAAAATTTAATTTTGTATTTTATTTACTCATATTCACAGTTATAGAATGAAAATATTTTTTTCCAGCTATAAGTAAATCATTTTAGCTTTCCTCATGGAATGAGGATAGCTTATACGATGGTTGCTCCGAGATTTTTCGAGATTTCCACTTTTCAGACGGTTCTGCATCCAAAACTGCAAAAAAAAAAAAATTTAAATCGGCCGGCCGGCCGTTCGTTACCGAGATTACGTCTATACAAAATGAGATATTGTCTTGAAATTTGATATTTAGATTGATTTTCTCAATAAATACCGATTTTTATGAAAATTATACTATCGTATTAAATATATAGGGAATCGAATTTACTAAAAGTTTCATTATATTTATTTTTACCTAAACTTAATAATAAAGGAGTTATTTATAAAAAACTACTTTAATATTCCAAAAACACTTAACATGGTATATCTATCATCTTGATATTATCTTGATATTATACTATAATTCATATTGTGTTTTGCAATAGTTTCTTTTAAAATTTTTATTTGTTTATTTTTATTCTAAATTCCATTAAAATTTATAATCATTCGTTTTTATACTAGAAAATTCAAATATATAAATTTATTTTAAAATTTTTGCATGCTTATTAAAAATTTTTATGGGAATATTAGATAAAGAATTAATACGATAATTAAATATGTTTACGATTTAAATATTTCAAGTTTAAATTGGGTGGCTTGTATTGCAGGTTGCCTAAATGCCAGGGGCTCCTAGTCGAGTAAACGCTCGCTCAGTCAGTGAGTCGATTTCGTTGTGTGAGTGCGCATGCCAACTATCAAAAGCGTAAGTGTATTTTCTATTGAAATTATTATAATTCACCAATATAAAGCGATCAATTAACATCACCACTACCATCATTGTAAAAGTATCAAATGATTTTCTGATTTTTTTTTAATAATTATATTAATAAAAAAATATCATATAAGATTTTTTTTATTTCATATTCATATTATGAATGATACTTTTATTTATTAATATATATATATTTAACGTTATATATCTGCACATTATTCAAAATTTAATTTAAAATTATTTACACATTTTATTAGAATTTGAAAATGTACATATCTTCTTTTCTTCTAATTAATATCTTTTCTATTTCATTTATCTCATATCAATTAATATAATAGGATATATTATATATCGTACCCTATATATATATATATATATTTCTATTTATTATTATTATTATTATTATTATATTTTTTAATATTTTCTATTCAATATGAGTTGTATTTTTAATATATAATTAGATATTATTATTCATTTAAGTAAATATAATTTTTTTATTTTCAATTTAAAGTGACATTTATTCTAGAGACGCCCAAACGGCAGGGATAATTTATTTTCTTTTATCTTATACTTTACCGTTTAATTTATCTAAAAAAATGATAAATTCTGATAAATATTTATTCTTTCAATATCAATTATTTACTGAGAATTCAACATGATTATCAAAATCAAAAATCAATTGAAATTTAAAAAGCAATCATTTCAACATACTCTTTTAATTATAGATAATAGAAAAGGTCACTTTTTAATACTTTCATTTATTAAAAAAGAATTTTATTATGTGTCTTTGAAATATATCTAAATATTATTTAAAAAATATGTGATACAGTGATTAATATATTTTGTAGTTTGAAAGTATTTTGTTACTTTATATAATATATTTATTATATATGATATATTATATATTACTTGTATTCTATATTATATTGTCTGTATCTCGAGATAACTGCCAATATATATTTACTTAATTCGATTTTAAGTAATAGTTATTGAACTAAAATATATATATATATTCATGTTATCTTTTTTATAATTAAACACAAAAAAACATCTGATCAATTAGTATATAAAATATTTCAATTAAATAGAATTTTTATGCTGAATTTAAATTTGAATATAAGAAATATACTAAATATATAATTATGTAATATTTCAAGTGCTTTATTTGTAATTTTTCAATTATCACTTGTAAGTACATTGAATTTCTATTTATACACAGAAAATTATATATTATTTTTGTATTTAAATTGTCGTGAATAATTTAGTAAACTGTTAGGATAAAATTCATTTAGTGTTTTATTTGTTTTTTGTTTTTTTTTCATTTCAATTATAGAAAAATAAGTAGTATTTAATAATTTAAATATTTTTATTTTTTATTAGTTTATCTGCAAGTATATCATTCAAGAGAGGGAGAGAAGTATACACTACATTCATCGAGATCATCCATTGACTTACTGCGAGTGGGCAACCAATTTCTAACTCCGAGGTTAGTATCTTTTGTTTTATTTATTTTAAAACAATTGTAATATATTTTACCATATATACTCAATCTTATATATGTCTTTTGTTTGTTTTTTTTTCCATGTAACATCTTTTCTATGACAAATTTGCTCCTCTTCGAATAATATTGGTTCCTTCAAATTCTTTCTACACATACCATACAGCTCACCAAAAATAAGTATTCAACGCATGTTGTTTTATTATTCTGACACTATTAATAATAGTAATAGTGATTTTAATTTACTATTGACAAACATTTATATTAGGCATTAAAGTCAATAAATATAAACAAGATCATTGAATGGCATGAATTACTAATATTTTAGAAGAGAATAGGAAAATATGTTTGTGTGTTGGGTTTGCATTCTTCTATTTAATGAAACACCTTTTTAGTGTTTAGTATTTAGTATTTAGTGGGTGGGGTGGGGAGGGATATGTGTCAGAAAAATGTTAAGGGATTGTTTAACTGCATGTATTTTGTGATTCCCAAGTCGTCTGTGTTTTGATGACTTTTGTGTCTTTTGTGTACAGTTTTGTGTATCTCTGAGAGTGGCTCTGACGTGGCTCTATGATCTTGGACAGACATTCGTGAAGGTAGTACAACAATGTTCCTTAATGGGATTAGCTCGCAGGATGTATTGACTACCTTGTTGCTAGCATTAGTCTTTTTTCATGAGTGTTCCTCCCACTATGGAGGACGTCATGAATCCCAAATAGGATAGGTAGGGCATTTCTTACAGGTTGCCTCGAATGTGGTGTTCAGTCGTAATCCAAAAACTCAAAGTCATTCTCAGTTGATCCACAGATACTCACAAACTCCTTCCTACTTAATTTATTTTTTTTCCTATTTTTTTTTCTTCTTTTTCTTCTAAATTTTGCATTCTTTCGAAAAATAAAATCCAATTTAGACCATACTGTGTCTAATATACGCGTTTCGGGAATGTTTTTTTTATCGATTGCGATAGTAAACTTTTCTAGCAAGAAGACTATCTCGAATGAAAATAGAAAAAATTATTAGATGGTCATCCGTGCCATAGAATTGTGTCTCGGATAGGATAGACCGACTGGATAGGGAAAACATCAGAGCGCATAGAAGCAGTCTTCACGGTAGGTATTACCTATATTTTTATTGAAATTCAATTGATATATTCATTCTTGTAATATAATTCGCTCCTATTAGTAAACTTTATCTAATCATCTTTTTTTCTATTTCAAGAGCATTATATGGTTTGGAGTGTCAGAACAGAGATTCATCACATCATCTCTTTACAACGACGGCAAGTAATCTCATCGGTAAAATTGAATTTTTATTTGTAAAATAATTCATGAAAAAAAATTTAATTTTTTTTTAATATAATTAGGAATATTTAATTTTTAAATGATTTTTGTCAGAAATGATTCTGTGTGTCAGAAAATCTACTTTAAAAGGGGCTTTCATTATAAAACTTTTCAAATAAATCCATATAAATAAATAATATATATATAAGTAAAACTATTCCGAAATTGCAAGAACAATTATCAATCTTATTTTCTTATTTTTAGATCGGCAATGAATGGAATGTAACGAGCATAAGATTTCATCTACCTAAAATACAATACACACACACAATAAATATTATTAAAATAAAATGAAAAACTTAACATTCAATGGGTAAGTTTTTTTTTTATTTATTTACTATTTATTTTCTATTTAATCCTTTTTTACTATACTATACTCAATGTTGAATATGTTGTAGATTTATATTACATAAATAGATACTTTTAGATATTTCTACATTGAGGAATTTACAAAGATACTATTTTAATTAGCTACTAATTGAATTTTTTATTTCTTATTTTTTTTAGTCTTACATAAAATATACCATTCAAGTTCATTTTATTGGAAAGAGAATAAAGAACAGATCATCTGAAAGAAAGGGGTGAAAACCCCGCTGTAAGTATTTATGTTTTTGATAAATCTTTTAAAATTAATATTGGAATCTATTTTCAATCTTAATAATGTATGTCTTTTGTTCTTCTTTTTCATGTAACCTTATTGGATCCATCATCAAAAAGGTGAGTAGATATCCAAATATGAATTATTCCAGGGAGACATTATTTCATCTTAGTTTTTGTTTTCCAGAGAATGAAGAACAGAAGTGTTGAAAAAATTGTCGATAGATTCATTATCTACCATCAATAATCAATCAATTGTAAGTAATCTATATGTATTTAAAGAATAGTTATATATTGTTTGTTTTTTTTATAGTTTAGTTTAGTTTAGTTTAATTTTTAATAAAACTTAATTTTTTAGATTAAACAAGTGTTAAATTTAAATGAGTTCATTTGTCAACGCCACCATAAAAGAATAGTTATAGGTAAGTTGTTCTTTTTTTTTCTTATAGTTTAGTACATATATAGATTATAACAATAAATTTCATATATGTATAATGGCATAGATATATGTATTAATTTTTTTCTCTCCTGGGAGGGGGTTAATACCCCAACCCCCCCTGTTTGCGCCACTGTAGTATGTGATATCTTTAACACAAGAATGTTTGTTTCTTAAATTCTCGATATACGTGACCTTTAAAGTAGATATAATTCAGTAATAATATATATTTAATAATTTGAATTAATGACAAATTCAATACTAAATGTTAAATAAGAGCCTACATCTCCCATATATTAAATTAGGTAATTATTCAGGTAAACGCATTTTCGTGAGCAAGGGTAATTACTTTACCGGTGGGTTCCTTTTGCAATTCCCAATTAACTTTTCTTATGAATTTTTTCTGGGCATCTTATAGTTTTCGAGATAAAAATGATTAAAATTTCCAGAGAAATCCATTGATATTCTATTTACCATGGTTTATCAATTGACCACCAGAGCCCGCCACTAATTTTCGGTTTTTATAAGTTCGGTTTGGATTTAAGATAATTAAGAAATTAAATAAATAAAATTTTCCTATATCCAAACCGAAAATTAGTGAATTAGTCAATAAAACATTAATTAATGGCACATTTCAACGTTCATAACTAATCTGTCAAACGTAAATTTTAATAATTTTTATCTCGAAAACTATAAGATGCCCAGAAAAATTTCATAAGAAAAGTTTATTTGGAATTGCAAAAGGAATCCACTGGTAAAGTAATTAATTACCCTTTCCCACGAAAATGCGTTTACCTGAATAATTATCTTGAATTATATTAAATAAATAAATAAATACCTATATAACATATATAGTATAATATTAATTTATAGATATTCTGTATTCTGAAATTGGTTCTAATAACAAAGTTTCACTATAATATCTCGATAAGCTAACGAAAGCATTTCCTTAATTTTCTACATTGATAAACCCAAAAACATATATATATATATATATATATTCATGTATATATCGTTACTGGTATTGAATACATTTATCGATTGGACTATATCATGGTATGGTAATTAAGATTTCAATTAGCATTTAGGGAAAAGAGAAACGAGAAAGCATCTGCTTCCCCGGGGACAATCAGAAGAAAAGTATAAACACGAAATAACGCTACATCGAATTTCACACTTAAAGAGGCTGTTTCGTTTATTAGAACAATCAAATCATTCATTTAATTAATTTTTGATTTCATTCTTGTATTTTTTACATTCCAGTTCTCAATGAAACTACTGATTTAATTTACTTATTAACATTTACAGATTCATTTTGTAACAATTTAAAAAAAATAAAAAATCGTTAATGATAGATATTTTGTATACACGTAGGATATTTTCATTATGTTTAGTTATCAAATAGAATTTTAATTAAAAAGCTTTATACAAAGTATTTATATATATATAAATATATATATATAAAAATCATGTTTGTGTATAGTTAAACTATAGTGATATCAAAACATTAGAACAATTAATAATTTTAAAATTTAATTAATAAAATAAAAAAAAAGTAAATAGTGATTTTTTTTTCGTTTTTGTTCAAATATCTTCCAATGTGCTTTCATATTCTAAATTAATTAAAATCTATCGTTAATGAATTTGTTTTTTAATTACAAGTGGAATGTATAGAATGGTATTATTTTATTTTAATGTCACATGTATAATCTATAATAGTTGCAAAATTTTTATATTTTTAGTTTTATTTTTTATTTTTTAATCAGCATTCATTTATCGATAAAAATGTAAATATAATAATTAATATAAGGGATTAGATAATAATGATAAATATCACGTCGTTGGGAGGGGGGTGGTTATTTTAATTTAGATCGTGTTTTTTAATGTAATAATTAAAAATTATAAACAAAATATTTCAGTTAATAAGTTTATATAAACTTTAATTAATAAAAAGAAAAAAAAATGAGAAATTTCCTTTTTCTTAAAATTAATTAAAATTTTTTTTACTGGTTTATATATAAAAAAAACAATTCACGATAAATTGGAAATATTTTAATAATAATTTTTAAATTAATATATGTATATATATATTGATATTAATTTGTTTTAAAATAAATTATAAAAAAAGAGATAATTTAATTTATGGTACCGTAAGAAAAGATTATTTACTATCGATAACTAAATAAATTTCAAAGAAAATTAATAGACTAAATATTCTAAGAAAAATGTGATATCATTAAGTTTAATATATTTTTAATATAATATTTTATTTAAAGTTTTGGTTGTTAAACGAACTCGGAAAGAAAAAAGGTTGTCTCTCTCGGATGTTCACAGTTCAGTGGTTATTTATTAAATCCAAGTGCATCATTTCTTTCTTATGTCTACAAATGGAAATGGTAAGTCATGTCTATTATTTTATATTATTATTAATTTTTTTTTAATTTATTGAAATTAATGTTAGTATTATTTAACATTTATAGTAGGGTAAAGCATATGTTACAGTCGTTGGCCCTAAGGCAACCATTGGCCCCCTATCATTAAAACACAAATAATAAGAGATTTTTATTTTAAAAATTGAGCTATTAACCATGGTTATGTAATCGTTTGTTGTATGGTTGTAAAATCACTATAGAATACCTAGGCTAATCATAGTAATAATTATAACAGGGGGCCAATAACTGTATTTTTTAGGATTTTTTTTTAAAGTATCATCAAAAATTAAAAATATCATGAAAAAATGATTTTTTTTATTCATCAAATCTATGTTCTGCAAACCTAGTTTGACACGGTTTGTTTTGCAGTTTACCCAGAAATGCATTAAAGAGTGCTAGGAGTTGCTTAAGGGGGCCAACGACTGTATACATTTGTTGATGATTTTAATTTTTAATTATTAAATGATACAAATTTTAAAATAATAGTATAATACAACAAATTGTCTATTTTTCGAATATTTAATTTGAAAGTTCTTGATTTTATGAATCAAAATTTTTCAACTATCTCTCTCTGCTGAACAATCATCAAATAATTCTAAATCTTTTCCAATTCTCTCTATATCTGTATTTTTTATTAATTATTGTCGAAATATATTTGAAGTTTTAGTTTTATTTAAAAAATAGTATATTCTTTTAATAATTAAGTACAAATTTTACTTTATTTATTATAAATTTATTATTTCTTTTCAAAATTTAAATGAATTATTTTCTATTATTATTACAATTATAATGGTAATTTTATATGTGTCTGGTGAATTAAATAATTATTTCTCTTAATTAATTAATAATTATTAATATTATGAATAGTATTAATGAATTTTAATAAAATATTAGAACACCGTCTACTAATGGGGAGGGGTTTTCAATAAAATTGTTTTTATTCCAGATGTTTCTTTGTTTCTCATTTAGCTTTAACTTAAGGGTCAACGAATAGAATATAAGAGAATGTGGTGAAACTTTCTTTTCTTATAATAGTTTCTTTTAATTTGTGAGGTTTATCCCATCAGATTAAAAGTTTTTAAAGAATTTAATAAATTCTACTCCCAAAATGACTGAATTCAATAATTTAATCTTAATTCTTAACATTTTTATTAAGAAAAAAAAATTAAATTTTATTTCTGTTACCTGAAATATAAAGTATAATTTTTAATTTTATGTTAGATATATTTAAAAATCATTTTTAGATAGTAGTAAATTTATATTAAAATATCGGATTTACACAGGGATCAACCAATTAGTTTAAATAGCTTTAAATAATTAAAATTCTAATTACATCAATTAAAGAAAATTAAATTTAATCGAAATCGATCTACGAAATTAAAAAAATTAACTTAAACCTTTTTTTTTTGCTTTTGCTTCATTCAGAGTGGTTAACTTTTATGTTGAAATTTATATGGATTATAAAATACCAATTTAAAAATCATTCATACGAGCAAAAATATTTTTTTTTTATTCACACTTTGATAATAATACATTAAATTAGAATCAAAAATAAAAAAATTTAATAGAGATTCGCTTGACTTGTTTTAGAAATTCATTTTATTAATTTTATTATTTTTAAACTTATGGTGATTTCACAAACAGTATATACAATAATAATTTATTTTATTTTAAATTTTCAAAAATTTTATCATTATTTGAAGGTACAATATTTCATATATATATAGTGATCATCCCATCCCAACCGCTATTTCCTTTTATACAGATAGTTTCCTTCGCTTAGGTCCCTCTTTTGCATAGATGTAATAATGCCTTCCATCCAAGTTTTTCTGGGTCGGCCTCTTTATACTATCTCGCCAGAAAAAACGGTTTGAGCTAGAATAATGAAATTTGGTACACGGGCATTATTCAAAATTCGTAGTTTTCTATCAACTTTTGAGAAATTTAGTTCATTCGGAAGAGGAGCATAACGTTTTCATTTTTACGGGAATTGATTTTTTTAATTTTTTTAATACGTTGACTGCCAATCACGCGCCAGCACGTGACGTGGTGTCATCAACAAAGAGTCAAACACGCGCTGGATTAATAAATATTATTTATTAATTTTAATTTATAATTTAATTAATTAAATATAATATATGTTATTTAATCCAATTCAAATTTGCGAGATAATCAGGTGGAGACGCTCCAGATTTTTCTTTTTCTTTCTGGAATTCATCTCCATGTTTACTGTGGTATTTTATCAGGAGGCATCCTCCTAAGATGCTGCTACCACTTCAATTGTTGTTCTTCTATGCTGACAATATTTAAAAAAAAATATTGACAATTTTTATATTATATTAATACGTATTTCGAAAGTATTTTAAATTATTATTTTAACTTTATAATCTCTGAAATTTAAAATGATTTATCACTAATAAATCTTTTAATATTACTTCCTCCTGGAGTTATTCACTTTTATCTTTACAAATAATCAAACAATTTCCAATTCAATCCAATTATTAAGTATTCATCTATTGAAAAGATTAATTAAGAGATAAGAGAATAAAAAAAAGATAATTAATATTAAAAAAAACATTCAACTTGGCTATATTTATGTGAAGATTTTTAAAATAATAAGATATTCATATATATCAACAAAATAAAATTAGTAGCTTATTTAATCAATTGAATCACACAAGAGATAATATAGTAGTCTGTTTTAATAATTTCCATCTCATTTAGAATTTATTAAATTAATCATATATTTTGCTGACATTGATCTATTTGTATATAGATTTCTGTCTATCTGTCGATAAAATCGATAAAATTATATATACAATCACATTCAAAACATTTAAATATATATATAACTATTAAATTTTATATTAAAGTAGGTGTTTTCATAGAGAGTTTACATAATTTTCATAAGGTTTGATTTCATAAGTGTAAAAGTAAAACTTTTTAATTTAATTTCCAAAGGAATCTTTAAATAAAATGCAAAAATGAAAAAAAATGAAAAAAGTGGATTTCTATACATCTTTTTATTTGCCTTTATTTAAAAATATTATTAATATCATAAAAAATATAATTTAATTTAAAATAAATAAAATAAATGTAATTACTTAATTTTGATTATAAATGAATTAAAATTTATTTATATTTTATTTTTTGAGTTAGAAAAAAATGTATTTCAAGACTATATTATTTGTTTTTACCGACCGACGATAGTAATGGAGGTATTGTTTTCACACCAAATTTCACATGTGGAGATTTTTACATATCTCCACGAATCATGCATTTTCTAAACAGAAAAAAGTATTTTTAGCATGATGTCTGTCCGTCCGTCCGTCCGTCCGTCCGTATAGATGTGTACAGCCTGAACGGCTCAACCGATTTTGATGAAATTTGGTATATTTACTTAATGCATCAGTGGGATGAATTGATCAACTTTTGGTGCAAATCCGGAAACCGGAAGTGGTAGTATTAGCGATCGACGATAGGAAGGAAAGGGTTATTTCACAGCAAATTTCACATGAGGAGATTTTTTACATATTATCACGAATCATTCCCTTTGTATTTGTTTTATCTTCGAGAAAAATCATCTTTATTAGTTTTTTCTTAATTTAAAATTATATGATGTCACCCAGCACTTCATGACGTCACAGCCAGCCCTTATATATTATAAATAAAATAAAATTAAAAATATTTATGTTATATGCCTATCTGTTCTTTATTACATTAATAGATATATTAAAATTATTTGAAATTGTTTCTGTAGCTGGAAATTAATTTATTTCAAACTGTCGGTCGGTTCAGACCTGGCCACAGGTCAACTTTTTTATTAATTAGATCATTATGTTTTTGTTGTTGTTATTATATCACATATTTTGTTTTTATTTATTCTTCTAGTCATACACAATGGAGACCCCTATACACTCTTCCAATGGCACCCGAAAGAGTTATGCTTTATTGTTATATTTATTATCATTGTTTAGTATTGTCATGTTTTAATGTGAATGTACCAGTAGTTGACACTATAAGGACAACTTTTTAAGAAAATTTGATATCTTCGATTTTTTATCAGATATCAATTTGAGTTTTGGGTGATATGATTCATAGGTTAATAATGTAGAACTAGCTGCTCCGAGCGCCTTCGGCGCTCTTCACACCTAGACGGGGGCTCCGCCCCCTGTACCCCCGAGTGATACATAGTATTTGGTTGAAAGTCTGTATGTAAAAGGTTTTCATCCATTTTGTTTCAATCAGTATAAGTAGATAAGACATGTATTTGTTTTCTTGTAAAATATATTTTAATTTAATCAGTAAATTAATTATATATTATTATTGTATATGTTATATTTATCTAACTCTGTGTCTCTACAGTTTTCGAAAGTTCTTAGCCGCAGCATCCACATTTCTCTAAGCGTCCCTATCCTGAGCTACAACCAAATCCTACCCTGTCCCATCTCTCCCATGTCCCTTCCTTCATTGTCCACCCACCTTGGTCCTTGGTCTTCCACCGGATGTTTCCCAATCGGTTTCTCCCAATTTCTAGTTTCTCCAATTCCAACCACGTCCCCTTCCCATCCCAGCCTTCTTGATTTTATAACCTTAACTATATCTGAACATTATTTCTCGTTATGCCATCTCCGCCATCCCCCTGTGACCTCATCTTCTTTTGGCCTATAAATGCTGCGAACAATATTAATCTCACAAATACTCCAAATCTACTCTCGTCTCCCAGAGTCATCGATAGGGTGACCAAACGTCCCGTCTTTAGGTGTTCTGTCCCAAAAATGTCTTCGGGACACCCTACTGTTTTTTCAATATTTAGGACATTTCGTAACTTTTTTTTCAAAATTTTTTCAATTTAGTTCTAAAAAAAAGGTATACCGTTTGTCCCGGTTTGGTGTTTTCAAAATATGGTCACCCTAGTCATCGATCAACATGAAAAATAATTGTTTTATATATTTTAATTTTGATCCTCTTTGATGAGATAAGCCCCTTTACTGCATAATAACAGGCGTTACTCAATTACAACGTCGATTTAAATTCTTCTTGAATATTATTATCCTTCGTGATTAGAGATCTTAAGTATTTAAATATTTATACTTTTTCAAATTCTACATTTTGTATGTTAATTGTATGTAAGTCGTATCCGTATCATAATTCTTGAATTTTTTTGTTTAATTACATTTCGGTTGATTTTTCCCCAATTTCTCTAATCATATGTCTCCTCTTCCAGTCCAATTCATTTACCTATCAATGTTGCATAAGGAATTTAAATTTCTTAATTTGGCTAGAACACTCCATTTTTTAAAATTTTAAATAGAGGGAGAGAGAGAGAGGTTCTAATTATATATATATATATATATCTGTTTCTATGACAGCAAAAAAGTAAACAAATTACATCCATACAAACATTCTCCTTTATATATATTTCTGGAAAATGGAACACCCGCAGCTCAGCTCAGGTGTTACCTAAGATTCTAATTTCTTTTTTATTTTTCATCATTTGAGGTACCCTTCACCTCAGAAAAATTTGGTTACCTTACTCCTTGTAGTTTAGGCTCTGGAGTTTTTTGCGTACAGACGGACACTAGCGTATTAAATATATAGATTTATCTCCAAAACAATACAATTTTCTATTTCTTTTATTTTTTATATTTTTTTAACATTAGCATCTAGAAGCACCAGTAGTTGACACCCTTAAAATTAGGTAATATGGACATTCAATTAATCATATTTAAAATTGATTTCAATACTAAAAAATAAAAATTAGTGAAAATTAAGCATTCGAAAAACAAAATATTAAAATATCCATTTGTTCCATTCTATAAAACGCAATTGTAGTTTACTCAGACGGTTTCTCAAAAGTTTTATACAGGGAGCGGCAAAATGATCTGACGGTTTTAAAATGTTAATAACTCAATCGTTTTAAGAGATACAAAGTGTTTTATTGCATATTACAGATTGCTATTTATGAACATTTATAAAAATAACCAAAGAAATGTTTATGTGATCCGTTTAAGATTTGAAGATGACATCTTTCAAATGATAACCATCTTGGGCCATGCATTCTTCCAATCTTGCACTGAAATTGTCCTACACTTTCCCTAACATTGCAGGAGGAAGGTTGACTATTTCTTGGCGTATGGCTTCCTTGAGGTATTTATTTATTACATTTTAAAACCGTCAGATCATTTTGCCGCTTCCTGTATTTACACATCCTGGGGGCATAAAGCCTGGTACAATGGAATCAATCAGGATGCATTTCTCTGTTTGCCTGGCTGTGCCTCGGCGAATGCGGCTCTAAATCTCTTGATGGGACGTTTATGATAAGAAAAAATTGCTTAGAGATAAATGATGGATGATGACGGATCAATGGAACTAATGGCCTTAGATGCTGAAATTCCTTTAAGCCCTAAACAATAATAATAAAAATAATCTACTTTTGATAGTTTATATATATTAATCATATTAATAATAAACCTATTGGTTTTATATAGTAATTTTATTTATATATTATACATAATCATATTTTTATATACTCTTGCGTCATTTATAGTAAATTTCATAAATAAAATAAATTTTCTGTGATCGAATATGAAAAAAATTGTAAATATATAGATATACATATACAAGAGTGATTAAAAAAATAGTATAGGAAATATATCGTTATTTATAATTTATCTTTAATAAATTTATTTAGATACAAAATTAAGTTCTGAAAATCCTTGTATACCTAGTTATTGTAAAAGAAAGTTTGATATGTTTAGTAAAAGGATTAACTCAACAACGAAGCTTTTAGCGATAACTACTGTGTGCTCTTTCAAACCCAACTAAGTTTCTTAATAGAATTCATTAACTCAACTAAAAAATCGAAGAAATAAAGTAAAAGATATATATATTTCAAAATTTTAAATATTATATATACATATATATATATAACATCATTTTTTTCCCACAAAATTCATTTTTATTTTATTACTTTATTAAAAATATCAACAAATGGGCCAAATTTACAATAATAATTGAAGTAGTCAATTCCTTTATAAATTTTGAAAAAACTTATGTATTTTTATTTAATAATAAATTTAAAAAAATTACAAAAAATATAATTTGAAATTTTTTAAAGTATTATTATTATTATTATTATTATTATCCGATTTTAGCTTACTTTCTCAGCATATTGCTGGAAAACTTTCACCCATCCCTTTATATGTTGTATGGGATTGGTGGAGAGGGAATTCATCCTAACCCACACGAATAACCTGTCTCTCAGCTCATCATTAGGAATTTCCGCACTATGTAGCAAGTTTGAAGAATAAAAAACTTGTTAATCAGTGGTAGATGGTCTTCCGAAATTCCCAATATTTTTAAATTCTTCTTCAAATTAATACTGGAGGCACCCTCCACCGAGATAACCACCGGAATAATCTTCACCTCTCCAATCTTCCAAATGCGCCCGATTTCCATCGCGAGGTTCTGATATTTATTTATCTATTCCTTTTCGGTTTTTCGGATGTTATGACTCAGAGGGACCGCAATATCAATTTTTCTTTTTTATTTATTAGTAAAATGTCGGTCCTATTATGGTCGCAGATCTTGTCGGTCAATACTGGACGGTCTCAGTATAACACCCATGTGTTATTCTCCAGGACGGGATCAGGGACATACTTGTAGTAGGGGGTGGGGCTAGGAATCAGATGGTGTTGAAGAGACAGCTCCTGGTGGATAATATTCGCTACTTAATTGTGTCTGAGCGTGTAATCTGTCTCAGCCAGTGCAGCAGATTCCCCAGTAATGTGTTCAATCATTTCCCTCGGCGACCCACACTTTCGACATCTATCGACGACATTCATTTTTAGAATGTTTTTCTCATAATTTTTGGTTCTTATGACCTTGTCTTGGATAGCCGTGATAAAGCCTTCACTAGCGGGATATAGCTGACCCTTCTTGAAGATGGTGAAGGACGCCGACCGATCAATGAACTCGTCATCGAGAATGGATGGGTATCGTCCATGCAAAGCTTTGACCTTCCAAGATGTTATGCATTCTGAAGTAGAAGGTGGTTCTTCGAATTTACTATTAGAATCTTTTAGTTTAAGCGGAGAGTAGAGGTCATTCTCCACTATTTTAATTATCTTGGCATTTGCATGGCATTGAAAATACGAGGCCAGCAATGTTGGTAAGGCGACGCCCCCCTTCAGAACGAGGCAGGTAGAGTCTCTCCACAGAAGATTTTGGATGATGGCAGTTATATTCAGAAGTCTTCTTGTCAGTCGGTCCAGGCCCTCTAGATCAGTTTTTGTTTATTTTACAACTCCGAAAGAGTATATAAGTAAAGGGATGGCACAGGTGTTGATGGCTTTGATAAGGTTCTTAGAGTTCTCCCGATGGTAGTGGGGCAATGTTGTGGATGTTTTCTTCGTCATGGCCTATCATCTTTCCTCTAGACACGTGGCCAGTGGCGCATTTTTCAAGCCCAAATTCCATCCTGATATCATTGCTAAATTGCTTTGTGATGTTGATCAGTGATTGTAATTCGGGTTTGGTTTCAGCAAAAATTTTGAGGTTGTCCATGTATAGGAGGTGATTGAAACGGATCTTGTCGTTTTTTGAAAATCTGAATCCAGTAGCCGAGTTATTTAACAGTGTGGACAGAGGGTTGAGTGCCAGGCAAAACCACAGGGGACTAAGTGTGTCGTCCTGGAAGATCCCTCTGTCAATTTTTATGTTGGCCATGTTTTTGCCATTCATAGTAATAGTAGTGCTCCAGGATTTCATCAGGACTGATAGGAAGGTGATCAATTTAGGATGGACCTTGTAAATTTTCAAACTTTAAATGAGCCAGTTGTGAGGGACGGAGTCAAAAGCCTTCGAATAATCAATATAACAGGAATTTAACAGGCGTTTCCTTTTCAAAGTATGCTCTGTGATTACTTCATCAATGACTAGTTGCTCTTTACACCCCAGAAATTTTCTTATACAGCCTATTTGTTCGGGCGCCAATATGTTATTTTGTCCAAAATGATTATATATTTTATCATTAATGATTGAAGTGAGCAATTTGTAAATAACTGAGAGACAGGTTATCGGTCTGAAACTGTTTGACTCCTGAGCATCTTCTTTCTTGGGTATAAGAAACGTAGTGCCACGAGATAGAAAAAGTGGGAAAATAGTTGGTTCCTCTATGAGGCCAAGAAATAGCGTTGCTAGATGTTCATGCATTACAGTAAATTTCTTAAGCCAAAAATTTTGCAGACCATCAGGACCCGCAGCCTTCCAGCTATTCGCTCTTCTAAGGGCCAGTTTAACATCCTCCGTAGCAATAACCATCGGCTCCAGAGCAGGCACGTCCTTAATCCTATCCATAACCTGTTCCACCCAAGGAGCATCCAACTCGGCCTGTGTGTTATCAGACCAGAGTGTCCTCCAAAAATCTTCAACCTTTTTAACATCAGGCATTTTATTAGGGAGGTTATGGGGTTCTTTGTGGTCCAACGCTCTATAGAAACCTTTTTCATTCATGATTTTGTTCCTTTCGAAGATTGCTTTCATTGTATCTATTCAGCCTTGCGCCGTGGACTTTGGCCTTTTGCCTCATCTCATCACGGTAAATGGTCAGTTGTTTTTCCAGGGGTCTTTAGATTCCCAAGCAATATTAATATTTCTTAAGATGTTGGATATTTTTAAATGGATTCTTTTTGAGTGGGTCCCTTTAAGAAATTCAGATACGATGTCTGCTTTCGCACGAAAGAGGTCTATCTTCCTCAATAAACGGATCTTCCAAGGAGAATCTTTCTGGATTTTCTTTTGAAGTCGATGTTTTAAGGTCTGTTTATTTATTATTATTATCATGAGAGAAAAAAGAAAAAATTCTTTCTCTTTACTTAAAAAAAAATACATGTATTCTTGACATTTTCATACAAATATACAAATTTTGCTTTGTTTCCATTCTACGAAACTATCGAAATTTTTTTTAATATAATAATAAAATAAATAATTAATTACAATGCTATTTTGTTGATCCGAGTATTAAGATATAAAAATACCATTTTTCAAGTAAAAGAACAATTCCACTTATCTTCTTATGAAGAGGGAATAAATCTATTAATTTAAATAATAAATAATTAAATAATTTAAAGCGTTCATGTCTATAATAGATTAATAAAGCGAATATAATTTGCATCCAATTTTATGAAGTATGTTTTCTATAATAATTATTTATAGGGATTGTAATAATATATATATAAATATTTCTCTAAAATTATAAAAGTGGTGTAGATATAATTTTAAAATACGGAAAAGGATTTCAACTTTGATGAGTTTAGAATTTGAATTAAAGTGGAAGGGAAACTGGACGTGTTCTTCACAAGGGATGATTTACAATCTAACAGGGGGTAATATAGTATAAAGAATAATATATGATATATATATATATATATATAAACACTTTATACATACGTATAACAGAGGTAGATTGTATTTAGATACCTCAACTATATATATACTATACTAGTATAGATATATAAATGAAATTTTCCACTTTTAAGGGAATATTTATTATCTTTGGGTAATTGTTAGCATTAGGAGTTCTTGATTGGTGAGCAGTAGTCGAGAGGTTGCGGGCGCAGAGGGTTGAAAGGGTGCGTGGTCACGGGTGGGGCGAGATGATGGTCGGGCGCGTTGAGCTCCTCGCAGTCAGTCGCGTCTCGACTACCGCGCGATCCACTTCATCTCTACAGCATCTCTGGTCCAGCCAACTTTCGTGAACTTAACACTCTCTCGAAAAAGACAACCCTTTTTCTACAATCCGATCATTTATCATCATAAGAAGTGAGTAAATTAAAAAAACAAACTCACATATTTCTTTCTTTTTTTTCCCTTTATTATTATTATTATTATTTTTAAAAAATATTTATTTATTTTTTCTATATTATTATTATTTGATTATAAAGTATATAGAAAATATCTTCATTTTCTTTTCGAAACATTTGATATTTTAATGTAAATATATTTCTCCCTCTCCCACTCTATCTTCCCTCCTTCTATGAATATAATGAATAAGCTGTTAAATACTTGGTTGGTTTATCTCTACATATATGGTACCGTCGTGCGTCTTACATTACTTAATCATCTTGATGTATTAATCTCATCGTTTTCACTTTATTATGCTTGGGGTTAATTAAGCTCACTTAATCTTGCGCTTAATTTGAGAACAGATTAGGTTACTCATTTAATTTTTGACTGATTACTTTGCAAGTTTACAAAAACAAAAAAAAAAAAAAAGAAAAAATTAAAATTTAATACAATTGTTTGAATCATTATTTATTTATTTCAAACTTTCTCCAAAAAAATAATTATATTTTATATATACATATATCATTTTATTTGCGTGATTATAAAAATGTTTTAAAAAACTTGAATATAATTAATTAACATCTGATGTAAAAAAACAAAAAAAATACATATATAAATGTATATAATAATATAAATTTTAAATAATGTCCATCACACTATAGTACTTAGTTCTTTAGAAATAAAAAAAATTTCTTTCCTATTAATAACTTTTAAGTTATATTAGTTGATCGTTAATTTATGGTTTAATATTTAACAATTTACCTTAATTAAATTAGTTTGTATAATTTTGATACTCTTGACAAAATTAAACTTGAAATATTATTAATTACAAAATGTTCTAATAATAAATATGTATATAAAATATAAATTATCTACATAATTAATTAATGATTTATTAGTTTTACAATTAATTTTATATATATATATTTTTTAAATTTTAATATATTGAAGAAAAAATTAAGAATAAAATATTTCATAACATTACTGTTATATATGTCATAATAATTAATTGTTTTTCCTTTCTATATAGTTTTAATAAATATAAATAAATAAAATAATTTAATTGGAATGACATAGCCCTTAGCATTATAATAATCTCGAAATAAATAATAAAAATAAAGCATATCATTTCATTTTAATTATATAATTTAGCAAAAAATTAATTTATTATTTAAAATGAAATGATTACTAATGAATACTAATTGAAATATATATTATATTATATACAATAAATACGTACTTTAAAGAAAATATTATTATAAATTTATTCCAATTTCAATTGAGAATTTATTTATTTATATTTAGAATAATAAAATTTATTAATTTCTTGAAATATTCATTAACATAAATCTAGAGAAATATAATTTATAATTATTATAAAAAATTATTCTTGTTTTTTCATGAGTAAAATCATTATGTCATAACTAATTATTTATATTCTTTCCTATATATTTGTATTTTTCACATAATAGAATTATTATTTATTTTTAATTAATTTTATTTTTTATAATATATATATATATATATATAATAGTTTCAATCACAAACATGAAATAATTTTATGATTATATAATTAATATAACAAGCTATTAATTACAATATAAACATACTATACAACATATTTTACTAAGAAATATTTCTATAATAATTTTATATACTATAGAGCAGGGGTGGCCACTCTTGGTGATACTTATAGCCATATTGAAAAATCGAAAATGTTTAAGAGCCAAATCTGGAAAAAAAAATTTACCTTTTTTTTAGAGCTATATTGAAAAAATTGAAAATGTTTAAGAGCATGATCGCAAAAAAGTTTTAAAAATCGAAAATGTTACCTTCTTTTTTTGTGTCATGACTTTAAATCTTTTAATTGAGCCACAATAAACTCGAAAAGAGCCACGGTTTGGCCACCGTGGCTATAAAGTATTGACTATATAAATGAGTTTATATTATACATTTTTAGAATATAGTTTAAATTTTATATAGAATAAAAAATATCGATTTTAAAACTTTCATTAGTGTAAAGTCTGTGAATATGAATCAGTTGATTTAGAGGCAATGGAGGAGTGGAAGATTTAGAACCATTAAAATATAATGAATCAATTTCTTTAATGATTCATCCACATGATCGTCGTTTCTCTTATAGTTTATCCTAAAATAATTGAATATATTAAATATAAAAATGAGAGAAAAAATATTTTTCGAATCAATCCTGTACTATTAATTTAGAAAAGAACTCAAATTTTTCTTAACCGACCTGATCTCTAAGTATATAATTTAAATTTAATTTTCTGAATGCTACAAAAATCTAGATATATAAAATAATATGTAAATGTTTGAACATTTCGAGTTCATTGATAAATTGGTATAATATTTTTTAATCAATTCCCAATTTAGCATCACATCTTGGCAATAGTAATATCATCTAATATTTAATAAAATTTTAATAAAAAAAATTCCAAAAATACAGATTTTTCTTAAAAATAAATTTTATTTTAATTTAAGAAGTAAAAAAAAAAACAAATAATATTATTTCACATTAAAATATTTATATTGATATTAAAGTCTAATAAATATCACCTATAAAATTGGAATATTGTTTTTATTATCAAATTTCATATTTTTTTTTAACAAATACTATTCAAAAGATGTACACAGTGAATTTATTTACTTATATACAAATGAAGAATATTTTTATTTCTATATAAAAAGATCTTATATATAAATATAATTCTAAAATAAATATATTTTAAATAAAATTTATTTTATTTAACCAACCCCCCACGCAACTCAAATGTATAATTTATTTATTTAATAGGATGGTCATAATGCATAAGTTTAAAATAAATTATATATATATATATAGGATACAATGAATAAATAATATTCATGTATTATTTATATTTGTTTAATTAATATTTATTTATAGTTAAGTACATTATATATCGTAATGTTACTTTTGTCATGTAGATAGCACCCCAAGTGGTCCATATAAAGGAGTGATATTCCTCAACCAACACTTTTTACCTCACTCTTGTTACCTTACTAAAGAATAAAAAGTATTTTAATTTAATTTAATTAAGCATGATCATTATAGTATAGCTTAAACACTATAGTATTAATCTAAACTGTCATGACCAACACTCCTTTTAACAATTTAGAAACTTATTGTTTTACCACAAATTTATATAAAATTTGACCGGAGGATCCTAATCTCAGTGATTTGAGTTCACTCCGTCTGAAATAATTTCTAAGATTTCCAAGATAAGTAAAGGGAAACAAAAGTTTTATATTGGACATTCATCTTACTAATAATTAAGCAACAATTGACTTAATCGTTTCTATTTCATTAGCCTTATCACTAATATTTTGATAATCATCTTTTCTCAATTATTCAAACTCATTAATTGTATTACATAAACAAAAGAAATGAGTTATTATCGAATTATTTATTTTAAAGAAAAACTTTTTTATATTTAAATTGAGAAAGCTTTGTATATTTATCAAAAGATAAAAACACAAGATATTGTGAAATATAATTTCTAAAAAAAAAAAAATATAAATAAATTACTTCTGTTAAAGAAAAAAAAAAGAAATATTTTAATTATAAAAAAATTTGGAAAATAATTAAATGATTTAATTCAAAATATTATATATAAAAAAAAATGTAATAATAAATTTATTGATAATTATTTTCATTAGTAATTGAAAAAATTGATTTTTCTAAATACTGAATTTATATCTATATCTATATATATATAACATCATATTTTTTTTAACATAATTTATTTTTATTTTAATTAAAAATATGAAAAATGGGCCAAATTTACGATGATAATTAAAGTAGTCAATAAATTTATAAATATTATTTTGAAAAAAACTAAGTATTTTTATCTAATAATAAATTTATAAAATTACAAAAAAAGTCAATTTTTGAAAATATTATTATTATTATTATTATTATTATAGGAAGCGCCTGTTATCATGCAGTAAAGGGGCTTAACGCGTCAAAATTATTATCAAAGGGGATCAAAATTAAAATATATAAAACAATTATTTTACCGGTTGTGTTATATGGATGTGAAGCATGGTCTATGGCCTTAGTTGACGAGAGTAGATTTAGAGTATTTGAGAATAGGATTCTGCGAAGCATTTATGGGCCAAAGAAAGATGAGGTCACCGGGGAATGGCGGAGACTACATAACGAGGAGTTGCATGACCTCTATGCATTTCCAGACATAGTTAGGGTTATAAAATCGAGAAGACTGCGAAGAGCAGGACACGTGGCTAGAATGGGAGAAGATAGAATATAAAGATAGAAAGATAGAAAAAAATACATGTATTCTTGACATTTTTATAAAAATATACAAATTTGGAAGACCAAGGACGCGGTGGGTGGATAATGTGCGAAAGGGCGTGAAAGAGAGAGGACAGAGACTGGAGGGTTGTGGCTCAGAATAGGAATACTTGGAGGGGTGCGGTTGCTGCGGCCAAGAACTTTCGAGTTCCGTAGAGCCACAGAGATAGATATATAGATATTATGAGAAAAGAAAGAATGTGTGAATGTGAACAAAGAATGTGTGTGTATGAATGTATTTTATATTATATTATAGCAAACTTTAAATTAAAATGTATCATTACATACAAAACAAATTAAAGGTTTAATGAACCTTTGTAAATACCTGTAATATTATAATATAACTTTTACCAATTGTCAAATTGACATATTGTAAAATCAAAAGGAAATCAAAAAAAAATTATTATTATTATTATTATTACGAGAAAAGAAAGAGAAGCTAAAAAAATTATCATAATTGTAATTGGGAGTCTCTAATTCCTCTTTTCTTAGAAAAAATACATTTATTCTTGACATTTTTATAAAAATATACAAATTTGGCTTTGTGTCCATACTATGAAACGATCGAAATTTTTATTTTATTATATTTTAAATAAAATAAAATAAAAAACAATATAAAAAATTGGGTTCTTTATACAAATAAATAATTAATTGCAACGCTATTTTTTGATCCGAGTATTAAGATTTAAGAATAACATTTTTCAAGTAAAAAACAATTCCACTTATCTTCTTATGAAGAGGGAATAAATCTATTAATTTAAATAATAAATAAACTTTTATTTTGAAAAAAAACCTCTGTTTTTGTACCTCCTACGCAAGGACGGCAAGTCGGTCATATAAATTAGGGGTCCTATGATCAGTAGTACTGGTCCTTTCATCCTTTACCTTGATTTTCTTGATCGGTGGCGCTACTTTTTTATCAAGTAACTTCCCATTTTTTACTCCGTCCCATAGACCCCAGCTAGAGAAATTCCGTTTCCAGGCCCGGGACTTGAGCCCTGGACCACGAGAACGTGAGCCAACGATGTTGCCTCTTACCCTTTTATTTTGAAAAAAGTACAATTATTTATAAATTTACGAGATGATAATTTTTTTTTTAAAATCTATAAATAATTTCCTTAAAATAAATCTATTTTTTCAATGATTTTTAACCAATCTAAGTTTATATTTTATGATTATTATATTCTTAATCAAGATAATAATATGATGATTTAAATAATGGACGGAGAAATTACCTGTTATCAAACAAACTAATTAATAACTTGTCTAAATCATAAATTTTATAAAAAAGAAAAAAATATACTTTAAAAATGAAAAAAAAAAAAAAAAAATAAAACAAATTGAATGTCAAGTGAAGAGCACAAATGTATTTAATTTTTAAATATTAAATAAACTATACTAGCACATGAGATTAAGGATGAGTTTGAAAAAATTCTCCATCCCCTCTTCACTAAGAAATTTAACGTAAATTAAAATATTTTCATTATAAGTATATGTTTTCTATGTATTTGGAAATATTTCATAAAATTTATTATTTAAAAACAAAACAATAATAATATATTTTTACTATTAGGAGCAAATAATATTTGAATACTTTGGAAAAATTTTGGTCATCGTCAACTGTTTTAAAAAAAATATGCATATATTGTTAATAACAATAATAAAAAATTAATACAAATTTGCAACTAAAAATATAAACAAACAATTGTGGCTGTCATAAATTATTATTTAGAAAATAGAAAATTATTTTGTTTTAATTATCTTTGTTTTTGATTAACTGTCGAAAAGCGGCCCTTGTAATGAAGAGAGAAGGGGAGATGTTCATTGTTAGCATGCTTTCCATGCATCTAGATTTGTACTTGTTTTTACAAATAAAATAAAATATTTATTAAAGCTTTCGTGGTTATTTTGATAATTATTAAATGAATTTTTATTTAAAGACCACATTGTTTGTATAAATTATTTATTAAATTAAAATAACTATGCAACGTTTCGACTGCTAATTCTGCAGTCGTTTTCAAGTACCGTACGCTTGCTCCGATAAAATACTTTAAAATGAAAATATTGCAATAGTTTTTTTTACAAGTTAAAATAATAAGTTTTTTTTTTATAGAACTAATCTTTCTGTAATGAGAATATGACAAATAATTAAATTACTAAAAAATTTGAATAAGGATTTTTAATATACCTGGATAAATATAAATTATATCAATACATATCATATATCCTATTAAAAGATAAGTAATTCAATAAATGATGAATATTTATTATTAAAATCTAAACCAATATAAAATTAATATCTATTACTGTATTCCAAGAATATTATTAATTAATGAAGCTGATAATTGACAAGCTGAGTGAAGGATATAATATTATAATGTAGAAGTTATTATTTTTTTTTAATTACTTATTCATTGTTTTAAGGATAATTTATATAATTTCTTATTAAAAATTTGAGCAAGTTTTATTAAATGCAAATCTTAGATCGAGTATTACAAATCAATTAAATCCAGCACCTGATAAATACATGCTAAATTCTTATAATTTTTTTTTGACTACGTGAAGTTTTACCTTTCGTTTTGAAATTTTTATGATCACATATTTATTATTTTAACTACGCGGATTGAAAAAAATAATGTCTTCCTATCTATGTATCTCTGTGGCCTACGGAACTCGAAAGTTCTTGGCCGCAACAAACACATTCCTCCAAGTATCCCTATCCTGAGCCACAACCATTCAACCCCTATTTACTCTCTCACGTCCCTTTCTACATTATCCACCTACCTAAAAATGTGCATAAGTGTATATAAAAATATAATTAAAAATTAAAATTAAATTTAATATTTTAATATATTTTGATATAATATTTATTTTATTTTTACCGACCGACGATAGTAAGGGAGGTATTGTTTTCACACCAAATTTCACATGTGGAGATTTTTACATATCTCCACGAATCATGCATTTTCTTAACAGAAATAAGTTGACCTGTGGCCAGGTCCGAACCGACCGACTGTTTGAAATAAATTAATTTCCAGCTACAGAAACAATTTCAAATAATTTTAATATATCTATTAATGTAATAAAAAACAGATATGGATACATAAATAATAAATATAAACATTTTTAATTTTATTTTATTTATAATATATATGCAAGACCAGGCTGTGACGTCATGAATGGCTGGATGATGTCATATAATTTTATATCAAGAAAAAACTAATAAATATGATTTTTCTCTAGGATAAAACCAATACAAAGTGCATGATTCGTGGTGATATATAAAAAAATCTCCTCATGTGAAATTTGGTGTGAAAATAACCCTTTCCTTCCTATCGTCGATCGCTAATACTACCACTTCCGGTTTCCGGAATTGCACCAAAAGTTGATCAATTCATCCCACTGATGCATTAAGTAAATATACCAAATTTCATCAAAATCGGTTGAGCCGTTCAGGCTGTACACATCTATACGGACGGACAGACGGACAGACGGACGGACAGACATCATGCTAAAAATACTTTTTTCTGTTTAGAAAATGCATGATTCGTGGAGATATGTAAAAATCTCCACATGTGAAATTTGGTGTGAAAACAATACCTATCGTCGGTCGGTAAAAAGTATTTTTAGCATGATGTCTGTCCGTCCTCCGTCCGTATAGATGTGTACAGCCTGAACGGCTGAACGGATTTTGATGAAATTTGGTATATTTACTTAATGCATCAGTGGGATGATTTGATCAACTTTTGGTGCAAATCCGGAAACCGGAAGTGGTAGTATTAGCGATCGACGATAGGAAGGGAAGGGTTATTTTCATACCAAATTTCACATGAGGAGATTTTTTACATATCACCACGAATCATTCACTTTGCATTGGTTTTATACTCGAGAAAAATCATCTTCATTAGTTTTTTCTTAATTAAAATTATCTGACGTCATCCAGCCATTCATGACGTCACAGCCTTGTCTTACATATATATTATATATAAAATAAAATTAAAAATATGTATGTTATATCTATATCTGTTTTTTATTACATTAATAAATAAATTAAAATTATTTGAAATTGTTTCTGTATCTGGAAATTAATTTATTTCAAACCGTCGGTCGGTTCGGACCTGGCCACAGGTCAACTTATTTTAATTATGTTTTTTTTATATTTATTTTAATTAATAGATTAATAATAAGATTACAAAAAAGTATCTATTACATATATTTTATTTCAATTCGATATAAAAGTTAAATATTATCTATAATTAATCTGGTGCTTTATTTGATATGCAAATATTGGTTCTCATCTTGACTATAATAACTAATTATAAAATGTTTATATTAGATTTATAGAACGAGATCAAATTTTAGATAATCAAGATTTTGATAGAAAAAAAATATAGTCTCCAATTAAATCTATTTATTTTATTTTTTTTTTATTTTATCCTTTAAGAAAATTTTGTTTTTTTAAATTTATTGATACACATATGAAAGTGATAAATCAGATATTAAAAAAATATTTCAGTTTTAGAATTTTATAGTATTTTTCTTTAATATTCACTTTTTGTTATAAAGACATTAAAAATATAACAGTTTTAATTAAACATGATATAAAAGTGGTATAAATATTCTCGTAAATATATTTTTCATACTTGATAGCACAAAAATAATCATTTCTTTTAATATTTCATTTTTTTTACGTTATGTAATTTGAATATTAATCTTACTATTTATAATATTGAGAAGATAGAGTGGATGAATAGAACTATTTTACTAATATAGTAATAATATACGCTCGATAAATGTTCGGTCTAATCAAAAAATTATTTTATACACTGTTAAACTTTAATAAAAAAAAAAATATAAAATTTATTTACAATACAAAGAGATATGATATTTTTTCCAATCATTGTCGATGGAAATCAATCATTTTTTTGGAGGAGGTGAAAATTTTAATCGAACATTTTGCATTTAAATTAAATATATATATAAATATACATTATAAATACATATTGTAAAAAAAAGTGGATGAAAAAAGTCTATAAAGATTTAACTTTAAAATAAAACTGATAGAAATCTATGAATTATAAAATTATATATTTTATTATATTTATTATAATTTGATCACAGTATATTTTATAGAATCACTTTGCAAGAATATTAATATCGATTATAAATAAATAGATATCTGTAAAAAAATTATAATACATATTATCAGATTATAAATTATTAAAAATAATTACTAAATTTAAAATACGGAATGTTATGATAATCAAGATAAAATATAGTTTCATATTATTAAAATGTTATTAATACCTTTTAATACATAACTTTTAAAATTCAAAATATATAAATGTATTATATATATTATATATCTATATGGTATATAAAGTAACTTCTCTTCTTCATCGCTTTCTTCTTATCAGATGTTGCGTGGACTTAACTCCATGTGCTCCCACAATTTTTATTTTGTGAAGCACCTTTCTCCAACTGGAGCGATCGCGAGCCTCCATAGTAGCCTTTCGGAGACCAGCGCCTTCACCTATTTGATCGGTCCATCTGGCCGGTGACCTGCCCCGTCTTCGTGAACCCTCTACTTTTCCTTGGATCACGATCCGTTCAAATCCATCATTGGCGCGGCCAAAATATCTCAAGACCCTTGTGAGCACAATACTTGAGTGTATTTTTTCCTCTCCCATTCTAGCCACCTGCCCTGCCCATCTCAGCCTTCTCGATTTTATAATTCTAACTATATTTGGAGATGCATAGAGGTCATGCAAATCCTCGTTATGCAGTCTTCGCCATTAACCTCATCTTTCTTTGGTCCATAAATGCTACGAAGAATCCTATTCTCAAATACTCTAAATCTACTCTCGTCTCCTAAGGTCATAGACCATGCCTCACACCCATAAAATACAACCGGCAAAATAATTGTTTTATATATTTAAGTTATTTAAAATTCTTATTATAAAATATTAATTAAACTTGATTAATTTATTAATTAATTTAATTTCATTAATTTCAATAGTTTATTTTTTATAAATAAAAATCGATATACAAATTTATTGGATAAGACGATTTTTAACCAATTTAAAACAAATAAGAAGATTATGTATTGCCTGTCAAAGAGTGAATGAAATTATCGATTAAATCTCTTCAACAATACTCCTTTCTGATCTAAATCTATTTTTTGATAAAGGATTATATACGCCAATGGCAGATTATTACTTTTTAAATCAAGAAATGAACAAAAAAAATATAAATAATAATATGAATAATCCTTCTTTGACAAAAGGTATTGATGGGTAGTAGTACATGTATATTTAAATATTGAAATTTTTTAAAGATATAATCTACAATTATATAATATATAGGCATATATATATATATATATATATATAGGTATATTGTGTGTCAAATATGTGAAAGAATAAATATTCATCATATATCAATAAAATGTCCTTTATAAAATTGAGATTTAAAAGATCTAAATCTTTATTATTTAATTATAATTGAATCAACTAAAAGTTAATTCAATTGTAGAATTATAATGTAAATACTCAATACTATTAAACCACAGATGAAAATTGCCTTATAAAAGGCATATGCTCTCTGTTTTACAAATAAAATTATGAAGTGATTTTATTTTTTACAATTTTTATACATTTTTAAAAACTTATATTCTAGATGCCTAGAATTTTCACCATAATAGTTAATAACAAATGATTATTACATTTTAAAGTTCTAATCTCCTATTTAACATGATTTATCTATGATTTAATTCTTAAAGGTTTTATTATTTTTGTTTATAGTAACTAATTAAGAAAAAAACTATAATGACCAAAAAATATATACATATTTGAAAAACAATTTAGTTATAAAATATAATACATATTATATACATAATAATAAATGGCGAAATTAAAATAATAAAGAGGAAGAGGAGTATTTAGATTAAGGAATGTCGAACTTTTATGATTAGGCCACCTGACCTATTTTGATTTAAGTCGGGGACGATCTTTTTACCGACCGACGATAGTAAGGGAGGTATTGTTTTCACACCAAATTTCACATGTGGAGATTTTTACATATCTCCACGAATCATGCATTTTCTTAACAGAATAAGCGGGAGTGTCCTCCCCTAGACTTTCCCGCATATAAATAGGTATAAAGAGTTGTGAATGAATATTTAGAATGTGTAAACTTGGTATTGATAAAGAGCCAGTTCGTATTAGTTTATTGGTGTCAAATTTGATATTTGGTAACATTTATATATATATATACAGTGGTACCTCGACATACGAGCTTAATTCGTTCCAAGACCTTGGTCGTATCTCAAATTGTTCGTATCTCAAAGCACTTCCCGCCATTAAAACTAATAGAAAAGCTTTTAATCCGTTCCAGTCCCCAAAAATCACCTTAGTTTTGTTTTTTGTATGCTATTTTGAATCAAACAAATGTCTTTACGAGAAGGAACATTTATTTAAAAACAACAAAAATAATGGGAACATTTAAATAAATAAAAATAAGAAGAATTTAAAAAAAAACTTAAATATCATCGCTTGTCTTTGCTTTTTTCGCCTCCCCTTGCTCATCTTGTTCTGCAAAGCGTTTTACAAAATTGTCTAAGGAAGTTTGTTTTTTCCTCCCCTTCAGGGTATTGCGAAAATGATTGAGACACGTTTCGTTAAATAATTCCGAAGCCCGACCAGTTGCAACCTTTTCGGGGTGGTTTTTATCTACAAATTCAACAATTTTCTCCCACATTCCTAGGATCTTTTTAATTTCTTTTGAAGAGATAACATTTTCTGTTTCTGGCGCCTCTTCAGAAACTGTGTTTTCTTGGAAACGCGCACACAAACTCTTTCAAAATAAGGGTAAAATGCACTGCGATCCGAGGTGGTTGAAAAAAACTTAGCTTTGCACACGGCACCAATATGCGGGGGCAAATTGGTGCCGTGTGCATCGTCACGGGGTGCTCGTATCTCAAATCTTGCTCGTATCTCAAAGCAAAATATCGGTCGGTTGGCGGCTCGTATCTCAAAACACTCGTATGTTGGGGCACTCGTATGTCGAGGTACCACTGTATATAGAATAAAGTGCTACTTCCGGTTAACTGATATTTTAAATGTAAAAAAAACAGATATGGATATAATATAAATATTTTTAATTTTATTTTATTTATAATATATAAGGGCTGGCTGTGACGTCATGAAGTCCTGGGTGACGTCATATAATTTTAAATTAAGAAAAAACTAATGAAGATGATTTTTCTCGAGGATAAAACCAATACAAAGTGAATAACACGTGGAGATATGTCCTCACGTGAAATTTGATATGAAAATAACCCTTCACTTCCTCTCTTCGATCGGCAATACTAGCACTTCCGGTTTCCGGATTTGCACCAAAAGTTGATCAATTCATCCTACTGATGTATTAAGTAAATATACCAAATTTCATCAAAATCCGTTGAGCCGTTCAGGCTGTACACATCTATACGGACGGACGGACAGACGGACGGACGGACAGACATCATGCTAAAAATACTTTTTTCTGTTAAGAAAATGCATGATTCGTGGAGATATGTACCTAAAAATATCCATAGGTGAAATTGGTGTGAAAACAATACCTCCCTTACTATCGTCGGTCGGTAAAAAAGAAACGCTACTTGTATAGGTAAAATGTCACTTCCGGTAGTCAGATCATGATGAAATTTGGTATCTCAATTTTTTTCATATTTTTAAATCTATATACAAAATATGAAGCAAATATCTCGAAGCAAACTGGTACTTTACTTGAAAGGTAAACGCAACCAGTGAAGGTAAAGTACCACTTCCGGTTAACCGATTTTGACGAAATTTTGATAGAAATCTACAAACTGTGAATAATGTCGGTGTACCAGATTTCGAAGTCCTAGCTTGATTAGTTTTTGAGTAAATTTGCTTACAGACATTACATACATACATACATACATACATACATACATACATACATACATACACACACACAGACATAATTCGAAAAATGGTATTTTCCGACTCAGGGAGGTCTAAAAAGTCAAACTCTATAGAAATCTCGAAGTCGAAATTTTTGACGATTCCAATACTTCCCTTATACGAAGTATGCGGGAAAGTAAAAAAGTATTTTCAGCATGATGTCTGTCCGTCCGTATAGATGTGTACAGCCTGAACGGCTCAACCGATTTTGATGAAATATGGTATATTTACTTAATGCATCAGTGGGATGAATTGATCAACTTTTGGTGCAAATCCGGAAACCGGAAGTGGTAGTATTAGCGATCGACGATAGGAAGGGAAGGGTTATTTCACACCAAATTTCACATGAGGAGATTTTTTTACATATCACCACGAATCATGCACTTTGTGGTGGTTTTATCCTCGGGAAAATCATATTTATTAGTTTTTTCTTGATTTAAAATTATATGACGTCATCCAGCCATTCATGACGTCACAGCCTGGTCTTGCATATATATTATAAATAAAATAAAATTAAAAATGTTTATATTTATTATTTATGTATCCATATCTGTTTTTTATTACATTAATAGATATATTAAAATTATTTGAAATTGTTTCTGTAGCTGCTAATTAATTTACTTCAAACCGTCGGTCGGTTCGGACCTGGCCACAGGTCAACTTATTTGTATTATGTTAAGTAACAGGGGATCATGTTTTAAGCGTTCAACAAAATATTATTTATAGAACGATTATATGATTATATTATTTATTTATTAGACCCAAGCAAAATTTAAGTATACCTATCTACTTATATAGTTAATGTATATTTCAAATCAGTTTTAAATTAAAAATTATATTTTATAAATTAATAATTTAATCTTATATATAAAATTCTCGTGTCACAAAACTTTGAAATCATACTCCTCCGAAACGGCTGGACCGATTCTTATGAAATTTTTTATGTATATTCAGTAGGTCTCAGGGCATGTCAGACTTCCTTTAGAAAACCGCTAATTGGTAAGGTGTGTCCAGAAAATGCTAATTAATTAAAAATAGTTTAGTTACCATACTAGCTCATAGAGGCGCTGGTGGCGATAATTTGACATGTATATAAATTCTAATATAAGACTTGCAAACAAAAGCTGTTCCTGGCCGAGCGAGCTAGCGCGTCTTCTTATGACTTTGCACCCTGAGTTCGAAACTTGCAAAGGCACATTTTTTTCTTTAAGTATTATATATTTTTTTTTTAAATTTATTAATTTTTATTATTTTAATATTTTATTAAATTAAATTTTATTATTAAATTTTATTTTATTAAATTAAATTTTATTATTAAATTTTATTTTATTAAATTATAATATTAAATTTTATTTTATTAAATTAATAATTATGTCAATTAATTTTTACTGCATAAATAAACATATATAAAAAACTATATAAAATTTGAATTTTCATTCATTCATTTAAAATGATATTAAAATATTCCTTTGAAATATAATAAATAATTAAATTAATCCCTACTAGGGCCTCGGGGGGGGGGGGGGAGGTAACTTTCTCTTTTTGGAAAAACCCATATTGCCATCCCCAGCTCGACTATCTATATATAAAAAAAAGGTTTTTGTCTGCATATTGCTCAGAATTTAAAAATTATTATAATATTTCACTTTTTATTTTAAATTCTAATATTTAAATATCAATTAAATTAAATAATTTATTCTAAAAGTTCTCATTTAAATTTATTTAATAAAATATTTAGATCATATTTAACTTAATTTTTATTTATTCTTTCTATATAATTGAATATTTCTTCTTTTCTATTTGAAAGTGAAAGCTTAAAAAAACTGAATATATTATTTTTAAACTTTTATCAATACAAAAATATTTTCAAAACTTCAATTAAAATGACAAAATTTTATTATTTTTGTTTTTGTTTAAAATATTAATTACAAATATATTTTAAGTGCAAAAATGATTTCTTGGTTAATTATAATATGTTTTTTAGACAAATGATATTACGAGATGTTTTAAATTTATGTCTTTTTTATATTGAGTATTTTTTTTTAAAATTAAAATTTGTTTTAAATCAAAATTATTGTATTCAATTATATTTTTTTATTAATATGCTTCTTTTTTTATTTTTAATTTTTAATAAATTCTCTTTTTTGATATGATATTAATAAAAAATAATATTCAATTGTATTTAAATTTAAAAATTAGAATATTTGAATTTTTTTAAATTTTAACACATGTAATCAATCATATGGATAACGAATGGAACATTTTGAAAATCAAGTTGGTATTAAATTCAGAAAAAAATACTGATATATAGAATATAATAGACCATTCGAATATAATTTAAAACTATTTATCTCCTTTTATTTTAAATTTAAAAAAACGGAGTGTTAAGAAATTAAGATGCCTGGATAGGTAAATGGGCTGGAAGAGGAGGTAATTTATAATTTTCTTCTAATTCAGATTGAAATTAATGGTGATAAGAAAAAATATTTAGTAACAAAATCTATATACAAAATGTAGAATTTGAATATGTAGAAAAATTGAATGTAATCACGAAGGATAATAATATTTGAGAAGAATATATATATTTAAATCGAAGTTGTAATCGGGAAACGCCTGTTATCATGAAGTAAAGAGGCTTATCTCATCAAAATTATTATCAAAATTAAAATATATAAACCAATTATTTTGCCTGTTGTATTATATGGGTGGGACGCAAGGTCTATGACCCTGGGAGATGAGAGTAGATCCAGAGTATTCTTTCCAGCATTTATTGGCCAAAGAAAGATGAGGTCACCGGGGAATGGCGGAGACTGCACATCGAGGAATTGCATGACCTCTATGCATCTTCAGAAATAGTTAGGGTTATAAAAGCGAAAAAGCTGCGATAGGCAGGGGACGCGGCTAGAATGGGAGAGGAAAAAGATTTTGGATTGGAAAACGTCCGCTTGGAAGACCAAGGACGTGTAGGAAGGGACGTAAGAGAGATGGGACAAGGGCTCATGATAGGGACACTTGGAGAAATGTGGTTGCTGCGGCCTAGAACTTTCGAGTTCCTTAGAGTCACATAGATAGATAGATATAACATATACAATAATAATATATATAATTAATTTAGTGATTAAATTAAAATGTATTTTAAATAAGAACACAAAAAGAAATGAATGTTTTATGTAATATACTGATTGAAACAAAATGGATGAAAACCTTTTACTCGGGGGGGTACAGGGGGCGGAGCCCCCGTCTAGGTGCGGAGAGCGCCGAAGGCGCTCGGGGCAGCTAGTATATATATATATATATAAATTATATTTATTGAAATTAAAGGTCGACACTCACTAAGGAAAGCGACAAGTTTCATTATTAACCTCATGATCCATAATGATTTATTTATTTTATTTACATATCTTTACTGTATATGTCAAAAATGAACAAATAACTTTCATTTTCGCTCTCCATATGGGAAAAATATTAAAAACATAGTCCTAAAGCAGGGATGTCCAACTCGCGGCCCGCGGGCCGCATTGCGGCCTACTCAAAGTTTTGATGCGGCCCACTATCGACTCATTTTGGAGTTAAATTTTAAAGAATTCACAGTTCGGCAAGCGACCTATAACTTCGAGGCTATAAAAAAAAAGGCTGTGCAACATTCAAAAAAACAAAAAAACCACCTCTATCCCCAAAAATCTCCATAAGTTTTGAGACATTCACTAGCTAGGCTTAACATATTCTGGTAATTTTGCGGCCCAGTTAAATATTTAAGTTTGCGATGTGGCCCATTAAATTAAAAGGTTGGACATCCCTGTCCTAAAGAAAGTGTTGATAGGAGACTGTTTTCCTACTGTCTGCCCGCTAATTCCTAACCCACATTTATAAATTTACTAATTACTAAAATAAGTTGACCTGTGGCCAGGTCCGAACCGACCGACTGTTTGAAATAAATTAATTTCCAGCTACAGAAACAATTTCAAATAATTTTAATATATCTATTAATGTAATAAAAAACAGATAGGCATACATAAATAATAAATATAAACATTTTTAATTTTATTTTATTTATAATATATATGCAAGACCAGGCTGTGACGTCATGAATGGCTGGATGACGTCATATAATTTTAAATCAAGAAAAAACTAATAAATATGATTTTTCTCGAGGATAAAACCAACACAAAGTGCATGATTCGTGGTGATATATAAAAATATCTCCTTTGGTGTGAAAATAACCCTTTCCTTCCTATCGTCGATCGCTAATACTACCACTTCCGGTTTCCGGAATTGCACCAAAAGTTGATCAATTCATCCCACTGATGCATTAAGTAAATATACCAAATTTCATCAAAATCGGTTGAGCCGTTCAGGCTGTACACATCTATACGGACGGACGGACGGACGGACGGACAGACGGACGGACAGACGGACGGACAGACGGACGGACGGACAGACATCATGCTAAAAATACTTTTTTCTGTTTAGAAAATGCATGATTCGTGGAGATATGTAAAAATCTCCACATGTGAAATTTGGTGTGAAAACAATACCTCCCTTACTATCGTCGGTCGGTAAAAATATATAATAAAATAAAAAATATTCTTCTTAGTTTTAATTACAATTAGATAAAACAATTATTTTGCCGGTTGTATTATATGGGTGTGAGGCATGGTCAATGACCCTAGTAGAAGAATAGAATTCTTAGCAGTATTTATGAGCCAAAGAAAGATGAGGTCACCGAGGAATGGCGGAGACTGCATAAAAGATGAATTACATGAGCTCTGTGCATCTCCAGATATAGTTATGGTTATAAAATCGAGAAGACTGGCTTTGTGTGTGTAAGGGAAAAGAATTAAAGAAAAAAAATTTGAGAAAAATAATAAATTGTACAAAATAGAAAATTTATCAATATATATATAAGGTCTATTTAATAAAATTAATCAAACATAATATCACTTATGAACTTAATTATTTAAATTTATTCTAAGTCTGTTAATATATTTAAATTTTATTTAATATATTCGTATAAATAAAGGTTTTGTATATTTGAATTTATTATTAATTAAAGTGAATTTAAAATAAAAATAATAACTAAATATTTATATTAAGGTTAATTAATTAATTTATAAAGATATATTCTCGTTACTATTAATATTTGACATATGATATTTAATATTTTCATTATATTTTAATTGAATCAATTTCATTTATTATTTAATAAAATAATGAATTATTTATTTTTAAACTTGTACTTTAAATATAATTGATTAATACAACTTGTTCTAATAATCACACTAGATTTTACATATACATAGGAAGAATAGTTTAGACTCAATAACAGAAATAATTCTTATTCTATGTCTTCTACTCAGAAGCGTTTGAAATTTAATACTTTCGATTTATTAATTTTTATTATTTTTACCGACCGACGATAGTAAGGTAGGTATTGTTTTCACACCAAATTTCACATGTGGAGATTTTTACATATCTCCACGAATCATACATTTTGTTAACAGAATACAGTATTTTTGCATGATATCTGTTCGTCCGTCGGTTTATTGTGTGTTCATATACTCGTATACAGTTTGAACGGTTCAACGGATTTTGATAAAATTTGATATCTTTACTTAATGCATCACTAGCATGAATTCATCAACTTTTGGTGTATATGCAGAAATATAGTAGTACATAATTAATAATTGAGTAATTAAACTAAAACTTTTAACAGAAAAAAGTATTTTTACCATGATGTCTGTCCTTCCGTCAGGTCCGTCCATCCGTCTGTCTGTCCATCCGTATAGGTGTGTACAGCTTGAACGGTTCAATGGATTTTGATAAAATTTGGTATATTTACTTAATGCATCAGTATTGATCAACTTTTGGTGTATATCCGGAAACCGGAAGTGGTAGTATTACCGATCGACGATAGGAAGGGGGAAGGGTTATTTTCACACCAAATTTCACATGAGGAGATTTTTTACAAATCTCCACAAATCATGCACTTTGTATTAGTTTTATTTTCGGGAAAAATAATCTTCATTAGTTTTTTCTTCATTTAAAATTATAGGACGTCACCCAGCCCTTCATGACGTCACAGCCAGCGCTTCCTTATATATTATAATGGAATTAAATTATAAATATTTATGTTATATCTATATCTATTTTTATTGCATTAATAGATATATTAAAATTATTTGAAATTGTTTCTGTAGCTGGAAATTAATTCATTCAAACCGTCGGTCGGTTCTGTGCCTGGCCACAGGTCAACTTATATTTAAAGATGCGTCGTCCGCTAAGTCAATTATATATCATTTCCTTTTTCTTAGAATCTGAATTGATCTGATATCATTACATATAAAAAAACTGATAATAATACCTAAGTAAATAAATATATCACAAATAAAATATCTCATAGCCTTAAAAGTGGCTACCAACTTAGAATTAATTAGAAAAAAATATAAATAAATAAATAAAATTAAAAAAAAAAACGAAAAAAAGACTGGCAACTTTTAAGGGACTACCATTCTAGTAAAAATACATTTCCATTTATAGGATCTTCTTTTATAATATTTTTATTATATAAGTACATATTTACTATACACTTATATATAATTAGAAAGTTTAAATCCTAAGCTTAAAATGGATTATTATTATTATTTGATTAATATAAAAAAAACTATAGTATAAAATAGAAATGTGACAATTTTTGAAAAATTTTTAATTTAACTCTTAATATATTGAGAATAAATACTTCTTCTTCTTCGTTGTCGATAACTTCCTAGCGGAAGTGTCGTGGCCCTAATAACTCCACGGAGTCATAGGGTGTTCATGGGAAAATTTGACCGAAGTGGTTTCCCTTGCCTTCTTCGGTGGGGCAGCCGATGTTAAATTGAATTAAATTTTTATATTTATTAATTATTAATTAATTATTAATTAAATTAAATTAAATTAATATATAATCTTGAGTTCTATGCTGGGATTCGAACTCAGGCTTCCTGTGTTGAAATCTAGTACTCTACCCACTCAGCCATGCTGCCCCTGAATAAATACTTACAAACTTACAATTAATCAATATCTAATTTCATTTTATATATAATAATCATTTCTTTAACTGGAAAACAATAAAACTTTAACAACCATAAAATTCTTATTAATTTTTTAAATAATAAAAGTAGTAATGTGATATAATACTTTTCTTTTGTTACTTTACTTTAATGTTAACAACCCGATACCCATGTACTAATAGAGCAATATATACATATAAACCATATACTATTACTATCAAAGTAATAAAACTATATGTTATTTCTACTGATGAATTTATTATACTAACGGAGTTGTAATTTAACAGATACTCACTTAACATGTTTTGAATTTGGAGTAACATTCACCATTAAGTGTTAGTATTATAGTCCGATGAAAAGCATTTTATTAACTAAAGGTAAATTATCCTTTTTTCATCAATTTTAAAAATAAAAATAAAATTTGAAAATAATCTAATTCTGTTAAAATGCATTTAAATAATTACAAATTCTAAAATTTTTTGTGGAAAAAATTGCTTTTAATTATTTTTTTTATCAATTACCAATTATGTAGTACGATTTCAATAAATTTGTTAAAATTTTGTTTTTAAAGAAAATTCAATAGACTTACCTATCTATATTCTTCAGAATAATTTTGATGGATTATTATTATTTTATTTATTTGTAATTTATAATTTGAAAAATTTTAAAAAATACTCTTACTAAATGATGGTCAGTATTAAAAGCAAATTTGTTATGTCCTTTTAATTTGTTTTCGTGTATAAATTTAATTAATATGAGGTGTTAATATTAAATAGACTTTTGTTTTAGAGCACCATCCAGGTTAACCTTTCACATTTTTTTTTTTTTTAAACATAAAAAATATTTGTAAATCAGTTTTTTTTATTAATCTCTATATCATTTTCCTGCATCTAGAAATAAAATAAATGAAAATAACCAATAATTTATTTAATATTATTTTAGATCAAGTATAAATTTTATTTATAACTATTATTTTAATATAATATAGGAAAAATTTATGAGTTTATACAAAATCAATCAATGTAACCATCTTTTTTTAACCTTTATGAATATATTTTATTAGTAAAATAAATGTCTTAAACATATAAATGAATAAATTAAAACATATATTATGTAAATTAGTTAAAATTATTAATGAAAATGATTAAAAACAATTTAATGATACTATATTATCAAAGTAAGTATAAATAAATCTAATTGAATTTTGTTTTAAATACTTTTTACTATCTCGTCAGTTTTTATATGTTTTGAAGATCCCTGAGTCAGTTTCACTAACGTTGAGAAAAATGTCTGTCTGTGTGTATGTATGTGTGTGTGTGTGTATGTAGACAAGATTACAAAAAACGGTTTGAGCTAGAATCATGAAATTTGGTACACGAGCATTAATTAAAATTCGTAGTTTTCTATCAACTTTTGAGAAATGCAGCTCAACCGGAAGAGGGTCATTACTTACTACGTTTTGATTTTTTTTCCTCTAAAGTGACCGTAAAAATAAAGATATATATTTAATAATTTTTCATATGATTAAAAATTATATAAAACTGCTATATATAGAATTGCAGCTTGATTGAATTGCTAAAAATACCGGAATTAATTTTTTAACACGCACCAGCACGTGACGTGGTGCCATCAACAAAGAGCCAAACACGCGCTGGTTTAATAAATTTTATTTATTTATTTTAATTTATAATTTAATTAATTAAATTTAATTTAAATATAATATATGTTATTTAATTCAATTCAAAATGCGAGATAGTCGTGTGGAGAAACTCCAGCTTATTTTTTTCTGGAAAGTATATAAAATAATTATGTGGGTCGTAATCTGTGGCTTATAGAGATTCTCTTTTCAAGTCTATATTGTAATATTATATAAATCATATATTAAACATTTTTATATATTTTAAAGATAAATTTATTTATAAAGAAATTATTATGATGAGATTGGAAGAGCTAAATCTTAAGGTAAAAATGTGGGGCAAAATGAGACGCTTTTAGTTCAAATAACTTTTAACTTCTTTTTAAGTTTTATTAAGTCTCCAGTCATTTTAGTTCATCACTTTTATAAATGAATTTCCCCTGGAGGGTATAGGATGAAGTTTGCAGACTATAATTTTATTTTATTTTTTTGTTTTTAAAGCTCTAGACAAAAAAAAATTTATCCGTAAAATAATAGTAAATTATTTTTTATATGTTCTGTTTAATTGGATAAAATATGTTTAGTTATTATTCCCTCGGAATATTTACTAATAGACTTAATTATTAAACATTCAAAATAAATTGAGAATCTCTTGTTAAATTAATTAATCTAATTAAAAATAATATCAGAGAATTTTGTAATAATTATCTATGTTTTAATAAAATATAAAGATATAAGAAAGCACAGAACTTATTTATTTGTATTCATCACCTCTTTGCTTCATTACTAATAAAGAGAGCCTAGATAATCTTTAAAGAAATTTATTTAAATCACTTACATCAGTGATATATGAGACTCTCATTTATTATTTTGCTAAGGATCAATTGATTCATTGAAGCGCAAGGCTTAATTGTAACTAACAACCTTAGGGTAATAGAATTAATTTACGTTTTCTAAATATATATATATATATATATTCAGAGAGAGGGAGAGATAAACGATTGAATAAAATGAAACGAAAATATATTCAATATATATAAGTATATATATATTTTTTTCGTTTTGTTTTCTGTGAAAGTTTTATTATTATTAATAAAATATTATTTTCTGGTTACTTTCACGTTTAATTGTGAGATTTGAGTCACGTTTCGGCGCCCATTTTCAAAAGAATTTATTTTAGAGAGAATTTTTTGGGGATTTAATGTCGTAGTCTGTGTGACCAAGATATTGGAATTTTGGGTTGAATGGGTGGAAGATTTTGGACTTAATGTGTTATGAAGCTCCAAAGAATCCTTGGTACTAATACTACTACAGACACTTCTGTTCCGTCAACCCAAAACAGTTCTTTCATAAATAGATTATTTTGAAAATGGCGCCAAAATGGGCGCCGAAACGTCGAGTTTGAGACAATTAATTACAATTAAATGTGAAAATAACCCAAAAATAATTATTCATATTTACTATATTTTATTAATATAATATTCATATCAATATATCAATTCTTAGTTTCCTAAAATTCTTTGTTGTTTTTATTATTTCAATCATTTTTCGGAAAGTAAAATAAATTTAATTTTGAAATCTATTTTAATTTTATTTGTGTTGGATTAGTTTAATTTTAAATAATGGAATTAATGAATGAAATAAACAAAGTTGTAAAAGTAAATTTACATCAAGGCTGTTTTATTTATTTGATGATCCGACTCAAGTTTTGATTGATTTGTATTAATTAATGTATGTCTGTGACGAATTATGAAATGAAAGACCAGTACAAATAATAAATTTATATTAGAGTGACATCCACAAGACAGATTCTATAATGAGTTATCTGAAATTAATTATAAAATTTGTATCGGATATATTTAATCTGCGATGTTAAATTAAGAAAATCATATAAATACTTAGGATTCTCTCTAAAATATAATTAATTAGGCTATTAATTGGTATATAACATGAACCAATTACTCAAATAAAGTATCGATGTGAAATAACACACAAAGATTTTATTGATATTAATACTTATTAGGTACTTTCATATGAATTTCAATATTTTTTTACCAGTCGACGATAAGAAAAGAAGGTATTGTTTTCATACCAAATTTCACATATGGATATTTTTACATATCTCCACGAATCATGCATTTTGTTAGCAGAAAAAAGTATTTTTAGCATGGTATCTATCCGTCTGTGTGTCCGTACAGCTTGAACTGATTTTGATAAAATTTGGTATATTTACTTAATGCATCAAAAGCGTGAATTCATTAACTTTTGGTGTATATCCGGAAAATGGAGAAGTGGTAGTTTACAAAGTAATTAATTAATTTTATATTCATTGTCAGAATTTTTTCACTTAAAATTTAGAAGTAATTAATAATTGAGTATAATTCAACTAAAAATAAAAACCAAGATAATATAATTTAGTAATTTTAATTCAAATTTTAAAAATGTTTTTTTTTGTGATACGTTATTGTATTTATATATAATATATATATATATATATTTTTACAATGTTTGGAACTTAATTTATTTAAAATCGTCGGTCGCTTCTGTGCTTCACCACAGGTCATTTTCTATAGTCGAGGAGGTAAGAGTTGGTGCACGGGTCGACCTCCACCCTCGCCCACAAGCAGTTGTTGTTCCCGCGCTTGCCCCTACCATTCCTACAAAACCACACCACGCTACTTTATTATTTGTTTCTCTGTTTGGTGGGCCGTGCTATTAATGTGTTTTATGCTGTTTTTTTATATTCATTCTCTTTTAAGTAGTTAGTTTTAAATCTGTATTGTTTTTTGTATTATTAATTTAAAAGCCCCGCCTCTCCTGACCACCGCCGCTCATGCACCAACTCTTACCTCCCCGACTATAGTAAAAAGTAAATGTTAGGAGTGTCATACTGTCCCACCAAAGATAATTATGGTAATTTCAATTCATCTATTCTATAAAAACAAATTAGAATATTTATTTAATAGAACCAACTTTTTATTTAAGTTCAATCTATTTTATTTGTTTATTATAAAATCTGAAAAAGTTTATTCATAAATTTATATTAAATATTTTTTATTTAATTTTATTTCGTCTTACTTTTTTTAATACTATACATAATGATCACGATTCTTTATAATATTGATAAAAAAATTTTAAATAAAAATAAAAACAGAGAAATTATCTTAATATATGTAAATCAATTCCAGGATATGCAAGGAAACAATAGAAATGAAATTTTGTGTAAAAAAATAAACTAATATAAAATTATAATAAAACTGAATCTTCCGCTGAATATATAATAGATAATAAAAATTTAATTATTTTATTATTCCTTGGGTGATTAATAAATTATATGATAAAATAGGATTCATATTATTAAATTAAAATAAAAAATATTCATTGTCAATATATGAGTAGGAATTTATTTTTAAATTTCTTCTAATCGAATGGATCAATCATGTTGTTGTTCTTTTGTAATATATTGAAAAAATATAATAGCATTTTAAATCATTACTATCATATTATACTTTTTATAACTATGTTAATGAAATATTAATATTTGAATATTTTGCAATATTGGTGGAAAATTAAATGTAGAGTTAAAAAATATTATTCTCAATGTTTTTTTTTGTCAATTATGAAATTGTTCTGTGCTGATTATATTATTTAATATTCATATCGTTGGATTGAATCAGCATTTGATTTCGATTTGTATTTTTATTTTATTTATAAAATTTTTCAAAATTCTTGATAAAAAAATTTAATTAACTATCTACAAATTAATAATGTTTGTTGTTTATGCTAAAACAATTTGCAAGAATTAAATATGTATTGCTGGTAGTTATACTAACATCTTTTTCAATCTAATTCATGAATTGGAAAAATTTAAATGGAAAGGGAAATTCTGTTCCATGGAGCATATGAATTGATTTTTATTATTTTGTGTTTTAATGGAGGTTGTACATTCTTTAGACTATTTTAGATATTTATTTAATTTTGTAAAAATAATACTATTAATTTTTTCACTCCATAGATCTAATTCGATTTTTCAAAGAAATTATAAATTTTAAATGTTCCAGAACTCAAAAATGTTTTATTTGTGAGTTTGAAAACAGTAAAAACAAAATCTGTGTGTAGAAAGGATTTTATATTTAAGTTATAAGTTTGAAAAAATGTTAACGCCATGAGAACGCTGATTTTTGGCAATCAACTGGTTCATAAAGCCCATTGCCATTACCTGTCAAAAGTGCCTCCATGGTGTTTACATTTTTCCGCCCTTGTACATATCTCTAAGATATGGTAGTAATTTATTATTATATGGGGATAGAGGCACCTCGGCAACTGCATTTGTGCCTTAAGGAAATCAACCATCATATATGATTAATATCATTCCCCTCCAAACATATTTAGTATAACTAATTAATCCTATCAGAAATTTAAACAAATTTCAAAATTTTCCGCCTATACCAGTGGTCTACCAATTTATTAGCCAAAGAGCCAAATATGAAGATAATCTCATTTTAAAAAAAATTGTTAGCCAAATCTGCTTGTTTAGTAAACTTTTATTGCATTAAATAAGTAGTTACTTAAGTAGTAAACTACTTCCATATTTAATAAATATTTATTAATGCGGCATAGGAAATTTATTGACGAACCAAATACGGCTCCGGAGCCGCACATTGCCGGCAACTGGCTTATATTAATAGATCCCTGATATTTAATATTTTTTTTTTCAGAATTTTTCATAAAGTAAAAACAAATTTAAGTAATAAGATAGTTACTGATTGATTACTGAACCCTCAAGCTACATCCATATTTAAATATCTCTTATTTACATATTTGTTGCATATTAACTCTTAATAATATATTTGAAGAAAATTACTATTTTTAATAGTATATATATATATATATATATATATATATATATATATATAATTCATAATCATTAAATTAATATTTAATATTATATTCTCTTCGCGTTCCTTATTGAATATTTTATTTCTTCTCTGACAAGCCTAAAAACATCCCCCTAATGATATTTATATGAAAAATATATTGTATTAATTTATAAATTCATTTTTAAATTATTAATAATTTAATAATTAATATTTTTTATTAATAAATAAAATGAAATGATTTTTTTAGGTTAATTCACATTTATATATTAATTTTCTGAATATGATTTTATAATTATTGTTTGAATCAATTAGGTCAATTATATAATATTTTATAAATTTCTTCCTCAGACGAATTAATATTACAAAATCGATTATACTTCCAAGACTCCTCTTTCTCCTCTTATACTTTTAGAAATATATCCCTGTTCCCTCTGCCCATGCCAGATTTACACATTTTGTATTTTATATAGATTGTCGATAAATGTTTCTCTTTATAGAAATAAAATTTTATTAAATAAAATAATAATAATAATATTAATGATTAAGGTGTAAATAGTTTTGGTTTTTCTGAATTTTTCTTTCCTTGTTTATTTAATTATTAATATAAAAAGATTTTCAAATAAATAAATGATTATTTGTCTTTTTTTTAATATATATATTATCGATAAAAGAAATAGAGAAATTTAATTTTTTATATATATTTAAATAAGGAATTTTAGAAATTACAATCTTTTATAAGCATATATATTTTTTTTTGAAAATAATTTTATCTTTATTTAAATTTTAAGTATTTTAAAATAAAAATATAAATAATACTCATAACATTAATGGAAAGATTAATTAAAAAAAATATCAAAAACTTATTTAGAAAAATTACAATTTAACCCTTTTAAGAATATGAATCATATACCTAGCCAACATTTTGATATTGTAATATATATTCCTATTGATGAATCAATGGATAATGTATCTCAATGTCAATACTTAAATAAAAGAATCATTTTTTTTTGTCACTCTGACAAAAAACATTCACTACCCATACTTATCAATAAATCATGATTCTTCTCTATATATCTTTTTTCACTTTTTATAAACGCCTTCTTAAAATTGATATATAAATGTAATCAATATAAAAGCAAAACGAATGGATTCATTGAAAATATCTATTTTAATATTTATAAAAATGTTGAATTTTATATGTTTACTATAAAAATAAATACAATAAGTGAAACAATAAAATATAAGACTTATATTGTGAATAAAATAATATTTCTTTAAACAAATTTGGTACAGGGCCATTATTCAAAATTCGTAGTTTTCTATCAACTTTGAGATGTAGTTCAACCGGAAGTGGGTCATTACCTATCAGGTTTTGATTTTTTTCTTTAAACTGACCGTAAAAATAAAGATATATGTTTGATAGTTTTTCACATCATTAAAAATTGTTAAAACTGCTAAATATAGAATTTCAGCTTGATTGAATCGCTGAAATTACCGGAAGAGAATTTTCAAGATAAGTTCTAAATTTTATGGGAAATAAATAAAACCCCGTATATTTTGTATTGAAATTTTCTGATATATAGATGTTTATATAAAATTATCTATGCTATTATAAATTTGTACAAAATATTATCTCCTAAAAGGTTTTTTTATATATACTTGAAAAGCATGTTTGGTTGCCTATCTCACTTACACAGGCGCTGACAGACTTGACAGCAGAAGTGCTGCCACCAGACTACAGTGGTGCCTATATATTAATAGTTAACAATAATAGTTAATAACTTGATCCATTTTTTTCCATTTTTTTGATCTAGGCTCATTTCATTTTCTTTTTTTTTTAAATTTTATTTTTATATTTTGAATCAATTGTTAAATATAAAATCTTGGTGTGATTGGACCGCTTGTTTTCAAGCTCACAATCATTGGATATTTATAGAGTCTTTACACTATAATTATTATTAAACATTTTTTTATACTACAAATATTAGTATAATTCATATTATCTGTAAAATAATAATATTCTAATAATTCGAATATAATAAATAAATTTATTTGTTTTTTTAAATTGTATATTATTTTTAATTTTTAAATATTGTAATCGATTTAATCCCACCACTGAGTTTAAATATAATAAAATTAACTTAATTTAAATTAATTTAAAATTCATTTTCATTTTAATTCATTTTTTCATTAAAAATATTATCTATCAATTAACAATTGTTGTTTTTTGGTTTGATTTCTCCGGACTCTGCTACATATACATTGTAACTTTAACTTATCAAATTAAACATCATAATTATTACTATTCTTTGAGTTTCCAGGTCAGATGTGTATAATTAACATTTATGCATATATATCCTATATATTTATTATAGTACAAAGGCATTGATTTAAATCAATTTCTCTTGTTTATAATTGGGATTTTCAATTTCTAGTAATTCATTTCTACTTCTATAAATATAAAATGATCCATTGATTGATTAAAATATGAAATAGTTATTTTACGGTTTCTTTCAAACAAGAAATACAAATTAAATTTGTGGGATGATATTGAACTATGGTTAATTTGATATATCCGAATGTAATGGTTTTAGTCAATTTAACACACATGCATACACACACTACTATATTTATTCAATTATAATAAATAATAGTTAAAATTAAACGATTTACATTCAGTAACTAAATTCTATTTTATTTGAAATGAAGATGTAAAAAAGATATTATTTAGAGTTAAATTTGCTTTATCAAAAAAGAATTCAACAACTTTTGCTTGTAGAGACTATTTTAAGCAAATGTTTCCTAATTATTAGTTTTGATCGTTACCAATTTTCTTTGTCTTTCAGAAATAAATGATAATGTTGCATTCTTGGACGGTATTACATTTTTTGTAACAGGGTGGCATTTGTTTAATTTTTTTAATTTTTTCTATAATTGTTTGGTATATCAATCAATCTTATGTAATGTATTTAGAATCTTTTAGTGATAAAAATGCAGATAAGTAGATGTTTTTTAGATAACTTTTATTGAAAATTTAGATTATAATACGGTATTTTATATTTTTATCTACTATTTAATATGAAATAAAGGATAGTTATTATTATTTGTATTTATGAAAATAGTTTATATAAATTTAATATTATATTAAATTAAAATTTAAATATTTTAATAAAATTAAATTTAAATTATAAATGAATAATTTCCTAATCAAGATAAATATTATGAGGATCCGTTCTACTGATCATAAAACTCCTTTACCCCGCTTAAGCGGCAACCAATTTAATAAACGCTATTCTTTTATAGAATGTACAAAAGTCAGAAGTTTTTTTTAATGAATAATTTCACCAGGAAAACTTTATTGGTTTCGTCACTTTTGCACTCACACCTCTCAAATATAAATATCATTTACAATATGTACCATAAGGAATAATGTGTTATTTCTAGGAACAATAGTTGCGTAGAGAGTGCTAACATAATAATAAAATATAGAAAGCCTCATCTAATTTCTTAAAATAAAATGAAAATTAATTAAATTTTAAGTTTATATCGTAAATATATAGATTGATAGTTATCAACCGAACCAAAAGTGAAACCAATATAATAATATTTTTACTCGTTTAATAAGATTAGATATAATATACCAGAGGTTGCCTGCGAATCCATTTTCAAGTGCCCGCATTCAAATTACTAAGTATTAAATTATTACTAAGTATAATATTATTTTAAAGTTATGACACAAAAAAGTAACATGTCCGATTTTTCAATATGACTCTAAAAAAGGCTCTTAAACATTTTGGATTTTTCAATAAGTATCACCACCTCTGTTATATTATTTCAGAAATGTGTCGGACTATTGAAAAAGGTTGCCGACCCATGTACTACTATACTAATTGATAGAAATATAGAATTACATTGTACAGTGATGGAAATAAGTAAACGCCAGGGTGGCGCTTTTGTTGGACAATCACCCATTTGAGAAGGCACATTGCCATTGCATCACTATATCTTAATAAAAGTGTTATTATAAAAATTATTTATGCGATTTGGACTTATACAAAATAGTTTAATAAATAAGTTTTCCTTAAAATATTTTCCTCTATATTATAAACTATTTTATTTGTAAAGAATTTTTTATGATCCATTCAATCTACTACCTACATATATTAATAAGATTTATGTTGATATGAAATGTAAATGGATATATAAAATAAAGTATGAATAGGGAAAGTAAATGTTTTTCATATAATTAAAATTCGATTTGTCTGATTGGTTCACTCGTCTGTTAAGAGTAAATATCAATAAACTAATAACATGTTAAATCAAGCGGATGTTAACGGCTTTAAACGAGTAACTCGATCAGCCTTATTAAGACTAACGCACGCTTAATTTGTTATCATGAGGTTCAAACAATTATTTTGTTTAAAATGAGTAAAGCAATGAATCATTCAATTGCAGCAATACGATACGTAGATTAATATGATCAATTTATGGATTGTAATTAATATTGCAAACATGGGAGAGAAATAAAATGGATAAGGAATATTGATCTCCAATCAAATTAAAATTTATTGCAAAAATAGGGAATTATAATTATTATGAGATTGTTTGAATTTATAATTTTATGTAAACAGAGTAAATTTTTTTTAATTTTTAGAACACTATAAACGCAGTGCAAAGTACTGGATATTGATCCTATTAAAATAAACCTTCTATGGACTTAATTTTGAAGCGAAACCTTTCTCATTTAAATGAACGATGTAAATTGTCTTTGTAATTCAATTTTATTTTATTTTATTAAATTAACCATTCGAAAAATATCTAATTTTCTAAATTTCATTTATAGAAAATGGAATTAAAATATTTTATCTATAATGTATTTGAGCTATGATATGTTTATATTTGTTTATTAGATAGATGTTACATTATATAGATAGATTTTTAATTGAAGTAAATTATTCCATACTTTCTAAGTGATCTACTCGGGTAGCTTAGTTAAGTGTTTGCGTGGCTGTGCCCCGGCAAAGATGACTAAATTCTCCCTGAAGGGATCGCTCAGTAAACAATAAAACTAATCACGTATATCAATGATGATTTCCTTACTGTACAAATGGCCTTTCTTACTAAGGTACCTTGAGTTCCAAATAATAATAATAATAAATTATAATGTATAATATGTAAAATAAGGTGGGACAAAGATCCGCAGTTTTTTGTTTGGGATTGTTTTTTGATCTTCCTACAATATAGGTTGATTTACCTGAAAGCATGATATTTTAACCATCTTTCGTGGTAGGGCAAAAAGTCCCGATTAACAATGATTGCTCTTGCATTGAACAACCGCTTTGAATCAAAGAAAAAAAAAGACTTAATAAGAAATACTTTAGGTATGTGGGTATGTTTTAATTATTTATTTTGTATTTATTTATATATACATTCCAATCGTAGGTCAGAATATCTTGACTTTTTCCATAAACGACCCCTTTTCACCATTGAAGTTAAGAAATCTAATTTATCATTATAAAAAAAATAATACAATTCATTTGACCATATATAATAGACCCATAAGGAGGCAGCTAGCCGAGCGTGTAGCATAGCAATTTTCTACAGAAGAAGTTGGCGTTCGATTCTAACTAAGAACAAATTTTTCTAATAAAATTAAATTTAACATCAGCTGCCTCCGGCTCCAAGAACTGTCAGTTCCTGGTTCTATACATGCGGAAAGCAACGGGAAACAACCGCATTAACATTCCCAAGAAAAATTATCATGGCTAGGCACCTTCTAAGGCTATCCTAGCAATGATAATAGCCAAACTCCGAAAGGGAGACGGCACCTTAAGAAGAAGAATAGACCCATTAGACTGATAATTTCTCTAATCATAAGGCATGCTTTTGAAATTAACTTTTGGACAAATCATTTTCATAATTCTAACAGTACTCGCATGATAGCTCTAAGGAACACTACGTAACACTAGTTCACTGTATAAATCTAATTTAATCTAATTATATCTTATATATAAAATTCTCGTGTCACAAAACTTTGAAATGATACTCCTCCGAAACGGCTGGACCGATTCTTATGAAATTTTTTATGCATATTCAGTAGGTCTCAGGGCATGTCAGACTTCTTTTATAAAACCGCTAATTGGTAAGGTGTGTCCAGGGGATGGAATTTAAATAAAATTAGTTTAGTTACAATGCTAGATCATAGAGGCGCTGGTGGCGATAATTTGACTTCTATAAATACCATTATAGGAGACTTGCAAACAAAAGTGGTTCCTGGCTGAGCGAGCTAGCGCGTCTTCTTATGACTTTGGACCCTCAGTTCGAAACTCGCAAAAGCACATTTTTTTCTTTAAGTATTATATATTTTTTTTTTACAAATTTATTAATTTTTATTATTTTAATATTTTATTAAATTATTTTATTTGATTAAATTATTTTATTTTATTAACTTAATTTTATTAAATTAAATTTTATTATTAAATTGTATTTTATTAAATTAATAATTAATTTTTTCTGCATAAATAAACATATATAAAAAACTATATATAAAATTTGAATTTTCATTCATTCATTCATTTAAAATGATATTAAAATATTCATTTAAAATGATAATTAAAGAATATCTTATTCAACATAAATTGTTGAATATATCTGATCTAAATATTTTTTTGATTTGTTCCTTTAAAATATAATAAATAATTAAATTAATCCCTGCTAGGGCCTCGGAGGGGAGGTAAGAGCTTTCTCTTCTTCTTGGGAAAACCCATCCCCAGCGTCGACTATCTATCTATATATATATATATATATATATATATATATATATAAAGGTTTTTGTCTGCACATTGCTCAGAATTTAAAAATTATTGTAAAATTTCACTTTTTATTTTAAATTCTAATATTCAAATATCAATCAATTCATTTTAATTTATTTAATAAAATATTTAGATCATATTTAACTTCATTTTTATTTATTCTTTCTATATATTTGAATATTTCTTCTTTTCTATTTGAAAGTGAAAGGTTAAAAAAACAGAATATATTATTTTTAATGTTTGATGAATACAAAAATATTTTCAAAACGTCATTTATTAATTACAACTATATTTTAAGTGCAAAAATGATTTCTTGGTTAATTAAAATATGTTTTTTTATATAAACGAGATGTTTTAAATTTATGTCTTTTTTATATTTTTTTATTATAGGCTTCTTTTTTTATTTTTAATTTTTAATAAATTCCCTTTTTTGATATGATATTAATAAAAAATAATATTAAATTGTATATAAAATTAAAAATTAGAATATTTGAATTTTTTTAAATTTTAACACATGTAATCAATCATATGCATAACGAATGGAAAATTTTGAAAATCAACTTGGTATTAAATTCAGAAAAAAATACTGATATATAGAATATAATAGACCATTCGAACATAATTTAAAACTATTTATCTCCTTCTATTTTAAATTTAAAAAACCGGAGTGTTAAGAAATTAAGATGCCTGGATAGGTAAATGGGCTGGAAGAGGAGGCAATTTATAATTTTCTTCTAATTCAGATTGAAATTAATAGTGATAAGAAAATATATTTAGTAACAAAATCTTAATATACAAAATGTAGAATTTGAATATGTAGAAAAATTGAATGTAATCACGAAGGATAATAATATTTGAGAAGAATGAAATCGGGAAACGCCTGTTATCATGCAGTAAAGAGGGTTATCTCATCAAAATTATTATCAAAAGGAATCAAAATTAAAATATATAAACCAATTATTTTGCCTGCCTGTTGTATTATATGGGTGGGACGCATGGTCTATGACCCTGGGAGATGAGAGTAGATTCAGAGTATTTGAGAATAGGATTCTTTCCAGCATTTATTGGCCAAAGAAAGATGAGGTCGCCGGGGAATGGCGGAGACTGCATAACGAGGAATGGCATGACCTATATGCATCTTCAGAAATAGTTAGGGTTATAAAAGCGAAAAAGCTGCGATAGGCAGGGGACATGGCTAGAATGGGAGAGGAAAAAGATATTGGATTGGAAAACGATGCGGAGACCGATTGGAAAACGTCCGCTTGGAAGACCAAGGACGCGTAGGAAGGGACGTAAGAGAGATGGAACGAGGGCTCAGGATAGGGACACTTGGAGAAATGTGGTTGCTGCGGCCAAGAACTTTCGAGTTCCTATGGAGTCACAGAGATAGATAGATATAACATATACAATAATAATATATATAATTAATTTACTGATTAAATTAAAATATATTTTAAATAAGAACACAAAAAGAAATGAATGTAATATACTGATTGAAACAAAATGGATGAAAACCTTTTACTACTCTTAACCAAATACTATGTACCACTCGGGGGTACAGGGGGCGGAGCCCCCGTCTAGGTGTGGAGAGCGCCGAAGGCGCTCGGAGCAGCTAGTATATATATATATATTTAATAGTATATATTTTGATAAATCCATTAATTCAATTTAATTTCTGTTTATAATTTGAAAATATATTTTTTATATTTTTTTTAAATTTGTGGTGCCCCAGAAACCGTATCGCTAAAACGCTGGGGAGGGAGTACTGTGGTGCCCCACACTTCCGATAGATGGCGCTGCGTCAACTCGTAGCGATGGTGGTAATAGTAACTAAAACTGACAATTGTATATATTGTGAATATTGTAAATTAAACTCAACACATTGGGTGACCCCGACGTGATACTTTACAATTTAATGTGATTGGAACCCGAGCCTCATAAGTGTGTGCCAGGTTCCTAGCCAGTAGACCATACCGCAACCACACTAAATTGGTGACGAGGCGTTGACGTTCCATGTCGCTATAAATTGTAAAGCATCACGTCGTGGTCACCAGAGACCAAATATATATATATATATAAATCTAATCAAAAACATACCTGTTAAAAAGGGGGCCAAGTTCCTATCGGCTATTTGTTTGCCTAAAAAAGGGTTCAAATCCATCCCAATACCAAGTTTAGATGCACTTTAAAAATCAATCATAATCATTTTCATCAACAGCCTGATCCACTGGTAAACAAACATTTGGCATTTCCAAGAATCGCCACCACACCCAGTCCTCCGCCTCCTGCATCCAGGCACGCCACTTTATTCGCGTCAACGGTCCATCTGGCCGAAATTCACTTTACCATACACCCAACTTAAAATATGGTATAGTTGTTAATTGGTTTAAAATATCTAAAATTATAATACTTAGAAATTTGAACTTTGCAGGTTTTCGTGCTGTACATAACACTAGATTATTTGTATAATTATATTTATTATTTATATGTATAAATTAACCTGCCAAGTTCAAATTTCTAAGTATTATAACTATCTCAGTGCCACCTTTACCATAAGGCATTATATGTTGTTGGATTATGCATCCACTTTGTTTTATGTTACGATCAAGTTAAGATTATTATGTGTTTATGATTAAAGATTATTATTATTGTTTATTTACTTATTTATTTTTATTAATAAATATCCTATAATATATATTTAGATAAATAAATTTTAAAATTAACTTAAGCTCAGTCCTATCTTTTTATCAAATATAAATATATATTATCGTCAAATCTTTACATTCAAAAGTTCAATAGTTTTAGCAATTGAATAAATAAAGAATAGATAATGAATCGAGACAGTACTCTTACAATGAGAAACTACTGGAAATATCTAATTTTATTTAAAAATGTCTTCATTGAAATAGAAAGTAAATAGCGGCAGCAATAACCCATCGCTCTTTTCTGATTTAGATTTTTGACAAAAAAAAAACTTAATTAATAAATAAATCACCAGGTCTTCTAATCAAAGATGTGGGTTAATTGCATTTTGATTGATTATTAATTAAACATATACTAAATAAACAATTTTTAGATTGTTAATATTTAAATCACTTCAATCCAATAAATAGGGATAATTGTTCTTTTTTTTTTAAAAAAAAAACTTTCAAACCCGATTTATTTTATAGAATGCAGTTAAAGACAAATATTAGCATTATTTTCAGCAAATTTGGCTATCAAATAAATAAACATTACATGAAACTCAAACATTAACCTAGCTTTACCTCTGTAACTTTCAATTCTAATTAAATTCATTGATTTAGAATACATTTACATATTTTATATTTTATTATTTCTTACAATTTTAAAGATACTTAATATTTCATGATAAATATTATAAAGTTGATCCATAAAATTATTTCTTCATTTTTTTCTGATAAAAAAATAAAATCATTATAATTATTATTTTTTTTTACATAAACCTAGGTTTAAATCAATATTTAAATTAATATTTATTCATTAGCTACTTTGTTTTATTTTTATTTTTTACATAAAATCTCAAATTGCTTCTTCAAATCTCTTTCTTAACCTCTTATGGTAGTGGAAGTTTTTACATTTTTAATTTAACTTTCAAATCACCCCTCATTTCTATGCAAAATTGCATTTAACTTGTAATTTATACTTTACTAATAATTCATTTTGACGTTTACGCAACAAAACATTTGATAAGAGAGGGGGGAGGAAGTACTTTTTCTTTTCGTAACTTTCTATAGCTTACAAAAGACGATCTATTTGGGAACAGTAAAGTATTATTGAAAAAGTTTTCTTTAAATATTGAAATTAGACACTTATATTTTATATTTTGTTTCCTTTTTATAAATAATTTAATATTGATCTGAAAATATGTCGTTGTAATATTTATGAAAATAAATAATAATAAATTATTACTTTCCAATTAATGCTTGTTGTATTTTTATTATAATAAAATATCATTTTGATTACCCATCATGATTTTAATATTGCTTGATAAATAGAATAAATGAATAAATATTTTTTATTTCTTAATGGATGGATAAATGATCATCATAGCGTTTAACCTGTTAAGAACAAAACTAAAAAATATTGTACAAATTCTTATAAAATGATAAATATTGAATTCTATACATATTTTAAAATCAAAAATAGTTCCTACGTTTATTTTTTACTAAAATTAAAATATTTTAATTTTTATAGAAAACAATAAATGTATATTTGTATAAGTATTATAAAAAAAAATTATACCAGATTCAGATAAAAAGACAGGTAAACTGGTCCGTATTAAAAAAAAAATTAAATTTCCTGTTCATTCATCATTCCTGTAAATACATTATACTGAATATACAGGTTTATTTCTTGGAAAACAATTTTCTTTAATATATAGATACTAATATAATAATAATATATTAGAACATTCTTTTATATTAAAAAATATAGAAAAGTAAAATTAAAAATTTTTTTTTATGAATTCTATTTTAAAATGAGAAATATATTATATACAGTAAATTAAAGAATAATTTAGAGTTAACCATTTGAATAAATTTAAATTAAAAAAATATTAAATTTGTAATACAACTTTTAATTCTTTATTCTCAAACTTTTCTTTTATGGTCTCTTCCGTAGTTTACTAAATATCTTCTATTAATCAACATCTTCTATCTCATCATCAATATAATTTTTTAAAAAGTTAATTGCTATAATTTTACAATAAATTATAATTTTATAATAAATGTATTCTTTCTTAAAATACTCTAAATAATACTATGAGTGTTATATTATATTTTTCATGTATTATAATAAAAAAAAATAATAAATATTATTGAACTATATTAAAACTACATATTTTCAATCAAATACTAAGAAAAATATCAAATTAAGTCATTTAAATTCCATTCTTATATATAAATCTTTTTTTTATTTATTAAGGAAAAAAAAAATGATTTAATAATTGAAGTATACAAAACAATAATGAAATATAATAGTAATATAAAAGATATATAATGTATAATATTATAATAAACTATTACAGAAAATATCTATAAAAACCCTATCTTCATTAATATAACATTTTTTACTAGTATAAAATATTTTTTTTTAACTACATCGCCTTCACGAGCTAACCAATCTATACTAAATATATATAATTTAATATTAATTTAATTAAAATATATGTATATAAAGGTATATTCAAATTTTATGAAATATTATGTTCAATTATTACATTTCCTGATTCACTACAATCTAAAATTGAAACAAAAAGAAATTTAGCACAAGTTCGCAAATCAATTTTAAGTCTAATGTTTTTATAAAATTTATTCATTTTGGCTCATTGAAAGCGCATTCATGTAAAATATGTACAATATCCTTTACTGATCCAAAAGAACAATCACAATAAGGATTATCCGCTGACCGATTCGGAAGAAATATTCTGAAGGGACCAATTCTCTATGCCATACTATTTGAATATAAATCCTGCGAAATAATTTCTACTTTTCAAACCAAGGCTGGATTTATTTTGAAAAAATGCAAACCTTGGCTAAAATTTTAGTCGATTCAATTTTTTTGCCATTTTTTATATCTTATATAGCTCTATCTTTTTTGATTATTGACTTTGTTTCATTGGGTATCAAAACTATTATTGTAGTCATACTTTTTTAGACGCATAATTTACTAAATTTGCTAAACTATCATTCTGTGAATTCACAGTAACTCTAATTTATATTTATTTTAAAATATTATAAATAATGTAAGAGGAATCTTTTTTTTTAGAAATTCATTTATTGGATTTATTTAATAAAATCTTAAATAATATAATGATTAGTGATTAGGGACACTAACGATACTATCGGAGTATCGATACTTTGCTTCCGATACTATCAGAGTATCGATACTTTGCTTCCGATACTAGTACAGCATCGATACTTTGCTTCCGATACTAGTACAGCATACCCATACCTGTGGTATCGAAAAAAGTATTGAATGGTTTTCAGCGCACCTAGCAGCGTACTTATTTTCAAAATTTTTTCATTTTCGTTCTAAAAAAAAAAAAAAAAAAAAATTACTATCGAAGAAACGATACTTAGCCTTTCGATACCTAACCGATACTAAGAATCGATACTTAGCTTTCGATATCGTGTCCCTATTAGTGATTTTATATTATTTTTATATAATCAAACATTTTTTTTTAAATTTTATTAAACAAACATTTTTTTTTAATTTTATTAAACAAACATTGTAAGTTAATTTTTTTTATGTTGAGTTTCAAAACTAGTTTTTATAATAATTATGTTAATTTGGGAACCTTCCAAATTATTATTGGTATTTTCTGTTCACTTTAATTAAATAAAAATAATTAACAATTTATTTATTTTAATATTTTTAATTACAACAACGGAGAATTATTAAAATAATTAATTTTCCTTTAAAGAAATTAAAGTATTTGCAAATTGATCATCAAATAATTTATCATTTTTTTTATTGGTTCTAGTCTCCAATAACTTTGGAGATTGATTGATTGATCGATTATAGTAGGTGAGAATGATTTTTGTTTGTTTGATCTTTGAATTTTTTCATTGCTTTCTAAAGTGATTAGTCACTTGGTTCTGTTCAATATAAACTTAAATTGTTCGCTCTATTTTCTTTAAATAGAAGGGCTTATAAATTCTTTACCAGGTTGTTTTATTTTTTTTTTTTTTTGGATTTGAAAACCCTGTTGGTTTTTTACTATTATTTTCTTACTTTTTTCCTTTTTAGACAAGTTTCTTTTGTACTAGTTTTAATAGAATGGTTTTTCTTTCTCTTTACTGGATTGGATGGTTGAGTTTCAGATTGGATATAGAAAGATACAAGGTTAAAAAGTAAATCATTGGTGACGTTAGATTTGAGTTGTTTTATAATTAAAGATTTTTTTTTCGAAATTTTACAATTTATTTTACCTAGTTTTTTTAAATAACTGTTAAGTTCAACTTAAATTAAAATATTCATAATTTAATCATATAACATATTTTATTCTTAGAATATTTTAAATAAAATCATTTTTAAAGTAGATGAAGTTAGTGATGTCTGAAATGAGTGTAAAAAAATCAATTTAAAAAATTAAATTAAATTTAATGGAAACTACTGTACCAGTAGTTTTAACTATAAGGACAACTTTATTAGAACAATTTGATCTTTTTATCAGATATCAATTTGAGTTATGGGTGATATGATTCATTGGTTCTATAATATGATTCTAAATTATAAAAAGTAAGAGTTGTGCTGTATACTCAGAAGGTGACTCAAAACTTTTATAAAGATAGTGCACATTCATTATCCGATATTAAATATATTTCAACTATTGGTACCCTGCAAACCACTGGTAATGTTACCCTATATTAAATAAAATATCTTAATTAATAAAAATGATTTGTCGAAATCATTAGCCTGATAATTATTAATAACTAGTATATTCATATTTATACTTATACATAGCTACAATTATATATGTATTTGATTTTTTTTTATTTTTCTATTGCTTATGACAAGAATGAATTCATTTTAATAAAACAAATTTTAATTTTTTTTTAATTATTTGTTCAGAATAAATTTTCAATTAATACAGTGAAAGCTCTATATAAGCAACTCATTTGAACCAATTTCGACAAAAACGTTTTTTATTGGGAAAAGTTGCTTATAGGGAAACATAATTTTTTACAATTTGAGGTTATGTTGTTGTGAACAACTGTCAACTCAAATATTTAGCTTTAAAAACATAAGTTGCTTGTATAGATGTTGCTTATAGAGTGGTTGCTTATATAGAGCGTTATATATTACTGTATTATATTCATTATCGAAGGATACTTATTTAATTTTAAAATAATAATAATTGAAATGAACAGAAATAATGAGTATCAATTGAAAATTTGTTCTGAAATAATTTAGAAAAATAAAATCTTTAATATGAAAACAACCTAAAATCGCCAGAGATTGACTTTTTAATCTTGTATTTTTCTATATCCAAGCTGAAACTCAATCATCGAATTAGAAAACAACTCAAGCCTAACCTGAATATATATATTATTGATTTTTTAGAACAATTTTTGATAAAATAAAATTTTATTAAATCAAAGTTAAAAACAATATTATATATTATTTGTAATAAGAAATAAATACATTCAAAATTATCTGACAGTTATTCAAAGGATAAGTGAAAAGGTCTGTTTCGAAAAGTCAAGGCACGTCACCTTCATTTACTCATTCAAGCTCAATATATATTTTATAAATCCTTATTCTCTGAAATGCACAAATTTTGCTCTCAAGTTATTTTTCAAATATTAAAAAATCATTGTTTTTTTGGCAAAAATATTTCTAAAATATTAAAAAAAAATTTATTAGAGGAATTATATTTAAATTATATTATAAGTGATAATGCTTAAAAATTATAAAAAATGTAGACTATAGGAAATATCATATAAAAATTTATAATCTGTTTTAATGCTTTATTAATTAAACCAAGTTTTAGTAATAATACTTATATCAAGGATAAATTCACTATATTAAAATATTTTTTTTTCTTTTTCTTGTGAATTAATAAAGATTATATTATTTTTAAAGTATTTTCTGAATAAAGAATTCAAATAATAAATAATTAAATAAAATAAAATAAAAAAATAAATAACATTTTTTCGGCTAGTATAGATATTTTTTTAATATGAAAAATAAGAAAATTAATATACAATAAGAAATATGATATTTTTTCTGGATCTCGATAAAAAAAATATTTATCAAAAATAAGCTCAATTTACTTATTTGTTTTAATATTTTTTTTTTAATTAATTAGGTATATTTTTTTAAAGTGATTCTAAGTTCAAAAGTTCACCAGATTACTTCTTTAATTTAAAAAAAAAATAATGTAATGGATTCCTAGTAGAATTTATTTGTAATATTAATATTATTTAAGTATGAATATACACACATATAGATATAAATTAAAATAATAATAAAATTAAGAAGTTTAATATTGTAAAATTGCACCAATTTAAAAATATAAAATTATTATTTTTTTATTAGAGTTTAATGATTACGATATTAATTATCTATCCTACTATCTCGGTGATTCTACGGGACTCGAAAGTTTTTAGCAGCAGCAACTACATTTATCCAAGGGTTTCTATCCTGAGCTACAACCATTCCACTAGATTCTCTCCCTTTTTGGCGCCCCTTGTTACATTGTCCGCGCCCTTAGTCTTTCAATCGGACTTTTCCCAATCGATCCACCCACAAATAGTCATTTCAGTAGTCTTTCCTCTCCCATTCTCGCCACGAGTTCTGTCCATCACAAATTTCTCGATTTTATAACCCTATCTATGTCTGGAGATGCATAGAGGTCATGCAATTCCCCCCATACTCCGGTGACCTCTTCTTTATTTGGCTGTGATAAATGTTGCAAAGAATCATAACTTCAAATACTCTAAAACTACTCTCGTCTTCTAAGATCACGTCTCACACCCATATATTACAACTGGTAAATAATAATTAAATTTCAATTCTGAAATGATTGACTGGTTACTTCTTTTACTTTTCTTTGTCTACATATCTTTGAAGTAATTCAATTGTTTTCCAAGTTTCTTTTAAATATCAACAGTAACTACATTTATTTATTTATAATTAATAAATATTTAGAAATTTATCTCGGTTTAAATATTAATTTATTTATATATTTTTTTGTTTTTTAATCTTATTATTTTTAAGACATCCACTTCTCGCTAAAATACGTGATGATAATAATTCGTACGCGTATTGATTTATAAAAGAAGCGACGTTTGTAAAGAGTCGGTATGGAATGGGTAGAGGGTGGATAAGGGGTTGTTTCATCAGGGTGAGGATGAGTTAGTTGGAAATGTCACAATAGGCAAGTTTTCTTGTTTGTGTGGAAATACTGTTATAATAATCTCCCTATCTAATCTAGGTGGACACCATGGACCATGTTTTACAATACGCAACGCTTCCCATCCCTCTTCTCACTAAACCCGTTTACTCAGCCACTGCTGGGAGACACCTCCGCGACATGACTAGAATACGACACTTTATTTTTTTCCATAATCTAAAGGTATATTAGCACTGACTGGATGTTTAAATTTGATTGTCCATCCATTATGTAGTTAGATTAATGATAAAGAATAACGAATTCCATGTGTAATAAACCTACAGATATACATATATATCGGTATAGAAGGAAATTCCTTATTTATTTCCAAAGGGAATATTTAAAAAACAAATAAATATTTCCAATTCATATCTTATCTTATTATTATTATAATACTAGCAAAAATTGTATATATATATATATATATATATATTAATGTATTTTGGATATATTAAAAATATCTAGGGATTTTTTTGAATTTAATTTTTATTAAGAAAATCGATCTGTATTGGTTTCAGTCTCTGGAAAAATCATCTTCATTAATTTTTTCTTAATTTAAATTTATATTACGTCACCAACTTCCTCAGTCAGCGCTTCCTTATACAAAATATATTATAAATAAAATAGAATTAAAAATATTTATGTTATATCCATATCTGTTTTTTATTGCATTAATACATACAATTAAATTATTTGAAATTGTTTCAGAACATTTATTAGTTTTTTCTTAATTTAAAATAGGAAATCTAAATGACATCAACAACTACGTCAGACAGCGCTTCTGTAAATACAAAATATATTATATTAAATCAAATTCCGATATATATATATTGTTATATCAATAAGCCATACTTTTCTGTCTTTGGGAGCATTAATACATACGTTTAAGCTATATATGTTTTATGACTATTTTATGTTCTTTTAAATTATTTGAACGGTGGCTCGGTGTACCAGTTATTAATATTGCCAGCCAAACCCGTTAATAAGGAATTATTTTTTTTTAATGACCGAGAAGCGGCTTGGTGAACCAGGTATTATAAATAAATAGTCATAAGTAAAAAATAATATCGAATTATTTTTAGAAAATAAGCAATATCTAATTATTTATCTTCTTTATATATAAAATAACATTTTAATGAGATAATTTTGAATATATGTATATAATACATATAAATCGTTTGCTATAGTTTAATACATTTATTTGTATTTAAAACAATGGAATCTATCGCAGTCATTAATGTCAAATTAATTGCTTGAACTAGATCACGGGTTGCGCAATGGCTCTCAGCGGGCGACAAATCCACCGCCAATCGCTCTTGGACCATTCTTCTTGAATCGCTCGAATCCACTGCGAATCGTTCCGGCTTTTGGTTACCCCCTCGGCCTCGGACTTTACCACCACCCTTCCTATTTAGATCGCTAACATACGCATTTATTTAATCGAATTTTTTTTTATTTAAGTTTATTTAATTTATTTATTATTTAGAAATTTTGACCGGCACAAGAATATATATTAATAAACATAATTATATATTTTTATGTGAATTAGATCGGTCTAAAATATTTTAATTTTAATTTATTTAATCTTTTTTTGGTTAGAAATATATTATAATATTAATTTATTTTAAGTTATCATCTGTATATAAAACCTCTGGTTGATGAAATCTTATGAATGAAAAGAGCCTTTTAAACCAATTGATTCTCAGATGGAGTAGAGGTGTTAAATGATCAGTTAAACAGCTCCTCCAAAACTTTATCTTGATATCTTATTTCAAATATCTTACCAATTTTGATAAAATATTTGTAGTAGAAAATGAGATTAGAAATATTTATCGGTTTTCCAATTAGCACGTTAAATGGATGTTAAATATTTATAAGCTTTTTGCAGAATTTTTATAATTGAAATGTATAACTATAATAATAAATGTATTTAAAAGAGATAATTTTATTTATGGATAAGCAAGATATTAGATCAATTTAATATATATATATATATATAACATTTATGTTGAAAAAGCTCTTATGGAGTTTTATGTAATTTATTAATTTCATTTATTTTTAAAAATAAAAATATTATTTTATCGATAGATATTTATTCTTAATCATTCTATCTATCTTTCTATCTATCTATGGTCGAAAGTTCTTGACCGCAGCGATCACATTTCTCCAGTGTTCCTAGCTGAGCTACATCCATTCATCTCCTATTTTCTCTCATCTCGCTTATGTCCCTTCCTACATTGTCCACCCATCACGTCCTTGGTCTTCCAACCGGACGTTTCCCAATCGGTCTCCCCAACAATTTATTTTTCGCCAGTCTTTCCTCTTCCATTTTAGCCACGTGTCCTTCCCATCGCAGCCTTCTCAATTTTATAACCCAATTCCCCGTTATGTAGTCTTCGACATTTTCCGATGACCTCATCTTTTTTTGGCACATAAAAAGTCTTTTTTTTAATACTCTAAACAACTCTCGTCTCGTAATGAATCAGATTAAGCCTTATTTCTATAGAATTCAATTGGCAAATAAGTGTATTTTTAAAACAATACTTTTTACTATCTCGCCACGATCACGAACATTTTTAATGTGAAGATTTTGATTTTTTTATACGTTTTGAAGGTCCCTGAGTCATTTTCACTAAGGTTGTGTGTGTTCTTGTGTGTATGTAGACAAGATTATGCAAAAACGGTTCGAGCTGGAATAATGAAATTGGGTATAAGGGCATTATTCAGAATTCGTAGTTTTCTATCAAATTTTAAGAAATGTAGCTCAACCGGAAGAGGGTCATTACTTACCACGTTTTGATTTTTTTTCCTTTAAAGTGACCGTAAAAATAAATATATATGTTTGATAGTTTTTTCACATGATTAAAAATTGTATAAAACTGCTATATATAGAATCTTTACTTAATTGAATCGCTGAATTAATTTTTTAACACTGCAAATCACGCGCCATCACGTGACGTGGTGCCATCAACAAAGAGCCAAAGACTCACTGGTTTAATAAATATTATTTATTAATTTTAATTAAATTTAATTTAAATATAATATATGTGTTAATTAGTCCAATTCAAATTTGCGAGAAAGTCGAGTGGAGACACTCCAGATTTTTTAATTTAATTTAATAGCTAAACAATATATCTATGTTTAATTTTAAAAGTTAGATTTAGAATATATATATATAAATATATTCACTGATTGAATTATTATCAAAAAGAAAGATAAAATTAAACTATTTTAGAATATATACTTTATTAAAGATTTGATGAATCAGTTAAATTATATTGTTATACGTAATGGACTAAATAAAGTACAAAAATTAAGGCAAAATACCTTCTACACTATTCTACATTAAATAAAATTAATACAAAAATTGATTTTCTCACATTGAAATAAATATTAATTAAATTACTAATAAGTGAATAAAATTATATTGACTTTACATTTAAATATAATATATATATTTATGCAAGTATATATAATTAAGAATAGGTATGTTATGTGCGTAAAAACAAGCAGTGTATTCGAGAGAAAATTTTGTATTCAATGTACCATATGTAATTGAATGGTAGATAATAAAAATATAGTTTTATCTTTATTAACACCATCTGTGCGCTTTTACAAATATTTAAAAGTGACTTGTTTCTTTTCGATTGGTTACCACCGACGGAAGGGTAATCCTCAGGCTATTGTATTTAATATTTAAACAAAAAAAAAATATTGTACTATTAATTTGAATTCACACAATATTTTATAGAAATATTCTTTTTTTTAAATAATTCAAATTTATTTACTTATTTTTAATTATTTTAAAAATAAATAATAATAATAATAATGATAATAATAATACATGTATAGGTATATCAGTTTTATTAATAATTTTATTTCTTTTATTCTCTTTTACAGGTTTTTTTTTATTCTAAGTGAAACCATATATAATTTTTAATTAAGGAGAAAATTAATTGAAAAATATATAATACTTTTAATTTAAAATATATTTATTAAATAGTGTTTCGTGAATGAATAGAATGGATATAGAAAAACATTTTTAACAATTTGATAGTTGAAAAAAAAAAAACTAAAAATGTATCATATTTTATTACCTGTTCAATATCACCTAATCCCTTTTTTCAACTTTTGCTTTTCCGTTTCGATCTTCCCATTGGCAATTACGTGAGAACCATTAAAAAAAATCAACCGCATCCATAGAAAAACGCCGATTCAATGAATGGTGTGAGTAGAGTCCAATTATTTAAAAAGCTTGGATAGGCCACCCACCCCGTGCGGTGGAAAACTCTGCCCAGTTATATACCCCTTCACATCGTTTCCCAGCCCCTCTCTATACAAAAGCAGCCATTTAGAGCGAAGCCATTCTCATTAAATTGAACTAAAAAATATTTCCCTACCCTTTTTTAATTCCATTTATACCTAAGATTATATATATATATATATATATATATATATATATATTATATATATGGGTAATATTTAATGAAATATTTAATAAGATTAATAAAATTCCTATAGAGATATAAATATATTATTTTTTAATGAAATTTTATACTTTATCACTACCTCGCCTTTTAATCTATCTAATATATGTATCTAACTATCTACATATATTCATTGAAGTTAGAATATAATTTGAAATTAATTTTGAAATATGAAATGTTACGAATAAAAAATTTCAATTATTAAATTGTATAATAATAAATTAGATAAACAAATTTTTATTATAATTTAATTATTTATTTATTAATGATTCAATAATTCTTTTGATTTAAAGTACATTCTGATTTCTTAATTAAATGAACAAGATAACTATAGTCGAGGAGGTAAGAGTTGGTGCATGAGGGGTGGGGCCTAGGAGAGGCGGGGCTACCTCTCCTCCTAGAGTGAATTCCCCTCCACCAGTCTTCTAATCTCTCAAACATTCCGGGTGATAAAAAAGTAATTTTGACAAAGATTTTTCTTTTATTTAATTTTTTTGGAATTAGACATCTCATTAGTTGAGATTCACCCACCTCTTAAACTATTTATCGAGGTTAGGTTAGGTTTGGTTTTGTAGGAATGGTAGAGGCAAGCGCGGAAACTGCTTGGACGAGGGTGGGGGCCGGCTCATACATCAACTCTTACCTCCTCCACTATTCAACTTTTGTTGAAATCTTTAAAAACTGTTATTTTAATCATAAAAATTGAATGAATTGAAAATTTGGATGTGTATACATTTTATAAAAAAAAAGAGTATTATTACGTTTATATCTAAATTAATAAATTTCATCTTTATTTTTAATTTCTTTTATTTTGAAAGCTCAATTTTTTATTTGATAATTGTAAGAGTATTATAATTTTTAATATTTGAATGTTAATTGTTATTATTTTGATTTAAATTTTTAAAATCAATATCATATAATATCATAAAAATATATATTATATATATATAATACATTTTAAAATAAAAAATTACTTAAATCATAATTAATCACTTTATTATATTTTGAATAATATCGAAACTAAGTATTACTTTTTCATTCTTGAATCGAACAAATACATGCTCAAATGACATTGACAAAAAACTTGATCAAATTGTTTCAAGTGTCCTTTATAAATTTTTAGGAAAAATAGAATGGTACTAAATTATATTCACAGTTTTGCTTTTGTTAAAAATCATTCGTCGAATTATTTAATAATATATATTAAAAAAAAATAAAGTTTTCTTTTCTTTAATTTACAAGAGCGTATCTATAATTAGGAAAATATGATCAAAATAATTATTTTTTAAATTTTTTTAATAATTAGTTAATTAATTGGTATAATCTTATATCTAAGAAAAACGTTAAAAAAATATTTGAAATTACACACTTACAACAAATATCATTCTCTTGAAAGAAAAGAATATTAAAATAACAATTATTGTATAGATTGAAATGTTTATAATACTAAAAGGAAAATTGCTAAATCCATATTTTTATATATTAAAATTTAAACATATTTTTTAAAGTACTTTACATAAATTCAAATAATTTATCTATCTTTATTTATCTATCTAATAATTAAATCTTATATTATTTTAAATAATAATATAAAAGAGAATATTTTATTTTGTCCTTTAAAAGATTTTCAATAGAAAAAACTTCCCTTATATTTTTGTATATTAAATACTTAACATCTCTAATTTTAACAAAAATCTTATCTTTTCCAATATATTATCAAGGATTATCTCTATCGAACGTGAATATTTTTCGAAGTAAAAATTATCTTCAAGCTCCTCATTGGAATGTAAAAAAAGAGAATTGCTATAAAATTTTAAATTCTTGACCTGAATTCATTTTATTTTGCTCGAGAACAAAAAAAATATATAATATACTTATATATATATAAGAAAAAGGAAAAAACGCCCCTAGCGATAAGAAATTGATATATTCAAAGTATTATTTTCATCGTGTTTATTTAATCTCGATAATCAATATCAATAATATTATAATTCAAGAAAAGAAAAAAAAATTATTCTTTATGGGGGATTAGATAATAATATAAATTCAATCCAAACACTTTAATTATTTATTTTATTATTATAAAATGAAAAAAAAATATTATAGATTTTCCTCTTGCAAATACATGTCATATTTTTGTATTGATTTTATCACAATCGATTTTAAATTTAATTTAAGTCATGATCCGTTTTTCTAAACAAATTTATTGAATCGAATTGCCTTTATTCAAATGTTGTGCAAACATATGATAACATGTTCTATTTTATATACCGTAGCGATCAAAATCTCAAAATCCCTATCATTCTTTTTATTTTAATACACATTTTGTTGTCGTTTTCCTTTTTTTTTTACTTTGAAGAGTTTCTATTATAATTTTTTTTTAATCTCGTTAATATATAATTTTATTCTCTTTCTATAATACAATCAATTAATAATGATTGGGTAAAGGGATATGAATTGGACCTTCCCCAAATTATTCACTTCCCTTGATCGTGTTAAAAATTATCTTTAGACACTGTCATAATCTACAAAATAATAACTTAAAATAAGTTTAAGAATAATTTAATGTTTGTTCTTTTTCCTTTTTTTAAAAACAAATTGAATGGTTTCTTTATATATATTTTTAAAGAAATAATTTTTTTGTTTTGAGAAAGTATTCCTCAGTTTAGTGAGAAGAGAAAGATTTGGAAATAAAATGCAGATTAGATTTTGGTATTTCTTTATGCTTTAAGATTCCTGGAAATCTTTTTTATTATAATTATATATATATATATATGTGTGGGTATGAAGATAAGAAAATATTTATGTTTGAGTTTATATATTTTTTATTTTTTTTTGATTAGTTATAAAGGCTGAAATAGTTTTTATTCAAATTTGGATTTTTGATTTCTTGTAAAATGCTGCGCTCTTCATCTAAAATTTCAACTTCGTTGGGTAAACGGTGAAGAAGCTAGATATTTACTTTCTTCCACATACGCTTACAGACAGTTACAGAAATTAATTCCTGACCCTTTAGGTTGTAAGTTGTAGTAGTTAATTTCTATAATATAAATATAATATTTAATAAATATATTTTATATATATATATATATATATATATATCTTCGTTAATTTAAATATATTTAATAAACAAAGTATATAGGTATATTAAACATGATTTGGAAATAAATAAGTATACCTAATATAATAATTTTTTTCTCTTAAAAATTGAGAAATTTTAATTTATTTTTAATTCCCAACTTAAAACTTAATTAAATGAAGATTATGTATTTTAAAAATTGAATTAATCCTATTAAAAAATTTAATGAATCCTTAATTAACTCTTTCTGGCGAAGGTCGATTTCATTATTATTATTATTAAATAATAATCATTGAATTTAGTAATTTGGCATATAATATCATAGAAATGATTAACAATGAATTTTCGTAAATACACTATGTATTCATTCAATATAGTTTATTATAACATGTTATATATAAATAAATTTAAAAGAGTTATTATTATTTAAGGTTATATTATCAAGGGATTATTAAGCCTTTATACATATCATTCATTGTTAGTTTAGAGCTTGCATATATGAGAACTAGTACAGGTGAGTTTGTTCAAATACATTCCTGTCTAATATACAGTTAATTGGCAATTACCTGAGCGGCTACATGTTGTTAATAAGCTTGTTTAGGCACAACCCCACTTCCCCTTATGTAGCCTCTCAGGTATTGTATCGTCCTTCCAAAACATATTTAATATATACTATTTTGCATATTCTTGTGATGTAAAGCCAAGTGAATAGAACTTTTTATATGATTTACTCATATATATATATATATATAATTTCTTTGGTTCGCATTCCATTACTTTCTTTTATGATAATCTATAATAAAGCAAATAAACAAGTAAAATTTATTTTAATTATAGTAAAAAAAAAAGATTAATATTCTGATTATTTATTAATAGAAGTCACCGGGAAATGGCGGAGACTGCATAACGAGAATTGCATGACCTCTATGCATTCCCAGACATAGTTAGCTTTATAAAAACGATGGGCAGGGCATATGGCTAGAATAGGAGAGAAAAGAATGGCGAAAAATATATTGGTGGGTTGCCGATTGGGAAGACCAAGGACGCGTTAATTGGACAATGTAGGAAGGGACGTGGGAGAGATGGGAGAGGGTAAGAGTTGAATGGTGTGGCTCAGGATAGGCACTCTTGGAGGAATGTGGTTGCAGCGGTCAAAAACTCTTGAGTTTCGTAAAGCCACAGAGATAGATTATTCATTAATAAAAAACAACAGTGTTATAATCTTATAGAAAAAGATATTTCTGAAGGTATAAATCAGATATCCAACAGATCAGTTGTCCTACATTGCTGATATATATTCAATTTCTGAAATAATATGATAATACATATTTATACAAAATATGTTAATTTTTCTATAATTAATGAAAGGGAAAGATTAAATTTTATATGAAAATGTATGCTTTAAATTCATATAACAAAACATGTTTGATATTTTGTCCATTTGAATAAAATAATAATTAAAATATACGTATATTCAATTAGATACATTTATTCAAATAATGTGATGGTTAAATCATAATTAATAAAAAAGAGAAAATGAGTTAAATATGTAATTTATTAGACATCTATTTAAATGATAAGGGCAAAAAAATAATATTTGAATGAAATGAATGATTCCCCTATATTTCATATTTTTATTAATAAGTAGATAAGTGAAAAATAAATATATGTTGTATAGTTATAAAGAAGCGGTCAAGGGTTAAATGAAAATATTTTCTGGTGTATTATTTTCAAGAGGATTCCTATTTATATTTAAAAATTACAGAATAGAAACATTTGTTAATAACATAAATAACCTATTTATTATATTGTTATGCGTTATTCACACCTAGACAGGGGCTCTGTCCCCTGTTATAGTATTTGGTTGAATGTCTGTATGTAAAAGGTTTTCGTCCATTTTGTTTCAATCAGTATGTTACATAAAACATTCATTTCTTTCAATGTTCTTATTTAAAATATAATTTTATTTAATCAGTACATTAATTATATATTATTATATTATATATATATTATTATATTATCAATCTTTATGGCTCCACGGTACTCGAAAGTTCTTAGCCGCAGCATTTCTCTAAGTGTCCCTATCCTGAACTATAAACATTTAACTCCTACCCTCTCCCATCTCTCTTATCGCTTTCTAGGTTATTAGCAATATATTGAGTTATTTTATCAGTTTTAAATGGTGTAATTATCTATCATCACGTCATTTTGAAACTATCGATCACATTATATTCCAATAAACAGATTTTTAAAAAGTTTGAAGCTTAAATAAAACATTTTAATGCGAACCCACCAACTAATTATGTGAGCAGTACATTGTAAGAAAAAATCAAATGTACGAACCTGTAAAAGTTTCAGGCGAGCGCGGAACCAAAAAATCGAAGTATCATAGTATCGAATAAGCAGGCCGCCTTCAAAATAAGCTAAAATGTTTAGAGCACTGCGGAGATCGCCTCGTATGATCGCCTCGAGAGTAGAGTATCATGTAAGCATAAAAATTTGATTGACCATATTTACACCTTCTCTAAATTTTAACTGCTTCTTCCAAAAGTAAACAAATACACTATGTTTTTCTTTACTGATACAAATTTATTATTAATAAATACATTTATTATATATTATTATAATTGATTAATATTTTTTTATATAATATAATATATTTTAAAAAATTTTCTTCATTATCATTTTTAATAATAATAATAATAATATTAAACGAAAAAACAGAAAATTCAGTGGCCGTTATTTTAAAGGATTTTTATTGACTTTTTTTATTTTCTTAAGTGAATAATAGGAGCTACAGTTGAAGATTCAATTAAAAAGGAATATAAACGAATCTCTGTATAAATAAAATCCAATTCGTTTTAAATACGATTTTAAATCCTAAAGCAATACACTTTTTAATGGCACATTCAAGTAACTATAGTTGTTTAACTTTATTTATTTTATTCTTTGATTAGAGAATAGGAAATTGATATTTTTTGGTTTATAAATAATTTGATTATATATATATTTAACCCTAATATTTATTTAGATATCAATCTAAAGTTCAAAAATACCATTAATAAATTATTTCAAATTTACATAAAACTTAATTAAATATAATAATAAATAGTTTTGTTTATTTATTATTGGTTTAAATAAAATTGTTTCAATATTCTCAATCTATTGTATTATAATATTATTTATTAAATACATAAAAAAACCTTCCGACTTTGTACGTCCTTCGTAAGGACAACCCCTATCAAGTCGGTTATATCAATGAGGTGTCCTATGATCAGTAGAACGGGTTCTATCAACCTTTACCTTGACTTTCTTGATCGGAGGCGCTACTTTTTATCACATAGTTTCCCAATGTTGATCCCGGAGATTGTGTTGACTCCGTCCCATAGACCCCAACTAGAGAAATTCCATTGCCAGGCCCGGGACTTAAATCCGGGACCACGAGAATGTGAGGCAGCTTCGCTAACCTCTCATCCTGTTGCGCCTTTTATTAAATACATAGGTGCACTAAAATCTTATATATTATTTTATACAATTTTTACTCTCTATTACTCAACTCGAAATATTTTTATTAAGTAAATTAAAATAAAATATATTTAAAAATATAATGAAACATATTATTTTTATTTTATTCCATAAATTCCGTAATTTATTTACTTAAAATATGTTTGCTTCTTTTTGTTTATTTTTTTGTAACTGAATTTATAATATAATAAAATAAAATAAATTCCTTAATACCTTTCTTAAAGCTATGCGGAGACAATAATTTTGTTAACAAATAAAACTATTTAAAAATTCAAATATTTCCTTATATTTATGCATTCGAATGTCCAAGCAAGAATTCCAGGTTGCATAACTTTCAGTGAAGTATGGTAAACATTTTTCAATTTCCCAAGTCATTGGATATCCTAATAAATCTAAGGATGAGGTAAACCTAGCTTGCCTCAATTCATTGGTTTAATTTAAACTCACTGTTGACCGAGAGTGTATATTGTCTACAAGTTAATTATCTTGTCGTCTAATATTAGTTATGACACTTTATTGTGGAGAATCAAAGTTAAGTTAATGATCTTTAGTACGAACTATAATTTCAAGTGAAGATGTAAATTATTAATTATAATTATTTCTTAAAATATTTATTTTTAAGTTATTCTATCGCACTCATTTATTTTATAAAACTATTTTTCGTATTTAACTTGAAATTTTAACAATAAAACAAATGTTAAATTAGTTTTATAATATTAAGTATATACATATTAATAATATTTTGTTTGAAAATATTGATAAATTGTTAAGAAATGGGTTGTCAGCTTATTAATTCTTTTTAAGTTTAAAGATTTAAGATCTCAAACAAATTCATTTGATGTTTTTGTTATTTTCTAAATGCCAAATATTTTCTATTACCATCATGATAATTTTGAATAATAATAAAATACATTATTATATTAATTTAGGAAGAATGCTATTAATAAGGTGTATAGTTGAAATTCATCTTGGTTTAATAACAGATAATGGGTTTTAGCAAATTGCTCATTGGAAATATAATATTCATAAATTTGTTTTTTTAATCAATACTTGCTGTTCTGATCACCTTCGGCGCTCTTCGCACCTGGACAGCCAGTTAATAACAAAAATGTTTACTTATAACTGTAACATAATCAGATATTTAAATACATCTATAAATTTCTCTCTCTCTTTCTCTCTCAAACGAGAGGCAATCAAGGGAAATGTTGCCTAAAACAAGATCCTTCATTTTAGAGGAGTAACGATTAGTTATTCCTTTTTATTTATTTATTTTTTTTTTTTGTTTCTTTGAGTTTTTTTTTTTTTTGCATTATTTTCGATTTATTTATTTTTTAGGCATTATTTTTGTATTTTGTTTTTCTTATTTTGGTTTTTCTTTACTGTATATATCTAAAAAGATGGAAAACTGAAACTCTGAGTCTGTGATTATGTGGGCCCTCAATTAAAGACATTTATGATCGTTGATTACAGAGTGTAGTTATTATGTAAATATGTAAATATGTTTTGCTTTTTTTTTGTTTTTGTTTGCTTTTTGGATGTTTTTGCTATTTTTTTGTCACCACCCAAAAAGGGGTGGACTGAAATAACACACATATATATATTTCTTGAATAAATACATAATTATATTTATTTATCAAAAAATATAATTAGGTCTTTACCTTACTCGCTCTCAACGACAGCTTATTTATATTAATTTAAGTTAAGGGCTAGGTGATGGAGAGGGGTTAATTTCAAGGGTCTGAAGAGAATTACTTTCTTTCCAAATGGTGCAATAGTGTTTTTTATTATTGTTTCCTATTCAAGAACTATTTTATATAGAACCCTTACCAAGGTGTCAGGTATGGCAATTAAAATAGACCCAAGCTTGTCGAATCGAATTTTAAGTCTAAAAGTTGATTGACAGTTATAACTTATGTCAATTTCTATTACACCTGCAGATATATAACTATATATATATATATATATATACAAAAAAATAATTTGGCAATGGCAACTGCCGTCTGCCAGAGTTCACTGTTAAAAAAACTCAAAAAATAGAAAAATTATAAAAAAAATTAAAGGGAGAGAAAAAAAGAAAAGGAAAAAAAAATTATAACAAAAGACAAATGTATGTATGTATGTACACTTCAGACAGACCTCGGTGCCCCCTCTCTCAACCCTACGATTGGGTGATAATAACGGAATCATCTATTGGCTCATCGCATAGCGCCTGCCACCCGATTGGTCGCCGAGCGCCCTTACTCCTCAACCAAGACGTCACCAGAGGGGTATAAAATGCCTCGAATTTGCTCAGACCGCATCATTCATGAAGAAGACTCTATACGAGGAACATTCAAGCAATCATTCATGATTGAAGATACACGACGACACGCATCATTCACGATTCAAGAGCCACCGTATACGAAGAACACGATTATTTCAGAAGACGACGATCATCAAGAAGTTTATTTTATCTTGTTTATTAATTTTTAAACAAAAACGATATTTTTGCTATTATTTTTTTAAACAGAAACGATATTATTTTGCTACTATTTTTAAACAAAAACAATATTATTTTGCTAATATCTTTCAATAAAAACGATATTATTTTTGCTACATTTTTCAAAAAAAACGATATTTTATTTAAAAAAACCTGCTTCGAAGCCACCAACCCTACATATATATATATATATATATATATATATATATATATACATGTGTGTATTTATATACAGATAAAATATTTGTTTAAAGTTGTCAAATAGTTCGATCACGGGGGAAAAAGTTTACTATCTTCTGTAGAAAATAGAATAATTAAGGTAAAGGAGGGTTATTTCGTTCAGGTAAATTTCATTCAATACTGATACGTCCTATAATCTTTTAATTAAGGGTTTTTAAAAACAGTGACGAAATTATCTTCAGTGACGAAATTACCCTCCTCTATCTTACCATAGATTAGACTTTCAAGGATTATTTAAATTTTATACACTGACTGAGTTTATAAAGATTATACAGACAATATAGCAAACATTTTTATTTAAATATGTACAGATAAATAATTGCAGATTTTTGCAGTAATCATTGTAAAATATGAGCTTTGGTCCGAATGACGATTTGAAATAAATTAATTTCCAAACAACATTATATATATATATATAAAATTTAAAACTTAAATTAAAATGACTAAATTATATTATCTTGGTTTTTATATAAATAATATTTATCTAATACCTCTATACGGGCACTTAATGGACAGCCGGACAGACGAACAGACATCATTCTATAAAAATACATTTTTTTGTTATCAAAATGCATGATTCGTGGATATATGTAAAAATCTCCACATGTCAAATTTGGTGTGAAAACAATACCTCCCTTACTATTATCGTTCTGTAAAAATTAACATGATATATGATCTTACAAGAAGTAAAAAAAAATCGTGTCTATGCAAAATAGTTTATAGTTATTGAAAAAAACTAAACAAAAAAATAAATAAAATAAAACAATTTCTATAAAATTTCAATGAAAAGAAGAAGCCTTTCGAAATGGCTTGTCTAGTATTTCTCTTTCGCGTAATACTCTCACCCTATCTATGCTATCTATTTGCACTGAGTCTCTCTTCCCCCCCCCCTCCCACCCTCTTCTCCCCATACCATTTGCCATCCTTCCTCTATAATCGAAGTAACATTTATCTGATTCGTTTTCTCTTCTTCTTTCTTTCCGAAAAACGCTTCGGAAACCTTTGTGCCCTTTGCCTTGTACACGCGTTCAATATCTATTTAATTTTTGAGTGTCATTTCACTTACTCTCTTTCCTATTCTGTATCAAACCAAGGGAGGTATCCTTCTATTCCTCTACCCTTCGTCAAGACTCTCGAAAGAGACCATTCACCGATTCACTTTTCCCTAGAAAATATTTATCCTGTATCACTTATTATTTGAAGAAAATCCAATGCAATGTCAATATAATCGACATCGGCTATTCTCTTTTTGCTCCAATCATTTCTTGCAGCCCACCTTCAAATTTCCTATGTTTGTATTTCTTTTCCCTCTCTCTCTTCTTTTTTTCTCTTTTGGTCTGCTGAAAAACCACTCATATTCTCTTTCTATTCAGTTACCGTTTAAATCTTCTATTGATATAGGACTATGAAATATTATATTTAATATATTAATAGATAAATTTTAAAAATGTACAAATGAGTTATTCTTATTTTAATTCAATTTTATATATATATCTGATATACTTAAATATAATGTCAATTAGATATAAAACTGTGTTGATCTTATTAATAACTAGCTGCTCAGAGCGCCTTTTCACACCTAGACCGGGGCTCCGCCCCCTTTACCCCCGACTGGTACATGATATTTGGTTGAAAATAGTAAAAGGTTTTCATCCATTTTGTTTCAATCAGTATATTACATAAAACATTCATTTCTTTTTGTGTTCTTATTTAAAATATATTTTAATTTAATCAGTAAATTAATTATATATATATATATTATTATTGTATATGTTATATCTATCTATCTATGTGGCTCAAAGATACTCGAAAGTTCTTGGCCGCAACAACCACATTTCTCCAAGTGTCCCTATCCTGAGCCCTTGTCTCATCTCTCTTACGTTCCTTCCTACGCGTCCTTGATCTTACAAGCGGACGTTTTCCAATCGGTCTCCCCTCCAATATCTTGTTCCTCTCCCATTCTAGCATGTGCAGGCAAAAACCTTTTTATATATATATATATATGAGAGATTGTGTTCACGAAAATTTTCGATGGCGAGATTTTGATGATGTTATACGTTTTGAAGGTCTCTGAGTCATTTTCAATAAGGTTGAGAAAAATGTCTCTCTCGCTCTCTATGTAGACAAGATTACGCAAAAACGGTTTAAGCTAGAATAATGAAATTTTGTATACGGGCATTATTCAAAATTCGTAGTTTTCTTATTTCAACAAAATGTTATCAGCGAAAATTTTGTTAAAAACTTTAAATCTTATGATCGGATAGATAGAATCACACACCTCATTCAATACAAAAGGGGGTGGATGATCTTTTTTACCCCACTGTCATTTAAAGAGAGAAAATATGAAACACTAATTAACTTATTAAATAAAGTAAATTTTCAAATTTACTTATTCTTAATAATCATCTATACCTACTTTCATAGACTGGTATGGACTTAAGGTACCTTAATCAATTTTGTATAAATTTTGTTTAAATTTTCTTTTTTTATCTCGTATTTAAATCATCTTTTGATAGCTCTTTACTTTTCTATTTTTATTAATTCTATTTAAACCCATTTATGAAAATATCAAAACAATATTCCAAAAAAACCTGATATACATGATATATCTATCATCTTGATATTATCTTGATATTATACTATAAATCATATTTTATTTTCCAATAGTTTCTTTTAAAATATTTATTTGTTTATTTTTTTCTAAATTCCATTAAAATTGATAACCATTTGTTTCTTATATTAGAAAATTCAAATATATATAAATTTATGCTTATTAAAATTTTTTATGGAAATATTAGATGCAGAATTAATACGATTAATAATTTATAATAGAGTATACTATTTAAATATTTCAAGTTTAAATTGGGCGGCTTGTATTGCCGGTTGCCTAAATGCCAGGGGCTCCTAGTCGAGTGAATGCTCGCTCAGTCAGTCAGTCAGTCGATTTCGTTGTGTGAGTGCGCATGTAAACTCAAACTAGGCGGGCGGTGATGACGCTCCTTCTCTCTACTATATCAAAAGCGTAAGTGTATTTTCTATTGAAATAATCATAATTCACCAATATAAAGCTATCAATTAACATCACCCCTACCATCGTTGTAATAAAGTTTCAAATGATTTACTGATTTTTTTTAATAATTATTTTAATAGAAAAATATCATATTTGTTTTTTATTTCATATTCATATTATGAATGATATTTTTTTATTAATATATATATATATATATTTAATGTGATATATCTGCACATTACTCAAAATTTAATTTAAAATTATTTACACATTTTATTAGAATTTGAAAATGTATATATCTTCTTTTCTTCTAATTAATCTCTTTTCTATTTCATTTTTCTCATGTCATTTAATATAATAGGATATATTATATATCGTACCCTATATATATATATATTGGTATATATATTTTTATTTATTATTATTATTCTATTTTTTAGTATTTTCTATTAAATATGAGTTGATTTTTTTAATTTATATTTGGATATTATTATTCATTTAAGTAAATATAATTTTTTTATTTTCAATTTGAAGTGACATTTATTCTAGAGACGCCCAAACGGCAGAGCTAATTTATTTTGTTTTTTTCTTTTATCTTGTAATTTACTGTTTAATTTATCTAAAAATATGATAAATTCTGATAAATATTTATTCTTTCATTATCAATTATTTTCTGAGAATTCTACATGATTAACAAAATCAAAAATCAATAGAAATTTAAATAGAAATCATTTTAACATTCACTTTTAATTATAGATAATAGAAAAGGTCACTTTTTAATACTTTCATTTATTAAACAAGAATTTTATTATGTGTCTTTGAAATATATCTAAATATTATTATTTCATTCAAAGTTATGATAACGAAAAATTAATATGTGATACATTGATTAACATCAGTTTCAAAGTATTTTTAATCTGCATTAAAAAAATACAACTGATTATAAAGGCAGATATTTTATTAGAATGAATTAATTATAAATTTGGAAATAATTTTAAAGCTCGGAAGCTTCTATTAGCTAAACAGCGTAGGCGTTACGTTATATATATTATATATTCTATTGTATATATCTCGAGACAACTATTTACTTGTTTTTCTTATTTGGATTTTGATGAAGCGCAAAGATATTCAAAAAATTTTAAATTCTGAGCAATGTGCAGACAAAAACCTTTTTTTATATATATAGATATACAATATATATATTTAAATTGTCACGATTGTTTTTTTAGTTTTTTCAAATATAGTTTTTTACAAATATTAGAAATATCCTATAAGCAAAGATTTTAAACAATTTAGAGACAAAACCTTATACTTGGATAGTTCTAGAACCTAAATGGGGTAAATATGAAACATGTGAGTAAAAAGTATATATTTTTAATTTGCTATTTTATAATCCTATTAGTATTTTTAAAAATTAAATTTTTAGTTATTGTTTTCTTTTCAAAATTATCATGATGGGCTATTATAGGAAAGAAGCTAGATGCTAAAAAGAGGAGATTTCGTTTTTTTTTGCTCTTCAACATGGGATAATATCAACTTACACAAAAATAATTTGTGGTAATGATTAAAAAAGTTCCCTCGACTAGTATATTTTTGAAAACTTGAATCAGGAAAGTAGGAATTTTAAACATGGTTTTTGTTACGAGTCAATGAAATCTCTCTAAAAAGTTTGTTTATAATTTATTAATATTAACATTGACTCAATAAATTCTTTTATTTGCATAATCAAATCCAGAATAGAATGCCAACAATTTTGATGTCAGAAGTGGAATTTTAAAATTCCTATATTGTAGGATAATAAAGATGATGAATAATTAAAAAAAAAAAGAAAATTAAGATTAAATATATATAATTATATACAATATATACAAGAACATAAGAAATTATTAGTACACGTAAATTATTACACAAGAATATAAACATAAATAGTTTAGCATAAAATCTTACATAAAAGAGGGTGAGATAGATGCTTAAGGCACACACACTCAATTATATACAATTGCATCAGAGCCACTGGAAAACTATAAGGCAATTTATCTATTATATAGTTTTATAATTGACCAATAGAGTACACTAATTACATACTTATACATAATTGTGAAAATATTTAAAATAAGCTGGAGTGTCTCCACTTGATTATCTCGCAATTTGAATTGGATTAAATAACATATATTATATTCAAATTAAATTTAATTAATTAAATTATAAATTAAAATCAATAAATAATATTTATTAAACCAGCGCGTATTTGGCTCTTTGTTGATGGCACCACGTCACGAACTGGCGCGTGATTTCCAGTGTTAAAAAATTAATTCCGGTACTTTCAGCGATTCAATCAAGCTGAAATTTTATATCTAGCAGTTTTATACAATTTTTAATCATATGAAAAATTATCAAACATATTATTTTTACGGTCGGAGGAAAAAAAATGAAAACGTGGTAGGTAATGAACCTCTTCCGGTTGAGCTACATTACAAAAGTTGATAGAAAAATACGAATTTGGAATAATGCTCGTATACCAAATTTCATGATTCTAGCTCCAACCGTTTTTACCTAATCTTGTCTACATACACACATACACAGACGTTTCTCTCAACCTTAGTGAAAATGACTCAGAGACCTTCAAAACGTATAAAAACATCAAAATCTGGACACCGAAAATTTTAATGTACGCAATATTATCTCTGACGAGATAGTAATTATAAAATACTTCCTACAATATATAATAAATATATCAAAACAATATTATAAATTTAATAATAAATAATAATAATATAATAGAGGAGTAGCGGGAGGTGATAGAGATAGGTGTACTTTAGGGAAGCGCCTGCTCAGGCAAGCCACGACTTTTCCTCGCCTTAAGAAGTAGTGTCCCAATCCCTAAAAAAACATATCTATTCAATGTCAAAACTTCTTTAAAAATACTCCATTCATTCGCCAACTTATCTAGCCAATGTAACCCCTAATCATTCATTGGCGATTCTTAATAATAAATAAAGATAGAGATTTTTTAAATTAATTTAATTTTTTTTTAATTTAGATACCTAATAGTAATTAAATTTCTAATTTTTCTTAGAAAATAATCTTGTTTTTTTATATACGTGGATAACCTTCTTTTGAAAATATATTATTAATCACACCTAATTTGTTTCTAGTTATTCTCGTTAAAGTCAAAGGTTGTGTTTAGATGAAAGCAGTCAAACAGTGATGCAGAGGTGTTTGAACTTGGTTAAGTAATCACTTTGTGATATAGCTAACGATTCAAAATGTTAAAAGCGCACATTTAGTTCAGTTTGTTTAGAAAGTCTGGACCTAGAGCTTAATCTGAGCTTATTTTCAATGAATGTTTAAGACGTTTTCAATGTGAAGTGAATGGATCCATTTGATTTTCTATACCAGGTCCTAGATTGAATATTACTATTCAAATGTCAATATATAATAATTTTATATTTTGAAATACTAATGTATTTATAAAATATTAATAACCAAGTTAAACAATAAATACAAACGATAGGAAGGGAAGGTATTGTTTTCTCACCCAATTTCACATGTGAAGATTTTTACATATCTCCACGAATCATGCATTTTCTAAACAGAAAAAAGTATTTTTAGCATGATGTCTGTCCGTCCGTCTGTCCGTCTGTCCGTCTGTCCGTCCGTCTGTCCGTCCTTCTGTCCGTCCGTATAGATGTGTACAGCCTGAACGGCTCAACCGATTTTGATGAAATTTGGTATATTTACTTAATGCATCAGTGGGATGAATTGATCAACTTTTGGGCAAATCCGTGAACCGGAAGTGGTAGTATTAGCGATCGACGATAGGAAGGGAAGGGTTATTTTCACACCAAATTTCACATGAGGAGATTTTTTTATATATCACCACGAATCATGCACTTTGTATTGGTTTTATCCTCGGGAAAATCATATTTATTAGTTTTTTCTTGATTTAAAATTATATGACGTCATCCAGCCATTCATGACGTCTCAGCCTGGTCTTACATATAAATATATACATATATTATAAATAAAATAAAATTAAAAATATTTATGTTATATGCCTTTATGTTTTTTATTACATTAATAGATATATTAAAATTATTTGAAATTGTTTCTGTAGCTGGAAATTAATTTACTTCAAACCGTCGGTCGGTTCGGACCTGGCCACAGGTCAACTTATTTAATATCTGTCATAATGAAAATATCTTAATTAATGTTGATCGATTTGGCATGAACCCGCAATGATATCGTCTAATATTTCCTCCGCCTATAGTTTATAAGTATTGTATATGTTATAATAGAGTATAATATTTCTTGATCATTTCATTTCGATATTTTAATTTCATTGCTTGATTTTTATTGAATATTTTTAATTATAATAAAATTTGAGAAAATGCTAAGTTAGAGACTTGAGACAATTTATAAAAATTAACGGTATAAAAGTATTGATTAAAACTAAAGAAAAATTAATAATATATACATTCATTAATAGTATTAATTTAAATTAATGGATTTATTTGATTTGTTATTATTAAGTTCATTTATTAATTTTTTTAGATCATAGTTAATTCCCTCCCTTAAAATAAAATAAGTATTCAAATATAAAAAGAATAAATACAAAATAATTTAAGTTAAATATGATTTAAATATTTTATTATATTAATTAAAATGAGAACTTTTAGAATAAATTATTTAATTGAAATGATATTTGAATATTAGAATTTAAAATAAAAAGTTAAATATTATAATAATTCTTTGATTGGGAATCGCTAGAGTTATATACATTGTGTAAAATGAGTCCGCCAGTCAGTGGGCCACGCCTGGCTCTTGAATGAACAACACGGAGAACTATATAAACTTTAAAAAATTAAATTCTGCGGTTATTGATTAGATATTAATAAAATCTATAGCCTATGTTACCATAGAGGTATATAAGAATATTGTGATGTAATTTCATAGAAATCGTTTCTTATTTTTTGATGTTCATAATTCTAAATTATCAAGTGCCGGTTAAGTAGGAAATTTCCTTTTTGTTTGTTTCTATGACAGCAAAAAAGTAAACAAATTACATACATACATACATACAAACACTCTCCTTTATATATATAGATATATATATAAATTTTGATAATTAGTAAGAATTGAGGGGAGAGTTTATCTTCTTAAATCCGTTATATCTTTACTTAATTAAATCACAAGAAACTTTGGATAATAAATTCACAGAAATGGAACGATTGAAATTTCTGTTTACAGTGTAAAAGGCCAATAAAAATACTCTTAGATGAATATTATCACGAAATTATATTTAATTAATTTAATTTTTTTTTCTAGCTAATTTGTTTTTATGAGACTACTTACTTCTAGAATTTCTAAATTTGTGAATATTTTTATTTTTTTAATTTCACTTTTTTACACACTAGGTTAATTTTACTAATAAGGATTTTTATAAGGGTTGTATCCTTGAACTACATAGATTGTAATTATTAAGCTTACATAATAACACGTTGAAAGACACACTCATTTTCAGACTAAAAACATTTTTGTTGTCTTTCAAGTTTAAAAAAAAAGCAGACGTAGAGGACTGTTGAATAAAAAAAAGGATTGAAAAATGGGGACATTTTAGCCGAGCATATTTTGATTCATTTAAACATTTGTTAATAAGTAGAAACAAGGAACGGGTATAAAATAGAAATAAAAGAAAATTATAATTTTCTTTTTCTTTTTCTTTTTTTTATGAAACATTAAATGTTGACAACTTTTGTAGATAAATTATTTCATAATTATAAAACAAAAACGAAAAAAAAAAAAATAAAAAAGAACGAGAGAAAAAAAAGGAAATGGCGAATTTTTATATTTGTTACAAGAGAAAAAAATTGCTCGGTAGAGTAGCGTCTCTATTTAGTAAGTGGATTTACATGAGATTTGTGTGTCCTGATGAAATCTCTTACCTGGGAGTATCACCAATCCAGGCTGACATATTTATAAGGCTCCTCTTTCTTTTCCTAGACAGTCGCACGAGAGCAAAAACGCTTCTAAATAATTATATTCATAAAACATGTATACAAATACCCTTAACTCAACCGACTATGAAATCAGACACTTTTTTTTAACCATCCCGAAAAATAATTTTATCAAATTTATTAATCCATATCAATTGAGGATTTACTTGTCATAATCAAACAAATAGAAATTATTGAAAAATGTAATGGAAAAATTTAACGCTATATAAATATCCAATAATATTTATTAAAACATTTTTATATTACATTACATTTAATTTTAATGGTATCGTATATCTAACTAAAATTTAAAAAAATTTATTCAGAGCTAGCAAGAACTCCACAAGAAATTGCTTGATGAAATAATATTTTTATTAAAATATCAAATATTATTTATAATTTATTTGTTTATTATTTATATAGTTTATTAATGATTTATTTATTTGTTCATATAGAGCTTTATTATTTTGTTATTGTATACTATTTATTTATATCTACATTGAACATAGTATTAATTAGTACAAATGGTATCTTTGTACTATCTCGCCAAAGATAGTATTCCGATCATGAGATTCTTCTTTATTGAGATTTTGATATTTTTATACGTTTTGAAGGTCCCTGAGTCATTCTCAATAAGGTTGAGAAAAATGTCTGTGTGTATGTGTGTGTGTGTGTGCATGTAGACAAGATCAAAATTAATAATGAAATTTGGAACACAGGCATTATTCAAAATTCGAAGTTTTCAATCAACTTTTGAGAAATGAAGCTCTTTCGGAAGAGGGACATTACCTACCACGTTTTCATTTTTTTTCCTCTAAACTAACCGTAAAAATAAAGATATATGTTTGATAGTTTTTCACATGATTAAAAATTGTATAAAACTGCTATATATAGAATTTCAACTTGATTGAATCGCTGAAAGTATCGGAATTAATTTTTTAACACGTTGACTGGCAATCACGCGTGGTGCCATCAACAAATAGCCAAACACCCGCTGGTTTAATATATATATTTATTAATTTTAATTTATAATTTATAATTTAATTAATTAAATTTAATTTAAATATAATAGGAGTATATGTTAATTAATCCAATTCAATTTTGCGAGAAAGTCGAGTGGAGACACTCCAGATTTTTTTTGCTGAAATACCTAAAAATTCCAAATATTAATAAAAATAATATTAAATTTCAACATTTTATTTATAGGTTTTACACTAGATAGATTAAGACCAATTTTTTAAAATTATGATTTTAAATAGGAAAACATTGTGAAGTCATCTGGTAGGCAAGAAACAAGCTTGGTTACTAATTGTGTAGCGTTTGGTTGTGAAAAGTGTGATTATTTATTCCTAGAAAACTTTTAGGTTTTTTTTCGAATTTCAAGTGCGATTTATAATAATAAACACTTTTTTAATTAGATCTTAAAAAATTTAAAATCAGTTCCAGGTATTGAAAAATTCGATTGCTTCTTCTTATCTCAAAACTTTCAACATCTTACTATCTTACTATATCTTGGTTTTACTCACCAATACTAGAAGTAAATATAAATAGGATTTTCTCTCTTCTATATTCACAGTCTATTTACTTGGATACTTTTTATTACTAATTTAATTTTTAATTTTCTCTTAAACTCTTAAAACGTGAATTTTCTTTGAAAAATCGAATAATAATTTTAAGATAAATTATAAATAATAATTACTATATACTATAATAATTATTAACATATTTAAATTGAATTTATTTTTAAACATTTTAAAGTAATGAAAAATTAATGAATTTTAATTTACTTCATTTGTTTTCTCTCTTACTTTTGACTAAAATAAATAAACGATTGAGTTTTCATTATAAATCAAAAATCTATTATTAATAAAATACAAAGACCTGTGTTCACTTTGTAACTGATTATTTATATAAAAGCAAGGAAATTCTTCATCTCAATCCCTTTTCTAATAAAATTAATACTCTATATATATATTTTTCTAAAAGAAATATCATTCCTTTACATCGTTACTTGAAAGGGCAAATTATTTACATAAGATAGACTTAATTTATTATAAAGGTTTAATTAAAATTCTACAACCCCTCCGTTGGATCAATGCAAAGCTCTTTTAATAATTCGGCTTAATTTATGCAAAATTAAGATTCTAATCATTATGATATGACATTAACAAATTTAATTTACTTAAATTTAATTTAATCTAAATTTACTAATTAATTTAATAGTTTGCTAGTATTTAAATAGATACAGATTCTAGCGAGGAATTTATTTCATTTCATTTACATTTGGAATATTAAAATATAAATATCTATATATATTATAAAATCAAAGGGAAGTATTGTACCAACCAATATCGATTCGATAGTTTATCATATTTACAATAAAAGATTTTATCAAACGGACGTGCTCAATAGGATTATATAGCAGCACAGGCCAATAAAGATGTTCCATTTGGACAGTTATTGTGCTCGCAATCCAATAACAACTCGAGATTTCACTGGATGATATTTGTGTCTCAGCTCTTTTTTTTTTATTATACCTTCTAATAAAATGTCTGAGTGGTTTGCACTTTTTAATAGGGCTCACACTCATAGAAGAAAGCGGTGAAATAAAATTCGCAGCCTATGGTACTTGAACACATTCGCACCCTCTCCCCTTTGAATGCTATTGTTCTGTGGCATATGCCGCAAATCGAGTTATACTAACACTACGATAAAGAAGACTATTTACACTTTTTTTTTTAAAGATTAATGGTTTTAATTATGGGAGAATGCTAGGTCTTGATTTTTAATTAAATTAACAAAATTAGACTATCGAAATTGGAAAATAAAAAAATAATATATTACAAGAAAAAAAAAGTATTTTTGTGCTTATTTAATATAATTAAATAAAATATTATTAGGGTTAGTCCAGTTAATTTGTATTATTAAATCGTATAATCCCCTTTGCGCGTTTAAGCAACCGAATCTTATGCTTTCCATAAAGACGTTATAACAAAAGGGCTGTTGCATAAACTAATGATGCAAAGGGAATATTCAATGTCCTTGCCTATATGCCCTTGACAACATTGGCACAGATTCAATGACACCCTGATAAATGGTACATCTGCGTTTGGTACGGCCGAAATTTAAATGTAAGCATGGAGTTTATTATAATAAGAGAATTTACACCCCTTCCCCCTCTCTGAAAGAAGTTTTCATTAAAACTTAATAGAAAAATACTACAAATTTTCAAGATTTTTTAATTTTAAAAATTATAATATGTATACAACAACAAAATAATTATTATATAATTGACAACATATGCATAAGTGTAATATTGTGTAATAATAAATTTAATCTTTTCTTAATTTGATAGTATGTTCAAGTTAGGGGGGGGGGAGAGAGACTAAGTGCAAATAGATAGCATAGATAGAGTGAGAGTATTACGCCAAAGAGGAATACTAGACAAGCTATTCCGAATGACTTCTTCTTTTCATTGAAATTTTATAGAAATTGTTTTATTATTTTTTTTTTTTTAGTTTTTTTCAATAACTATAAATTATTTTGTATAGACACGATTTTTTTTTACTTCTTGTAAGATCATACATCATGTTAATTTTTACAGACCGATAATAAGAAGGGAAGGTATTGGGTATTTCACATCAAATTTCACATCTGGAGATTTTTAGATATCTCCACGAATCATGCATTTTGTTAACAGAAAAAGTATTTTTAGCATGATGTCTGTCCGTCTGTCCGTATTTCTGTCGATTGTGAGTCCATATTGACGTGTACACCTCGAAAGGCTTAACAGATCAGTAGTCAATGCATCAATAGCAATTTTTGGTGTATATCCGGATGTCGGAAGTGATAGTTTACAAGGAATGTAATTTTATATTCATTGTCGGAAATTTTTCAATTAAAATATAGTAGTGATAAATAATTGAGTAATTAAACTAAAAATAAAAACCAAGATAATATAATTTAGTCATTTTAATTCAAGTTTTAAAAATGTGTTTTTTTATACTTTGTATATATATCGGTCGGTTCTATGCCTACCCACAGATTTTTTTTTTACTGTTCAATTGTGGATTAATGGTATCACTAAGTACAATACTCGAATTGAAGATGAAGATTTAAAATTAACAAATAAGTTTGCAAAAAATTAAATACAATATTATATGCATATTTAAATAGAACGTGAAATATAAAAAAATTAATAAAATAAAAATATCAAGATTAACTGAAGATTAAAAAAAAATTATAAAAATAAAATATCTAAATTTTTTTCACATTACATCTACAAATGAATAAATTTTCTTTTTATTTAAAATATAACAACTGAAAATGTTTTACTTATTACATACTGTTTTTATATATTTAAATTTTAATCCATTTCATTATTTATTTTTAATTTTTTTTATATTTTTATTATATAAATATAATATGTATAAATTTTCTTTCTTTATCAAATGTATTAATATAATAATTTAATATTGTAATATCTCTGTGTATCTCTGTGGCTCTACGAAACTCGACAGTTATTGGCCGCAGCAACCCCATTTCTCCGAGTGTCCCTATCCAGAGCCACAACCATCTAACTCTTACCCTCTCCCATCTCTCCCCTTCTTACATTGTCCACCCACCACGTCCTTGGTAATTTTCATTACTAAGTTTTGGAATGCACCTAGTTTATATTAACTCTCTCTGTTCCTAATTTTAATTCTCTCATTTTATTAGCCCTAATCTCTCTGTAATGTGGTTGTTGTTTCATGATTTAATTTTTTGTGGAGAAGAGAAATCACCTCTTCGTCCAACCCCCAAATGGAGGACTAGCCAGAGCCGTTCCTAAGGTATATGCCGCCCGGGTGCAAGAATAATTTTGCCGCCCCTTCCCTAACCCAACCCCTTCCCCCAAAGTTGTTGAAAATTTACAAATAAAAAAGATAAAGCAAATTTAAGGTAATTTAGGTTTTTTAAAAACCATATCGAAAGTATTTAAGATCCTGATCGCAAAAACATTTTATCTTTTTTTTTAAAAAAATATATAAATTGAATAAGTACTTTTAAGGCGGCTAGGCAAAGAAGGAAATTGTAAATTAAAAATTAAATATACAGTCAATCAATTAATATAATAATAATAATAATTATAATAATAATATATTAGTTTATTTTAAGTTATGTTGCCAGATTTTACATAAACCATTCTCATTGATTGAGTGTTAACTTCAGGATAGAGGGTAGCATGCTTTTGATTCAGACTTTAACAAATAAACCCATTCCACATTGAATAATGGATCGGGATAAAATACGAGTGGGCAATGCGGTTTGTGCGAATCGTTAAGACTGTGGACGCCCCAAATAATCTATCGTTTTACCGAAGTCAATGCAGCCACTTGCGACCGTACAAGCACCTCGACTTCATCGGCTGACGAAATAACCAACAAGTTTTAAGTCGTTGATATAATTTCCTAGTAAATTTATTGGAGACCCTTATTGTAACAAGTGTAACAACCAATCAACACGAACGAACATATTTTATCTTATTTTTTGTTTTATTGATATAAAATTCGATTATGGATATATATGTGTTTCATTGGAAAAATGATATTTGAGTTTTGTGAGGAATCCTTATAGTTTATTTTTAATATATTCATAACTCAAATTTACATTATTTCATTTAATTATTTCTATAATATTTCAAATAGCTGAAAGTTATATAAAATTTAATTATATAATATATTTATTTATTTATTTATTTATTGAAAAATAGTTTTATTACGTTAACATATGTATTCTTATAGCAAATAGAAATATAAGTTATCAACCAAAAGTTTGAATAAGAAATTTCCTTACCACACATACAAAGATAAAAAGAGTTGAGAGTTTCAAAATTATTTTAATTTATTTTAATTATATATGTGTGGTGCCCCACACCACAAATAGATGGCGCAGCGCTAACGTTTACCAATCGAGTACAATAACATATGTGAGATATAGTAAGGATGTGTGAAACAATAAATTGAGGTTTAACTCCCAGACTTTGGCAATGATTACTAGCCCTTTTCCAACATCCAACAACCCATAAACTTCACACTTATATACATCTTTCACATATGAAAATACAACACTACATATTAGTTTAAATTCAAAAGATATAGATAAATAGATTTAGAATATAATAAAGAATCAAATAATATATATATATATATATATATAAAGTATATTGGTATAAAAAACTTTGACTTTTGAACATCTTATGAAAGGACAGCATCTATCAAGTCAGTTGCTGCATAAGGGGGGTAAAGGTATGATCAGTACAACGGATCCTTCTCTTGATTGGAAGCTGCTACCTATTATTTCAAGTTCGTCCCGATAGACCCATGCTAGTGAGAAATTCCCTTGCCAGACCAGGGATAAAGATGTGGATGTGTTGACCTCCAGACAGCGTGGTTTCTTAAAGTATATTGATATATCATTATATAAACTAAAATTAGTTATTACTGGTACAGGTGGGATTTCGGTAAAAAGATTATAATCCTTTGAAGAGCTTTATTCTTTATGACATGATCACATACCCAATTTGGATTTGCATATGAGATATTGCACTTTGTCAATTAATCAATCATTATTCAAAATAAGCAAACATTAAATGTAAAGCTAAATTTGAAATCAAGTTTGAAGTGAAAATATTGTCAATTTTGCGCCAAGTTTAGATACTTAATGATTATTAATATTTGTTTGGTAATTATATAGTATATTCACTTTGGAAATATTTAAATTATTATATAAATATATTTATATGATTACATTGAAGCAATATTTGATATAAACATACATCTTCATTAATTTTCAAATAATAAAATTACATTTGATCATATCATACACATGATAAATATATTGATTTTAACTAAATATTAAACATACACCTGTTTTTTTATTTTCTTATCTTATCTTATTATACTAGCATTTGTATTTTTGAAATATTAAACCGCTCTAATTTGAAATTCACACTATAGGTAATAATTATAAAGAAAAATCGATCTGTATTGGTTTCAGCTTCGGGAAAAATAATTTTTGTTAATTTTTTCTTAATTTAAAATAAGAATTTTAATAATAAACCTATCTTCAAATTTGATCTTCGCTCGCCAATAAAAAAAAAATTTGTCATTGATGTTTTGAATCTGAATATACTTTAGAAACAATTAATTGATAATGATGTAAATAAAGTATTCTTATTTGTGTATTTGTAAATAGAAATTTAATTTTATTATGATTATAATAACTGATAATGGAAGTAAACTCTCGAAATTATATTATTCTATAGGTAATTATTTTCTAACAGAATATTCTATCCTTTATCTATTTTGTATTTGTACATATAGTACATAAACTAATTTTTTTTATTTTTAGTTTCAATTCAAACAAAATTATTATGGGTAATCCATTTTCGTACATAAATCTATATGTACAATTTTTAATTAAGTTTACATCAGGTATTAGACAGACTAATTTGAAATCAATGCATATAAATTAAAATGAATTATAGATTCATTCGAAATGACTATAAATAGATTGAGTAAAATAATTATTAAAATGTTAACATAAGTATTATCTTTCAATAAAATAGAAAAAAAATATATTTATTTTATTTAAATTTTAACTAAAATAATATTAAATGTTCCGCAAAATGAACAATAATTATTTTCTAATATAATATATACCAATTAATTGTTTATTTTCAAATTATAATCAATGTAACAATTATTAGTAGTAATTAGTTTAAATGTGATTGTGTGTGTGTGTGTGTGGACAATTCAGAGAATTATTTAAAAAAAACAAATAATATCAAATTTGAAATATAAACAGTGGCGTACCTAGAACTTTGCCGCCCGGGGCGATCTCCAGTTTGCCGCCCTTTCTATTATAAGTCAATCAAATAGTGGTTTTTATAAATTAATACACATAAATAAATTATTAAGTTATTTAATCACTATTAATTAATGTAAATGAGTAAATTTTAAACCTAGCAGCCGGCCCTTCTTTTCAAAAGAAAAATAGATGATTTAAAAAAATATTGGTATATCACTTCAAAGTAATCCTATAAACTTTTCAAAAGAAATGATATTTATAAACTGATATCAAAAAGTTTTAGTTAGGAAATGAATAAGTTGCTTTTTACAACTATAACTAAATATAAAAAATGCCGCCCCAAGATAAGTGCCGCCCGGTGCGGACCGCACCCACCGCCTCCCCCTAGGTACGCCACTGAATATAAATATTTCATAAAACATAAAAAAACACAAATAAAAAAAAAAAAAAAAAAAAAAAAATATATATATTTATTTTAGTATTTTCTAAACTGAATACGTAAAAATAATTCAATTTTTAATTATATTTTTCAAATACAAACACATTTCACTAACTATTTAATAACTTTGTTTTAAAAATATTTATTTATTATTTTTTTTTTTTGAAATTTTTATACGTATATTTGAAATGTCATAAGAGTCTAAATTTAACTTTTTGACATTGGGCTAATTTCGGGATGTTTTGATTGTAATTAATTATTCTATTTGAAGGGAGTTTTTCCCCCAAAGGCTACTTAGGATACTAACCAGGTCGTGATGAATTGCACCCGTTGATGAAGTCCCAAGTTTCTCACTACTAATTGGTCGTTAATCACAATTTAGTTGACGAATCCAGACGGTTCAAAAATTGATTTATTGACAATCTTCTTAATGATAATTGGCTAGAAGCTGAAGATCATTAGATGAAGTATCAAAGATTCCTTTTCTTCGTTACGAGAAAAACAGGATTAGTAAAAAAATGGTTTTTAGAAAAATCAATACAGGATTTTCGTAGCGTTATTTGAGACATTTCCTAAATGGATATATTGAAAATCGATCAGAAATTATTGATCATGATAAATTACAAATAATAGTGAACTGTGTGGAAAATAGAAAAAAAAATAAATAAAATGGCTATAAAGCATTAATAATTATTTTTATAATGATTTCTACATTCGATACAGTCCAATTAAATCCGATGGGAGATGTGGTTACGTTTGAAATGAAACATATAATTAATAATTAAAAAATTAATCGAATATAGTGAGAATTTGACCTAATAATTATAATCGACTTGACCAAAAACATTTCAAATTTATTTATTTAATTATTTTTCTATTAATCCAATGTAAAATAAATATTGTCTAACCTGGTCTAAACTAATTATGTAACATTGAAAAATAAATTTGATAAAAATTGAATTAAAAATGAAAAAAGGTTATTTTTCTTTAGTATAATTTTTTTTAAATAGTAACAAAAATTAATCAGTTAAATTCGATTCACATAAAAATAACGTTATTTAATTACAAACTAAAATTTTTAAATTAGATAAAATACACAAATTTAAACCTGTAGATCAGCGGTCGGGGAACTTTTTTAATCATTACCCCAAAATATTTTTGTGTAAGTTGATGTTACCCCATGGTGAAGAGCAAAAAAAAAACGAAATCGCCTCTTTTTAGCATATTTCCTATTATAGCCCGCCATGATATTTTGAAAAGAAAACAATAACTAAAAATTTAATTTATAAACAGATTTATAAAATAGCGAATTAATAATATACAATTTTTACTCACAAAAGTTTCATTTTTACCCCCAAAAATTTCATTTTTACGCCATTTGGGGTAATTTACCTCGGTTCCCCGACCGCTGCTGTAGATAGTGTTGTGTTTCATTTTAAATAAAAAAACAATCCAATGATTCGATGTATACAGAACAGTCATCCAGTCATGGATTTAGATAAAACTTTAAATTATTTAACTAATTAATTTTTTAATCTTCTTATATCCAAACCGAAAATTAGTGAAGCCCTCTGGTAGTGAAATAATGAAACATGGTAGTTAAATAGAATATCAATGGGTTTATATGGACACTAATTCTTTTTATCTTGTAAACTAGAAGCGACCCGCAAAAATTGCATAAGAAAAGTTTATTTGAAATTAAAAAAGAAACCCACTGGTAAATTTTTATCCAAATCCATGAATGGATGACTGATAATTACCGATGTGTTATTTTAAGCTAAAAAAAATCCAATTTTATCTGAAATATACAAATTTTAAAGATGAGATTTCAAAACTGACCAAGTTCAAAAAATTAAAAAAAAATTATTTATTAAATAAATATTATTTTTTTTGATAAAACAGTTGAAGTAGGTTTAGTAAATCTCAATGTATTCTTAATGTAATTTCATTAAAATATAAAAAAACAACCCTTTTCAAAAGGAGTGGAGAGAGATAAAGAGAGATTTACCAACAATGTTTAATGAATATTAATTATTAATAAATATGATAGGGTGCTAATACTTGAGATTGTTATTCCTAATTATAATAGTATTAAGTAGTTGTTTACAAAAAGATCAAGAATATAATTAAATTTTAATGAAATTTCATACTCTTGAATTAGAACTGAATGCAACCTTTATACTCTTTGACCTAAAGTGCATGAAGTTAGCAATTATTTTTTATTTTTAAAAGTTTAAATATATAATTACAAAACACACAATAATAATATTGTATATCTATATTTCATTTTCTTATTGGACATAATTTCTTGATTTTTTTTATCCTATATTAAAAAGATTTTTCTCTTTCTCAATTTTTAATTAAATTTCGTTTTTTCTTTCTTTTTTATTCCTTCTACTTATTTTATGGCAAAACTTTTTAAACAATCCATGTTTGAAGAAATTAAAGTAATTTAGTAACAAAACATTGCAAGTAGGTATATTAAAATATCCAAATAGGCGGATCTTTTGAATAAGCTATCTAATTACATCAATTTTATAGTTCCATCTAACGTTTTTTAATCTCAAATTGATTGTAAGGATTGTTGAACAAGAGGACGATTAAAGTAGAAATGGCTCAATCTCGCTTAAAGCATTCTCACCTCATTAAATATCCAAAGCAGTTAATCAAAATACTAAAAGCTCAAAGCCATTCATTAAAATTCCCCCACTTGAAAACAGGTAATTTTTTTTTTTTTTTTTTGTTCAAAGGGTTAAATTAGTGTAGACTAGATTGAGGGGTGAGTGAGCGCGCGTTTATTTTATTCGCTAGCGTTTCCCCACCTGTCGTCGGGTGTTAAAAGCCTAGTCAAGTCGAGTGGTTTATGAGTGTCAGAGGGGTGAAAAAACAGTAAAAAAAAACCGGATCCGCCTATCTCCTTCCAGCCGTTTCCTTCCTCTTTCCTTCCACTCTTGCTTGTCTGCGTTTACTTCCGGCATTTTCGTCGTGGAACTGAATGAAACCTCATCCCTAGTCTTTCTTGAACCTAAAAGGCAAGAAAGAGATACCCCTTTTTTAATAGTGGGGATGAAGCAACGAGCTCTCTTTTTAAAAGGGGGCGTGTGTTTAAGAGGCCTGTTGCATTTACTTCAAAGAAGCTGGATTCGTTAAAAATACAACATTGCCTCCTGAGGAGTTTGTTAAATCAGGACTCGGAATGAGGGTCCCGGTCACTTGAGAAAACGTCCGGGAACGTGCTTCGTTTTCTTTATTTAGAGAAATGTACGAAATTTCGATCTTTCCTTAGCTAACTTCTTATTATATAGAATTAGATTTGAAAAGAAAAAGAAAAAAAATCATAACTACATGTAGCTTTTTTACTTTACAGTTTAGAGATAAATCCATCTTGAAATATTATAACAACTTATAATTTTACTCTTTCTCTTATTATTCTTATTTAATTATTATTATAAAACATTATCTCTTTAATACCTTTTCATATATAATCATAATCTATTAGTAAATTTGTATATAAGACATATAAGGTTATATATGTAATATATCTACATATATATGTAGGAGGATCATTCAATAAATAAAGAGACAAATGGCTATAACTCAAAAATGGTCACTTGATACTTACAAAATTCAGGCTATTTTTCAATATAATCACCCCCCCCCCCCCCTAATTCGCTTGGCGAAAATTTCTTTCGATTTATCACGCAGCCACTTTTGCACCGCTTCCTTATCTTCCTCATTGTCAGAAAATCTATTCCTCGTAGTAGTCCAAAAATCAGATGGGGCTAGGTCGGCACTGTAGGCAGAATGGAGTAAGACCTTCCAACCCAATTTTTAAAGCTCATCACGGGTCAACTTAGCTGCAAGAAAGATGCGACAAGTGCATACCTGTGGGGGTAATTATATTGAAAAATAGCCTGAATTTTGTAAGAATCAAATAAAACTTTTTCGTGCCATTTTTCTCTTTATTTATTAAATGATCCTCGTAATACATTTCATTTCAAAAACATGTCCATAAAATCTGAATTTGATGAAAATACATTTTAAGGGATTTTATCTCTCTCTCTCGTGAAGAAACTTATTTTAATTTTTTTTCCCGTATTCAAGTAAAGAATAAATGAAATCAATAAATATCAAATTCAAAACATTGCAATGATTATAGATTTTAAAAAAACTATATCTTTATATTAGTGTAATAAATGTTATTTAAAATTGATATTATTATAAAAAAATAATAAAACAAAAATAAATATCTTGTTTTTTAATAAAATATTAAATAAAAATAATGATAATGTTAATAATTTAATATATTTAATAATTTGATTAAATGAATTAAAATTACTACTTTTAAAACAAATTAAATTAAATAATAATTATTACTTATTAGATAACATATGTACAAACAGAATTAGATAGACAATTGCGATATTTTAATAAATACAAAAAAAAATAATTATAACCTAAACATTTTAAGAAAAAATTTTTTGAACTAAAGAAAATTAAGCAAGAAGCTAATAATTAAAAATATGATATCGATAATAATAATTTAATGAGTTTAACATTAGACACCACATTCCTTCACCTGACCCACTTTCATCTTCTACAAAAAATCAAAAATCAAAATAGTTAATAAATTGATTCATCATTAACAATTTATTTTAAATATAAAATAAATAATATAAAACGATACATAAACGAAATATAAAATTTATAATATAATTGAAATAATTCTAATAATAAAATATATTTGATTTATTTATTTTTTGTTTTCAGAAATCAAGGGAGAATCGTCTCAATTGGTAGGCGTAGATTGCTGTCTTATCAAAACAATAAATACTGTGATCATCAATCTATCGTAAGTATTTTTTAATAAAAATATTATATTTAATAAAATAAAAATAATCATTAACAAAATCATCAAAATTATAAAATATTTTAATTATTTTAATTATTTATAATAGCCTCTCTCTGATTAAGGAGTATTTTTACCAGATTTCTCATTACGTAAAAAAGCGTTTTCGAATGGAGATTTAATTTAGGGTAAACGTGCCAGTAGTTGACCACCTTAAGAGAAATATTCATAAAAAAACACTAATATTCTGAAACAAAAGTGAGAATAACAATAAAACAACTGGTAACATATTGTATAACTATTTTTAATTATCACTATAACACTAATATTCGGTTAATGTATATTTAAATATTGTTTTTTAATTTTTTTCTTAGCGAATTTTTTGTTCGAGTAATTAACCATCTTAAAATCTAAAGTTTTAGTAATTGACCATATTTTGATCCAGTAATTGACCATCAACCTAATTTGAAATAAATAAATGGAATAAAATGCACTAAGGATTGATTGATTGATTGATTATTAATATTTTTATAATTTCTTATAATTTATTTTGATTATTCTTTATATTTATCGGGAATTAGTTAACATTTCTTGTTTTGCTAATTGCTCGAGGTGCCTACTACGCTATTCCAATTGTAAACAAGGATGTCAGCAGTTTTTGGGCATTTACATAAATCTCCTGTATTCTCCATCGATGCAATCGTAGCTTCTCCTTCAGTAAATTGTATGATTTTTTGGGGAATTTAATCTCACGCGTATTATTTGTTTAACTTTTTTCTAACATGCAACCATTGAATTTTAATACCTTCTGATCCTCATCATGACTTCAAGACAATTATTTTCATCTGTGTGATATTTTAAAACTGAAGTCAGAATATTCAGAACTATTAATTCGTTTCTTACAAACTGACTTTCTTCCCTTTATTTTTTTGTCGCTATCTAACTTTTTCCTTTGACTCTCTCAAGCTGCTCATTTTTAATCTTTTCTTTCTTTTTTTCTTATTTAAATAATACATAAATTTAATAAAAGATATTTAATATTATATTAATACGAATATTTAAGTAATTGATCACTCCCGGTCAATTTCTAAAAAAAATATGAAATTTGTTTCAGAAATGGACTACCCCCTCGATAATTGTTAATGTTCACATTAAGAAAATATTTCAAATTGATTAATATAATTTGTAGTATCAACTATTGAATTTAACTTATGGATTGAAATTATTATTAAATAAAACATAATATATTGAAAATAAAGTGAAGCATATTCTTAACGTTTTAAATAAGAAAATAGCATTAATCTACGCTTACCCCTCGTGTTTTAAAAGATTCACAATTTTATTATAAACTCAGCGATTAGTCTCTATTATATTGTTAAGCAATCTAGAAGAAGCTCTTCTTGATATTTACCAATATATCTCGAGCTTAATTTGAAATTAAAAATCGTATTTTGTTAAAAATTCTTTCAAATGGTCAACTACTGGTACGTTTACCCTATTTAAAAAAATTAAATAATACTATTTTCATATAAGTTTATAAATAATATTTCGAACTGTTATCGGGATAAGCCGTGGATACTGCTACAAAATATTCATATTCATATTTATAATAAATGTAAATTCCCCAAAAAATTACAACTATAATAATCTTCAGAGCACAATTATAGTATTTTTGTATATAATAATAATAATAATAATAATAATATTATTATATTTTTATTTATTTATTTTCTGGTTATACTAAAAACAATAATCAATAGGTTTACTATAAAAACAAAAACAATATTAACATTAAATTTTCATGAATATATAGAAAATGAAAGTATTGGCTATTGGAAATATTATTTGTATCTAAAATTAAAATGGAAAAATATGTTTTTGGATTTATTATTTTGATTAGTCAAAGTGTATCTATTTGGCTATGTTTAAAAAGAAAAATTATAAATTTAATTAAAACAAAAACTTTTTCATTAATATTTATTAATCGAATGTGAATGTTTATATATTTATTAATTTATTTATTTTGGTTCGTTTATATCTAATAAAAAAAAACAATTTATTAAAATTTACTTAAAAACTTTTAGCGAAAAAATTAATTACATTAAACAATATTTTTAAAAAAGTTATTATCAAATTTTAACACTCTGTTTTCAATGAATTAGTTTGTGTTTACCTTTAGTAGAATCACTATCATCGGAACCTGTTACTTTGCTCTCTCAAAAGTTTTATATTTTTTATTGTTAACAAATCTATATAATTTTAATTATAATCATTTTCATATAATATTAAGTTGTAAGATAATAATATAACAAGCATCAAAACTAAGGGAGGAAGTCGTTAAGTTCTTAAAAAGACAATGGCCAATGAAACAAGTCAATTTTTTAAGAAAAAAATCTGGAGTGACTCCACTCTCAAATTGGAATTGGATAAATTAACATATATTATATTTAAATTATAAATTAAAATTAATAAATATATATATATTAAACCAGCGGGTGTTTGTCTCTTTGTTGATGGCACCACATCACTTACTGGCGCGTTATTTACAGTTGTGTTAAAAAATTAATTCCGGTACTTAAGATTAAATTCTATATATTAGCAGTTTTATAGAATTTTTAATCATATGAAAAATTATCAAACATATCTTTATTTTTACAGTCACTTTAGAGGGAAAAAAATGAAAAAGTGGAAGGTAATGACCCTCTTCCGAAAGAGCTACATTTCTCAAAAGTTGATAGAGAACTACGAATCTTGAATAATGCCCGTGTACCAAATTTCATTATTCTAGCTCAAACCGTTTTTGCGTAATCTTGTCTACATACACACATACAGACGTTTCTCTCAACCTTAGTGAAAATGACTCAGAGACCTTCAAAACGTATAAAAGCATCAAAATCTGAACATGGAAAATTTTCATGATCGCAATACTATCTCTAGCGAGATAGTAAAAAAAAATAGTGCTTTAATAATAATAAAGATTTTTTAAAATAAAAAAAAAATTAAGAAAATTTTAAATATAAATAGAAAAATAAACTTTAATTAGCATCAAGAAAATGTTTAATTTAATAATTATCATCCAATGACAATGACCAATTTCCATTTGAGTGATTTAAATGATGTCAATTTTGTATTTTAGTCAATAATTATTTCTTAGGTGATAGGACTATCAATTACAAACTAATTTCATCCATGATATGTCAATGGTGGACTAATGGACTATGGTTAATGAAGAGCAGTTGATCTGATAAATATATTTTAGGAGGAAATAAAATGATTAGTAAATTCTCTCTATTGATACTAAGAGAATTTCAACATTAAATTAAAGAAATTTTTTTTTTACCCCGAATTTCCTTTTAAAATGCCAAAAGGACAAATTACAAATGATCTAGAATGAGAAATGCTTTCCCCCATTTGTTTTGGTCTTTATATATATACCTATATATATATATCAATTAATCTATTTTTCTTAGTCCATGCATGATGCATTTCTTCTCTTTTCAAAATGTTTTTAGAATAAACCAATTTATAATTTTTTTCTTTTTCTTTAAAAATATCTATACACATTATTTTATAAAGAAAAAATAAGCTAGAGATTGAAATTTTAACTAAAAGAGGCTCAGGCAAGGTTTTTCAACTAAGAGGGCTTATATAAAAGTCGGAGTAAAGGTTCTTTTTATCTCGCTACGCTTTTGCAATTTTCATTTTTTTTTCTTTTCCTTTTTTTGAATGAATTTAGTATGAAATTGCTTTAGTCCATTTTGTTCCTGAAAAATAACTATTAATAATACATCTTCCCTTATATTTTATGCATTTTGTTTTATAAATAATAATTCAATATAATAAATATCATATATTATCATTTTAATAATATTTTATTTAAATTATTTTTTTCTATTTATTAAGAATATGATTTGATAATAGACCAACATTGTTTCATTATTATTTATTTTTATTTATTATTATTTATTGAAAGAATTGTGAACTAGTTTATACAAAGAGTTTATAATTCGAACTATATAAAATTGAAATAAGTTGACCTGTGGCCAGGTCCGAACCGACCGACGGTTTGAAGTAAATTAATTTCTGGCTACAGAAACAATTTCAAATAATTTTAATATATTTATTAATGTAATAAAAAACAGATATGGATATAACATAAAGTGTTTTAATTTTATTTTATTTATAATATATATGTAAGACCAGGCTGTGACGTCATGAGTGGCTGGATGACGTCATATAATTTTAAATTAAGAAAAAACTAATAAAGATGATTTTTCTCGAGGATAAAACCAATACAAAATGCATGATTCGTGGTGATATGTAAAAATCTCCATATGTGAAATTTGGTGTGAAAACAATACATCCCTTGCTATCGTAGGTCGGTAAAAATCAGAAATTTTAAGTTTATTTTTAAAATTATAAATAATTAAAATTAAAATTAAATATAAATTATATATATATATATATATATATATATATATATATATAATATCTGTGTAAGTCAGTGGTTTCTAATCTTTCTGAATCGGCGCCCTCCTTTTTTTGAAAAAAATTCTTTCACCCCCCTTAATTTTTGTAATAATCTAATTTCATAAATACTCACATAATATAGTAACCATATTAAAAAATTGGAAAAAAATCGAAAATATCTAATAGCCTGATCGCAAAAACATTTTACCTTTTTTTAAGAACCATATTAAAAAAATTGGAAAAAAATCGAAAAAATGCGGGCACTTGAAATGGCTAGGTTACCGACCCCTGTTATAGATTATTATAGATTTTAGAAAAAAAAATTGGTTTTAATACATTCACGCCCCCTTACAACAATCTCGCGCCCCCTGGGGGCCCCCACAGGTTGAAAAACAGTGGTGTAAGTCCTATTCATTATTTTTTAATATTATTTATATCGATTATAAAAAACCCCTGAATTTCTACGAATGAGAAGCGTCTATCAATTCGGTTTCCTCCTAAGTGGGGTAAATATGTTCCATGATCAGCATAACGGGTCATCTCAATCTTTATTCTAAGTGATGAAAAATATTTTGACTAATATATATTATACCAATTTTTCTGAATAATGCCTTTTTAAAGCGAACAAATTATCAGAATACATATAAAAAATAAGTATATAAATTTTGTGTATAAATTTTATTATTATACGTTTTACTTACTTTTAATACTTATTTTAAAAAATAATGAGGAAGAGACTATATAATAAAGTCTTGAATTTTAAAAGATCAATTGACGTTTGTCATTTTGCTACTATTGTATTATATTTATTGAAATATTCTATGAATAAAATAGATGATTTATTTTTTATTTTATAATTTATGCATTTATTAACCAATGTAAATATGTTAATAAGAGAATAAAATGTGAATAAATAAAGTCGAATAGAGTCTAATAATATATATAGACTATTTTTTTTATTTTTTTCCCCAACGAAAGGAACTTATCAATTTGGTGTTTTATATTCGTCTGCCCTGGCTTTGATGTAGCTTTCGTCAGAATAAATGAATAAATTTATTTTTTTCATATATATATATATATATATATATTGTATACAATATTCTCACATCATTTTCCTCATCCTTTCAAACTATTTTTACCATAAATTCAATCTCAAATGATGACAAAAAAATTGTTAAATATTACAAAAATATCATTTAAGCTTTATCATTTGTTGCAGCGTTCAATTTTCATTTGAAAGCCTAAAACCACATGATAAATGTATTTAATATTTTTATTGGATGATACAATTGTAGTGAATGTTTTATATGTATATAACTATGTATAATATGTATGAAAAAAATATAGGCTATTATTACTTTACTCTGGTATATACATTTGACAGGTTGATCAAAACATTTTTCTAATATTGATAAATGATATAAAAATCTATTTTTAGGGAAATATATTCTAATATCTTTAATTGTGGTGTCAATGGTAAAAAAACATGCAAATATTATTATATAAATAAAAGTTGTATCCATAATTCTAAAAATTTTATCACTAATATTCCATAAAAGAAGTCATCTAAGTATGTAATTTAATAATTTTGATTTGATTATAAAGTGTTAATAGTAATTTTAATACCTACATATTTTTCCAATTCTTGGGTATCTACATATGCTTAGGAATTTAACAATATATTAAAAATGGTGCCTTTTATAGTTCTAAAATCCTTATAATTCAAGAATTTTCTATTCAGCTATATACATATAATACACAATTACCCCACAATATATAAATAATTTAACTAATTCATGTTTCATAGATTTAGTGATCTAATCTGTCAAACCCTTCAAGTGTTACTTGACATTTTAAGCTTGTTTATTTCACTTCTGGTCACTATAAATAAAATTTATTTAGAACAACATAATAAGATGTCATAATTACTTTAAATTAAATTATTCAATTTTAAAATTAGTTAACATTCAAAATAATTTATATAAATATTTCATAATTCAGAATTTTTTTTCTCATAACTTTTAAGATAATTAAACAATAATTATACGAGGGCAGGTCAATAAGTCCATGACTTTTTGAATTTTCCATCTATTAAATGAAATAGCAGCATTGCTCCTGTCAGCATGCAACTATCAGCTGACCCCTGTCAAAATTTGAACAAACTGAGTCTTTTAGTTTTTGTTTGATATCCGTTTGAGAAGAAAATGAAAAAAGTGAATTTCCATAAAAATCCGTGAATACGGGATACGAATTACTCCCTCATCCGCCCTATTCTTCCATTCTTCTTCCATTTATCAACCAAATGTATAAATAATTTGTTAAAAAATTAGAATTAAAATTAAAAAAAATAAACATTAAAAAAAAATTAAAGAAGAGAGTGTTTGAATTCATTTTTATTAAAATTTATCTGTAATTTTATAAAATAAAATATTAATGAAAAAATAAAATATATCATATCAGTAGATTGAAAAAACTAGTTAAATCTATTTACAAAATAAGATTTATTCATGCATTTATATGCATATTTTTCTAAACTATGTTAATAATTTCATTTACAAAAATAAATAAATAAAATGAAAAAAAAAAACAAAATTAAAAAAATGAAACGATAACAGAATTTTTTGATACTCCAATTTATATATAAAAACTAATTTTAGGATTTTTTTTTTAAATTTTAATTATTTAAATATAGAAAATCCATGTTATCGTTTTAATAATTGGTTATTTTATTTTTTATTAATTATAAAAAAAAATGACTAAAAAATACACAAAAATATTCTATTAATAATGTTATGTGTGTGTGTGATTAATAATTATATATTTTTTACAATTCAATAATTAAAAGTGATATTTGCGATGAAATTGTGAATTAATTTCATCTCGATTACCAAAGATGATACTTATTATGGATTGTTTGATGTGTGCTTTTATGATGGAGGGGGGGTGCGGTTAAATTACACGATAACAATTAAAACTTGATTACATCCCTAGAAATATTGATTGATCTTTGTTATTAATTCTCAACAGAGGTGTTTATCATTGGTTAAATGAACAATTAGATATTTTATAGTAGAAAGGTAAATTATTTTAAATGACAGTTTAGAAAGTAATTAAATGCTGAATAAAATATTTGGTTCATGTTTAAATAAAAAAAAAATGGAATGGGAGAGGGCTGTCAAATTCATACAAACCCTTTCATTTACCGCCCTCTTGGATATGGCCTATGGATTTATAATTAACCCTTTAAAGGATTAAGTAAAGCCCATTGAGGGACATTAGGGACATTAGCGCCTTGTTTTCCTGCGCCTAATTAGCCATATCAGCCAAATGAAAGAATCAATCTACTCGGATATTTTAAATCAACTCGAATGGATCCCCAACAGAAATAAAAAAAAACCCAACCCAATTGGATTAAATCTCCCTCTCATCAATTATATTAATCAATCAAAGATTTAAATAAAATGCTTAAGGTTATTAAATATGACACTTCATTTACAAAATTAATTATCTCAAATTGTTAAAAAAATTTAGCAATACAAAATTGTTATATGTAAGATTAATTTATCTTAGTCAAACAAAGTAATACATACATATTTTACAAATGACTTATAAATAATAAATAATAATCCCTTTATAAGTTTTTAAATTACAAATAATAATAATAATAATTGTTAATTGAAAAATAGAATGTTCAATAGTAAATTTCATGTTAATATGATTTTAGGATATAATATAGTTTCTTAATCTTTTTAATAATTTGAAACTTTTAAATTTAAAACAATAATATATATAAGCATAAAAATGCTTTTTAATAGTTAAATGTCATTAAGATGATATAAATAAACATTTAAAACAAATATTGACATCATTCACTCACATTTTAGGATAATATAATTGAAATAGGATTGCTTGATGATATGGGATATTGTGTCTGTATTCAACCTTTTCAAGTGCTCATAAAGAACACATATGTTTCTTAAATTTACGGAGAATTGACTATTGATAACCTAAGTGCAGTGTAAGGGTGAGTTATTGGAATAGTAGCCAAGGGCTGCTAGGAAGGAGGTTGTTAGGCATTCTACTGAATGAAAGAAATAGTTAGTGTACGATCTTTCTTCGGGATGCAGACGATAGAGAAACATAACCGATACGGCTGTGCCAGGAGCATACCACGAGGTTAAACTTAGAAACTACTGCCCAGCCAAGATATATCATTTAATGGTCGGAAAGATCCCAGGAACGCTACCCGGAGTATCAACACTTGCCCTGAACTCTTTAATAGTAACAGTTAACACCTAAGTGGTCGACCATTTAAAATTTGTTATTACTAAATAATATAAAATTTGTTATATCAATAACATTAAAATAAATTAGCTTATTTTATAGTCAATTTCTAAGTTATTATTTCTCATGATACTTATTATAATTATATTAATTTTTTTCATCATTAAATGTTAATTTTATTATAATTTAATATTTTATTTTTAATCTGAATGAATTCAAATTTACCTCTTCCCTAATCAACCTTCGCTGGATTCACTCAACTATTTTCTATTAATAATAGACAGAGTACTACTAATTAAAATCATGATTTTATTTATTAATTTTAAACCCATTTTTTTTTAATAACCCTACCTATACTAGGCCTCCAATATATGACATTATATATTATATCTGTGGTGCTACAGAATCTTCAGTTTGTATTAATTACAATACTATAGTCATTTCCCACAATTGGTTTTACTCATTTAAACTACATATTTAACCTTAAGCCTTTAATTATGTTAGGGAATGCCTAGAGGTCATGTAATTCCGCCAATCCCTAGTCTACAAATTCTATTCTCGTTTTCATTGTCATGGACTATGTCTCTCCTCTATTTTAATAAGACTTGCAAAATTAGTCTCTTACCCATTCAAAAATTAATATTTATAATTTGTATACTATATATAACCATACCATTTTTAGTTAATCATCATTTAATTATTATTATTATAAATAATTATATATAATCATATTATTATTATTATAATAAATTATTTTTATTATTATTATTAAAAAATTAATTTATTTATTAATAAAAATATTAATATAATCTATTTTTCTTACACATACACATATACACAAATTCAAATAAAAAGAAATATTAAATCTTTTTTAATGAAAGCACAAGGCGCTGAATGAAATATTAAATGATACATAGAAGATTTACTTTAAAAAGATTACATTCAAAATAAATAAATAAAGAAAATTGAACTGATTCAGAGGGCCTATAGTTGTTATATATTACCTACATCCATAAAAATAAACGATTAAGTAAATAAATAATTAAATCTTTTTCAAATAATATATACGCGTATATATATACATTCTAAAATATATTTGAATCTTGTAGCATATACTAAGAAATTCAAGGATTAACATTTATTTTTTAGTACGTTTAACATAGTAGATACTGTTAGACGGTATATGCAACAATCAATCTCTCCAAGTCAAATAATGAACTTTAAACCAACTTCCTCTAATATTCTTCCTCTCTCTTTCACTCTCTCTTACTAGAAGGGAATTTGTAAATATTACGGAGATGAAGCTATCTCAAACATTCTCTTAATCATGATAAACTTTTTAAAGAATTTTTTTTTTAGAAATATTTAGAAGAAATTTTTTCAAAAGTAGTATTATTATAGATAAATATATAATGTGATTAAATGATTAACTCTCTGAGAATACACGTATATTATAAGCGCTGAACATCATTTAAAATGATATAATATTGTAGTTTATAATTTAAATTATTAATTACGTCTATTTATTTGTCTCATTTTGAAGGTATATAATTGTTTTTTGAGTTTTTTAAATCCAAAATGTTATCTATACTCTCTTTAAATTTCCATGTTACGATGTATGGATTGTATGGTATAATAGAATATGATCAGCACGTCAAAATAACAGTGACCTAAAACAAATAAATAAATATAAAATAATAAAATCACATAAATATATAATTAGTATATTTTGGTTTTAGTTTTATTTGAATTAATTTTAAATCTCCTAAGTGTCAGCAACCAGCTATACTTGTTTACTCTTTTTTTTAATATATAAAAACCAATTTAAATGCTATTATTCAATTTAAAAAAAATAATTTATCTTATAATGATATCCGGATACATTTATTACAATCATTACATTTGAAGTTTTATTTGTAAAATGTTTAGATATTATTTTTCATTTTAAAATTGTATACTAATATATTGCTATATTTTTAAATGATGGCAAAATTCAAGTGATCATATTTTAATTAATAACATTTAGATAAATTTAGATATTTAAATGTTTTTGAATAATTGATTTGTGTTGCTTTTAAAGAGCCATAAATTCAAATTGATATATTGATTGCCAATAGGGACTATTAAAAACATATTTATAAAGCAAAGCTAATTTACTAGAATAAATATGGTAATAAATCAATTAAAATAATGTATATAAAAAGTGTATACACGATTACATTTTTGTTTTTTATATTATCCAAATGTTTAAACAAATATTTCTGAAGATATTTTGTACCTATAAACAAAAATTTATTTTGTAATTACATTCTAAAATTATTTAAAATGAATGTTTGAAATATGAAAAAATTGTTTATATTTTGACTAATAATCATTGAAAATATTGAATTATTTATTTATTTTTGATACATATTTATTATAAGAAAGGTGATCATTCATTCTCCAGATCTTTTTAAAATATTTCTCCCCCTCCGCACCTTCAACAATCAAAATTATTATTACTTTATTTATAAAAGACCAAAAATTTAAAATTTAAACTTTAAAATAAATATTTTTAATTTTATTTTATTTATAATATTTTGTATTTAAGGAATCGCTGTCCATCGTTGCCCGGCCCCATTTTTTATTATTATTAAAATTCCTATTTTAAATTAAGAAAAAACTAACAAAGATGATTTTTCCCAAGGTTGAAACCAATAGAGATCGATTTTTCTTTATAAATATTATCTATGGTGTGAATTTCAAAAAAAAAAATCCTTAGAGCGGTTTAATATATCAAAAATACAAAAAATACAATTTTTTACTATTTTAATATGGCATGGAACTATACATATATATATGAAATTGAATAAAAACTTAGATGACTTAGATGACTAGGAATATTATATTAAATATTTCTATAATGACTATTTGTTTTGTTAAACATCCTTCCTTCCAGTATCATATCATAGTAAACAAGTATATCCCACTTTGATACTCTCTCTGATCTTCTCTAATTCTGATTTAATATAATTCCCATTGTGGGTTTCCTTCCTTTTGGTTTACCTGCGAATAGCCATTTGCTAATCTTTTCTCCCCCATTCTCGCCCAATGACTTGCCCAACATGACTTACTTGATTAATAATTCCAACTATGTCTGCAGATATTAACCATAAAGGTAGTGTAATTCCTCATTTAACTATTCTCTCCACTCCCTATATTTTACCCCATTTTCATGTAATGTTACATGTTATATTAAACTTTTACATTATCCAAATCTAAATTATATTTTATAATTTTTTCCTGTTGAATTTATATTAAAAATATATATTTTTTTTTTCATTTAGAAGTTCAAGCTATTTCAATTTTCGTAGGTGCTTTCCAAATATTAAATAAACGTCAAGGTTAATGACATGATAGGTGTAGATTTGGAAGGGGACCAAATCTTTTTGACTGGCCAACACACCAGTTTCTTGGTTGAGGCCCCTAGTCCAATGCATCATGGCAACCTCTCTAGGGACCATTAGCTATCAGGGTCGTAATTCTTCACCCTACCGCAGCCCTACACTTGTGAACATGCTGTCCTGGATCCCTCATGGCACATTTATATTGCGTTTGTGTAATCCCCTCTCTATAGTGATATCGTTGATGTTTTACGGTCACACAACATTATTTGTGACATAGGAAAATAATTAGATTGTTCTATTTAAAATACTATCAATCCATCTATCTATTTTTATATATAGATATAATTTATTCTGGTGTTTTCATTGGTAATGTCAAATCCCAAAAAAAAAAAAGAAAAAAATGTAATGGGATGTAAATTTTTTTATGATTTTAATTAAACAAAGTAAAAAATCTCTACTTTAATAAATAATAAAAATATATTATATTAAAATAAAATTGTATACGACATATACTAATATTAAATAGTTTCAATTTTTGTATTTCTCAATAGTATAACCATCGCCAAGTATAATTAAAAAATATAAAAAAAATAAAAATCTGGAGTGTCTTCACTCGACTATCTCTCAAATTTGTATTGGATTAATTCACATATAAATATTATATTTAAATTAATTTTAATTAATTATAAATTATAAATTAAAATTAAATATATATTAAACCAGCGGGTGTTTGACTATTTGTTGATGGTCCCACGTCTCGTGCTGGCGCGTGATTGCCAGTCAAAGTGTCCGATACTTCCAGCGATTCAATCAAGCTGAAATTCTATATATATAGCAGTTTTATACAATTTTTAAATATATAGCAGTTTTATACAATTTTTAAATATATAGCAGTTTTATACAATTTTTAAATATATAGCAGTTTTATACAATTTTTACAAACAATCGAACATATATATCTTTATTTTTACGATCAGTTTAAGAGGAAAAAAATGAAAACGTGGTAGGTAATGACCCTCTTCCGAATGAGCTACATTTCTCAAAAGTTGATAGAAAACTACCAAACTACGAAAGAATCAAGAAAGAAAATTTATTTGTATTAAATTGTACATATGTAGTACATATATCTATCTCTGTGACTCTACGGAACTCGAAAGTTCTTGGCCGCAGCAACCACACCCCTCCAAGTATTCCTATTCTGAGCGACAACCTTCCAGTCCCTATCCTCTCCCATCTCTCTTACATCCTGTGTAATGTAAAAGTCATTTATCCTGTGCTGCCCACCGTATATAGCCTTCTCGATTTTATAATTCTAACTATATCTGGAGATGCATAGAGGTCATGCAATTCCTCGTTATGCAATCTTCGCCATTCCCCGGTGACCTCATCTTTCTTTGGCCCATAAATGCTTCACAGAATACTCTAAATCTACTAAATATCATCAAATACTCTAAATCTACTCTCGTCACCTAAGGTCTTAGACCATGACTCACATCCATATAATACAACCGGTAAAATAATTGTTTTATATATTTTAACTTTTATCCCCTTTGTTAATAATTTTGATGCGATAAGCCCCTTTATTGCATGAGAACAGGCGTTTCCCGATTGTAACCTCGCTTTAAACTCATCTCGAATATTATTATCTTTCGTTATCACAGAACCTAAGTATTTAAATTTTTCTACATTTTCAAATTCTATATCTTGTATATTAAGATTTTGTGTGTTAATACTATTCCTCTCTGTTACTAAATACTTTGTCTTAGCATCATTAATTTCTAGTCCCACCTATTTTCCTGCTTCAATTAATTTTTCTATCTATCTATAATTGCAATTGCCGAATCTCCTATTATATTTAAGTCGTCTGCGTAACCTAATACTTGAATTATTTTGGTTAATTCGATTCCGTTTGACCTCTCCCCAATTTGTCTAATTACATATTCCAGAACTAAATTAAATAAAATTGATGATAATGCGTCTCCTTGTTTTAACCCATTTCGAATTTCGAAAGATTCTGACATATGTAATACATAGACAGTAAAAATATGTAAAATGTATTCTTCGGAATTTGTAAGTCTCTTATTCACATTACAAGAAAAATAAAATAGAATATACAAAAGTTGAAAATCTTTTAGAATATTATATCAAAAGCCTAAATGTTTCCTTCTATGTAAAAGAAGAATTCTGTTTTCAAAACTTCATTTAGTTTATTAGAGTAAATTAAATATCACACTGTGACATATTTTCAAACTCTTTGGATAAAAAAACGAGAATCTTTTTTTAATTAGCCAAATGTTATATCATAAAAAGTAGAGAGCGAAATACTCGTTAATATTATCGGTGTCCAAAAGGTAAATTATTTTTATTAACATTATCATTACATAAAACCCTTAAAAAGGGTTGAATTTGGAATGTTATAAACATAAATTTATTTAGGTGTATAAATTATTATAATATTTATTATCAACAAAATAAATATTTTTTTATTCTATTCAATTTGTTAATTTTAATTTTAGTTCATATTCATATATAATAAAGGATTAAATTATTAATTAATTAATTAACATCTATAGGATTGTTTTAAAATATTTTTTTTAACAAAATAATTTTATCAATGTAGAAAAGCTCCAATTAAAATATTTATTGATCCAGATATTTTTTTAAATGGTTAAGTGGAAGTGTTAAATACATACACTTCTCACCAAAAATTATATCACATTTTATATAATATAATTGTAATACATATTATATACATATATATTATATCATATCGAAAATATTAAACAAAAATAATAATACTATTACATTATAAAAAATGTAAATTTTATTTCAAAATATTTAATATTTGAAGGAAATTTAAAAAATCTATTTATACAAATTCAAAATTTTTAAAACATTAGAAAATGCACAAAAAAATATCATATTGGAATTCCATTATCCTAAATAAATGACTTTTACATTACATTCATATTTAATTATAAAATTGTATAAATATGGTATGGTATATATTCTATTCCCACATAAAAATATTCAATTTTTCTGTAATTTGGCAAAGCACCAGCTGCTATTAAACAAGACCTCATTTTTTGAATCTTTTTTTTTTTTGTTATCTAATGGAAATCATGTTGTGATAACAAATATGTTGAAAAATTAATAACGTATAACCATGCAAAACAAAAGACAATTTCATTGAAATATTCATTTTAATATACATATATAAATAAATAAATAAATAGAATTATTTAATTGGAAGATAAAATAACTAGATTTATTTATTTGATGATGTAATTAACGATTGAATTAAGATAAATATTAAAAAGATTTGATTTTAATATTGAAAGGAGTAGCGGGTGGACACTTTCTATGATCCTGATAGAGATAAGTCCACTTCAGGGAAGCAACCCTGCTCACGCAAGCCACGACTTTTCCTCGCCTCCCATTGAGGAAGTCGCGTCCCAACCCCTAATCAAATCCCAAATCCCATCAATTTAATATCAAAATCCTTTATATATCCTCTCCCACTTCGGCGTCAGACTCCCGGAACAAGTCGGCTGGAGGTCTTCTTCGAATTCGCAACACAGATGGACAGGACCCTTCATAGATGACTCAATGATTGAAAAAGAAGATGACTACATACGATCTATGAGGCTGAAACAACTTGGCCCTGAAAATGTAAATATCCTGCCAAAAATCCCGCAATCAACAAAGGCTAGAAAGATTCAAATGTAGGAATCAATCAAAGTGGAAATAAGAGATCTAAAAATTTCAACAGCTATGCAAAATAATGAAAAATTTTAGGAAAATGACAAATTAAAAAGCTAATTGCAATCAGAAGAGATTAGAGGAATGAAAACAAATAATATTCTTATTAGACATGGGACTCCCTATAAACATACGAAAAAATATGAACACCTAGAAAATTCGAATTTTTGAAATTATTAATGGTTCTATTAGTAGATATTTTAAAATTTTATAAAAATAATAGGGAAGTGAGATTCCCCAAAACAACCAATAATTCTATCTCTTATATCAGATGTTTATAAGATAAACAAATTCTGAGTAATAACCGACCGACAGTTTGAAGTAAATTAATTTCCAGCTACAGAAACAATTTAAAATAATTTTAATATATCTATTAATGTAATAAAAAACAGATATGGATATAACATAAATATTTTTAATTTTATTTTATTTAAAATACATAAGGAGGCACTGGCTGTGACGTCATGAAGAGCTGGGTGACGTCATATAATTTTAAATTAAGAAAAAACTAATAAAGATGATTTTTCTCGAGGTTAAAACCAATACAAAGTGCATGATTCGTGGACATATGAAAAATTTCTCCCCATGTGAAATTTGGTATGAAAACGGTCGGTAAAAAGAAACGAGATGAGAAAGTATGATTGAGGAGAAATGTGATAATATTTATCAGAAACGTTGAAATTACAAAAAAATTTTAATAAAATCAAATAATTAAATTTTTTTAATTTATGGCTATGGTCGGTAATGGCTAAAATTGATTTAGATCCCAAAAACCAATAAGATAAAACCAATACAAAGTGCATGATTCGTGGTGATATGTAAAAAATCTCCTCATGTGAAATTTGGTGTGAAAATAACCCTTCCCTTCCTATCGCCGATCGCTAATACTACCACTTCCGGTTTCCGGATTTGCACCAAAAGTTGATCAATTCAGCATACTGATGTATTAAGTAAATATACCAAATTTTTCATCAAAATCCGTTGAACCGTTCAAGCTGTACACATCTATACGGACGGAGGGACAGACGGACGGAAGGACACACATCATGCTAAAAATACTTTTTTCTGTTATGTAAAAATTTTCTGATATGTAAAAATCTCCATATGTGAAATTTGGTGTGAAAACAATACCTCCCTTACTATCGTCGGTCGGTACAAAATTATTTAAATTTGAAATATTTAAAATTATTCAAATTTATTTTAAATTTCTATTTAAGTAATTAATTTGAATTAAAAATATTTTATTTGTACTATACTTCTTGGTATTTCCGGAGGAGCTCAAATAAAACAAAGGACCGATGAAGAGCAAACAATATAATCGTCAATATGAAGGAATTGGGAGAGGATAAGAATTGAATGGAGGTGGAATTCAAGGAATGAGATTGCTCCGATCAAGAACTTTTTAATTTAACGCGTTGCTGGTGAAAAATTAAATTAATATATTATTCATTTGGAAATTCAAAATCCAAGTCATGCAAGATAAAAAATCTGTTATTGATTTATTATTAATATATATATATATATAAAATCAATATAATTTTAATTATCAAAAGCGAATTATTTATTTAACGAATATATAAAGATATATTCATATTTAGTTTTATTATAATAAAAATAAAAAAATAAGCTTTTTAATTTCACTCGTTTTTTTTCTCTGTTCAATTCAATCAATCAACAAATGTATCTTTTTCCAGTCAAATTAATTTTTTTTTTATTTTGTCACTTAAAATATAAAAATAAATATACCTATTGATTAATATATAATTATTCCATCATTCATTATTTTTATTTTATTTTGTAATTATTATACAATCATTTCTGTTATAAATATTAATAAACCAATTTCAATGCTTATAAAAAAAATGACAACAGATTTCATATTATTATATTTATTGATTTCTATTTTGAATTAAATAATTCATTTTTGTTATTATACAAATATATTATATGATAAATTGAAAAGTAATTGTGTAGGACAATATTTATAGATAACACATTATTAGTGATTAAGCAGAAAAATGTAACTTCTCTCGGATAATAGGAGAGAGGTGGGGATTGGTATGAAATTGGAATGCATGGTGAGGCATTGCGGCTTTTGCTGCAGCTCTTAACTAACTCCTTCGCTCTCTCCGATTATGATAATATCTCTTAATGGATTTAAACAAAATTTTCATTTAAAAAGTTTTCAAGTTGTTATCCAAAGTCAGTAAAATGATTAATTATTTTCTAGACAATTCCTATTAAATATAATAAGAAAATGTATTTCTTGGAAGTAGTAGAACTATTTTAATCAATGACAGAGGGAAGGGGAACAAGCTCTAATAAACTATCAAAATTTGTATGCATAAGATTTAGGAAGATGTTATTATTTACTATGTTTTTTGTTTAATAAATGCACAATATAAAACTGCGTATCACAATAGTATCTATTTATTTTATTTCCCTAAATATATATAGGCTTATATTTATGTATAGTATTTAGAAAATTAGATTGTAATAATTAAAAGTATGAATCAGTTTAGACGCGCCTCGTAGGATCTTGGTTAACAAAGTTAGTTGATATTCTCGAAGTCCTGGGCCTGGGAAGGGATTTTCTCTATCTGTGCTCTCCAGGATCAAAATTGGAAAGCTACTTGATAAAAAGTAGCGCTGTCGATCAAGAAAATCAAGGTAAAGGTTGATAGAACCCGTTCAACTGATCATAGGACACTTAATTGATATAAACAATTTGATAGGCGCTGTTCTTGCGTAGGATGTACTCAAGACAGAGGTTTTTTTATGAATCAGTTCAATACACGTTTTATAACTAGGTGACCAATGTGATCATTTCAAAATATAATAAAATTGAATTGATTTGCAAAATATAAAACTCTTCTTCTTCTTCTTCTTCTTGTATTAGGATTTCTCCTGTTGATTTCCAGATTCCTCCCCGGAGTCTTGCCAACTGTCAATCCATCTTTTTGGAGGTCAAAAAGATGGATAAAAAAAATATAAAACTCAAATGGTTAATTTTAAAACATTTTAATTCGAATACTTATTAATAAATTATTTTAATATGGAGTGGTGGGAAACTAGTATAAAGTATATACTATATTATATTATATGTTTAATAATCTATTGCTGAATTTAGAACATTTTTAATGACCGTTCTGACAGTTTTTTTTTATCTTTTTAAGCCAAAAATTCATGTTTACCTTCATTCCTAACACCTAATAGCCAAGATCACATATTGATTATATATTTAAGTACAAAATCATTGTAATATTAGATATTATAGTATTAGTCATATTAGAAAATGTAATCCTCAGTATTTTGGCCTTAACTTTGGTTGCTTATTGCTGGAAAACAGATAAATAATTTTTATAATTTTCTTTACGAAAATGCTTCGAAAAAGTAAAGAATCCATTTAGCTGTTGTCATCGTCGGCTTTTAATTATTTAACTAAATTTAATATAAAATATCCAAAAATCTTGTTTATTAATAAACTTTTTGACCAATGCCAATCTGTCTATTGAATAAAAAACATTAATTATTTCCCCCATATGGTGATGATTATTTATTTCTAATTCTAAAAACTTGAAAGTTTATAATCAAAAAAGAAAGAACAATCTCTTTGATTCTTTATTAAGTGCTCAAATAGAAAGGCATTTCCTTTCTGGGTAAAGTCTGCACTTAGCAACTTAATCTTAAGGTCATTCGTTGCCTCCCTCGAACATCATAGTGTGATAAATTTCTACTTCCCGGATTGTGTGTTGTATTCGTTTTCTCTCCCAATCGGATAGAAGGTTAGCGAAGTGTGTTGAGTGAGGTCTTTTATTTCCCTTCGGATCTCATCTGAGTGCCACACATACACACGCACATGTTCACCTACATACTCCGGATCAAATCAGTTGGAAGCTTCTTAAGGCACTTTGCTTTTGGACTAGAAGGTGGCAGACAGGAGTTGAAGTAATTTGTAACAGATCCATGGGTAAAACCTGGACTAAACCCTCCATCCCCCTTATTCGGAAGCCAATGCCACTTCCGTTGTTATTTAGGGACCAACTGGCCATTCTCAATGTATGTGTTAGTAACGTGGAAATAAAAGCCTTTTCCTACAATGGTTGTGTGGTAACTTCACTCTCAGTAAGCGCTAAAACTAAACTTTATTAACTCGGATCCAAATGAACAACAACAATACTAACAAAAACGACAAAATAGAAAAGAATTGGAATGAAATTACGAAAGATGGGTAAATTCAAAGTAACTGATTCTAATAATAAAAAAAAATACATGATGGCATTATTAAATTACATCAATCATTACATCAATATATATAATTTACAAATTTACACAATTTATTATTATAAACTTTAAAAATTTTACAATTTTTAAATTATTTATTACAATTGTTAAATGGGTTTACTGAAAATGACCCACCAAAAATCTGTTTCCTAAAATGGTACAAATTAATTAAAATAACTTGATTTTAAATTCAAGATAAAAAATATATTCAAATTTACTTGATAAAATATTTGATCCTATTATATATATATGTTGTTATAATTAGATGGCTTCATCTTTACATTTTTCAAAGTAGCACAAGCTTTTACACTGTTTCGACCAAGGATTACTTCTGATAATAATATCAATTCTTAAATTATATTGTCTCTTTAAAATTCCTTCTTTTATATGTTGCTAACTTCATGAATATTTTGTTGTGTATATTTCGTAATTTAATTCTAAAATATTATTAAAATAAATATTTTTCATTTCATTTTGAAATTAAATAAAAATTTATAAAATATTTTAAATGTAAACAAATATTAATACAATATCAATTAAAAAAGAATGGAAAGAAGAAAATGTCAATGCAGATGACGTCATATAAATTTACTATTTTAAATTAAAAAAATACTAATCAAGTTGATTTTTCTCGAGGCTGAAACCTATACAGATCGATTTTTCTTTATAAATCTAATCTATGGTATGAATTTCAAAAAAATCCATCGAGCGGTTTAATATCTCAAAATTATACAAATGTATTTACAAATATATATACAAATATATAAGTATATAAATATTTAAAAATATATACATACAATTTTTGCTAGAATAATAAGATAATATATGACATATATACCGAAATTTATATAAATTAACTGATAAATCGTAGGTACTTGTTAAAACATTTAAAAATTTATCTATTTTATTGATGAAATACACTTATGAAAATTTAGTACATTGGAATTGTTATTACAAATATTTTATTATTTCTCATTCATATATTATCTCGTTGACCTAAATAATTATTATTCACTCATTCTCTGTATTCCAAATGCGAATAATTCAATAACGATCCACAATGTGTTAATATCTCATTAGAATAAAAATGACTTCATGTTTAATTAAATCCTAAATCAAATTAAAGAAAAATGTGACAATTGAATTATTTTTATAACGAAGTAAATAATAAATATATACATGTTGTAATTGAATGAAAAAGTCACGTACATTTAAATTAGTTAGTTTCTAGTAATCTTGATGGTTTGAAATATTCATATCAAATTATCTCTATTGTTTATAATTATGATTATTAGTTAGTTTCGTTACATAAATATTCATATACATTGAAATTAATGTCCAAAAGGTTATTCTATCTAGATGGTTCACTCTATATTTATGGTCAAAGAGAAACCAAACTCAACGTCTCTCAAGTCCATTTAATACTAATACCTATTCGCTAGGTCTTTGTCAAAATCACCTACCATCTATTGATATAACTTCTTGGATAATCTCACTTTCTGTACACATCCTGCATATCATAACTTGAAAAATCTGATAATAAAAAATAAATAAAATATTTTCAGTGTAATAAAATATAAATTAACAGCAGTTATTACTTCATTATTTTTTTTACAGTGACTTTTTCTTATTTTTATATTAATTTCTAAATTTAATCTATGCTAGATTATTTTAAAATATTTATAATTATTTTATTTTACATTACTCAGAATTTGAAATGTATTTTTCTTATCTTATAAACATCTGATATAAGAGATAGAATTATTGGTTGTTTTGGGGAATCTCACTTCCCCCTATTATTACTATCTCGCCAAAGATACTATTGCGATCATGAAAATTTTCGATGTAGAGATTTTGATGTTTTTATACGTTTTGAAGGTCCCTGAGTCATTTTCACTAAGGTTGAGAAAAATGTCTGTATGTGTGTGTGTATGTAGACAAGATTACGCAAAAACGGTTTGAGCTAGAATAATGAAATTTGTTACACGGACATTATTCAAAATTCGTAGTTCTCTATCAACTTTTGAGAAATGTAGCTCTTTCGGAAGAGGGTCATTACCTTCCACTTTTTCATTTTTTTCCCTCTAAAGTGACTGTAAAGATAAAGATATATGTTTGATTGTTTTTCACATGATTAAAAATTGTATAAAATTGCTATATAATATAAATTTTCAGCTTGGTTAAATCGCTGAAAATGCCTGAATAAATTTTTTAACACGTTGACTGGCAATTACGCTCCGGCACGTGACGTGTTGTCATCAACAAAAAGCCAAACACGCGCTGGTTTAATAAATATTATTTATTAATTTTAATTTATAATTAATTAAATTTAATTTAAATATAATATATGTTAATTAATCCAATTCAATTTTGCGAGAAATTAGAGTGGAGACACTGCAGATTTTTTTAAATTATTTTTTAAAAAATTAATTAATTCAATCTTTCTTTATTTAGTTTACTAAATTTTTCTGTAATAATTAATTTTAAATTAATCAATATATAGATAATTCAAGTATCCGTTTCCCATATTATATTTATATTTACTTAACAAAGCATTATAATAAGTAGCAATAGGATGAATTGTATTCTTTATTTATTTAGCTAGTAATACAGAGTACAGTAAAGTTTATTTATACAGATACTAACATATAATACTTCTTGGTTAAATATCATTTTTGTCAACTTATTTTCACAATAATAAAGCAGATATCAATTTAAGTGCACCATCTACTGACTAAAATCACCCCCTCCCCTCCGCCATTGCTTTATATCTCCTCTCTTAAATTTAATCATATTCACTATACTATTCTATGAAATTTTTGGATTAAAAAATAATAACAATCACAATATCGAAAAAATTTGAGAATATATGAAAATTTAGATGAACTAATTTTTAAATGAAAAATTTGAGTATCATTTGAAATCAATCTAAATGTTATGTCAATAATAATTAACTATTACTTAATCGATTAAAGCAAATTACTATCAGTGTGGGTTCAGAACGTTTCAATTACATTAAAGTTAAATAAAACATCCTAGTATTTGGTTATTCATACTGTCGATAGTCTAATTTTGATAGATAGATCTCCTTTAATAAAGATAAAACTTTAGCAAACATGAATAGTATTTTGAATTTGTTTAATACAGTAATTATATAGCCACACATGCAGATGTATTTTTTTTATCCTTTTTACTAGTTGTGATGAGAAAGTCTTTATTGTGTCAATAGAGCTTTTTGCACCACTCCTATTAAACATGTACGCTATATAAAATGGGAAACTTTATTTACTCTATTTATAATATTTTTAGTATATATAAAAGCTAGTTTAATTTTATTTTTATTCAATTAGAAAGATAAATTAATTTAATACCTTTTTTATAATTATAATTGTTTTAACAAAAAAAATTAAGCATATTCTTCAAATGGTTGGATAATCAAATATGAGTTCCACCGCTGACGGAATATATATTCATTATTTATTTTAGTTAAGGCCATTTACAGTCACTAAATATATTTATATACTTTATTTATTATTTAATTTATTTATATATTACATATATTAAATACAAATAATGATGCTATGATGCTAAAGGTCTTAAATGGCTTTATTCATCATAATAATATTTTAAGTTGTATTTTTCATTAGCATAACAAAAGAAAATATATAATCCAATGTCTAAACCTTTAATTTCGTTGTTATTATTTTTACAAGATATTGTAGAAGTTCTGGTGGCATTTATTAATAACTTCGAACCCACTCTTTATAAAGCATTCTTGATCAAATAATTCTACCAAGGACAAAGGAGAGTGAAGTCAAGATAAGTTTTATCTCACAAACAATAAAGTAATATAAACATATAACATAATATATATATATATATATATAATTTTTATTTACTCTCCAAATCAAAGTCTATTTTAATCAATGTACTCATTTTTATATGATTATCTATCACAATAAATTTTATATTAATAATTTATATGTATATGGTGAGGTGGGATCCGTTCTTCTCAAGTTTAGTAACTTAGTATTTTTCCCATGGAGTTACTCTTAAATAACGTATAATATAAACATCGATTTTTAAATAAATAAAAGTGACATTTTCCATTATTTTTTTTACCTGGCAATGTACATTTTATTTAACCACTTTGCAAGATTTTTTTTTAAATTTTAAATTAGTCTTTTTTATAGCTGAGTATATTATCTATATATTTACGAGTATATGATCATGAGTTTGTATTAGGTTTTTTTAGGCATATCTGCATATGAATCGTTTCTTTTATTCTTTGTTCATTTTATAAAAAGTATTTTCTCCAGGGGATTTCTACTTATTTATTTATATTCTAAGATGTAGGCTGAAGAGGATGAAGAAGATATATTCACATCTCACCTGTTCTTGTCTTGTAAATAACTATAAAAACCAGAATGCTGGTTCGCAGGGGAATCAGAATAGATAGTTTGCCAAATTTCATCAGTCATTTCAGATCCTGCCATTTTTTCTTGGAACAGAAACAATGGCAAGATTTAAATAAAAAGACATATTTTATATACTAACAATCTATAAAACTTAAATTTTCTTGAGAAATATATAAATTATACCCATGAATATACAATTTATGTTTTTATACCATGTCTAAATAGAGCATTTGCCTTCAATATTTCCCCAAGGAAATAAATAAAATATAAGTATGATAGTAAGTACTCTTATTTTATACATAATAATAATAATATTTATCAATTTTTAAGAGTGATGATTTTTATTTTAAGAGATCATTATTAATAAATTAATAAAAGTTAAAATTATTGAATAAAAACAATTTTTAACAAACATTTATTATCAAAAAATTAAATGTCCTATGAAATAGAATAACATCTTAACTGCGACAATTCAATTACATTTCAATTCACTGATTTTTTTTTTTTTTTTTTACTTATTGATTTTTGGGATCTAAATCAATTTTAGCCAATTATTTATAGTCATAAATTAAAAAATTTTATTATTTGATTTTATTATAATTTTTTGTAATTTCAAAGGTTCTGATAAATATTATCACATTTCTCCTCAATCATATTTTCTCATCTCGTTGTTTTTTACCGACCGTTTTCACACCAAATTTCACATGGGGAGAATTTTTTCATATCTCCACGAATCATGCACTTTGTATTGGTTTTATCCTCGGGAAAAATCATCTTCATTAGTTTTTTCTTAATTTAAAATTATATGACGTCACCCAGCTCTTCATGAAGTCACAGCCAGCGCCTCCTTATATATTTTAAATAAAAAATAAATTAAAAATATTTATGTTATATCCATATCTGTTTTTTATTGCATTAATAGATATATTAAAATTATTTGAAATTGTTTCTGTAGCTGGAAATTAATTTATTTCAAACCTTCGGTCGGTTCTGGGCCTGGCCACAGGTCAACTTATTTCAATTCCTACTTAATATTAGAAATTTTCAATAATGCGAACAAATCTCACACTCTCCATATACATATTTATATATCTTGTACAAATTTTCAATCTTTTTTAATACTTTTTTTAATCCATTTGAGTTATTATACTTTTTTCTTAACTTAACTTCTTTAATTAAATTGAATTAATTATTTTTAGTTTTATATGAGAAAAAAAAAATTTCTTATATAAAATATTTAGTATGAGGATATAATTTTGTCTTACAATGGCTAAGTTTAGAAACTTAATACCTTCGGGCCGAATTTTTTATTTTATTTATTTTATTTATTTTTTCAAATAATTTTTAATAATAGAATTTTATCAGTTTTAAGTACGTATTGATTTAAAACTAAAATTTTAAGTATTTCTTGTCACACAGATAATAATGTTTCATTTTAAATTTCATTCATTTTATATTATAAACAATCAGAAAAGATTCCAATTCAAAATATAAATTATTTATTTATTATTTTAAATTTAAAATTGTTTAATTTTTTTACTCATTAGTGTATGCCCTTTTATATTAGTAACTTTTAAATAATTAATATAAATATTTTCTTATTATTATTGATATTGAAAATAAACTGTCATCTTTCTTGCTATCCATTAATTATTTTATTTATTTAATAAATATGAAATTAAAAATAATTAAAAAAAAAACTTTCCAGTTTCCTTTCTCTCTTAATGGTGTGTATGAACAGTCATTCATAACTTCTCTCTTTTGCATATACTTTTTTGGCGCAACTTTAATACCTTTTAATTATTTTATTTTATTTTGTATTCCAATTTTATCTTCATATATTGTATTCATTAGGGTCTATTTGGATTTGTTTAATAAAAGAACGGTGAGGTAGGTTGAGTGTAATAGAAGTTTATCTGGTATTTTAGTGAGATCCCCGGGGGCTATAAAGTTCATGACCCCCTCTGTGTCCAGTATTATATGCATGGATCTGGGTTTGTCGCTTTTGACTCACCCCGCTGACTAATGCAGAGTAGAAAATAAAGAGGAATATTTTATATTTTATTTATAATAAAATCCGAAAGAAGCTTAGAAAAATTATACGACGCTTTTGCAAAAACATGGAAATAAATTCTCCCACTTTCATCCGTCTCCGTTAATAAAATGGTGTTTGAGATAATAATTATTTATATGATGTACAAAATATATAAATATAAAAATGTATAAATGTAGTCACAGTGTAGACTACTTCGACAAATGTAATAAATAAAAGAGAGAAAGAGAAAAAATAAAAGAAAAAGTGAAAAAATTATAAATCAACTTTAGGATTATTGGTATTATCGATTTAAAAAACAAATGAAAAAAATAATATAATTATAAAATTCAAACGATAGTATGTGTCAATATTAAATTCTTTAACATTGTAAAGTTCAAATCCCATATTGAATAGAATATTAAAATTTTCTAATAACTTGTTTTATGTCGTTTGGTATTTTTTTTTTTTTGTATAAATTGATTAATTTATACATTAGAGTAAATATTTTGTGAAAATAAATTTACAAAAAAGCTGTTTTTAGTATCTCGCCAGAGATCGTATTGCGATCACGAAAATTTTCGATGTGGAGATTTTGATGTTTTTATAGGTTTTGAAAGTCCCTGAGTCATTTTCACCGAGGTTGAGAAAAATGTCTATGTATGTGTCTATGTAGACAAGGTTATGCAAAAACGGTTTGAGCTAGAATAATGAAAAAATTCGAGGTTTTCTATCACTTTTTGAGAAATGTAGCTCATCCGGAAGAAACTGAAAACCTACCACATTTTCATTTTTTTCATTTAAACCGACCGTAAAAATAATGATATACGTGTGATAGTTTATCAATTTAATAAAAATTGTATAAAACTGCTATATATAGATTTTCAACTTGATTGAATCTCTGAAAGTACCGGAATTAATTTTTTAACGCGTTAACTGTCAATCACGCGCCGCACGTGACTTGGTGCCATCAACAATGAGCCAAACACTGGTTGGTTTAATAAATAAATTTTTAACTTTAATTTATAATTTAATTTTAATTAAATATATCTTTTTCTTCTTAAGATGCCGTCTCCCTTTTGGAGTTTGGCTATCATCATGACTAGGATAGCCTTAGAAGCTGCCCAGCCATGATAATTTTTCTTGGGAATGTTAATGCGATGGTTTCTCGTTTCTTTCCACATGTATAGAACCAGGAACTGACAGTTCCTGGAGCCGGAGGCAGCTTATGTTACATTGAATTTTATTAGTAAAATTTGTTGGAATCGAACGCCGACTTCTTGGGTAGAAAATTGCTCCGCTACACTCTCGGCTAGCTGCCTTCTTAATTAAATATAATATATGTTAATTAATCCAATTCAAATTTGAGAGTTAGTCGAGTGGAGACACTCCAGATTTTTAATTCTAATTTCGGTGCTCATTTTATACCAAGAAAAGGCCAAAAATATCATCCTGAAATGAGGTTCAGTCGCAAAAGGGACGAAATATGATTTTAGTAAGTGTATTTTCTTCAAATTGATGTAATCATGAGTTAAAACAAATTGTGAGCATAGGATATATATTGATACATTGCTTAAATTAATTTATCTAAATTATATATCACTAATCCTTTGTAAGCAAAGAATTGATCGAAAATAAACTTTTGTTAATTATTATTATTGAAAATAATATAATTTCAAATATTTATAAGTAAATTGAAAATAGGTATTTTTATTCATCGCCAATTATCCTGAATCATTAATTTCTTTTCTGTCCTCTAATAGTCCTCACAATGATTTTATGAGTAACGAGGGTTGCCAATTACTAATTCTCACTTAACTTAATCCAATCCAATGAAATTCTTGGCTCATGTTCATGCAATTGGAATATTCATTGCGTGGGAAAGTCCCCATACGATCATCTCTATCATCAATAATCGATTATCTTCACTATTTGTATTAGAAGAATTGTTATACGGAACAACTATATATATTGAACTATTGCCAAACATTTCAAAGGCACTTTAAGATAAATTCATTTAAAATACCTTAAAAAGTAACCGAAACATGAAGACAAAAATTTTATTCACAAACTCATAATAAAGTTCGGTAAAAAAAAATTTTATTTTAATTATATATTTTTTCTGAATTCCATTTATAACATTTTCTATTTGAAATATTTGATGTTTTTTTTTGGTGAAAATAATAAATTGGGATTACATATAAGTTATACACAGTATAAAAATTAAAATATTTTTTTGCAAACAATAATATAAATAAAATCTCAATCTAAAAGAGGAATCGCCAATTTTGACATAAATATTTTAATATGGTCTATAATCAATAATCTCCACTCGGGTTTCTAAAAAATTATATAAAGATGAATGAACACGTGTATCATGATAAGGTCTTAAAAGAAGCATTGATATTTTGGACACGTAAGCAATAAATGGAATTTTGGAGACCTGAGGTCGTGTAAGAAAATACACCTGCATTGACTAACTCATAACCGCCCTACATTGGAAAATGGAAAAATTTGGTTTGCTTTCAAACAATGTTCATACAAATTAATTGGTACTTGGTTCCAAATTTACGGTCTCCATAATCAAGATTAATTTCAAAAATGAATATTATATTGTATATTACTCATATCAACCAAACTTGAATGTTTACACAATAAATAATTGGATAAATATTTATGTTTCTATGTCAAAATCAACAATGAAATTTACTAACATGGTTATGTAATTTCACATCTTGTTGATTAGATTTTTTAAAATATTTTTATATGATTAGTAAATAAAAAGTATATCCATTATTTGTATAGTAAAATTTTTAATATGATTTTTATTATTTACAAAGAATTTTAATAGAATAATTATTATTTTTATATATTTGGAAAAAGTTCACTAAAAATTCTTAATTATGATTATAAAATGTTGAAAAATACAATAGAAACGAAATTGAACAACGAAAGAGAAATATATAAAATTAAAAAAAATATCAAAGAACTTTTTAAAAACATGCTTTTATTTAAATGCACTAAAAAGGAGAAAATAATTTCTCCACACAGACCACAATTTCCTTACAATTATTCATATCTAAAAAATGAGAGCGTGGGCGCCAAACATGGAGGGACAAAAGCTAATTCTACTTCAAATAGACATAGTTAACAAGTATAGTGAAAAAGGAATATAAACAGAAAGGTTTGTGGATATACAATAAAATGTCCTTCGTATTCTTTTCCTTTCCCTGCATGTTTGGCGTCCACCCATTTTTTAGATATGATTAATTCTAAGGAAATCGTCGTGTGTGGAGAAATTATTTTATCCTTTTTAGTGCATTTAAATAAAAGCGTGTTTTTAAAATGTTTGTTTTTAAGATTTTTTTATTTCCTAATTTTTAGTCAAGACAGAAATTTCGTCCGGTTTTTGATTTCAGGTTATAGTGTGAAAACTAATTAATTAAAATTATAAAGTAAAATGGTTTAACACTATTATATATATGTATTTATAATTTACACCTAACACTACTTGTATAGGTAAAATGTCACTTCCGGTAGTCAGATCATGATGAAATTTGGTATCCTAATTTTTTTCATATTTTTAAATCTATATACAAAATATGAAGCAAATATCTCGAAGCAAACTGGTACTTTACTTGAAAGGTAAACGCAACCAGTGTAGGTAAAGTACCACTTCCGGTTAACCGATTTTGACGAAATTTTAAAAGAAATCTACAAATTGTGAATAATATCGGTGTACCAAATTTCGAAGTCCTAGCTTGATTAGTTTCTGACAAAACCAATGAATTCGTTTGAATTCGTTAAAATCGCATTGATATTCGATTATAACAACTCAAGCTTGACCGATTTCTTAAATTTCATAATTTTTTGTTAACCTACTTATAACACACGACCTGTATGCCAAATTTCATAGCGCTAGGACAATTGGAAATATTCTAAGAATTTTGTTGACCAATCAGTGAATCAGTTCCAAAATAAGCTATTTTCACAGGGTCATATTTCAGGATCTACTGAAGCTATAACTATGAAATTTGGCATACTGATTTAGTTCTAGTATATGACTACGTAGATAAAATTTTATCTCTGTACTTGCAATAGGCACTGAGATACAGGGGGGTCAAAAGTGACTCCAATCGTGTAAATATACTTACTTATTATACGGCATGCGCGCGGCTTGCTGGAACTTGGCCGGCGCACTGCTGTGCGCATAGATATTAATAATTGAACATTGGAAAAAGAATAAATTGGTGATAAATATGTTATGATCATAGGCATTGGGGAGGATCAAAATTGAATCGAAATAATATCAAAAGAAATCTTGTTACTCAATTCAAAATTTTTTCAAGAGATAAAAAAAAACATTACATACCTACTGGATTTCACCGCCCGTTCTAGCATTTATGGTGTCCCGGGAAATAGATAGAAATAAAAATAAAAATAAAAATTGCCGCCTCTATTTTCGTAAAATTTATAATACTTTCATATACAAAAAACCGCTCTTCAGAGAGTGGACCCTGTTTATTTACACAAAAAACTTAGGGGACTATTTTTGATTATTCATTATAATTCAGTTGAAAACAATAGTTAATTAATTAACCAGTTTATAAGTTTGTCTGTATATCAAGAAAATAGTAAAAAGGTAAGGTATTATAAGTTACAATATAAATTTTTATTGAACTTTGATCATTTCTACAGTTACATAATCGGAAGCTTGTATAATACAAGTAAAAATTATCATAAAGTTTAATAAAAATTTATATTGAAACTTATAACCTATTGTTTTAAAAACTCGCCTTTAATCTAATAATTCTATTATTTTTTTCTGTTTCTTTTATAAAATGAAAATTGTTAAAAAAAAATTTCCAGGTTAAATTTCCAAATATATACAATGTGTCAACAAGAGCTGTCAGTTCAATCTTTAAATCAAATTAAAAACTGATAAATTTATTTTATTGGTATAGGTAATTTTTATTAAAAATAATCCAAGTGTAAAGCATTTTTTCATTCTTATATATTAAATATCCATTTGATAAAGCCCTTCAGGCCCTTTTATTAAATTAAAAAAATATTGTTTTTTTTTTAAAAAAAAGAAATCTATAAATATAAGATAATATTACATATTACTGATTTTATTACAAAATGGTTATAGTTAATCTATAACTCCAGGGTCTTAAGTTCTTACTATAATTTTCATTTGAAAATGCAAAGCCTCTAGAAGCTTGTATGAGGATTGGAGGTGTTTGGTTAGAGCTGCGGAAAAGGGGAAAGGGTGAGGGTGGAGAGTGAGGTGGGGATGAGAGCGGGGGTGGAACGTATCAACGGTCGGCAGACCTGTTGCTTCCTTTTGACGAGCTGCGCACCCATCGTTCGCTACTTACCCGCCCTTCTCTCAATGCTCATAAATGTTTAATAACCGAAACAGAGAAGGGGAACCTGACTTGACGGGGCGCCATCCATCCAATGACATCGTTTATCACCCTCAATCAAGTGACATAAAAAAATAGAAGAACTTGAAAAGGAAGATTGGTGAAGGCAAAACGAAATCCCAATCATAACGAAGCGATATTCACAAGATTTATTAATTCTTTTCAATTTGAACATTTGACAACTACATTTATAAAATTTTATTCATAACTGAGATTTACGGATTTATATTATATGTATATGTAGTTTATAATAATCTTTCTTATTTTAAAATTTATGATTATTACTAATTAAAGCTATAATTAAATGTTGAAATTTTATGAATTTAAAATATTATAACTGATTTTATGAAAGTTTTCAAAATGTAATATCTAAAGGGTTAAATAAAACTTGCGGTTGATCAATGATCATGAACCAATTTTGGATAAAATAAATATACGAGGGCAGGTCAATAAGTTCGTGACTTTTTGAATGAAACACAGGTCTTTGGATAATTATTATATTATTATTAATCAACGTAGTTTCCTTTAAGTTCTATATTTAAGTTCTATTCGTCCAACGTTTCTCCAATTTTTCTATCCCTTCCAATAAATAAGAATAGTTGAAGACATTAAAATAGGTATGTGTTTGTGAGATACTTTCATCGTTGGAATCAAATCTCTTTCCGCTGAGCCCATTTCTTCAGGTTTGGAAACAAAAAATAGTCACTAAATCCGGAGAATAGGGCGGATGAGGGAGCAATTCGAATCCTAATTCATGGATTTTCATGGAAATTCACTTTTTTCCACATCAGTCTGCTATTAATGCATGTCAAACAAAAACTAAAAGAATTTCGACAGGACTCAGCTGATAGATTCCTGCCGACAGTAGCTGTGTTGCCATTTCATTTAAGAGACATTTTAAGATTCAAAAAGTCGCGGACTTATTAACCTGCCCTAATATATTTAGTTTTTTCTCTAATGTGACTATATTTACACTCATACTATAGATATATAAAGAAGGATTTAATTCTGAAAACTTACCCTTCTATATATATTATATATATATGAACGAACAACTTGTACGACGTAGGAATGATACTGTAGGACGCCCCTCCAAAAGTAGACCTAGTGGCGCCATTTCTTGGTCAGGCCGGAAACTTTTCACTCCACCCTCGTACTAGTTGTGTTCCATTTTAGTATTTTAATCTTCTACTCTTATATAATATTTCACTTCTTATTCTTCTGGTGCCTATCCACTCAGCGAATGTTGGCGATCATCCTGGCTATTATTGTTTTATTGACGGCGGCCTGAAACAACTCTAAGGAAGTCTTCCCGAACCATTGCCGAAGGTTCTTCAACCAAGAAATTCTTCTTCTAGGTCCTCGTTTACCGGCTATTTTCCCTCTGAATAATAAGCTGAAGAAAGTGATATTTAGAGTTACGTAATATATAATATTTCACTAGTTGTTAGTTAATTATATATATAGATGGAATATAAGTCTTAACATGACTTCAATTATTTGTACTTTTTACTATAATATTTTATATCAAATCATTTTTAAAATAATAAAAAATAATTCAACAAGTTTAGAATAACTTTCTTTATAATTCTTGTCTTACGTAAAAATCAAAAAGTTTTACTCGGCTACATTATTATTACTCGTCGCTTCATCACTCGTTTTAATATATCGAATTTTCTTCCACCTTAAAAAGCAGGCCTGGCAAGTTTTTAAATTATATGACATTTAAACAACGAACTAACAAGATTAAAAAGATCGGATCTATCTGATCTTCGCCAAGTTTTAAAATAATACAATCAAGCGCGAAGAAGCTACAATAGCAGTGTCGCTTCCAACGGTTCACTTTTGCCTAATGGTCAAAGTTTTATTTTTTTACTTTCAAGTTTCTCATTGCTTGTTTTTTTTATTGTGTGTTTAGAATGTAGCAATACCATTTTTTTAAAGTGTTATATTTATATATATATATGTTTATAGTGAATTTTCATATATTCAATTCAAAATTATTTATTGAGCAAATAAAGGATATATACCATACCATATGTATGTGCAATATATATCAGACACCAACCAAACCTGGCTCGCGAGCCACATGTGGCTCCTTTTGAGTTTATTGTGACTCAATTAAAAATTTAAAGTTATCACAATTTCGAATTTACATATATCAAACTGGAAAAGGTCTACGTCATGACACATATTTATTTACATATAATTATTTAAAGGAAATTTAAAATTTAGTTATTTCTGCAAGTTTTAAAATCTTTGTTGTAAAATGTATCCGATCTATCCCAACTCTGTATTTACTTTACTACAATAGCTACAGTATAACTATTGCATGCGGGGCGTACGCACCTATTCGAATTTTTGCTACTGTGTCTTCTAACCCCCCCCCCCAAAAAAAAAAAAAAAATCCGATTTAGCTCTTAAACATTTTCGATTTTTCAATATGGCTCTAAGTATCACCAAGTGTGCCCACCCCTGCCATACTGCCATATACCATGAAGATATATACAAATTGTTCTGTCTGTACTTTGCTGATAATTTAAAATTTTCGAAAAACCTTTAGTAAGAAAACAATCGTCTGCCTATTTGAGAATATTGTAATTCTAGAGAGTTAAAATTTTCTATACTTCAAATTTTTTGTATTTAGTCAAGTTTGAGTTCGAGATTTTTACTTTCCCGCATACTTCGTATAAGGGAAGTATTGGAATCGTCAAAAATTTCGACTTCGAGATTTCGATAGATCTTGACGTTTTAGACCTCCCTGAGTCGGAAAATACCATTTTTCGAATTATGTCTGTGTGTGTGTATGTATGTATGTATGTATGTAATGTCTGTAAGCAAATTTACTCAAAAACTAATCAAGCTAGGACTTCGAAATTTGGTACACCGATATTATTCACAGTTTGTAGATTTCTATCAAAATTTCGTCAAAATCGGTTAACCGGAAGTGGTACTTTACCTACACTGGTTGCGTTTACCTTTCAAGTAAAGTACCAGTTTGCTTCGAGATATTTGCTTCATATTTTGTATATAGATTTAAAAATATGAAAAAAATTCAGATACCAAATTTCATCATGATCTGACTACCGGAAGTGACATTTTACTTATACAAGTAGCGTTTCTTTTTTACCGACCGACGATAGTAAGGGAGGTATTGTTTTCCCACCAAATTTCACCTATGGATATTTTTAGGTACATATCTCCACGAATCATGCATTTTCTTAACAGAAAAAAGTATTTTTAGCATAATGTCTGTCCGTCCGTCTGTCCGTCCGTACGTCTAGATGTGTACAGCCTGAACGGCTCAACGGATTTTGATGAAATTTGGTATATTTACTTAATACATCAGTAGGATGAATTGATCAACTTTTGGTGCAAATCCGGAAACCGGAAGTGCTAGTATTGCCGATCGAAGAGAGGAAGTGAAGGGTTATTTTCATATCAAATTTCACGTGAGGACATATCTCCACGTGTTATGCACTTTGTATTGGTTTTATCCTCGAGAAAAATCATCTTCATTAGGTTTTTCTTAATTTAAAATTATATGACGTCACCCAGCACTTCATGACGTCACAGCCAGCCCTTATATATTATAAATAAAATAAAATTAAAAATATTTATATTATATCCATATCTGTTTTTTTATATTTAAAATATCAGTTAACCGGAAGTAGCACTTTATTCTATATATATATATATATATATATATAAATGTTACCAAATATCAAATTTCACACCAATAAACTAATACGAACTGGCTTTTTATCAATACCAAGTTTACACATTCTAAATATTCATTCACAACTCTTTATACCTATTTATATGCGGGAAAGTCTAGGGGAGGACACTCCCGCTTATTTAAATTGTGTCACTGTTCTTACCGGGGTGCGAAATATTAAAGCTAAATACCATAGTAACATTAGAAATCACTTATAATCTCAAGTGAAATCAAAATACATAGAAATTGATTTTTGTTTTAAACTTATGTAATTTTTTTTTTCTTATTTTCCAAAAAATTTTTACATCTGCCCTCAAATAGGGCAATAATAAAACATTTCAAAATATACAGAAGTAAATTTATACACGTTCTGGTTCAGGATAGGAAACAAAGAAAAAAGAAAAAAAAAATAATAACAATAATAAAGTAAAGAAGAAATTAGGAAGGGCAGAAGGGAGATGAGAAGCAAGAGAAGAAATAAGGAAAAGGATAAAATTAAGAGAGAGAAGGGGACAGTCTGCTAGCATTGATGGAGATATAGCTAGGGTCTAATTGTCAATAAGTCGTGAGGTTGAAGTCTTTTAAGTCTTCTTGTCAAGTTGTCAGTACGAGTAAGTCGTCTGGCGCTTTGGTTTTGATGATTAATGAGACGATTGTGATACTTAATGCTATAATGATGTATGACTTCGGTGACCAGGGGGATGTTTAATTCTTTGTGGAGATGGATAACGGGAAAGTAACGGGGAGCGCCGACTATGGTCCTAAGGACAGCGTTCTGGAACCTCTGAATGAAACTTATGTAATAAAACTGCGTAATCTTGTCTATATACACACACCCAGCAATTTTTCTCAACCTTCCTGAAAATGACTCAGGGACCTTTGAAACGTATAAAAACATCAAAATCTCGACATCGAAAATTTTCGTGAATGCAATACTATCTTTGGCCAGAATGTAAAAAGAACAGTGGATACGATCTGTGAAACATATGAAAATATATATATATATATTCATGTGTTTCCCGTGTAAATTATCTCTGCCCAACTACCCTCCAGAATCTCTTATCGTATTCATGATCTGGATAATTCGTTCGAGTTGGCATGTATACCGGGTGTGATAAGTTTCCTCCTCGATGGTTGGTGGCTTTTGAATCATGGTCATTGGTTAGGTAGGGTCAACCCTCATCTCTCCACTTCTCTCCATGTATAATTCCAAAACACCGAGGCCGTCGTCATACGATTAATGAGCCACTCATAATTTGGCGGCTTATCACGAGATCGCCATCATGAATAACCATCTCGGCAATTGTTTCGTTTGTTCTCATGTTGTTGTTTTGTTAGTCAATCGACACTAATAATTCATTCTCCATTTACATTCATAACTCGTTTGTGCATACTCATTCTCTATCTATCTCTCCCTCTCTCTCCCTATATATATATATATATATATATATAACTAAAGAGATTAAACAGTTGAAATATACTGGTAAAATTGAAGAAAGATTAAGAGTATTATTACATAGGATTCTTTATTTATTTTGATGATACACCAACAGTTTAAAACTTATTTACTTTGTTTTGATTGCTAATAAATCACCAATTCAATGTATTGTGGAAAAAAAAATAATTTGATTCGACAAAGTGAGAAAGTTTTTTTGTATTCACATAAATCTACAGATACTCAAATATATTTTCTCTTAAATCGAAAAATATTCAATCTAAATTATTATTAAATAGAATTTATTAATTATATTATATAAATACTTAAAATTTATTTTATTTTGATGTTTTATAATATGAAATAATGATATTTCAATATTAAATAATATATCGTAGCTAATGAGAGAGAGAGAGAGAAAGTAGTTGATATGTTTTATCTTGATTCTTTTGTAAAGACAGATTATGATTTTTGATTATTGTTAAACTATCCAATAAAATTGTTTTAAAAAACAATATTTAATTGATTCCAAATTAGCCTTTTAATAGATTATATATAGATATATATAATATCTTTGTTGTGAAACAAAATTTTTTTTATTCTTAGATTAAAAAAATTAAAAAATCACAATCCTTCTTGAAAACACAATATTTCTTGTAAATGATGTAGCCGGTCCTTATATAAGCGATAATCAGTGGACTGGTGAATGGTGGTTCTTTTTTCCTCCAATAAAGTCCATCCACTCGGGACGCTAGCTACGGAACGAATCTCTTACTTTCTAACAACTAGTCTCTTCAGGGGAAACGTATTACAATCATAATCCTTTCCACAAATAAATTTATTTTTAAATAAATAAATTTTATTTTTCCTTTTAATTTTAAGGATTAATGATATTTTTGGAATATCATTACAATATATTATTTGAAAAAGGCGCAACAGGGTGTGAGGATAGCGAAGCTGCCTCACATTCTCGTGGTGCCGGGTTCAAGTCCCAGACCTGGCAAAGAAATTTTTCTAGCCGGGGTCTATGGGACGGAGTCAACTCAGCCTCCGGGGTCATTATTGGGAAAGCTTCTTGATAGCGCCTCCGATCAAGAAAATCAAGGTAAAGGTTGATAGGATCCGTTCGCTCTACTGATCATAGGACACCTAATTGATATAACCGACTTGATAGGCGTTGTCCTTGCGTAGGACGTACAAAAGTCAGAGGTTTTTTTTTATTATTTGAAAGGGTAGATGTAGATCTTAATTGGAAAATATAAAAAATATTTATATTAAGACAACGACTTCAAAAAATATAGTTTTGATTAATTATTCTATTTTAGATAAAATTTACTGTTTATTTATTAAATGAATGACAAATTTTACATGATGACTTTACTATAATCATATCGTTATTTAAATAATATAATATAATTAAAAAAAAGGGGGTTGAAATTAGTTCAATTTATATAATTGTGTATTTAGAATTGATAAAATAATATGAATAGATTGTCATGAATCGATTTAATTAATTCAATTTAGCATTAATTCCAATTTATATATATATATAATTATATATATATATAACACAATGCAGAATTCTATCAATCAAATAAGCTTCTAAAATTCCATTTTTTGAATTAGGTTATTGTTATCGAAAAAGTCAATAAAGTTTTATTATTATGATTTCAACATTTGAACTTTTGTTTTATTTTTAATTATAATATTTGAAAATAAAATAAAATAATAATAATAATAATCAAATGTTACAGATTACATTACATTACTTTACTAGCAAAATTTTAAAAATTGGAGTTAATCGGTTTGGCTTCTGAGTGGCACATACATTAATAATATAATTACAAAGAGAATTTTTTTTTTTTGATTTCTTATGATAAAAACTCTCAATTCTCCTCAACTCACACACTTTTGATAATAAATCATAATGAAAATCATTCTATGATTCAGTTATCAAATGATTTATATTCATAATGTTGTAGAATTTAAATGAATTTTAGATCAAAGCTGATGATTTGAAAAAAAAAAAAAAAATTATTGGTATACAAAAAAAAAAAAATAAAAAACAAAATCCTCTAGGAAACAAAAAAATAAAAAAAAGGTTTTGTATTATTGTTTGTGAAACAAATCAACAACATTTAAATTGAATTAAGTTGTACCTTGTATATTGATAATGCGGAAGATGAGATAAACGAGATTTTATCAACATTGTTTGCCTACATACGGATTTAATTCAAATTCATTTTACTTTCTGTGGTCTCTGTCAACAGCCGACGGATTTTCATAGGTAGTGGCTGGTGGTCAAACAATTAGCGGAGGAAGAGGAGTACACTGGTACCTTTGACATTCAATTTGATGCCGATGCAAATAGAGCTTGGTTATAAATTATACACCGGACATGTTATCTGCCATTGTTCCCTGGTGATTCGAGAGCTGTTTCCACCCCTCCCTCACCGACCACCAAAATTCTCTTTCTCTTGACTTGGATGATTTTTCTTTTGCTTTTTTTTTTTTTTGTTTCTTCCCTTTTTCATTCTGTCTCTATCTCATTTTGCCAAGCTTTGTATTGAGCTCCAAAATAGAAAACAACAAAGGATTCGTTTCACCACATATCAGGACTAACTTGATCTTTCCCCGATGATTGCAAAAGAAGCTTGAATAGAAATATATTATTAATGTTGACATTGAAAAATAATTTAGGTTCGCTTTTAATCAAGCAAGAACGCGTGGCAGATGATTGAAAGCGCTCTTTTATATTATAAATAATAAACATATCTATATTACGCTCCTTCTACAAATTCATTTATTATATATATATATCTTATCTTATTATACCAGCAAAAATGTAATATATATATATTTGTACAAATATAGATTTGTATATATATATATCATTGTATATTTTTGAGATATTAAACCGCTTGATGGATTTTTTTGAAATTCACACCATAGATAATATTTATAAAGACAAATCGATCTGTATTGGTTAAGCCTGGAGGAAAATCAACTTTATTAGTATTTTCTTAATTTAAAATGGAAAATTTAAATGACGTCATCACTATTGATAGCCCTCCATATTGATATTTTCCTCTTGCCATTCTTTTTTAATTGATATTGCATTAATATTTTTCTTATATTTAAAATATATTAAAATTTTTTATTTAATTTCGAAATAAAATTAAAAATATTTATTTTAATAATATTTCAGAATAAAATTACGAAATATATTTATCATTCCCCCCACAAAAATATATATATATATATATTGTAGGAAAAAGTTTATTATTTATTTTTCCTTCTTCTATCTTCTTCTTTAAAGGTAGATCTTAATAATTGATAATTCAATAAATTGGCTGCATAAATCCTTTTATTAAAATATTACATATATGTAGCAAATTCATAAAACATAAAATGCTTGCTTAACATAAAAACGTGAGTAAACCAGTAACATAAGTGATCATAACAAAATCAAGGCTTGATCATAACTTGGACATAAATTGATCAACTCGTCAACTCGGCAACTGGTGAACTGGTGAACTGGTTAACTGGGTGAATATCGATAAAAGTCCGTTTTTAAATACTAGCTAGGGATATTCAATCTTGTCGCTCATTGGCTGGTTTTACCGCCAAGCATAGCTTCTACATTTTCTATTATACTAATTAATACATAAATGTTATTACAATAGGATTTATTTATTCACATTCATTATAATATTACTTAACCTAATATATTAATCTTAATCTAAATATAAGTTCTTCTAATTAAATATTTAACATAAATGCGTTCTCGTCTGTGATTGGCTCAAATGGATTCACTTGTTCTGAGTAAGGTTATAAAAACTTTTATTTTTTTCCGTTCTTTGCAAATTGAACGTGATGCTGCTCGGATGCGAGCGCCATCTTTCCAAAACAATTGTTCTTTTCAGAACAAACTTCCATTTAATATCAACAAAAACATACAATTTTATTAAAATTTCCTACAGTTTATAACTGAAGCCATCTATTTATAACAATATATATATATTTTATCAAGTAAATTTGAATATATTTTTCATCTTGAAATGAAAATCAAGTTATTTTAATTAATTTGTAACATCTTAGGAAACAAATTTTTGGTGGGTCATTTTTATAAAACCCATTTAACAATTGTAATAAATAATTAAAAAATTGTAAAATTTATAGTTTATAATATAATAATAATTTGTTAAAGGGTCGAGCGATATAGCTCGGTTTTTCAACAATTATATATATATATATATATCAGAATAAACCCAATAAAAATTGCACTGGCTTAGAATATATATTACTCTCTGATATAATTTTATTTCAAATTAAAAATCAACAGACAAAATATATATAAAAAAGTTTTCATTGAAAACAAAAAATTTCTACTTTTCAATTATATTTTCAATGAATCAGGTTTATATCCAATGTAACACGGTATCAATTATAAATTTGAAAATCAAACGCGAACAGATATTGTTTCCAAATCCCTTAAATTTCTATCCCTATAATTTCATATTAATGAAATTGATATACATATTATTCTAACAAAATCATGAATATTATCCAACTAGCTTTGGCAATAAAATTCAAATTAATATTATCTAATATATGTATATGTATATGTATATACCTACCTATTGTGTATATATTATAAAACATGTTTCAAAATTTAAAATATTTTACAAGATTAAAAAAAAAATGTGTAATATTTCTATTGATTTTGATGTAATAAAATAAAATAATCAAACCATTATATTAAAACCATAGGACAATTATTTAATATAATAGAATGATTTAATTACCTTTTTAGTAAATAATAATCCCTATATATATTATACATTATTTAAATTTTGAAATAAAAATAACTTGATCTATACACATTCAAATTAAGTTAAATTACTAACTAATAGCATGCATTTTCATGATAAAATAAAAGAATTTCGATATTTTATTAAATATCTAAATTTTTTACATAGCTATTGTTATTGCTAAAATTTTAAATATCTGGTTAATGTGCATTTTCTAATTGGAATCACATTCAAGCCAACAGTTTTTAAGAGTAAAAAATACAATTATATAAACAAAATATCTCATATTTCTCAAAAGTCATCTAGTAATAAACTAAATAAAAACAAATAAAAAGAATTACATTAAATTCATTCTAAAAATAAGTCTTTTGATGATAAATCTACTAAATAATTTGGTTCCTAATTAATAAACATTATTTAACAAAAATTTCTATTATCTTTTATCATAAAACATTAAAATTGAGTATATATAAAGACTTTTTTACCGACCGACGATAGTAAGGGAGGTATTGTTTTCACACCAAATTTCACATGTGGAGATTTTTACATATCTCCACGAATCATGCATTTTCTTAACAGAAAAAAGTATTTTTAGCATGATGTCTGTCAGTCCGTCCGTCCGTCCGTCTGTCCGTCTGTCCGTCCGTCCGTATAGATGTGTACAGCCTGAACGGCTCAACGGATTTTGATGAAATTTGGTATATTTACGTAATGCATCAGTGGGATGAATTGATCAACTTTTGGTGCAAATCCGGAAACCGGAAGTAGTAGTATTAGCGATCGACGATAGGAAGGGAAGGGTTATTTTCACACTTCAAACCATAAAATAAATAAAATATAAGTATGATAGTAAGTACTCTTATTTTATACATAATAATAATAATATTTATCAATTTTTAAGAGTGATGATTTTTATTTTAAGAGATCATTTATTAATAAATTAATAAAAGTAAAAATTATTGAATACTAACAATTTTTAACAAACATTTATTATCAAAAAATTAAATGTCCTATGAAATAGAATAACATCTTAACTGCGACAATTCAATTACATTTCAATTCACTGATTTTTTTTTTTTTTTTTTACATATTGATTTTTGAGATCTAAATCAATTTTAGCCAATTATTTATACTCATAAATTAAAAAATATAATTATTTGATTTTATTATAATTTTTTGTAATTTCAACGTTTCTGATAAATATTATCACAATTCTCCTCAATCATACTTTCTCATCTCGTTTCTTTTTACCGACCGTTTTCATACCAAATTTCACATGAGGAGATTTTTTACATATCATCACGAATCATTCACTTTGCATTGGTTTTATACTCGAGTAAAATCATATTTATTAGTTTTTTCTTAATTAAAATTATATGACGTCACCCAGCCATTCATGACGTCACAGCCTGGTCTTACATATATATATTATAAATAAAATAAAATTAAAAATATTTATGTTATATGCCTATCTGTTTTTTATTGCATTAATAGATACATTTAAATTATTTGAAATTATTTCTGTAGCTGGAAATTAATTTATTTCAAACCCTCGGTCGGTTCGGACCTGGCCACAGGTCAACTTATTAATAAATAATTTAAAAAAATTAAAATCACTGTAAAAAAAACCCTTAAAAAAATTTCAATTAAGTTTCAGAATGTTTTTTTTAACGTTGACACATTTAACTAGTTTTATTTGATTCATAAACCTTAAAATAGATTTTAGAACTTTTCTAACAATTATTTATTAGTTAAAGGAGTCCGTTCTTCTCTCTCCTTCGACCAGAAAGACTAGAATTGGGATAGAAAGTTTCCAGGTGATTGTGCGGTCACCATTTCAAATTTTCTTATTAGTAGTTATTTGTCTCAGACACACTCGAAAACACTTAACTATATAGGTATTATAATACATATATATAATATGACTTTACTTAATCAGATGATGATAAGTAAAATTCCAAACCCTAAATTAATTAATTTTACATTTGAAACAATTGTTAGGCCTATTTGAAAAGTATTTCTATCATTGTCTGATTTTTTTTTTGAGTTAGAAAGAATGACAGTTGCAAAGCTGAGATCCCCCACTCCTGGTTTTGTTTTTAAACGATAACTTCCAGTTTTAAGCTGAGTTAATGCGCCACAAACAACTATCCGGATTATAAACAAATTCATTCTGAAGCATCTGTGTCAGAACGGCTCAAAATATTTACGAAGGGAATTAAATGAATTAAAAATACTAAACAAAAGGTTAATTGATGAGGTTTATAGGGACAATGTCTAGCAAATACATACGCGAGGGTTAATATTTCAAATCCGAAATGAGAGCATTTCAATTACTTAATCGCATTTTATATTTAATTTTAATAAATTACCTAGGACATATACTCTTAAAATAATATTATTTTCTATACAAGATCTCATGCAAAAAAAAAAACTAAAAAATAAATAAATAAATAAAATAAATGAAAAAATTAAATTAAATGTATATTCTTGTGTTTGATAAATCATACAATGGTAGGTTTAATTTTTACTAATCATTTTGCAAGTTGATTGAACTGAATTTCAATACCAATGAATGTTGATACAACTTAACAAACATTTCTAATTCAAATAGAAGTTGATGATTAAAATATCATTCCGAGATTATTATTTTATTATTATTTATTTAATAAACATAGATAATATTAATATAATATTATTAGGCATTTAAACGAACTAAATTAGTCTAAACTCTAAAAGGAAAGAAAATTAGAAATCATTTTAATTGTTAGAAAATATTCATTAATAATTTCAGATTAATATTATAACTTTTTACTATCTCACCAGAGATAGATAGTATTGCGATCACGAAATTTTTCGATGTCGAGATTTTGATGTTTTTATACGTTTTGAAGTCATTTTCACTAAGGTTGAGAAAAATGTCTCTCTCTCTCTCTGTCCCTCTTTGTCTGTGTATGTGTGGGGTGAGGGGTATTATTAAAAATTCGTAGTTTTCTATCAACTTTTGAGAAATGTAGCTCATTGGAAAGAGGAACATTACCACATTACCATATTTCTTCGAAATCTAAACAAACCGTAAAAACAAAGATATATGTTTGATAGTTTTTCACGTGATTCAAAATTATATAAAACTGCTATATATAGAATTTCAGCTTGATTGACTCGCTGGAAGTACCGGAATGAATTTTTTTTAACACGACTGTAAATCACGCGTTAACAAAGAGCCAAACACGCGCTAGTTTAATAAATATTATTTATTAATTTTAATTTATAATTTATAATTTTAATTAAATTTAATTTAAATATAATATATGTTAATTAATCCAACTCAAATTTGCGAGATAGTCGAGTGGAAATACTCCAGATTATTGACTATCTATTGACTATTTGTGTTCATTGTAGTTTTCTTATTTATCAATTTTCGATTATCATTAAATGTTATATACACTTAAATTTATTGTTTATAATTTTTATAATTTATGTTTTAATTTATAGTAAAACTTCTATATTCATTTTCCTTATATAAAAATCAAAAATGAATCTCATTTAAAATAAAAAATTAAATATAAACTTATATATATATATATTAATGAAATTATAAATAGAATTTAAATATTTTTACATATATATAAATCATAAAAATAAGCAAAAAAATTTATATCCCTCACTCTGGTACATAATTCGTTCGTTCTGATCATAGAAATCTTTTACTCCGTTTATGGGGTAACCGATTTGATAGTCGCTATCCTTGCGTAGGATACAAGGTCAGAGGAAGATAATTAAAAATAACAATCATATGAAATGACAGATAATTTTTTAGATTATTCTTAATGGATTATTTGGGTTTAGAAATTTTTAAATCAACTTAGAGACACCATAAGTAATTTTAAAATCAAATCAATATCACGATTTATTATTAATTCTAGTTTTAAATTTTTTTAGAACCTCTCAAAAAAATACTTTGAACATCACTTGAGCAAATTTATCACTGATACAAGATCCTCCAACAAAAACAAATGAAGTTATATAATATATATATTTACTCATATACATTTTACACTTCAATTTACAATAAAAATTTTATTATCCATCTTGCCTTTTTTATTTCAAAAGTACTTTCTTTGTGCTTTTGTTATTACATTCTATGTTACATTCTATGTTAGTGACCAAGTTAAAAAGTTATTTTTTCTTTTGTATTGAAGATATCAAGCAATATTTATGAAGTTTTAGGAATCACTTTATTTCAATTTTCTGATTTGGATTTCTAATATTAAAAAATATTAAGTTTTACATATTTATCACAAATAAATTTTTCTATAAAAAAAAGAATATTCAGATATTTGTTTCTAATTAATAATAAAATAAATAATTTTATCTTATTAATTATTTGATAGTTATTATAGAGATATAAATATAATTTAATAATGATATATCTATATATATAAAGGAGAGTGTTTGTATGTATGTATGTATGTAATTTGTTTACATTTTTGCTGTCATAGAAACAAACAAAAAAGAAATTTCCTACTTAACCGATACTTTACCGGTAATTTAGAATTATGAACATCAAAAAATAAGAAACGATTTCTATGAAATTACATCACAATATTCTTATATATCTCTATGGTAATATAGGCTATAGATTTTATTAATATCTAATTCTAATCAATAACCGCAGAATTTAATTTTTTAAAGTTTATATAGTTCTCCGTGTTCATTCAAGAGCCAGGCGTGGCCCACTGACTGGCGGACTCATTTTACACAATGTATATAACTAGCAATCAAAGAATTATTATAAATTTTAACTTTTTATTTTAAATTCTAATATTCAAATATCATTTCAATTAAATAATTTATTCTAAAAGTTCTCATTTTAATTAATATAATAAAATATTTAAATCTTATTTAACTTAAATTATTTTGTATTTATTCTTTCTATATTTGAATACTTCTTTTATTTTAAGGGAGGGAATTAACTATGATCTAAGATCTATGATTTTAGAAATAGTTTTACCCATACTAAAGTTATTAAAAGACTTTTTCGGTTTTTTAAATTCGGTTTATTTTATTTTAGAAATAGTTTTATTCATACCAAAGTTATTTAAACGCTTTTTCGGAGTTTATATTTTCTAAAATAAAATAAAATAAACCGGATTTAAAAACTGATAGTGTGTCTAGGTGCTGCCACCTAAAGATAAAAAAGAGAAAACAGTCAACATGTCAGCCACAGTGCATTCTTATAGGAGAATACACTGATTAATTAATTAATTTTTATTAATAAAAATTAAAAGAGATCATAAAAAAAGTTGCATATAAAGTTGTTCAGAATAATTCAAGGAACACCTCAAAGTAAGTTTCAACACCTACCTCCTTTCGCCCGTCTTCTGTACAATTACCAAATTAATAAATGAACTTAATAATAAAAAATCAAATAAATCCATTAATTTAAATTAATACTATTAATGAATGTATATATTGTTAATTTATCTTTAGTTTTATCAATACTTTTATACCGTTAATTTTTATAAATTGTCTCAAGTCTCTAACTCTGCAGTTTCTAAAATTTTATTATAATTAAAAATATTCAATAAAAATCAAGCAATGAAATTAAAATATCAAAATGTAATGATCAAGAAATATTATACTCTATTATAACATATACAATACTTATAAACTATAGGCGGAGGAAATATTAGACGATATCATTGCGGGTTCATGCCAAATCGATCAACATTAATTAAGATATTTTCATTATGACAGATATTAAAAAAACCGCGAATTCAATAATTCTGTTCACTAATTATTTGTAGACTTTAGTAAAACCTAAGCATGACTCAATAGATCCGGATAAACTTTTTCAAATTTTGATCTTAAAATATATCTTGAAGGTAGTAAAGAAAGAGTAAGATGCGGAAATCAATTGTAAAATATTAGGTGACCCAGACGACTTAAATATAATAGCAGATTCGGCAATTGCAATTACAGATAGCGAGGAAAAATTAATCGAGGTAGGACAAGAGATGAGGTTTGAAATTAATAATGATAAATAAATATATTTAGAAACAAACAGGAGCAGTATTAACATACAAAATGTAGAATTTGAATATGTAGAAAAATTGAATGTAATCACGAAGGATAATTTGAGAAGAATTTAAATCGAAGTTGCAATCGGGAAACGCCTGTTATCATTCAGTAAAGAGGCTTATCTCATCAAAATTATTATAAAAGGGAATGAAAATTAAAATATATAAAACAATTATTTTGTCTGTTGTATTATATGAGTGTGAGACATGGTCTATGATCTTAGGAGATGAGAGTGGATTCAGAGTATTTGAGAATAGGATTCTTTCCAGCATTTATGGGCCAAAGATGAGGACACCAGGGAATGACGTAAGAAAGATGGAACAGAGGCTCAGGATAAGGACACTTGGAGAAATGTGGTTGTAGCTGCCAAGAACTTTCGAGTAGATAGTTATAACATATTCAATAAAAATATATATAATTAATTTACTGATTAAATTAAAATATATTTTAAATAATCACACAATAAGAAATGAATGTTTTATGTTATACATTGATTGAAACAAAATGGATGAAAACCTTTTACTACTTTCAACCAAATACTATGTACAACTCGGGGGTACAGGGGGGGAGCCCCCGTCTAGATGTGAAGAGCGACGAAGGTAAACGTACCAGTGTTGGACCATCTTAAGAGAAATTTTCATTAAAAAAACACTATTATTCTGTAATAACAACAAACCAAGTCCTAACATATTGTATAACTATTTTCAATTATTCAACAAACATTCTGTTAATGTATATTTAAATATTTTTTCGTAATTTTTTCCAAACGTATTTTTTGTTCTAGTAGTTGACCATCTGGAAATCTAAAGTTTTAGTAGTTTACCATATTTAGATCCAGTAATTGACCATCTACCTAAAATGGGTTAAAAATAAATAAATGAAATAAAATGAACTAATGATTGGTATTATTAATATTTTTTATATATATAATTTATTTTAATTCTTTTTATATTTACAGTTCATATCGGGAATTAGTTAACATTTCTTGTTTTGCTAATTGCTCGAGGTGCCTATATATACTACGCTATTCCAATTGTGTAACTTTGGACATTTCTATAAATCTCTTGTATTCTCCATAGATGAAATCGTGGCTTCTTCTTCAGTAAATTGTATGATTTTTTCGGGAAAGTAATGTCCCATATAAAAAAACACCCTGTATTATTTATTTTTGTTTTTGCGAACATGCAACCATTGAATTTTAGAATCTTCACCTCATCACTGACTTTAAGACAATTATTTTCATCTGTGTGATATTTTGCTGGCCCAGTGGTCCACCACTGGTACGTTTACCTTAAATATTAATTTAAAAAAAATGAATTTGATAATTAATTTTATTAATATTAATCTTAATAAATCATAAACTTACAAAATATTTTCATATAAATTTAATATTTAATATTCCAACATGAATCTATTTAAAATAATAATCATAATGATTAATAATTAGATAAATTTTCATCCATGACACTATCTTTTATGAAAAATATTCAGATTGATATTGTAGTCAAACATAAAAGATGGTATTACATATGGATGAAGATGGGAAATCTTATAGAATATATTGCAATGAACGGAAGGTTTATTGTTGATTTGAGTGATAAATTGCCACAAATCGGACCGGAATTTTACAGGTGCATAATTTTAGATGTCAGAGTATAAATCATATTGAACGCTTAACGTCGTGTCTTTTACAGGCTTTGTAAATTTGGAAATCTCTTTTTTAATATTTTTTTAATATTATGTAACAAGTATATAAAACATATCCCTAGAGGCTTTAACAGTAATATTATGCAATCATAAAAAAACGAAAATAACATTTCTTTGATATGTTTTAATAACTTTAGAATTATTAAATCTATTGTTAAATATTGAATTAAAATATTTATGATACAATTTCAGATATATTATTTAGCTTTTATAAAAATTAAAATATTTATTATTCAATATATATATATATATATATATATATATATAAATATTACACCCCTTTATATAGTACATTTGTTATTACGTTGTTGTTTGAAATGACGATTAAATTAAGCTTTCGATATTTTTATTTTTAAAACAGTGTGAAGTATAAAAAAAAATAATTACCCAAATAATTATAATTTAGGTAATTCTCTATTTTATATGTCATTTTTACAATTACATTATCAATATATATATATAAATGTGTGTGTGTGAACACAATAGTTGATTTAATTTCAACTATGATAAGTAAATTAATATATGAACATTTTTTAGACAATCTCTAAAACAGAGGTTCTCAAACAGTGGTATCTTATAACCTGACAGTGGTACTTATAGTAGAGTTCCTTTTATTAATGAATCATTTTAGTGGTACCTGTAATATTCGAAGTAAGATTCTGTGGTACCAACTTCAAAAAGTGTGAGAACCTCTGCTCTAAAATTCTACCAGGAACAAATTTTCTCTGTTGTCACCAACAAATTTTTCTTTAAAATTATTTATCTAAGATAAATAAAAAGTTCAAAATTTATTATTAAGCAAATTAAGCATTTTATTAGAGTTTTTGAAAAAATATGTATCAAAAAATAAATTTAATAATTCAGAATGTGTTTCAAGTTTTGCAAGAAAATATATCTATCTATCTCTGTGGCTCTACGGAACTCGTAAGTTCTTGGCCGCAGCAACCAGACTTTTTCATCCCTATTCTGAGCCACAACCCTCCAATCCCTACCATCTCCCATCTCTCTCACGTCCCTTTCTAGATTATCCACCCACTTCTTCTTTGGTCTTCCAAGAGGACGTTTCCCACTCAGTTTCGCCATTCTTTCCTCTCCCATTCTAGCCACGTGCCCTGCCCATCACAGCCTTCTCAATTTTATAATTCTAACTATATCTGGATATGCAAGAAAATAACTATATATAGATTTTATTTTATTAATTTTGGAAAAGTGATAATTTTTTTTTATTCGTTCCCTAATTTCTATTGAAAATAGAAAGTAATAAGTTAACCTGTGACCAGGCGCAGAACCAACCGACGGTTTGAAGTGTGAAAATAACCCTTCCCTTCCTATCGTGGATCGCTAATACTACCACTTTCAGTTTCCGGATTTATCATACTGATGCATTAAGTAAATATACCAAATTTCATAAAAATCCGTTGAGCCGTTCAAGCTGTACACATCTATACGGACACAGAGCGGACGGACGGACAGACATCATGCTAATCATACTTTTTTCTGTTAAGAAAATGCATGATTCGTGGAGATATGTAAAAATATGTGAAATTTGGTGTGAAAACAATACATCCCTTACTATCGTTGGTCGGTAAAAATAAGAATATTTATATCGAAATTTATAATCTCATTTTTCTTATGACATACCATTCTTCTGAACTTTGAATGTTACTTAATGACTTTTTAGTGCATCATGTATCTCAAAAACCTAATTATTTCCAAGAGAAACTATTATTACTCTTTACTTTTCAATATATTACAAATTAAGTATCAAAACATCAATGATTCTTTTTTTCTTACATTATAAAATCAATTTCCATATTATTGCGTTCATAATGATATCTTTTTTTATCACATTTATCATTCATTCAATCATTTATAATAAATTTACTAGAAAAATATATCATTGAACGTTAAATTACATGAAATAGGTTTAGAATAAACTGAAAGTCACCCCTGAAGACCATTTAAGAAAAGCAAACATTCTTTTATAGCTCTATTAGCTTACTGATAAATTAGTTTTATATTAAAAAAAAAAGGATTTCCCTATAGAGCATGGTATTATGGAGAGTGAGTGGCAATCAAATTATTCCTTCGAATAAATTAACTTGAAATAAACGGGCCATTGCCCGGGTGGGTAGTTCATCCTCCCTTTAACCCCCTCCAAGTGTCATGGGGGTGGAGATTGTGAATATTTATCGAGATGCTAAGCGCCTTTGATCCAACCAACAACGCGCCTTGTGATTCAATACGTTTGACTTTGTTTACCAAAGCTAATTAAATCTAGAACATTAATTAAATTCCGCAATTGGTTTAAAATATAATGAGTTCTCTATCTAATTATTGTTAAAGAAAACACCTGGTACAATTTATTATAATGATTAATGGAAGCTAAATATCTTAAATTTCATTTAATTTTAATTCAAGAGCACAATTAAATTGCCACACAGCAATTGCATTCACCATCTCAAAAATACATCCTCATTAAATTATCCAAATTTAAATAATCATATTACAATTAGATGTTTATTATTAGTACATCACGATTATATATACAAAAAAATGATTTTATAATTTATTTCTAAAATACATTAATAAAAAAAAAATTAAATATAAAATTTTTATTCGTTATTATTACTGATAAGAATAACTTTTTCGAAAATATTTGAAATTTTTTTAGGAATTGTTTTTTATTACTTAACAAAATTGAAAAGATTATGGGTGTTTCCTCATTAAGAAGCCAGGTTGTGATACAATCCGACATGCAATAGATTTTGAGATGATCGTCAGTAGATAACTAAGAAGACAGTAAGAAGTTCTATCTCTGGCAAATGGCTACTTAACTTTAACTGCCACAGTCAGCTTAATAAATTAAAAAAAATATGGGTCCTCTTTTTGTTGTATCACTGTTAAATATTAACAACACAAACACACAGAATTTATTTATTATTTATTAAGAACATAAATAAATCAAACTTGAAATTTAATAAAATTAACCTCAATATGTGGATTTAAATAAAAAATATCTTAAAATCAGATTATACTAAGGTACCTATTCATATTTTTTGTCTAATAATGAAAATTCCAATAGTTAAGATTCAAGTCAAAATTCGCTTAACAAAAATAACATCTGACTTTTGTAAATTATACGGAAGGACAACGCCTATCAAGTTATATTAATTAGGTGCCCTAAGATCAGTTGAACGGATCCTTTCAAACTTTACCTTGATTTTCTTGATCGCTACTTTTTATCAAGTAGTTTCTATTTAATAAAATTCCTTGCCAGACCCAGGACTTGATCTCGGGACCTTATCTTAACTATTACCCTAAAATGCGTCTAAAAATTTCCTTTATTGCTTTTAAAAATATTCTCCATCAAGATCAATAAAATTTTTCATACTATTTGTATCAATTTTCTAAACTCTTTTTACAATATGATTGAGGAAATTGTAAAAGCAACTTTTGGCTCGTACTGAAAGCCCCTTTCAGACGATTACTGTTTCATTATTGGTTGCTTTCCGTCATCTGTCCAGATAATATAAACATCCTTTGATGCACCTTCAGCATATTTTTAAACCTTTTTTAAGGACACGAGTCTTCTTTTGAGCATTTATTATTTGTCAAATTAACTGGAATAATTATTACAAGCAAATTTTCATGAAATATTTTAAGAAGGTTTGTCTTATTAACGACTAAAGATGCTTCAATCTTATGTACGTTCACGTGGTGAACTTGATTTGTCAGTTTAAACACAGCTTCGAGTTTTTTAAGCACAAAAACCGATTTTGAACAACTTCTGAAAATTTGGTCATGATTGAATTCGTTAGAAGATTTTTTTACAGTTATGTAGAATGATAGATAATTAAGTTCATCAATAAATTCTTGTCTTGATAATCCACGTCAAAAGTTATAAAAAAAATCGACTGTAAATGCATTCAAAACATATGATTTGAAATTACCTCAATCGGAATAGAAAAAGAGATTCGAGAATTGGTTCAAACTCATGCAAAAATTGTATTGATAGAGAATATATTTTGAAAAGCAATAAAGCCAATTTTGATCATAACTATTGGATTTTTCATTATTAGTCTAGCTCATAGAAGTTTATTTTAACTTTTGTTCCTCAAATTGTTATTCATGTTGGTTTAAAATATTACTTTTTTTATTATTCATCCCATCCAATTTTATGATGCTATGATAATGTAGTCATTGGAGGAGAAGAGAATTATTTTATTTTTTGAGCTTTTTAGTTAGGCATCCATCGCCATGTGCGGAATTTGAACGGCTATCCTAGTTGAGGTGAATAATTATTATAAGTACTCTTATCTCTCTCTCTCTCAAAAAGTAAAATAATAAATATTTTTATATATATCTAATAAGAATATTTTGATTTATTTTTTTTTTTTATATTTTAATATAGGTTTTATTAAATACAAATACATATTTATTACTCTATCCTTATTAAAATTGAAATTTAATCATCTAGTTCCACTTTAATCTATCAAAATAATCTAACTTAATTGCTAGTGGAGAGAGAATCAATCCGATTCATTCAGAGTTTCAAACTTGGGAATGTATACGTACAGCATCAAAGAACTGATTACTACTTGATTACTCTTTCTATGTAAAAACCTATATGGTAATTACAAAAATTAGAAAAAAAAGTATTCCACCTCAATTAATAAGTTAAATATATTTTTAAGTATAAATTTCAAAAATTTTAAATTAGATTATTTTTAATCATAATGCAGAATAACGTTTTGACTCAAATTTTGTATAAAAATTTCTAATTTTCTTTTTTAAATTGTGATAACAGATAATGCTGAAGATGCACACTTACACAAATTTCAGCTTTGTATGAATATAGAATATTTAGAAATATTTTTTTAATCTTTTATGTTATTATATTCATATTTGTTTATTTAATGGATATACATTTAATTAATAGTTATATATTTTCCATCCTGTGCGTTTGGATAATTTATTGTGGGATTTCTATTTGACATTTGATGATTTATTGAAGTTTAAGCCGATGTTTTCTCCAATCCTCCAATCATTTCATAAAATTAATACACATTCATATGTTTATTGATTATATTATTAGATATATTCAAAATGAATTGGCGTAATAGTATATGTTTTATAGTAATGTATATATATATGTTCCTATTTTTAAAATTACTTATTTTTAAAAAATTCCATAATATTTATATTCTAAATTGAAGATTTTTTTAATTTGAATTGACTACTTTAAAATATAAATGAATTTAAAATTTCTATAAAAGAATATTTACTTATTTACTTACTAATAATTTTTTCCTATCTCACTTTTTTTGTGTGCAGGGCTAAAAATTAATATTTATTATTATTCAGTATTTTATGTATAAACTTTTATATTATTAATATTAATAATATTTTTATTATTAAATTATATTATAATAAAAATATCTTAAATTTATTTTAATTTTAATTCAAGAGCACAATTAAATTGTCACACAGAAATTGCATTCACCATCTCAAAAATTCATTCTCATTTAATTATCCAAATTTAAATACTCATATCACAATTAGATTTTTATTATTAGTACATCACGATTATATATCAAATAAGTTGACCTGTAGCCAGGTCCGAACCGACCGACGGTTTGAAGTAAATTAATTTCCAGCTACAGAAACAATTTCAAATAATTTTAAGATATCTATTAATGTAATAAAAAACAGATATGGATACATAAATAATAAATATAAACATTTTTAATTTTATTTTATTTATAATATATATGCAAGACCAGGCTGTGACGTCATGAATGACAGGATGACGTCATATAATTTTAAATCAAGAAAAAACTAATAAATATGATTTTTCTCGATGATAAAACCAATACAAAGTGCATGATTCGTGGTGATATATAAAAAAATCTCCTCATGTGAAATTTGGTGTGAAAATAACCCTTCCCTTCCTATCGTCGATCGCTAATACTACCACTTCCGGTTTCCGGAATTGCACCAAAAGTTGATCAATTCATCCCACTGATGCATTAAGTAAATATACCAAATTTCATCAAAATCGGTTGAGCCGTTCAGGCTGTACACATCTATACGGACGGACAGACGGACGGACAGACGGACGGACGGACGGACGGACGGACAGACATCATGCTAAAAATACTTTTTTCTGTTAAGAAAATGCATGATTCGTGGAGATATGTAAAAATCTCCACATGTGAAATTTGGTGTGAAAACAATACCTCCCTTACTATCGTCGGTCGGTAAAAATGATGATTTTATAATTTATTTCTAAAATACATTAATAAAAAAAAAATTAAATATAAAATTTTTTTATGTTATTATTACTTTTATTTTAACTAAATTTATTAAATTTACTCATTTACTTACTAATAATTTTTTCCTTTCTAACTTTTTTTTTCTTAAGTGCCAATTTTATTAATTGATATAAATATTAAAGTTAAGAATTGGTTCCATTATTTATTTTTTTTTATTCAATAAATAATTTTTTTGTATACTCAAGTCAGGCTAAAAATTAATATTTATTATTATTCAGTATTTTATATATAAACTTTTATATTATTTATTTTTTTTTATTATTATTATTATTAATATTTTTATTATTAAATTATATTATAATAATAATATTATTTTTCATTAAAATAGATAATTCATTTATATAATTTTTATTTAATTTATAAATAAAACAAATTGAAAAGTTATTATTATTATTTATTTTGAATAGATTTGGAAACTAATCCAATAATCCGGCTTAAGTATTTAATTTATAAAATAAATAAATAAATATTTAATATTATAAAATAATTCCAAAATTAATAAATAAATAAATATAGAAAGAAAATAAATAAGAGCTGGACAAATTCATTTTAATGAAATTCATTTGTTGAATTGTAGTATTCAATTAATTTCATCTTAATTTGGGAATTGAATAATTCAAACAAGATCACATTGTTTATCTCCATATTGAATTAAGATGCTTTTAAATAAATTCTGTATTTTCTTTAAAAAAAAAACAATTTGTGTTGTTCATATTAATATTAGCTCTAATAAAGGTATTCGGTAAATGGATAATTTAATATTAATTTTCATACTAGAGTAATTTTTGGAATTGAAATATAAATCAAAATCTGATCCTTTAATTAAATCCTAATATCTAATTAACTTTATGAGATTATTAAATATAGGATTATCTAAGTTTTCAAATAAAATGAACATGAATATTCTAAAGAAAATAATTTATTATTAATATTTATTAAATTTATTTATAATTACTGTTCTATTTATGAATAATGTTATTTCCTAATTAATGAATATTTAGAAATTTTATATATTTATTTATTTATTTTATCGCAGAATCTTAATTTTTATATAAATCCTAATATTATGAAACCCGTTGGTGTCTGGTTCGCTTACTGAAAATCGAAATGGCCTTTAGTATAATCAAGCCACATGACAAGTATTCTGACCGAATGACTTGATTAATTATCTACCTAATCTCTTGTGTCTCATATAATATACCTCGTAATTATGCATTATTCTCTATTTACAACTAATTTTAGATATAGGTATAGGTATTCTTATTATTATTATTTGATTTTAAATCTATTTTTATCTCTACTAAAATTAGTCATGACTTTTCAAAATGATAAAGTGTTATTGAACGTTATTCTGTATAAGGGATTTTATCTTTACAGAACAACGTTTATAGGTTCAAGAGTATAGTTTCTATTATATATGGATAAAGATTTATTAAATTTTTTCAATATATATATATATGATGATTATATAATAAAATATATATAATAGGAGATTCAACAATTGCAATTAAAGATAGCGTAGAAAAATTAATCGAAGTAGGAAAAGAGGTAGGTCTGGAAATTAATAGTGCTAAGACAAAGTATGTATTAACACACAAAGTCTTAACATACAAAATATAGAATTTGAAAATGTAGAAAAATTTAAATACTTAGGTTCTGTAATAACGAAGGATAATAATATTCGAGAAGAATTTAAAGCGAGGTATCAATCGGGAAACGCCTGTTTTCATGCAGTAAATGGGCTTATCGCGTCAAAATTATTATCATAAAGGATAAAAATTAAAATATTTAAAACAATTATTTTACCGGTTGTATTATATGGGTGTGAGGCATGGTCTATGATCTTAGGAGACGAGAGTAGATTTAGAGTATTTGATAATAAGATTCTTCGCAGCATTTATAAGCCAAAGAAAGATGAGGACACCGGGGAATGGCGGAGACTGCATAACGGGAAATTACATGACCTCTATGAATCTCCAGATATAGTTAGAATTATAAAGTTATAAAATGGCCAGAGCACTTGGTTAGAATGGGAGAGGAAAGAATGGCGAAAAATATATAAATTGGCGAACCAATTGGGAAACATCTGCTTGAAAAACCAAGGACGCGCTGGGTGGTTAATGTAGGAAGGGACGTGAGAGAGATGAAGAGGGTAGGGATTGGAGGGTTGTGGCTCAGAATAATAATACTTGGAGAAGTGTCGAAGAACTTTCGAGTTTTGTATAGCCACAGATAATAAGATATATGTTTTAACTATTTTCAACTATTTTAATGCTTGTAGGATTACAGACTAGAGATGATTTAATAAATAATAAATTTTTGAAGCATATTTGGGTGACCAAGTGTGTCAATTTAAGCTTTATTAGAGTGTAAGTAAATTACAATTAAAATAGCTTTTTCATGTTATAAAATGATTATCCAGCACATATGTATTACAAATGGCAATCATTTATGATACAAATTGAATCTATACAAAGATAAATTGACTATTGTAATATATATATGACCTAGTTAAACCTGCCCATCGAGCCATTTAGTGAGAAATGAGAAGATCACTTTTACCACTGTTCATTCATTACAGAAAGTGGCAATGCCCCATACTTAAATATAATCAAATTAATTACAATATTACTTATTATTATTATTTGTCAATATACTGAAATAACATTATGATAGGCTTGCGATTCTAGTTTTATTTTTGTTGTTTTGTTCAAAATTAATTACAATAAAGATTGTTAAAAAAAATCTGGAGTGTCTCCACTCGACTATCTCGCAAATTTTAATTGGTAAAATTAACATATATTATATTTAAATTAAATTTCATTTAATTTTTAAGCAATTATTCAATTTATATGATTTGATCGTATACTTTGTATATTAATTACACTTTGACTTTCCGAGGGTTAATGGTGTATGATGAAAAATAAAAAACTATAAAGAAAAAGACTATAAGAATTAGTTATATGTATAATAAGTAGTTAAATTTGTATATATATATATATATATATATATATATATATGGATATGTAAAAGTAGAAATTATAGTGATTATAATTCTGTTTGCAGGTTAAAATATATATAAGGGTCTGTTTATTTATATAAATTTATATACCATATATAATATACTTATACACATAGTTTTCTATTTTTATTTATGTATTTAAAGTTAACTAAATTACTTATTAATTGGTCTCATGGTTTACATATAAAATTTTTATTAAGAGCTGATATTACAATAATTTTGTATTAACCCTGAGGGTTAAGCCTTTGCTTCCCTCATGAATTATATGGCTTATTAAGAAAATTAATCCTCTGAGAGATATTGAGGAGATGGTCAAGCACCAGACTAGAGAGTTCGTCATCGTGTCTCTCTATCATGATATTAACAGTGTCGCTTATAATTACATTAATTAAGGCAATGCGGATGAGTTCCCTTTACTAGTGAAGTTACAAGCGAATTTCCCTTCAAACGTTCAGAACAACAACATTATTCACTAATAATATTAATAATTATTCTCATTATGTGAAGTGAAAATTTACTTCCACAATAATGGATTATCTTTATTTGATTAAGGTTTTATTTTATTTTAAGTTCAAAAATAGATAACATTGTTTTTTTTATTTAAGGTATTATTATTAAATATCAATTTTTTTTAAACAAATTCTTCAAAAAATAAACATATTTTCGGAAATAAAACTCGATTTCCCATTAGCTTGTTTTATTTCTTTGAGATTTAGTTGGATAATTAATATTTTAAATCGTTTTTTGTAGGTTCTTCCTTTTTTGAAGGCTTCCATTTAATATTAATATTAATAATCGATCTAACTATCTCTGTGACTCTATGGAACTCGAAAGTTCTTGACCGCAACAACCACATTTCTCCAAGTATCCTGAGCTAAAACCATCCAATCCCTACCCTCTCCCATCTCTCTCACGTCCCTTCCTACATTCTCCACTCTCCGGACCCTTGGTCTTCCAAGCGGACGTTTCCCAATCGGTTCGCTTATTAATATATTTTTCGCCATTCTTTCCTCTCCCAATCTAGCCACATGCCCTGCCCATCGCAGCCTTCCACGATTTTATAATCCTAACTATGTCTTGAGATGCATAGAGGTTATGCAATTCTTTCTAATGCAGTCTCCGTCATTCCCCGGTAACCTCATATTTCTTTGGCCCATAAATGCTGCCAAGAATATTAATAATAATTGTTAAAAACACTATTTACTTTAATAATATATTAACTTAAAAATTCAATTATTAGAGTCAATTAATAAAATATTCTTAATAGATATTTTTTGTTCAATTCTTCTTAATTAATAATTTATAAATTTTTTTCTTAGATGAGTATATATCAAGGTATTCGGTATAATATCATGTCAGAAAACTTGAAGGCAGATGAAAAGAATATTTGTAAAAGAATAATAACCAAAATGAATTAAACACTTTCTGTCTCCTTCTATTTGATGATGCTTCAAATTACATTAAATGTTTTTTTTAATAATATTTTATATATTATTTAATTATATATATATAATATTTTTTTGCTCTCTTTTCTCTTTATGAAAATTAAGCTTATAATAAAGTTTAATTTAGTTTTGAATTTGAGGATGAGAGATCAAGTATGATCAATTTCATTAAAGTTTAAAATAAATGTATTATAAAATTCGAGTTAATTTATATGTAAAAAATCGATAACAAAAGTATTATTTGTTCAATAATACATTTTTTCTTGTGTTGTCTCTTATTTTTATTTTTTATTTTCTAGATTTTATTAAAATAAAATACACATTTGGTACTTAAATGTAAATTTAAATTTTAATTAAAAGAAATATTTAAATGAGTGGAAGAAAAGATAAATATAAGAATGTCGAGCAATTTTTCATCCTTTGTTATTTGTTATGTTCCTTTTTTTTATTGTTATTAAAACCTTTTAATTTCATGACATTAATTTAGAATAATATATAACAGAGTTTCAATTATATTATCTATTTTTATAATATTCATATATTCATTGATATTATTTGACTAAAGTAAAAAAAAAAATCATACATACTTCATATTCAACTTTTATTTTATTGTGTTTTAATTGGAAAATATTTACCAATTTTATTATATTATTGCTATTTATAATTTAACTATTCAAATATTGATTTTTAATGCATATTTTCTTCTTTTATTTAAATATATATATAGACATTTTTATTTAAACTTTACAAATAATATATTTTATTCTTTATTTTAAAAATTTGACAAAACTATATATATTAATTATATTTGATTTTAACAGTATGTCTCAATGTATTATTTATTTATTTATTCTTCTTAAGTAAAATTTTGGATATTTATTAATTAAATTTATCGAAGGAAAATCAAGTAAATGAAGATTGAATTGAATTAGAGATTAAATTAAAACCTTATTTCTTTCAATTTATTTTCTTTTTTTTTCTTTTTGGATTGATGCTTGTTATCTATAATTCAGGATAAAAACAAAGAGTCGAGAAGTTAATAAAGGCACGAAAGACAAACCAATATTCAATTTATTTATTTAATTAATTTAAGAATATTTTTAATTGATCTTGATAGTTATATGTTCACCTCAATGTAATTTTAAAAAACTAATATATATGTACTTTTAGAGATTATGAATAAATTAATAATTCTTATAAATTTATATTGAGAAAGTTTTTTTTTTAAATTCTTCATAGAACAAACATATTTTTGGATATAAAACTCGATTTGGTAATAGGTTATTTTATCTCCTTGAGAGCTAGGTAAATAATTAATACGAGGGCAGGTTCGTGACTATTTTAATGAAATGGCTAGACTGCTCCTGTCAATATGCAACTATCTGCTGACCCTTGTCGAAATTTGAACCAGGATGAGTCTTTTAGTTTTTGTTTGTCATTCATTAATAGCAGACTACCTCGTTTTTTGAGAAGACAATGGAAAAAAGTGAATTTCCATAAACAATCCATGAATACGGGATACGAATTACTCCAATTCTTCGGATTTAGCCCCGTGTGACTATTTCTTGTTACCAAATCTGAAGAAATGGCTTGGCGGAAAGAGATTTGACTCCAACAATGAAATCATCTCACTAACAAATCTATTTTGATGTCCTCTATAAATGTTATTTTTTGGAAGGAACAAAAAATTGGAGAAACGTTGGACGAAGTGTATAGAGCTCAAAGGAGACTACGTTGAAAAATAAAATAATTGTTTACCCAAAAACCTGTGTTTCATTCAAAAGGTCATAGACTTCTTGATCTTCACTCTAATACTAAATGTCTTAGTTTTGATAGGTTTTCATTTAAAATTATTATTAATAAAATATTATAATTCCAAATTTTACTTTAATAATACATAATAATAATAAATAATATCTACAATTAAAAAAAAACAATATTTTCTTTTTTATTTCAACCATATTAATTTATTTTTTAGAAATTTATTAAAAACTCAATTATTAGAGATAATTTTATAATATTTTTAATGCTTATTTTTTTGTTCAATGCTTGATTTATTATTTATATATTTCTTTGATAGTTCAGTAAAGATAAATTTAGTAAAATTGAAGGCAGACGCAAAAATTAATTGTAAAAAATTAATAACCCAAAGATAACACTTGCTGTCTCCTTTTTGCTGATGATTCAAACTATCATTAAAGGTTTTTTTATAATTTTTTTTTTCTTTTCTTTTTCTCTTCCTTATGACTTATAAAAAAAAATTAAGCTTGTAATAAAGTTTAATTTAGTTTTGAAATAAGTTCTAATAAATAACATTGCCTCTTATTTTCTTTTTGATATACTAGAAAATTATTTATAAATATTAATAAATTCCAAGAATTATAATTATATATATAATTGTAAAAATCTTTATTCAATTAATAATATATATCATCCAAAGGTCCAATATACATACGAGAGATCAATATTAGATAACGAGCTTGATGCAGTAAAACGTTTTCTTTTTATTTAATACTTATTTACTTATAATCCATTTCAATAAGTAGTTTGCTCATTAAATAAATTTTATTTTTATAGTCTAATAAAAAAATAAACAAATAGTTTTTATCGAAAGTAGCTTTATTACTTCTCCATCACGGTCAATACTCCTTTGTATCTGTTTCTATAAATTTATTCCACTCATACTTATTCCAAACATTCTATTTTGTGGGTTTCTTGTTGTTCAAATGTGATAATTTTAGGAACTATTTTCCTATTACTATAAATGTTAAAATCATTATGTGAAATTAAAGAGACCTTTTTGAACATAGTTGAGTTGGCAATGTTAACTATTTTGGTTCATAATTCTCTGAACTAAGATGCCTAACAATATATTACAATTTTGAAAATAACTGAATATTTATCTATAAATACTATCACTCGCATCCTAGTCAGGGATTTAATCAAAATTCTTTAAATATAGACCTATTTTTTTATAGAATAGAAAAACAATTTAATTTATCTATTACTAGAAATTTTTTCTTATATAAATACAAAATCGTTTCTTGGATGAAAAATATTCATTTTTTTTTACAAGATTAAAAATAACTTGATTATTGAGAACTATAAATGACCTAATTAAATTATAATATATACATATTATACATGGTCATCGGAAAAGGTTGTTGTAACAACCGTTCTATAAATAAATACGTCATCAACACGAAATTAACGAGAGATTGAGTAGCATTATAAATATTTTGAGTAGCAATTACTCAAACATTGGTGACGATGAAAACTATCTGAACAAAATCTTATTCAGTGATGAGGCAATATTTTCCAGAAGTGGTTGTGTAAACCGCCCTAACTGCTCGTATGTGGAGATCACCAACCAAATGAAGTTTTCCAGTACATACGTGATTTGCCAAAAGTCAACGTGTGTACTTATGGGGGATCGTATTATCGGCCCTTTCATGTTTGCAGAAAACACGGTTACAGGCACAATTTATTTGGACATGTTGGAAATGTATTTGCTGCCTCAAGTTCAAGAGATTGAAAGGAAAAAGAGCATTAATGTCATTTTCCAACAGGATGGAGCTCCACTCCATGTCACAATAGCCTTTTCGTCCAAGATGCTCTCAACAACAGATTTCCTGATCGTTGAATTATGTGGAATGGTCCTGTTTTGAGGCCGCCTAGAAATCCTGATTTATCTTTTGGGCTTACGTTAAGAACATCGCTTATGCGGAAAAAATTTGTGAACTTCAGCATCTGAAAGAAAGAATCTACGCAGTCATTGCAACTGTGTGACTCCTGCAATGCTTCACAACAAGTGGCTAGATGTCTGTCGTGCGACGGGGGAGAACACATCGAAACTTTTTAGAGTACATAAAGTTTGTGTCTTTTGATGTATAAATAAATATTCTACCATTTGTATTATGGTTTTTAGTACTCTTTGAAATCCCGTCCACCGAAAAAGGTGATGACTCTATATTATATTTATTTCTAACTTAAAAAAAGTTAATTGATTATAATATTATGTATATACATATTTAATCTATGTCATGATTTTATAAGAATATTTTCAATATTTATATTTAAAAATTCATAATAACTATATTGATAAAACTATATATAAATATAGAAAAGTATGTACACCTATTTTTACCTATTTTATACCATAACACCTTTATTTTTTTTCTAAAATTAGGTATAATATATGAAGGTAGCTTCATGATAAATCATTAGGTAATTATAGATGATGGAACATATACTATATAAACATTAAATATTAATTAATCATCTCTCTTTTTTGTCATTAGACAATTTTGACATTAAGCTAAAATAGAAATTATATTTATATCTTAAAATATTAAAATTCTTGTGGAAACAAAAATATCATTTAATATATATATATATATATATAATTATCTTTATATGTATAAAAAACATCTGGAACATCCTATGGAAAGTCAGCGCCTACTAATCTCATTGCCACCTAAACGGAGTAAAGATGTTCTATGATCAGTACTACGGATTCTGTCACGGCGTGTATCTTAATTTTCTTTAACTACTTCTTATTTCAAATAGCTTTCCAATTTTCATCGCATTGATTGGGTGGAAGTCGTTAAATTAAAAAATTTTCATTTATAGTATAGTATTGTTATTCAATTAAATTAATTAACATATATTAAATTGATATTTAAAACCTTTACCTTCATTTTTAAGTCAAAATTTAAAAATTTTAAAAATTAATACTTTGTAGATGACACCACGCGACGTGCTGGGGGTGATTAGCAGTCAATATGTTAAAATATTTATAAAATTAATTCCGGTACTTTCAGAGATTCGATCAAGCTGAAATTATATCTATAGCAGTTTTATTCAATTTTTAATCATGTGAAAAACTATCAAACTTATATCTTTATTTTTACGTCAGTTTAGAGGAAAAAAAATATGAAAACGTGGTAGATAAATTGCAAGTATTGAATTAAAACTACATTCTTCAAGTCCTTTATAAATTTAATTTTATTATTAAATTCATTTATTAATTTGTCAGTTTGTCTACGTTGGTTTTCCCATTGGTTTAACATCATTTGGCTGTTAAAATAATACTTTAAAATCCCACAGTTCAAATTATTATTTTTATTTTAATTTTTTTTTTTATTTAATTATTTTATTAAATTTATTATTAATAAATTGACTAATAAAATAAGCAAAATCTGTTTTTAAACATTTAAATATTCTAAGTTTAAAAATGGGTGGCTGGTATTGCTGGTTGCATACATGCCAGGGGCTCCTAGCCTTGTAAACGTTCAGTCGTTGTGTGAGTGGGCATGGCGTAGCACACCGGGCGGGCGACGCTCTGTCTACAGCGAAAGTGTAAGTGAATTTTCCATTAAAATTATAATAATTCACTAATACTAGGTAACCAATTAATGCCAATCTTTCCACTTACACACAAAGATCATTGTAAAATTGTTTGAAATGATTTACTGATTTTTTTATTGGCACTTATCACTTAGAGAAGGGGTAACGTCCCATTCATCGCCTTAAGCGTTAATATATAATTGAATATATTTCTATATCTTGTAACAATCCTGAATAAAAGTTTTATAATTTTAAATATTAAATTTTATATCAATAAAATAAAATGATTATCACACACACACACACACACACACAAAGATATTATCATCTTCTTCAATGAATATGTTTTAATGTTTAGACTATTTTTATATTAAATTTTATTAATAATTGATTTTATATATAAATATATATTTAATATAATATTCATAATTATAATTTATCAAGAACCTTGTTTACTTTAATATAACAACATTCTTTAAAATATTAATATAATATCTATTAAATTTACATATGATTGATTATTTGTGATAAAAGTTGGAAAAATAAATTTCCTCTTTAATCTTTTTGAATAATTTTTTTTATAAATTTAAAAATAAAGAAATTTGTGAATACAATCTACTATATTGGTTTCCCACTATATTAAATTAATTCTGCAGGTAAATATATCTCACCTAATGCCTGTGATTTATTCTTTTTAAATATCTCCATCGCTTCTTCAAAATTGATTTTTGTTGAGCCCACCGATATGGGTTTTTTGTTTTATAGGGATCCCCCTCTGTTTAGTGATTATATTGCAATGAAAATGCTTTTAATATAATATATCCTTTATTTTATAGTATTATAAATATTATTATATAATTATATAATCCTTACTATATAAAATAGAATGTGCTATATACATACCTCTACAACTAATGTTTATAATATACCAACGATGATCATATTAATTGTGTTTTATTAGAAAATTTGAACTTAGGATTCATTATATTTTATTTTTAATTGAATTATTTATTTGTAAAATTTATAAAAAAATTAATCTACAAATATTATATATATAATATATAAATAAGAAGGTTAGGATTGAGTATCACTTAACAATTTCCTTTCTGTAAAAAGAAATCGATTCTTAAGTTGTTATATCCACAATTTTAATAAATTATACTGTTTTTCCTACAATTCCATTTTATATATAATAAATTAACAATTCCAATTAAATAATTTATTTACATAGTATTACATTACAATTATTATTATTAATAATATAAACTATTGAATTGAATTGAATTAATTAAATAATTCAATTAAATCCAATAAACCAAATTAAGGAGGTGAATTTATTATATATATATATTTTTTTCTATATTCCTATTGTAACTGAATAATTTAATTAAAATTATTTATCAATAATTTATATTAATAAATTGCTCCATTTCTCTCTCATCTTTTGTGAGATAAGATGGTGAAAATGTTTTCATCTCGAATTGAAAATAAAATGAGTCAAGTGGAAGGAGTGAAAAAGAGAAGAGGTGGGAAGGAGGGAGAGAGGGGGTGGGGGTTGAAAAGTTCACCCTCCATGTGATGGGCGAATGATTTGGTGGCAGTGTAGCGCGATCGGGTCGCGATGGTCATGCATTATCTCTCTGTTTCCAGGAGGATGCGTTCATGAAGTCCCCGGCTGTTATCCCGGCCAAAAAGTCCCGCCAGCCTAATTCATTTTCGTCTTTTATTCTCTCTCAACTTGGCCAAGCTACTCGTTGGTTATCTCCTTTCGACCCCCACGACATCCAAATCTCTATTCTTTTACTTTTACTTTATCAAAAGGCGTGCACCCCTATGAGAAAAATTCCCTCCCTTATCATGATTGATATCATCAATCTTGCAAAATATACATATTTACTCATGAGTATGAAAAAATAATAAAATAAAATTTGTCGCAAATTTGCACGTTATCCATCATGCGATTAATCATTTAAATTTTATTTTTAAATGAATTTCTAAAAGTTTATTATGTGCCTTTGTGATCTATTAAAACTTATTTACAAGTAAACCTATTTATATTGTGATATTTGTATAGGCTTAATTTATTTGATTACTAATTAATGAAAAGGTTTTTTTCAAACTTTTATTAAAAAAATTAATTATTTTCATCCAATATGTAATATATTATATTATAATAAACTATTACTGAAATTCAAATTTAATTGAATATTTTGACTAGTAAAAATAATCTTTTTATGTTATGAATAGCCTTTCCTTTTGACTTTCAGTAATCAATTTTGAAGATGATTTGTAAAATAAAAACATTTCAAAACCTAATGTGGCCTTTTTATATTTTTTTTATTATAGACATAAAAAAAATTACTTTTTAATTGAAATTGAAGATTATTTAGAACTTTAATATCATTATACTATTTAATTTTAAATTATTTGTCTTTTTAAAAGGTAAACTCACTGTTTCATGATTGGAAATATAAATCATATATGATGATTATTATTATTATTACTATTAATATTAAAAATAAATTTAATTCTCTAAAAATTTATTTTATTAATAAATATTTACAAATTGTTTATGAAACTAGAATAATAGAATAAAATCGTACTTATTGATGTTAAATTAAAGTCTTTAAATTTTCTTCATATTTGATAGCACTGAATCATATTCTATGTACTTAATATACTTATTAGAAAATTGAAAATTAGATATATCTATAAATTCTTTGAAAATAATAATGAAGTTTATTCTTATTTAATAGTAAAATATATAATTTTCGATTTTGATTGGTTGGTTTGGTTAGCTTACAGTTTAATACCTTCAATAAATTCACCATTCAATTTTCAAAATATTACACTGTGAGGGAAAAAATAATATATTGATTTGTGTTCAATTATTAATTTATTTTATCAATTTCAAGTTTTAAAAAATTATATAACCTATCTATCTTTCTGGCACTAGATTTAAAAATTTTTAACTGGAGCAACAACATTCCTACAACCGTCATATTTTCAGTCTACCAGATCTTTGCTTTATCCACTAGTTCTTTCTAAATTGGTTTCCTTAATTATTAATTAAATTTAAATAAATTATAATTATTTTTATTTGATAACATTTTTTATAAAAATCAAAAAAAAAAAAATTATTTATATATATTGTCGTATATTGGGGACTTAATATGAGTTGGGTTATAAAACAAATGGATTTTAAAATTAATAAATGTGATGTTTAATTGTGAATAGAATATAGTTTGGTGTATATAGAGATTCACATGAGGATTCTTCGGATTATTTCTTCCAGGTACCATAATCCATCTTCCATGGGCTTGCAACTCCTTCGTTGGCCTGTAGGATTATCCTGGTCTTATCTCACTTAAGGGTGATGTCGCTCCGTCCGATCTATGTCGAAGAATAACTTACTCCCTTGCGTCCATTTAGGGGAAAACTCTTCCCTCCCTCCTAAGTAGCCATTGGCTACCTTTCCAATAATTGACCCCGATCTTTCAATGTGCCAATATAAAGAACCACGTCATGTAATTCAAAAGTTTAATTCATGGCAATAGTTTCTCTTCTCTCGAGAACCTTTCTTTATATTGTTCACAGGACTTCGTCCCAAAACGTGAGGATGTCACTATTTGTATAAATGTTTATATATAGCATTATAATGCTATTTCCCTATTGAAGGACATATATCTTACAATATATCGTTTATATACATATAATGCAATATAAATTATATATTTTCTTAATTAACCATGGAATAAAGTTGATTTTATACATATTAATTAGATGATTTGAGTAATATATGTATTATTTTTATCAATGTTAATTAATATTGGGATTTCTTTATGATATCCTAATATGTAGACAATCTTTACTTTAAATATTGCCAAAAAGATCTTTTTCCTTTTCATAGTAAATAATTCAGAGGGATTCCGCTTTAGGGAACAGTATTAAACCGATGATATTAAGTAATTCATTTAGGAGATCTGTCAATATTGTCTCGCCGACATCATATCTCTAATCGGTGGTTTCCTGCCTTTATGCCTTTGATGTGGTGAAATCCATAGAAAGCCCCAACTCACCCCCTTCTCGTTACTCTATCATTCTCTCAATCCTTTCTCCCTTTCGATCTCTCCCTCTCTCTCTCTCTCTTGATCTCTTCATATTTTATTATATATTTATTTAAATCATTTATTAATATATTTTCTCTTATCAACTTAATCTTTTTATTATTAGGTATATACCTAATCTAAACCTATGTATTACATTTATATATTAGTACATAGACAATATCATTATAATATACATTTATATCAATATTTAATAATAATATAAAATGTAAGTTATATGGAAATAATTAAATGTTTATTTGTGATATTGATAATAAAGGGATCAAGAGATCTAATTAGATTTCATATATCAATATTTCATTATAATGATTCTTATTATCATAATGTTTTTCATAATCGAAAATTTCCTTCAATGTAAATCTAAAAGAATTATTTGCACATTTAATAAATATTTGTAAGTCGGTTTTTGAATTACAAGATTTTATTTAATTCTAAAAGAATATACAAATAAATATTAAAAATAAATACATATTTAAAAAGATAGAAATATAGAAATACAATACCTAATAGAATAAATTAAATTACAAGTTATTTTAAACCATTATATCGAGAACGATAAAACATAAATAATTAACAATAAAAATAAACAATTAATTTAAATTATAAAGTTAATCCAGCGCCTCAGTTGTTATATTTGTACATACATTTAAATTATTTGAAATTGTTTCATAACGTTTAATTTCGTCATTCAGCGCCTCCGTAAATAATCTGTACAATTTTGAGAATATATCGCCAAAATTTCCCGACAGAAAGACTTAATTTCTGTGGTTATTGAATATATATCAAAAAAATAGAGGTATGTAATTACATCGAAATCGGTTCAGCCAATTTTGACTCTATAAGGTCAAAATTTCCAGACAGATAGTCATGAAATATTCTAAAGTGACTCTTGGATTCTAGAGGTCATGAAACGCGAAGATATGAAAAAATTTTAAATTCACAGCAATGTGCAGAGAAAAACCTTTTTATCTAAATATACATATAAATAAATCAAATTTACGAAAATATATATATTTTATATCAACAGGTCTACTTTTCTGTCTTTCAATGCATTAATACATACGTTTAAGGAGAGTATAAGTTTTATTAGTCATTTAAGTTCTTTTAAATTATTGGAGCGGTGACTCGGTGAATCAGGTATTATTATGGAGGACCCCAAGTTCTACTCATTTTAATCAGATTGATGCAATGATGTAACATTTAATAATTGTAATAAATAATTAAAGAATTGTATATCAATATTTTTAAAGGGTCGAGCGAGAGCTCGGTGTCCCAGGAACTAAATATATATGTGCCACTCAAAAGCCAAACCGATTAACTCCAATTTTTAAAATTTTGCTAGAAATGTAATTTAATTTAATGTAATCTGCATTAATTTGTAATTTAATCTGCAACAAATGAAGTGAATAATGAATTTGATAATCTTAATATTGCAATGCAATATACATTTTTCTATAATCAATAACCCTGAATTTCCTACAAGCTGTGAACTTAGGGCTTCATTTTCTCAGTTTGTTTATATGTGGAGTTAATCGCTTTGGCTTCTAAGTGGCACATATATTCTCGAGATAAAATAATTGTGGGTTGCCTAATTCGTAGGCAACCCTCACAACGAAAACCAATCTTGAATGACCGATTCCAAGTCAAAAAATATAAATTAAATAAATTGATTCATTGTGATTAATATCACTGTTTTTAATATAAAGAAATAATTATTTTAATATAAGAACTATTACTATTTAATAATCAATTTTACAATATCTACTTTTTATATTATCATCATCTGACTTATCATAACATTATTACATTTTTAGTTATATTTTTGGGTTTAAATCCCCATCTTTAATTATTTTTTTATGAAACCAATATACACATTAATTCAATAAATAAATAATTTTTAATAGTATAATACCAAAGTTCTTTCTTAAATTAATTAAATACTTATAAATCTTTTTAGTAGAATAAAAAAGAATTGAGGAAAAAAAAAACTTATGATCCCTATCTATTTTTAAGACTCACATGAGAATTTTTTAAACGGATAAGGAATCACGTTCTGGTTGATACGAATTGTGGTTAAGGGTGTATGTGTAAAAATATGTTTCCTTTTAAAAATTGAATAATCAATTGCTTTTCCAGCACCTTTAAAAATTTCTATTCGTTTTCATCTTGATCCTTTTTATCTCCTATTGTTATAAATAATATTGGTGAAAGGAAATAGAATATTCCAATTCAATCAATCCAATAAATCAAAATATATATATAAAATGCTGAGCTGCGAATGAAAATAGATAGATTTCAAGGGGTAGAAGAAAGGATTAAAGAACGATAATCTCCTGTCTGGAGTGGCAGAAGGAAAGTTTTAAAAAATAACATGTTAAAAAGAATGGAGCAAGGCAATTGTCAAATAAATAAACTGCGAATTGTTTGAACAGGCTGAATGAAGGGATGCAGCAGCGTAAAGGGGCTGATTGGAGGACACCAGATGGAACGGCAAGCAGCTCATATTGGATTCCGATAGGAGAGGGAGAGAATCGGTGGAGAGTTGAGGAGGTGGAAGGCTCAAGAAGCAAAGACCAGGGGAGAAATCCGGGGGATCTTTTGCGGGATCATGCACCGATTGACTCTGAGACAGGTCATTGGCGACTTTCAAAATAAATCACCTGAAAAGATCCCGGATACAATTGAAGTGAAGCAAAAACAAAGTAACTCGACCGATCCACTTTATATTCGTAATCACATCAATAACTCTACTTTTACTTATTATTTTTTTTTTAAATTAATTTCTATCCTATGATTATATATATATATATATATATATATATATATTTAGTTATATTATAAAATTATATTTATTTTTTATCAATTAAAGAAATTTTAATTATTTGAAAAAAAAATTGGGATTTTTATTTGTTTTGTTAATTTAGAGTATTTAGAGGATGGAAAATACTTAGATTAATAACTAATCAAAATTTTATTGTTTAATTAAACGTTCACTAAATAGATTGTAAAATACATTTGGAAGATTTACATCTAGATAAAACTATTTGAAACTCGAGCTTTCAAATTTATGATTTTAATCTAAAATAAACTTGGTGGTGATGACTTCCGAAGGGGTCTAAACGTCTAATAATGTATAAAGCTAAATATTAATTAACTGGTATATTTAAATTATTAATTAATTTTCTATTATTTATTTTTTGTATTATTCGTTCTGTTAAGAATATATTTTTGAATTTTTTGATAATTCAATTAACTTTGGTAAATTCTTCAAAATATTTGTATTATAAATTAATATTTTTTACTATCTCGGTCCCTGAGTCATTTTCACTAAGATGTCACTCTGTGTGTGTGTGTGTGTGTGTATGTAGACAATATTACGCAAAGACAGTTTGAGCTAAAATAATGAAATTTGGTACACGGGCATTATTCAAAATTCGTAGTTTTCTAACAACTTTCGAGAAATGTAGCTTTTTCGGAAGAGGGTCATTAACTACCACGTTTTCATTTTTTTACTTTCCCGCATACTTCGTATAAGGGAAGTATTGGAATCGTCAAAAATTTCGACTTCGAGATTTCGATAGATCTTGACGTTTTAGACCTCCCTGAGTCGGAAAATACCATTTTTCGAATTATGTCTGTGTGTGTGTATGTATGTATGTATGTATGTATGTATGTATGTAATGTCTGTAAGCAAATTTATTCAAAAACTAATCAAGCTAGGACTTCGAAATTTGGTACACCGATATTATTCACAGTTTGTAGATTTCTATCAAAATTTCGTCAAAATCGGTTAACCGGAAGTGGTACTTTACCTACACTGGTTGCGTTTACCTTTCAAGTAAAGTACCAGTTTGCTTCGAGATATTTGCTTCATATTTTGTATATAGATTTAAAAATATGAAAAAAAATCAGATACCAAATTTCATCATGATCTGACTACCGGAAGTGACATTTTACCTATACAAGTAGCGTTTCTTTTTTACCGACCGACGATAGTAATGGAGGTATTGTTTTCACACCAAATTTCACCTATGGATATTTTTAGGTACCAAGTTTACACATTCTAAATATTCATTCACAACTCTTTATACCTATTTATATGCGGGAAAGTCTAGGGGAGGACACTCCCGCTTATTTTCCTTCTAAAGTGTCCGTAAAAATAAAGATATATGTTTGATAGTTTTTCACATAATTAAAAATTGTATAAAACTGCTATATATAAAAGTTCAGCTTGATTGAATCTCTGAAAGTACCGAAATTAATTTTTTAACACGTTGACTGGCAATCACGCGCCAGCATGTGACGTGGTGCCGTCAACAAAGAACCAAACACGCGCTGGTTTAATAAATATTATTTATTAATTTTAATTTATAATTTAATTTAGTTTTAATTTAGTATATGTTATTTAATCCAACTCAAATTGCGAGATAGTCGAGTGGAGACACTCCAGATTTTTATTTATTGAAATGTAGAAAAAAGGTAAAAATACCAACTCTAAATATTAATATTTCTAAAACAAAAAATAAAAATTGATCTTTACAGATTAATAACCTCAAATTTATTTTTCAAAATTCAATTAGATTTTCAATGTACCCACCAAAATCTCATAATGGATTTTTTTTTATTTTGGCATGATGACACCACTTTTCGTTAGACCGCATCTGGATTGCTGAGAAAGTAAAAAGTATTTGTTTAAATGTATTTTTTTAAATAATGAAATTTTCTTGATTATTTTATTTTCTGCAAGTTTTTCTGTTTTTTTTTTACTTTGTCTACACCTCTAAATGATCCCTTGTCTCTCACCCTAGTCACGCTATTTGCGGTTGGCGCCAATAGCTGAACTAAATGAGGAGTGATAGAGAGATACTCCATTTGGGTTTAGCCAAATAGGCTAACTTGTATTAATTTGAGCCCATTAGGTTGCCTTCCACTTAGAATGAACGAGCCTAGCAAGTCCACCGACTATATTATGCAAATGCAATTAGCACGCGTGTATTTAAATTAGTCAAGTCTCGAAGTCCTTTGGAGTACATTTTATTATATATATAGATATATATATATTTCTCAATTACATTACAAATTTATCTCTTTAATAGGAAAATCGCAAAAATTATAAAATAATTTTCTGTTTATAGGACAGTTGACCTTAATTTCAATATCATTCAAAATATATAACAGATTTATGACAAAAAAGATATTAATTTATTTACAAGTTTTTAAAATATTCAATTTGTTTTTTGTACTAAATAATAACCGATATAATTATTTGAAGAGAAGAGAAAATACAAATATATACTAGATAATAATATTCCAATATTATATGGTTCTTAATTGATTATACATAAATAGAAATGTATTTATATGAATTTTATTTTTTTATTAATAATATAATATTGTATATTATATATTTATATTAATTATGATATAATAAAATAATATATATGAATATTAATAATATTACTATTATTTGTTCATATTTCTATTTTAATTTTCAATCAAATTTAAAAAAAAAAATTATTAAATGTTATTTTATCAAAATCAGAAATTATACCATGAATTCAAATTTTATTATTGATATAAATTTTTTAAATTCCTAAGATTGTATTTATTATACGATAGTTGATATTTTAATATATTTATATATATATATATATATATATATATATATATATTTAGGTATATAATCCACACACACACACACACACACAAGATATGATAAATAAAAAAAATCTCTTAAATATTTTTAAAAAATAATCTTTACAAAAAAAAAAAAAAAAAAAAAAAAAATTATTAAATATTAATGAAATATGTCACCATTAAAAAATTTCTATGGTAAAGGTTCGAAAAAAATATGAATAATTAAATTTCCGATTATTCTTTTGTTCATTTTTTTATTGATTGTCTCAGCTACAATACATTTAGTGAAGCAAGAGGGTCAAGTCAATTCAACGAAAGCAACAGCTTGTCAAAATCTTGTCAGGACACTGAAACATTTTTTTTTTTTTTTTAAATAAAATCAGTTAACGTCCTTGTCTGATGGGTTCGAAATGCGTATTTGGTAAATACATTGAAGATAATATATTCATGAAAAAAAATTCTTTTTATAAATTCTAATCCATCTTTTCGCATTGAGAACTTCATCCTGGAAAATATTTGTTTTGTAAAAAATAAACGAGTCATCTATTTCAAATTTAAAACAAACATTGAATGTTGAATATAATAAAACATGTTTTTTTTTATTTATTCATCAAATTTTCTAGTACAGAAGAAAATAAAATTTCGTTATTAAAATTTTGACTATTAAGATAATATATTTATCAATTGCCATGTTATATTAAAAGTGGGTTTTTAATTAAACTTCTCTTTTCTATTTTCAGAGGCCACAGGGAAAACAGATCGATCCTCTGCCGGCAGCCTAATGCTGCGATTAGTGCATAGCGTTCTTCATCGTGAAGGTAAGCTGTATTATATTTTCTACTTCATGTACTACCGACTACGAACACAACAACTTCAACCCCAGTCTTCCAACCGTCTTCATCCTGAGCCACTTCCATCCAATTCTTATTCTCTCCTAATTCCATTACATATACCTTGATTTAGTCTATTCCTCGTAATATCACATTTTTTTTTCAATAAATACAAAGATCCCACCAAACTTCTTCAAACATTTTAATCAAGTTTACCTCCTCGATTATATCACTATTCTATGTTTGAGATGCATAGTGTTTATGTAAATTTCTCCATTTTTCTTCAATTTTATTTTTTCAGTACATTATACTATTTCATGTCAAAGTTATTTGAAAATTCGAATGTAAATAAAATTTATTGAGAAATTAATTATCTAACATGAAAAATAAACATCATATTGAATATGAAATCTCATAAATTTATGTATATATATATTATAGATTAAATGATTTAAAGGTCTCTTTAATGTTTTTTTAAATATAAAAGAGCATATATATTGACAAAGAGATATAATTAGATACGTTAAAATAATAGAACATAATTTAATTGTATATACTGCAAAATCAAATTGAATTTTAACAAGTAAAGGAGAACAATTCTGTTATTCACTTTAACGTATTAGCTTTATTTATCATTATTATTGGGTCGATACAAATGGCGTTTTTCTTTGTTTATTTAAAATACCTTTGTTTTTTTTTTACTAATTTGATTTATTCGCATTTATTCTACTATATAACGGCAAATATAAGTAATGTTAAGTGATGTTGAATTTAAATTTGGATGTATTGTTCTTGGCGAGAACTTAAGGACGGCTTTAGACTTTTCATCATTTTTCATAAAATAATACAAGTTAAATAAAAAAATAAATATTCATAAATAATTATTCATACATTCATTTCTGTTGTGTATAATCTTTTAGAAATATAATAACAACGTCGAATAAATAATTTTATATTTTTCTAAATTTTTATTTTATATTAATTTAAAATATTATATACATTTTAAATATTATCAACAAGTATAATGAACATCTAGTTTTATGAATATGTTAGTCAACTTCTATAATTCACTAATTTAATTAATTTTCAAATTTTATTGATAAATGATAAAAAAAAATAAAATAAAAAAAAATAAAAGAATTCAATTAAAAGCATATTCCAATAAAAATTAGAAAATTCATTATTGAGAAATATTATATTTAAATCAAATCTAATACAATAGGAGAGATCATTTTTTACCGACCGACGATAGTAAGGGAGGTATTGTTTTCACACCAAATTTCACATGTGGAGATTTTTACATATCTCCACGAATCATGGATTTTCTAAACAGAAAAAAGTATTTTTAGCATGATGTCTGTCCGTCCGTCTGTCCGTCTGTCCGTCTGTCCGTCCGTATAGATGTGTACAGCCTGAATGGCTCAACCGATTTTGATGAAATTTGGTATATTTACTTAATGCATCAGTGGGATGAATTGATCAACTTTTGGTGCAATTCCGGAAACCGGAAGTGGTAGTATTAGCGATCGACGATAGGAAGGGAAGGGTTATTTTCACACCAAAGGAGATTTTTTTATAAATCACCACGAATCATGCACTTTGTATTGGTTTTATCCTCGAGAAAAATCATATTTATTAGTTTTTTCTTGATTTAAAATTATATGACGTCATCCAGCCATTCATGACGTCACAGCCTGGTATTGCATATATATTATAAATAAAATACAATTAAAAATGTTTATATTTATTATTTATGTATCCATATCTGTTTTTTATTACATTAATAGATATATTAAAATTATTTGAAATTGTTTCTGTAGCTGGAAATTAATTTATTTCAAACCGTCGGTCGGTTCGGACCTGGCCACAGGTCAACTTATTTAATTATTATCTCTGCTTATATATATTTATAAATTATTAACCAGTGTTAAAATAAGAAGTAAGGGAACGCATAGTGGGAAAAAAAAAAGTCCTATTTTCAGCTACTATAAACTATTTTTTTCCATATAAGTTTTTATTTTTTCTTATTCTTACTATACAAAATATAAACGAACACAAAAAAGAAATTTCAACAGTGGATTTAAGTGGGAGTTGTCGGGACAAAAGTACTGGAACGCGTACCGGTTCTGAAAAAAGGTAAGGGAACGTCGATCCCCCGCGTTCCCCTTCCAATACACTACTGAAATTAACTCTATAATTGATATTGATATAAAACAAACCCTATAGATTCTTCATTGTATTGAGTCGTTATGAAAAGTGTGTTAATATATTAAAGGATAACTCTAAGACATTCCGGAATAATTTATAACAAAAAAAATAATAAATGAATAGTAGATACTTAGATACTTATATATATATTTAATGATGAATTGAAAAATTTATATTAATTTCTTAATAATACAATTTTAAATTTAGAATAAAAATGAAATTAAAATAAAAATTAATCGTTAATTTCTTTTTTTTATTTATAGAGGAATTAATACTTAAAACACATTCATATATTTTAATATATGCAATAAAGCGATACTAGCGCTGTGATCTTCGCATAACGATGAATTATGTAAACACACTTATAATCAACTACAGACCATTTTACCAATGAGTTTAAATAAAATTTTACATTAAAAAAAAACATTAATTTTCAATTAATTGTTTAGTATAAAATATAGATGTTTTTAGAAGTGGATCGATGGATAGACTATCAAATAGTTATTAGGGATATTGGAGAGGGTCTAAAGTGAATAGAGGAATAGATAGAATAGAGAGATAAATTGATTAAATTTACATAGAGTCCCAATTAAATATATTGATAAATTCAAAAACAATTCTAAATTTTAAACATATAGGTGAAATTATTCAAATAAAAGTTTAAACTAGGTATTCAAAAATTTATTAAAACTAAAAGTTATAGTTCTCTGGGTTGATTAATAATGTTATTAATTCTAAATATTCACAAAATAATAAGTTATATATAAAAATAAATAATCAATAAAATATGTTTAAATTAAATGGATTCTAACGGTCAGTAAATATTTTATTTTATTATATTGAAAAATTAATATGTCACTCTTGAAAAATGAACATGTTATGTTATTATTATTTGCAAACCTCTTGAGAAATCTAATAGAAACTTCCGAGTTAAAAAAAAACATTCAAGTAAGAAAGATCATCGAATTTTAATCCTTAAAGTTAAAGTTGTTGTTGTTTTTGTTGGTAAAATAAATAAATTTATTATTGTCAATAGTAAAAGGAAAAACTATTCATATGTAACATATATCTATAGGCAGCTAGATAGATCAAATAATTAAATGAGATATCATCCCTCTAAATAGAATGATTATGAAATATTCAGTAGAAAAGCTTACCGTAAGTAGAACCTAATGAAAAATCGTTGTGGGTATGTATCAGGATGGTTGGAGGAATGTGGTTGCTGTAACCAAGAATTTTTTAATTTACTATTGGCATAAAGATTCATATAGTTTTATATACTTCTTCAGTTTGTTTTAGATAATTAATTTAATTATTTCTTTCATTTAATATCAATATTAATATTATTATCCTATATATAATAAATATCTTACAAGTCTAATTTAAAAAAAACTAAATACTTATACAAATAAATCGAAACCTTTTAAAATAAATACTAATTATTATTGTGAAATTGTAATCATTTTAATGTCTTTATTAGTTTTCTTTATTTGTAATATTATTTGATATGTATTTAATAAATTACTTTTAAAGTTAACATTTCATTTTATAAAATTGTTAAATAAAGTTCGATGATTAAGCTATGAAAAATGATCATTCAATGGTTCCGTCTTTTCCTTAAGTTATTTTAACTGATTCTTACATAAATATTTAAATCCTTTTTTTATTATTTCAGTGTCAAATTCAAAATATATTGTATAATCTTCAAAAAAAGGTACCTTTATAATTCAACATAATACAGAGAATTCTTCTATTGCACAATTCTTCAAATCAATTATCTCAAACAAATAAATAATTTTAAACAACCTTTATATCAGATTTTTAAGATTGGACCATAAAACTTTGTTAAATTATTTTTTTAGAAGTTTTGTTTGTGTCTTGCTAAAAATAACTACGAGGTAGTAGTTTATGATATACGTTTATGATATCGTATGTACAAATATGATTTGATATATTATATTGATACCAATTCTCTATAATATAATATAAAACAATAATAATAATAATAATAATAATAATTCACTCAATTCTCTGGCCTAGGCTTAAAAACTATACTTTAGATTTGATATATTATGATTACAAACTAACTCCACTTAATACTATCCATAACATATTTTATATTGGTAGCCGAACTTTTTTAAAAAAATCAAATAATATAAAATCATGTTTAAGATCTTTCAATCAATCTTCAAAAGTTGCATTATTGACATGATATATATATATATCATAATTATATAGTAATTATTGTTATTATATATATATATTATAATATATAAATAAATATCAAAAAAATTATTTCCAAATAATTTAGAGTAAGGATATTTTTTGAAAATACATTCAAATAGAATTATTTGACTCTATAAAATAAATATATAATAAAGTGAAATAATTTATGTTTTATATAAATTTATAATATGAATGATTTTTACAAAAATAAATAAATAAATAAATCTTTTAAAATACATTTAATTTCATATTATAACTTTATCTATATAAATATATATATATACAAATATTACAAAATTATATCTTTGATAAATACTTACTTAACAATAAACATATTCTTATTTTATTCTAATTCTTTTATAATTCAAGATTATATGAAAAATTAAATAAGTCTAATGCTATTCTCTCTTAAACTTGTATAATTAATTCTTCATTTCTTTTAAGATTTCTTGAATTTATTTCCAAAGTATGATATATAATATATTTTCCATAACAGATTTTTTTTCAGAAGCCTTCCAAAAGGGATTTGTCCTTTCATATCAATGTTTTCTCATTCACATTGTTATTAATTATAAAAAAAAAAACTTTGGAAAAGTTTAATAACTTAATTGAAAATAAAATAGATCCTTAAAATATATATATATATATAATAATAAATAGAGATTGTTTGAATGATTACTAACTTTCTAAAAGTTAAATACTCGCCAGTTTAATTTAAATATAAATCTTAGATAAGATCTAATTTATTGTTTAACCACAAGATTTAAAGAATGAAGAGAAGTAATTGTATTATACATTTTTTATTCAAGTATTTAGATTCAAAGGAATGTGGCTTCTACTTAACAAAGTTCTTTTAATAGAATTGAGAGTATTTTTCCTCTGGTTGTCTTACAAAGGAAATTTAATGAAATTCAATTAGATAACAGAATAAAAGGGATAATTGATTTTTTTTAAAGGATTTTTATTTTCACGCGCCACCCCCTTCCCCTAACTACTCATTCACTCCCACCTCGCGATTTAATTGAAATAAAATGGGGAATTTTCATCAAATCGTGACTATTAATCATTTTTTTTTTCACTCGTATTCACCTTCACTTGAATAAATTTAGCGAGATGATAGCCACTTGCGGATTGCGAATAAAAATGCTGCATTGCGGAGTGCAATTTCGAAAACAGAAGGAACTAATCAAAGAATGCGATTAACGAAGAAATTGGCTTGCTAATTGCTTTCGTATTCTAAAGAGGCAAACCCAGCTTCTCAATGAAATATAAACGAATCCGATCCAAAATGAGAAAATTCATTTCAGTTACTTTCAACAGAATGGCTTTAGGTAGATATATATATATATATATATATATACCATATATAGATAGAATACTATATATTTTGCCTTACCATTTAGTTGAAAATGACCTCGCACCCCTTTCTCCCCTCCCCCCTCCATCCGTCCTATCATTAAAACGATTCTATTATATCGACATTCAGAGTTTTTATGACATTCAACCCTCTCGGAAATGGTCCCTTTAATTTGCTTCCATTCTCCCAAGATATCTATATCTCTATACATATTGATATATGATGTATAAATTTACAAATGTGTAATATTTACTTTCCATTCATATATGAAAATATAAAACAAAGAAAAGCTTTGATAGAGGAAATCATTATATATATATATATTTATATATATATAAATTATTTTAAAAACATTTATTTTACTATTTTTCGAAAACCAATTTTCATTTAGATACTATAAAATAATTTCAATAAAAATTGACAATAATCCGCCTTTATTACTAAATAATTCATAGGATTACACTTTAATCCATATACAATATCTAAATTATAATATATAAATAATTATTATATAAAATTGAATTAATTAATATAATAATTTTAAATTTATTTCTGATTATCAGTTATTTTTTGTTAAATTTTAAAAATTGTAATTTTTTACTTTCCCGCATACTTCGTATAAGGGAAGTATTGGAATCGTCAAAAATTTCGACTTCGAGATTTCGATAGATCTTGACGTTTTAGACCTCCCTGAGTCGGAAAATACCATTTTTCGAATTATGTCTGTGTGTGTGTATGTATGTATGTATGTATGTAATGTCTGTAAGCAAATTTACTCAAAAACTAATCAAGCCAGGACTTCGAAATTTGGTACACCGATATTGTTCACAGTTTGTAGATTTCTTTCAAAATTTCGTCAAAATCGGTTAACCGGAAGTGGTACTTTACCTACACTGGTTGCGTTTACCTTTCAAGTAAAGTACCAGTTTGCTTCGAGATATTTGCTTCATATTTTGTATATAGATTTACAAATATGAAAAAAATTGAGATACCAAATTTCATCATGATCTGACTACCGGAAGTGACATTTTACCTATACAAGTAGCATTTCTTTTTTACCGACCGACGATAGTAAGGGAGGTATTGTTTTCACACCAAATTTCACCTATGGATATTTTTAGGTACCTATCTCCACGAATCATGCATTTTCTTAACAGAAAAAAGTATTTTTAGCATGATGTCTGTCCGTCCGTCCGTCCGTCTGTCCGTCCGTCCGTATAGATGTGTACAGCCTTAACAGCTCAACGGATTTTGATGAAATTTGGTATATTTACTTAATACATCAATAGGATGAATTGATCAACATTTGGTGCAAATCCGGAAACCGGAAGTGCTAGTATTGCCGATCGTAGAGAGGAAGTGAAGGGTTATTTTCATATCAAATTTCACGTGAGGACATATCTCCACGTGTTATGCACTTTGTATTGGTTTTATCCTCGAGAAAAATCATCTTCATTAGTTTTTTCTTAATTTAAAATTATATGACGTCACCCCGCACTTCATGACGTCACAGCCAGCCCTTATATATTATAAATAAAATAAAATTAAAAATATTTATATTATATCCATATCTGTTTTTTTTACATTTAAAATATCAGTTAACCGGAAGTAGCACTTTATTCTATATATATATATATATATATATATATATATATATATAAATGTTACCAAATATCAAATTTGACACCAATAAACTAATACGAACTGGCTCTTTATTAATACCAAGTTTACACATTCTAAATATTCATTCACAACTCTTTATTCCTATTTATATGCGGGAAAGTCTAGGGGAGGACACTCCCGCTTATTTTTATATTTTGTTGGGGTGAGTACTTGGGGGGTTAATACATGTTATAAAGTTTACAGTTAGTGAAAGTATATTTATTAGCAAAATTATTTCTTTTATTATAACATTGAAAATATTGATTTGGAGATGGCTCAGGGTAGGGATGGTAGGAGGAATGTGGGTGCTAAAAATTTTAAGTTCATTATTGCCATTGAGATAGATATATATTATTTTCAATATAATATTTGTATATATCTTTTTTAAAAGTATATTAAATGATTTATAAACTTATATTTAAGTATATTTAATAAATATGAAGTCATATAAATAAAATGTCGAATTTGATTTATCAACACAAATACTCGTTATAATTTTTTTTTAACATAGTCTGTTATTTTTTACATTAAAAAAAGATTATTATTTGATAAATCCGATATATTCTTCGAAAACAGAATCTTTTCTTGGTATATTTTATTTTGTATTTTATATAGCATTGGATATAAATATTTTTATACCAATTTCTACTGACCTAAATTAAATACAAAAATATTATTTTCATTATAAATACCTGATTATGTAACTATTACTTTAACCGAACATTAACAACACTTGACTTGATACCAATTAAAATTACTGTTAATAAAGATGTTCCAAAATATCAATCTTCAACTATAAACCGCTCTTTTTACTTTCCCGCATACTTCGTATAAGGGAAGTATTGGAATCGTCAAAAATTTCGACTTCGAGATTTCGATAGATCTTGACGTTTTAGACCTCCCTGAGTCGGAAAATACCATTTTTCGAATTATGTCTGTGTGTGTGTATGTATGTATGTATGTATGTATGTAATGTCTGTGAGCAAATTTACTCAAAAACTAATCAAGCTAGGACTTCGAAATTTGGTACACCGATATTATTCAAAGTTTGTAGATTTCTATCAAAATTTCGTGAAAATCGGTTAACCGGAAGTGGTACTTTACCTACACTGGTTGCGTTTACCTTTCAAGTAAAGTACCAGTTTGCTTCGAGAAATTTGCTTCATATTTTGTATATAGATTTAAAAATATGAAAAAAATTCAGATATTTCATCATGATCTGACTACCGGAAGTGACATTTTACCTATACAAGTAGCGTTAGGTGTAAAATATAAATATATATAATAGTGTTAAACCATTTTACATTATAATTTAAATTAATTAGTTTGTTTATTTTTATTGTTGTTAAAACATAATAATAATAACCTAATTACCTATTTGCATGCGGGAAAGTCTAGGGGAGGACACTCCCGCTTTTTATAATTATATGGATTATAATAGAAAATTTCTCTTTTTAATATTTTTTTAAAATAAATTTAATTTGTAAATATTTTACTCAGAGATTACTTACTTTTCTTCTTTCATAATATACTTATCTAATAAAAAAATATAGTTATAAAACTGATCAGCCTTCTTCTTACATATTTATTAATTAAATTGGCTATTTAGTTATAAAATTATACCTATCAAAAATGTTAAAGAAAGAACTGAATTTTCTTTTGTAAAACGACTAATTTAATCCTAGATGACTGTCACGAAGTAACAAGAAATAACAAGTAGTGTTTATTTTTGACTCTTTTTTAACCAAGCAAATAGAAACAGCCAAAAAGCACATCCACAGTATACCTTCGTTCAAGTTTTTTTTTTTATATAATAATTTACTTGCCAGATTAACTTAGTGTTCATATACATGTATTTGAAAAATGAATAAGAATTCTCATTTTCTTCCTTCAGAGCTTGTCTTACTAATTTAAAATTTTTTATTTTATTCATTTTTTTCTTCGAAATATATTCATATTCTAAATATCAATTAGAATTTTATAAATAAGTTTTAATTTATACTAGACTAGAAATTTTTTTTTTTTTTTTGATTATATATGCTTATAAATTCAAGTTTATTATAAATTATTATAATTTATATAAAAAGATTGATTTCTTTGTTGAATATGAAGTTTAAGTATTTCTTTAAGGTTCCGAAAATTATTTACTGACATTATTATGATGATGTCAGTTTAAAGAGTGGGGTGATGAATAAAAAGCTCTTCGACATGCTTGGCTAAAGGGTTGAATACGAAAAAGTAATGAATTTATGCAGTCCGGGAAAAAATTTTAAATATTTGGTATTTAACTTTCATTGAAATTTTATTTTTGATCCTGGACAAAAACAATAAATAAAAATATTTTTAATCTATAACATTCAAATTGGATTTTAATTAATTTAATATAATGTGTACAGAGTAAAAAATATATAACTACATTTTTTCTAGAAAATTTGATAATTTTCTAACATTAGAATTAGTTTCTAGAATTGAATAACAATATTCTTGCAAGAGGATTTCGAACACCGATTTGATTGCTTCAAGAAAATTGAAATTGGTATAATTTTCTTTAAATTATCCTAAATCAATACTTTGAAAATAATTCATTTACAATGTGATAAATTATTACAAAAAGAACTAACTAAAATTCATGTAATTTTTACAATCGATTGAATAATTTATAATAAACAAAACTTTTTCTTTAAACAATATAAATAAAAGTACAAGATCAACATTCAATGATTTACATGTTAAAGACTGTGTTAAGAATAACTTCTCTAAGTATAGAGCTTAAGTTAGAAATAAATTAATCTACCAAAAAGGTGCTTAAATATGTCTTTTTTTTTTGTATAATTATTTATTTAACTTAATTTCTTATATCATATTTATTCATAAACAAAGTCTTTAATAAAATGTATTTAAATTTATCTAGATGAATTTTTATTTGAATTTTAATAGATCCCTTGGTCTTTAAATTAAAAGTTTCCCTTTCGAACTGAATCGAAGTCAAAAGCTGAGACGACCTCATCTCTATTCTAGATTCTATTTTACTAAATATCCCTAAGAATGCGATTTCCGGCCTCCTTTTAAGTAATACTAAATCCATTAAAACATATTATAAATATTATATATGTTCACCCATTAACATTTTAGATAATAAATAATGTATTTTTGACCCTAAACCCGAAAAGGGAAAGGGTGGATCACAAATAAATAAATAAATAAACATTTTAGAAGAGCAGAACAATAACAATAGATCAATCCTTACTAACAATAAGACAAATGTGTTATAAAATAAATAAATAAATAATCAAAATTAATATTTAGTACAAATAAATGAAAAACCTTTTTAAATTATTATATCTTAAAAAGATATCTAAACAAATAAAAAAAAAAAATAGAAATAGAAATAAAAAATAGAAATATAAAAAATTTTTATAAAATAACGTTTTTCCAATGGGCTTAGAATAACATAATTTTTCTATAAGCCTGACAACGTTTATGGATGAATTGCTTCATATTCAACGAAAAACGTTGAAATTCAAAAAAGGTTAAATTTTTTCCAAAAACAAATCAGTTTTCACAACCTATACAATTAATAACCATGCTTGATTAAGAAAAACAATGTTTTCTCCTACATAATTTTGAAATAATTATTTGTTATTATGAATGAATACATTTTATGAACTGTTTTAATTATTATTTTCATATTGCACGTAATAAAAACTTATTACTAATGATAGAATTAGATTCTCCTATTAAATTAAACGAGTATATGAGAATTTTTTAAAAAAATAAATTAATATAATGAATGATTCTAACTGAAATTCATGTATATACTTTATTTATTAAAATTCATAACTTTTAAAAAAATATTAGCCATAAGTTGTTTCTGTAAATCTTAAAATCTTTATTATTATTACAATATTATAGATTTATTTTTTATTATTTTTTACCGAAGGGAAGGGAAGGTTTTGTTTTCATACCAAATTTCACATGTGAAGATTTTTACATATCTCCATGAATCATACATTTTGTTCACAAAAAAAAAAGTATTTTTAGCTTGATGTCTGTCCGTCTGTCCATTGGGTGTCCGTTTAGACGTGTACAGCTTGAACGGTCCAAAGGATTTTGATACAATTTTTGTATATTTAGTTAATGCATCAGTACCACGAATTCATCAACTTTTGATGTATATCAGGAAACCAGAAGTGGTAGTTTACAAAGAATTAATTTTATAATCATTGTCCCAAAATGCTTCACTTAAAATATAGTAGTAATTAATAATTGAGTAATTATACTAAAAATAAAAACTAAGATGATATAATTTAGTCATTTTAATTCAAGTATTAAAAATATTTTTTTATGCTTTATATATATATATATATATATATTGTCGTTTGGAAATTAATTTATCTCAAATTTTTCTTATCGCTAAAACCAATGATAAGGGAGTTTTTTTTTTAAATTAATTATATAAAATAATATATCTATATTATCTTGGAAATTATGTTTTCAGCAAAATTTGATCTTCTTCGTTAGGTATGAAATCGAGTTGCAAGCGACTCTTATATTATTATATGAATCTCCATATACTATAACCCGTCCAAGTAATCTTTAAATAGGCAAGTGGGTTTTATTTGAAAAGCCCTTGTTCAGGCAGCGCGTCTTTTGTTTTGCTTCGCGCGATGATAAAAGGCAAACAGTTTATAACTCTTGGTAATAGCCCCCACTTTTGAAGAAAACAAAACATTGATTAAACGGACGAGCCGCCGGCGGCCACTCATAATAATCCAGGCGTGTTAATCCTGTTAGTCGATGGAACCTCCGTTATTCTGCTATAATAGACTCACTCCACTCCAGCATAACACCCTCGGAGCATCCCATCCCCGCTGCCTTATCTTCTCCTGTATTTACTTCTATTAAGAGTGCTTATTTCATTTTACCAAGTCAATTCCCTTGGTAGTTAACGCCATGTCCGAAACTCTCAAGCGACTCGGCTTTTTTTCTAATAATCTTAGAAAAAATACACCGAAGATAAACCAATTAATTTTCTTTTAGAAATAAATAAGTTCATTTTATGAGATAATTAAGATCATAACACATTCTTAGAAATTTATTCTATTTTCATTAGACAGAAAAATATCTTAAATTAATGTGTCAGCGTCCAAACTCAAAATGCCTAATATTAAAGAGAGAGAGAGAGATAAATCAAAAAACAAACCTAATATAAAAAGTTAATGAAGGAAATTTCGTAAATATTGTTGAATTTAAGTTTAACTATCAGCACCATCTTTTTATATTAATAATACAATAAAAGATAATATTAAAAAAAAAAAATTATTAATAAAAAATGATAATAATAATAATTGATATAATTTCTCTTTACTCGAAAATATTTATAAAAGGCAAAGAAAAAAAAAATGATGTTAAAGTAAAATATTATATCCAATCAAATTATTAAGTGATCTATTGAAAACATAAAAATTCAATAAAAAAACAATTTTAGGATACAAATTTTCTTTCAATTTTCAATTATATGTAAAATGGTATTGATTATTGTAGTTATTTTTGTACAATTTTAATTAATTCAACCATTCTCGTTTGGAATTAAAAGTTTTTTTTTAGCTAATTGAATAATGAATGGGATCATTAAATAATAATAAACTTGGACGCGAGCATCTCTCTAGATTGTATTTATAAAAACCGATATACAAATACATATGCTTCTATAATAATTATATTATATATATATATATATATAATTTCTATATCATATATTTATATGTATATATAGTATATATATGAATTAAATGTTAGCCCTGAAAAGGGCTATTTACTCCTTTTGTTGATTCTAGAATTAAGGCAACGAGATACTTGAAAAGTTTCTATATTCTTGGTTGTGACAAAATATGCATCTGTCTTATTTTGGTGCCAAAAATTTTTTTGACAGAAAAAATATATTATATATATATATATCTTATCTTAATGTAATAGCAAACATTATAGATATATATATATATTTGTATTTTTGAAATATTAATCCACTCGAAGGATTTTTTGAAATTCACATCATAGATAATATTTATAAAGAAAAATCATCTTTAGTAGTTTTTTTCTGAATTCAAAATAGAAATTTTAATAATAATAAAAAAAAATGGCGGCGGGCAACGCCGGGCAGCTCTTCCTTAAATACAAAATATTATAAATAAAATAAAATTAAAAATATTTATTTTAATAATATTTTGTAATAAAATTACGAAATATATATAATGTTATAACCACAGGCCATACTTTTCTGTTTTTAGCTGCATTAATACTTACGTTTAAGAGCTGGATGTTTTATGACTTCTCGCCAGAGATAGTATTGCGATCACGAAAATTTTCGATGTTGAGATTTTGATGTTTTTATACGTTTTGAAGGTTCCTGAATCATTTTCACTAAGGTTGAGAAAAATGTCTGTATGTGTGTGTGTGTGTGTGTGTGTATGTGTGTGTGTGTGTGTATGTGTGTGTGTATGTATGTAGGCAAGATTACGCAAAAACGGTTTGAGCTAGAATGATGAAATTTGGTACATGGACATTATTCAAAATTCATAGTTTTCTATCAACTTTTGAGAAATGTAGGTCAACCGGAAGAGGGTCATTACCTACAACGTTTTGATTTTTTTTCCTCTAAAGTGACCGTAAAAATAAAGATATATGTTTGATAATTTTTCACATGATTAATAATTGTATAAAACTGCTATATATAGAATTTCAGCTTGATTGATTCGCTAAAATTACCAGAATTAATTTTTTAACACTGCAAATCTCACGCGCCAACACGTAACGTGGTGCCATCAACAAAAAGCCAAACATGCGCTGGTTTAATATTTATTATTTATTATTTATAATTTATAATTAATTAAATTTAATTTAAATATAATATATTATGTTATTTAATCCAATTCAAATTGCGAGATAGTCGAGTGGAGACACTCCAGCTAATTTTAATTTATATTCTTTTAAATTATTTGAAATTGTTTCATATATTTTGTGGTTTATTTATTTTAAATAATAATCTTAATCTTAAATATTCATAGTTGGGCAGCTCGGTAACTAGGTACTAAATATATCTATATATTGCAAGTATAATAGCATTAAATAAATATGATAATAGTAAATTGATATAATAAAATTTAGTTTATTTTTTATAAATTATGCATTTATTATTCGTATATGTAATTAAAAAAAATATATACTATATTATATATAACAAATATTTGTTGGTTTATACTACCTATCCTAGAATCGTAAAAGATAAAATATATAAATTAGTAATAGATAATTGAGAGACAGTGCCGCCCTAACTACAGGGCTAAATGGGCTATAGCCCCAGGGCGCAAGCCTTTTGAGGCGGCAATTTTTTATTTGCGATATAGTAAAAATTTATTTTTCATTTTATTAGTTTTTACTTATTTTTAAATTAAAACAATTCTTAAAATATTAAACTGATTTTTATTTCTTTCAAATGTGCTGAAAAACGATAGATAGAGAAGGGCAACGCGAAATAGGAGTAACACCCTACCGATCGTACTTTTGTTTCAGTCGCATTTGAACTGTCGGAGCTGTACTGGAGTTAATATAAGACCACCAATCATATAATAGTTCCGATCGAGTTCTAAGGATTAGACTAAAAACTGATCGGAACTGTCATTATTGAGATAATCCCCTCAAATCTGGGTAAACATTTATACCCATCTTTTAAATAAGTGACTTTAAAGAAAAGTTACATTGAAGATAGCAGTTTATTATAAAAGTAATAAATAGTTTTTTCTAGTTCTGACACTTTTGTTTTGTATAACTTTTCCGACTCCCATTTGCCATTCTGTGTATTTTCTTAGGAAGAAGGGCGCATTATTTTTAGTAGCCCATGGGCGCCGAATTCCTTAAGACGGCCCTGTTGAGAGATCAAGAGGTAAAGCTATATTATAACCTGAAAAGTTATTTAATAAGGGTAAATTTTTTTAAAGTACCGAGCAGCGGCTATATATATATATATATATATATATATATATATATATGAAAATGTTAAAATAAAATAAATATAATTTAGAGAAATGGAAAATAGAATAAATGAAAAAGAGAAGGAAAATAGACTGATATATAACGATAGCTTTAATTTTATAATATTTATCAAAACTTCTGTTAATATATTAATATATTAATTTCATAAAAAAACAAAGTTCATATATAGATATGAAATAGAAAGCAAACCCATTGTTAGACAACGACCCAAATAATATTTAAAACCATATAAGTATATTTAAAGAAACAATTTTAAATAAAAAAAATCTATTTTGATGAAACGATTAAAATATATACTTTTTCTTAATTATTTTCGTGACTCTATTTTAATTAAAATTTTTAATCCATAATTGTTATCTAAAAAACAACATTAAATTCTATCTGATTACATATTAATATATTTATATATAAAAATACAACCCATTAAAACAGCTATAATTATTACTATAAATATATTATAAAATAAAAAAAAATGTGGGTGAAATATATTTGTATATTTTTTTTTATTATGATGTTGAGCTATTTTTTTTAATAATTTCGCTTTTTACTATATTATCCATTTAATTAATTTTTTGTTTGATATAAAAATTTATATTATTAGTTTTTCGAGGTATTTTCCAAATTGATATCTTATTTCAAACAATGTAATATGTATAGCTGATAATTTTAATAAAATAAACAATTAAAATTTAATTAAATGTATACTTATATGTGCTTATTAAAAATATAATTAATGATATTGGGAATTGATAAAATAATGTATATATAAACCTCTGACTTTTGTACATCCTACGCAAGGACAACGCCTATCAAGCCGGTTATATCATTTAGGTGTTCTATGATCAGTAGAACGGGTCCTATCAACCTTTACCTTGATTTTCCTGAACGGAGGCGCTATCAAGTAGCTTTCCTAATTTTGATCCCGGAAGCTGGGTTGACTCCGTCCCATAGACCCCAGCTAGAGAAATTCTCTTGCCAGACCTGACTTGGAACCACGGGAATGTGAAAGCTTCGCTACCTCCCACCCTATGGCGCCTCTATGGTTTCTGATATGGTTTCTGATATGGTTTCTGATATTTTATGAAACATTTATATTTACATATACATATTTATATTTATAATAAAAAAAATCCTAAATATAAAATCATTCATATTCTCTTAGAGAGGAAGAGAGAGAGAAAGAGAAAGAAAGAATTATTTATAGGATTTCATTTTGAAAAATAAAAGCTATTTAACGAACTCGAAAAATACTTAAAAGTCAATTGACGCCGTGATGCAAATAATATTTGCCCCGGGCCTTCGTTAAATCACATAAAAAAAAATGCAGATAAATAAGTTAGCTATTCTCCTTTCATAGATTGTGGAGATATTCAAATTAACAAAGCTCGCTTATTATAGTTACGCATACATGTGGAAGTAAATGTGAAATGGATGGTACAATTGTTTCCAGTTTTGCTTCCACGGTTCTCTTTTAAACCTGACCTTACTGCCTTTTGATGCGAATATTCTCTGAGAAGGAAATAAATTGAGGCTGCCTGTTTATATATAGATGTACTATTTATTAGATGAATATTGAAGGAAAATTGAATGCTGAATTTGCCGTTTTGTTTGCTTTTGCCGTTTGTGAACCAACTGAAAAACCAATCCATTAAAAATCCATGATAATAATAAATAAAAATAAAAATAAAAATACTAAAAAATCTATTAAATAAACACACTACAATTAAATTCCATTAGCATTGCTAAAATAGAAATTATTTTGTAATAAAACCATACAAAAAATTTTATTTTTTATTTAACCCCAATAAAAAATAATCATTATAATTAAAATTATATTAAAATAATCAGATTAAATCTACAGAAAAGAAAAAAAAATATTATATTAATTCATAATAATGATATCATAACATATTGATATAAAATTCATATTTTATTTTATTTTTTTATATACCTACATATGTATAACTTTACTCTAAGTATTAGTATATATGTTTTATAATTAAAACCCAATTAGAATGTTTTCATTTGAGCGAAATTATAAAAGATTGATGGTATTTTTAAATTTTCAATAGCCATGTAACAAGTTTATAATTTAAGTTTTATTCTTATCGTTCAAAAATAAATATTTTGATGGTGTATATATGATTTTATTAGATATATTATTTCAATATATGAAAGTAGATGTGAAATATTTGTAATAAAATTTAATACGATTAAATATATTATATATTTATAAAATGCAAATGTATTTATATAAAATGTATATTTTAAAATACATATACACACTTTATTCAAAAGTATATTTAAAAAGTAAAAATAAAAAAGTATAAAAATAGAATTTCAAATTTAGTAAAGAATAAAATAGGAAAAGATTGGAAGTGATAAAATAAATTAGATATTAAAAAGACGCGATACAAAAAGGAAGAGAAATAATAAAAATTTCAGTATCCACGTTTTATCGATTGATTTTTTTTTATTATTATTATCACCAACCTTTGATATTATTTTTATCAATTAATTTTGTCAGATGAGTGGGTTTCAACTATTTTATATTGTTTAATTCAATTGATAAATGTAGTTGTTTTGAATTTATTTATTTTATTTTCTATATTTTATTCTTGACAATTTTTTTTTATTTTTTTGTTACAAGATATTTTCGAAACACTATACGAGGTCCGTTCAAAAGAAAAGATGAATTTTGAATTTTCGCGGTACAATCGATTATCGAAATTTTTTTTTTTGTTAGGTTTGTACACAAATGTTTCTCATATGTTGACATTATCAGTCATTTTGAATTAGTAGTTTGACAACTAAAAAAATTAGTCATATTTTTGTGTTTTCTTCGGTTTTTTAAAGAATCTGTATTATATTTTGCGTTAAAAACGGAATAAAGTGCTCAAACACACTAAAAATGTTAACTGTGGCATTCGGCGACTCAGTCTTAAAAAATTGTTTATAAGAGGTAAAAAGTGTGAAAAAAGCACGCCAAATTCGATCAAATCTGAAGGTTTTGCTCACTGTTTTCTTCGATTACAATGGCGTTCTTACCAACAGGTCGTACTGTAAATAAGGAATACTACAACGAATTTTTGCAACGTTTGCGTGTAGCAATACGGCTTAAACGATCGGACTTTTGGAAAAACAAATCATTGATTCTGCATCACCAAAAACAATACCTTTATCATGCCTCAACCACCGTGTTCACCAGATTTGGCTCCCTGCGACTTTTTCCTATTTCAAAAACTTAAGAGACCAATGAAAGGAAAGCGTTTTATCACAATTGATAAAATAAATTTGGAATCGAAGTATGAGCTACTGGCCATACCGAAAAGCGCATTTCAGAAGTGTTTCGGCGATTAGCATAAGTGCATTATGCATTATATCTGAGGGGAATTACTTTGAAGGAGACACAATGGAAATTGATGAATAAATAAATACTATTCGAAATAATTCAAAATTTGAACAAACCTTGTAAAATATTTTTTTTTAATTTGACTAACTATCAAAGATCTAAAAAAGAGAAACAATAAAATTATCTAAACTTTTCTTCATCTCGTCAACTATGAATTTACAAATAATTAATTATATATTATATATTAAAAATTATTATACATTATTTTTTATGATTATTTCTACATTAAAATTAATTTTATTAAATAGTAAAATTTAGCAAATTTTTATAGAATGTTTACTATATTTACTATCACTTATATATTATAAACTTTTAAAATTTTATATAAACAAATTTACAAATTAAAAAAAAAATTATTTTTGTTTTAGCTTAAGTTCTGAAATTGATTAAAGTAGAGTTGGTTTCTATGCTGTAGTGTTTTGTATTTTCAAGGTGTATAGAAACCGACCTGATCCTTTTCCTTCCCATTCCATACCCTTTCTCTATCTCTCTCTCTCTATGCGTGTTTTCGCATCCTCCGAGAACAGGAGATGAGGGATCTTCTCTGGCTGGCCGGGTTAATGAAGTTATCTGTCAAAATATGAGGGGCTGCGGCCACATTTTGGGAAAGGTGGTCGTAGTGGTATCGGGAAGAAGGGGACGGTGAGGAGTCAAAGTCTCGAGTGGCACGCGCTCGAGATAACAAAATTATCTCACTCTTTCCTATAGAACTTGTCTCTCCCTTTCCTTTCCACTTCCCCTTTTCCACCTCCCTCGTTTACTCGATTATTTAGTTTTTATGCCTCACGACTCTTAATCAAACACAAAGTATTTTTTCTTTTATTCAATCACTCAAAAATAAAGAAAAAAAAATGCTCTTTTAATTTTTATACTTTTCTATTGGAATGATAAAATTTATTTAAGAAAGTAAGCAGGACCGTTTCAAGTTGGGGTCACTTTGTAGACGATCCACTCACGTTGGGTGCCAATTTATAAGGGGATCTAAGTATGGGGCACTTGTAATGACCCACGATGACCGTGAATTGTTAATTATGTTAAGTTAATGATGGGCGCCAACTTTGGATATCCCAAAGTATAGAATGGTGTTGAAAAATTAAGGGAAAAGGGAAAACAATAATAATGTTCACATTAATTCACTTTAATTAAATAAAATAAAAAAATTAACAAATTAAGTATACAAATTTTAAATAGAAAAATAAGAAAATGTAATTCACTATTATCACTGGAATTAGCAGAAATAATTATCACAGGGTGTGACGATAAGGATTATAAACAAATAATTATATCACGGGACGTGATAAGTATAGGTTATATCAGGATGATATCACTTGTTCGACTGTATCACAGGGTGTGATGATAAAAATGATTATATACAAAATAATTATATCACGGGACGTGATAAGTACAGGTCATATCAGGATGATATCACTTGTTCTACTCTCCATTCTCAACTGCTCTAAAAATATTAAAACTTGGAGGGATGGTTCCTCCCCTTAGTCGAAATATAATCTCTATATATATATTACATTTTAAGAATAAAGCGACCAAATAACTTTGTTAATAAAATAAGAGAATAGAAAAACAAAATAAACTAAAAAAATAGGCAAACAAAATAAAATGTATAATAAAAAAAAATAAATAAGAATATAAATACTTTGTCCGTTACAAGAATAATTTTAAGCAATTGTTTGAATATTTGATACTATTTTAATGTAATAATAAACTTCAAACTATATGTTAATAGTATATAAATATAGATTTCTTATCTAGCAGAAATTTTATATATATATATATATATATATATTTGTATATTTTTGAGATATCAAACCGCTTTAAGGATTTTTTTGAAATTCGCACCATAGATAAGATTTATAAAGAAAAATCGATCTGTATTGGTTTCAGCCTCGAGAAAAATCAACTTTATTAGTATTATCTTAATTTAAAATAGTAAATTTATATAAGGTCAGCAATTACGGCATCTATATTGAAATTTGTCTCTTGCCATTCTCTTTTAATTGATATTGTATTAATATTTTTTATACAGGGTGGCGCAAAAAGATGGGAACTTTTGAAGAAAGAAAAAACAAGGAACAATTTTTTTAAAAATTTATTCAGGGTGCTCGAGGTACTCTAAAACATTGGAAATTAAAGAAACATTCAAGTTTTGAAGATAATATCGCGAAGATGATGTCCGTCTTGCTGAATGCATCCAGCAAGTCGATTTTAAAAATTCTGCATTACCTGGTGCAAAGTGTCGAGTGATATTGCTGCGATCTCCTCTGTAATCCTTGTTTTGAGTGCAGGTAGGGTTTTGGGACGTGTATTTTAGTCTACACTCTCTTCAAGTAACCCCATAAATAAAAATCGCACACTGATAAGTCGGGGCGACGAAGTGGCCAAACAAAGTCACCGTTCCTGGAAATGACGTGGTTACCAAATAGGCGCCTGACCGCTGCCATTGATACTCTTGCAGTATGTGCAGTCGCCCCGTCTTGAAGAAACCAAGTGTTTCCAAAATCAATACCAGGTAAACTGTGCATTCTTGCAGCCAAAAATGTCTCATGTCCACCTCGTTGCGCCACCCTGTATTTAAAATATTTTAAAAAATTTTATTTAATAACTGAATAAAAATAAAATATTTATTTAAATAATATTTTAGAATTAAATTACGAAAAATATTTATCTCATTCCCCCAACCAAAAAAAAATATATTCATGAAGTTAGCAACATATAAATGAAGGAATTTCAAATAAATAATAAATTTGATCTAATAATATTAAATAAATTATATTATATTAATTAACATGTTTGTTAGATTAAATAAATCAAAAGAAAAAAATATAACCTCCTTTCCTAATCCTCCTTTCTTAATTAAAATATAGACAAGTACAGGTGTCAATATAATTTCAGAATTTATATTATTATCAGTAGTGATCCTTGGTCGAAACAGTCTATAAGCTATTGCTACTTTGAAAAATATAAAACTGAAGCCATCTAATTATAACAACATGTATATATAATATAGGAGCAAATATTTTATCAAGTAAATTTGAATATATTTTTCATTTTGAAATGAAAGTCAAGTTATTTCAATAATTTGTACCATTTTAGGAAACAAATTTTTGATGGGCCATTTTTAGAAAACTCATTTAACAATTGTAATAAATAATTAAAAAATTGTAAAATTTTAAAAGTTTATAATAATAAATTGTTTACATTTCTAAAGGATCGAGCGATAGATTCGTGTTCCAGGTACTGTTTTTCTAAATTTAAAAATTTACATTATTTGGATGTTGTTTTTATTAAGGTTTATTATTTTTAATATAAAAAAATGTTCTCAACTAATTATAGCTTAAATGGTTTCTAGGAAGAATCATAAAGCTGATAGTTACAAGAGATAACAAATTTCAAGTCTCTCTTCATCAAAGGATTAGTTATTGGTTGGTGTCTATTTGTGCACTAGATATAGAAACTCCAGCAACTTTAATCATAACCAAATTTACTCGGAGAGTAAACAAAGGCTTTTCTCTCAATCGAGAGATTGAATCAATGCGGGATACCTGATAGAATTCCAAACATGAGTATAAAAAAATTTAATTTTTCTTTGATAATTAAACATTTAAAGTTTCATCCCTCAATCAATTCCCTTTAATTCAATTTAAAATATTAAAATATAACTAATAAAATACAATGAATCAATTTTTAAAAATATTTATTTCTAAAACGTTTTAACACATAATAAATATTAGATAATAACTTATTACTAGTTTGTAATTAATATTGTTCTATTCATTTTTTTCTAAAATTTCAATCTATTAATATTTACCACAAAATCGTATAAGCAGTGGTGTTGTCGAGTCGGAACGCTCCGGAACGTCGTTCCGGTACTTCCTTTTGGGACAGGAACGCGTTCCGGAACTAAATAAAGATGATTTCTGATAACAAGAATTGAAAAAAAAATTAAAAAGTATTGCTGATTTTTTTTTTCTAATTTTTGACGAATTTTTACATGTACGCGTTCTGGTAAAAAAAAAATTAGCACAACACCATTGCGTATAAGAAATCATTAGTTTCAAGATGCTACATTCATTGTAGATTATGCATAAATTATTGTAATAAATAATTTTTTATGGATAAATGATAATTAGCAATTATTAATTTTTTATTTAAATACTTTTTATATATAATATTTATTAAAATATAAAAAAATTAAATACAAATTTATTCGAATAGATTATGTCATGATATTGATATGTTATATTGTAAAAGTGATTTTATTTTTATTTAGACTTTAGAAAATAATAATGCGGCTTATCAAAATTTAAATTTATTGATTAATTTGTTTTATTAAAAAAGAAATTATGAATTATTTTCATTGAATTTCTTTTTTAGAGCACATCACTCAATTTATCAGTTTAATTGAATCGATTATAAAAGAAATGAAATTATGGATTATTATATTATGAGTAGAAAGGTAGAAAAAATTTTAATTTTCATTCATTAAACTATAAAATGTCTTTTTGAGAATTATTCTATCATCTTATATAAAAATAAGTTGACCTGTGGCCAGGTCCGAACCGACCGACGGTTTGAAGTAAATTAATTTTCAGCTACAGAAACAATTTCTAATAATTTTAATATATCTATTAATGTAATAAAAAACAGATAAGCATAGAACATAAATATTTTTAATTTTATTTTATTTATAATATGTAAAACCAGTCTGTGACGTCATGAATGGCTGGATGACGTCATATAATTTTAAATCAAGAAAAAACTAATAAATATGATTTTCCCGAGGATAAAACCAATACAAAGTGTATGATTCGTGGTGATATATAAAAAAATTTCCTCATGTGAAATTTGGTGTGAAAATAACCCTTCCCTTCCTATCGTCGATCGCTAATACTACCACTTCCGGTTTCCGGATATACACCAAAAGTTGATCAATTCATTCCACTGATGCATTAAGTAAATATACCAAATTTCATCAAAATCGGTTGAGCCGTTCAGGCTGTACACATCTATACAGGCGGACAGACGGACGGACAGACATCATGCTAAAAATACTTTTTTCTGTTTAGAAAATGCATGATTCGTGGAGATATGCAAAAATCTCCACATGTGAAATTTGGTGTGAAAACAATACCTCCCTTACTATCGTCGGTCTGTAAAAATTAATTTCAAAGAATAATGATGGAATTAATTTCTTTTTAATATATCCTAATAGTAAATACTGTTTTATTTTCATCACCTGATCAAATTTATTTAATAAAAACTATAATAATGATTTTTAATATTTTCTTATCAAATAACTTTAACACCTAGTTACTCAAACTATTGAAGTTCGTTTCTTAACATAATTTACAATTCAAAAAGAAAATGTAGTATACTACTGAGAATAACTATTGAGAATTACAGGTTGAGATTTTCTTTTTAAATAAATTTTCAAATAAATTCAAACTACATTAATCAATTTTATTAATCTATCTTTAAAATATACTTATAATATCACTTTTTATTTATAGAAACAAATAGATAATTTATTTATAACAAAATGAATTAAATTAATCAAAACTAATTTCAAATAAATTGATGTCAAATTATTTTTATTATTAATGATACTTATGAATATTGTTATTTATAATTCCGTATATATCTATGTATACACATCTATATAATTTCATTAATATTAATTTTAACTAAATTTATAAATAATAAGTTTATAAAAGAAATTTATAATCGTGTATTATAAATCAAAACTCGGTTAAAATATTTGATCATCTTTTTTTTTCTTTTTATGTTTTTTTTTAGGTTTACCCACCAGACCCGATAATTTCGCAACAGCTGCTTTTGTGTGATTATGATTAAAATAAATTTGGCTTGATTTTTATTTAAAACAATGAAAGTAATTTCTCAAATGGAACATTGCATTAATAATTTTATTAAATTATTATAATAAAAATATATATATATATATATATATATATATATATATATATATTTTCTTTAAAAGTTTATTCACAACGTGAAACTTATTTTGCTTATCTATAAATTCTCTATAAATTAATTTTGAAATTTGTTTTGTCTTTTTTTATTTTTTCTAGAATTATTAATGATAACATGTTAGAAAAGTTTGATTGTGAGGTTAAGTCATAGTTAAGTTGAAAGAATTAAAAAAAAAGACTATTAAAATGAAAAACAAGATGTTTATGATACTTTGGCTTAAATTGATTTTATTTAGAGGCTCACCTGTCAGACACACCTTTTCTATTCTGATGTTTTCATGAAAAGGATAATCACATCCTGCTCTCTCCCACTGCCACGGGCACTTTAATCACCTTTTAAAATGGAATACTTTTTATAAGAAAAACATAAAATATAAGAATTTTAGGAATTTTAATATTTTTTTTTATTTTATTCTTTTTTTTTATTTGCTTTTTTTTAATATTACAGAATTATAAGTTTGAAATTGAGATACAATATTTCAGATTAAAAGTATTGTCACTATAACTAAATACTATTTGTCTTTTTCTATACTTCTATTTCCTTGAGACTGAATTTTTATGAATAAAATTCGAATAACAAAAATATAAATAAAAAACATAAATAAGTTGACCTGTGGCCAGGTCCGAACCGACCGACGGTTTGAAGTAAATTAATTTCCAGCTACAGAAACAATTTCAAATAATTTTATTATATCTATTAATGTAATAAAAAACAGATATGAATATAACATACATATTTTTAATTTTATTTTATTTATAATATATATGCAAGACCAGACTGTGACGTCATGAATGACTGGATGAGGTCATATAATTTTAAATCAAGAAAAAACTAATAAATATGATTTTTCTCGAGGATAAAACCAATACAAAGTGCATGATTCGTGATGATATGTAAAAAATCTCCTCATGTGAAATTTGGTGTGAAAATAACCCTTCCCCCTTCCTATCGTCGATCGCTAATACTACCACTTCCGGTTTCCGGATTTGCACCAAAAGTTGATCAATTCATCCCACTGATGCATTAAGTAAATATACCAAATTTCATCAAAATCGGTTGAGCCGTTCAGGCTGTACACATCTATACGGGCGGACAGACGGACAGACGGACGGACAGACATCATGCTAAAAATACTTTTTTCTGTTAAGAAAATGCATGATTCGTGGAGATATGTAAAAATCTCCACATGTGAAATTTGGTGTGAAAACAATACCTCCCTTACTATCGTCGGTCGGTAAAAATATAGTAAGTATATAAATTATTTATATTAATGAGAGAGAGAGAGAGAGAGATGCCAATGTTATATAAATAAAAGGCATATTTTCCTTTAATGTATCATTTTCAGAAATATACATAAAACAAAATGTTTTTCCAGCTTTTGCGTCATTTCTTCATAACCTCATCTTATGAAGACAAAAATATGAAGGTCTAGATAAAAAAAAGATTGATCGCTAACAAAAAATGGGATTTTGATTAAAACAATATTGAAATAAATAAAGTCAATATATAAATCCTATGTTCCAAAACACTCCATCTATAACAATTACTCATTCGACAGGTATATTAAAAGGGAGTTTAATCAATTATTCAGAATATTGTAAAAAATAAAAACAAAACAAATAAATATATTCATTTAATAAAACAATGAATAAAAAATATGAAACGGCCTAAAGGTAAAGTACTTTTCAAGTTATGTTTGAATATTAAATGAATAAATAATACATATATTTTCTAATTTGAAGAATATGTTTGTATTCATTAAAATCTGTTTTTATTAAAAAAAAAAAAAACAATTAATTTTTATTAGGTAAAGTAATCAATTTATTATACATATAATTTCAATAATAATTGATTTATGAAATTATAAATAAAAATAATTAAACTTTATTAATATATTATTACTTTTATAACTTATTATATTCCCAATTACTTTCACAAAACAAAATTTATTTATTAATATAATGTTTATTTTAATTAATAATTAATTTTTACTTTAAGTGTTAATTTAATATTACTAACAATTTCATATATATATTTTGACCAAAATAGAAAATAAATAATTTATGGAATATCATAAAAATTTTAAGGTGTAAGTTGTTTATCGTATTTTGTAAATAATTTTTACTATCACGCCAGAGATAGTATTGCGATCACGAAAATTTTCGATATCAAGATTTTGATGATTTTATACGTTTTGAAGGTCCCCGAGTCATTTTCACCAAGGTTGAGAAAAATGTATGTGTGTGTATGTAGATTACGCAAAAACGGTTTAAGCTTGAATCATGAAATTTGGTACACGGGCATTATTCAAAATTCGTATCAATTTTTGAGAAATGTAGCTCATCCCGAAGAGGATCATTACTTACCACGCGTTTTCATTTTTTTCCTCTAAACTGACCGTAAAAATAAATGTTTGATAGTTTTTCACATCATTAAAAATTGTATAAAACTGCTATATATAGAATTTCAGCTTGATTGAATCACTGAAAGTATCGGAATCAATTTTTTAATACGTTGACTGGCAATCACGCGCCAGCACGTGACGTGGTGCCATCAACAAAGAGCCAAACACGCGCTGATTTAATAAATATTTATTAATTGTAATTTATAATTAATAAATTTAATTTAAGTATAATATATATGTTAATTAATACAATTCAAATTGCGAGATAGTCGAGTGGAGACACTCCATATTTTTTTTTATTTATAGACCAGTTTTTTCTTTTTGAAAACTTTTCAGGAAAAAACATAGGAAATGAATAGAGATAGGTCAGCATATGGTTAGTGGTAACAATTTTTCAGTATAGTAATTATATAATTTTACAAAATAATAGGGTGTTTATTATTTTCTTTATTCTTTTTTTTGCCGCGCGCGTTTCAAGGTTTTCAAATTCCAATTTGACGTTAACGATATTACGTTAACATTAAGTCTTAAGCCACTCCTGCAAAAGGGAAAATGTTGTTCGTAAGTTTTGACAAGTTCCATCTGACCAAATGTTAATCATTACATTACTTGTTTCATGATTTAAATTTATTTAAATAAATAATGAAAATAATATTTATAATAATCTACAAAATTTTAAAATAATAAATATTTACATATTTAATATTAATATAAAAATATATATAATAACTAAAAAAAGGAAATTTTCTAAAATTTCATTTTCGTCTTTTCTGTTAAGTCATTTTCCTCTCCGTTACTGACAAAGAATTAATTAAGTTTACTTGTTTGATACTTTGAGTGCTTTATAAGATACTTTTCAAAATAAGACACCATTTTGTTGCATCTTCTTCCATTTCTTAAAACCTAGACGACACCCTCCTTTCATTCCGTTCAACTCGTTGAAAATAAAACTGAGACACAATGTGTTTAAGGAACCGTTGAACTTTGAATGTACACGAGAGAGAGAGAGAGAGAGAGAGGGAGAAGCGGATGTTTCACAAGGAGAAGTCGCAACGGTAACTTCCAAGGAAGTAAACTGATCCTATCAGGGTTTGGAGATGGAATCAATTTACGGGGGACAATCGATGTAGTGAGTTGGACGTTTGAAGCGCGTGACCCAACCAAATCCAATCTGGCTGGTATCTACTAGTATATTCCATGCCTTTTCAAATCCATTCATATGCTTACATATATATTCTTTTAATTGGAATTACTAAATTCCCATTTTAATTTTCTTCTCTTCTCTTTTATTACTTGAAATTACGAGGATATTTTCAATAAAAATAATTGAAATTCTGTATTTAAATATAAAAATATGAAAAAGATATGATTCAATTTTTTCATTTACAATTGGAGAGAAAGAAATGAGAAATTGGCAGTGTGAAATTCAATTTAAATAAAAAAAAAACGTTTTCCATTTCAAATAATTTATTTTTATAAATCACTTTATATTTTTTTTCATATAATATTTGTTTAAATTCTTACATAAAATTAATAAATAATATTAGCTTCTACTAAACATAAACTAATTAAATGAGATTATAGCTTTGAAAACATTGTTCCATTGTTACATATAGGGAAGACCGGCGAGACTTTGTACAAAGGAAGACAATGTATTACATCCCGATTTGCCCGTCCTCTCTTCGCATTTAGATGCTAAAATTGTCATGTGGGCATTACGGGCTTTTCAAATAGTGAAAATGTCAGAGATTCTCTAAAAATTTTTGAAGAAAATTCCACAAAACTGATTTTTGCTTTTTATGAAAGGATTTTCAGGAGACTTTTAAAAAATCTCGAAAGTATCTTCAGGGTTATACAAATTAATGGCACTTTGAGAAATATCCTAATGCTTATAGCGACTTAGTAAGAAATTGAGAAACAAAAAGTGTCCAGAGTCTCCCTGGTCTACTCTTTAGTTAAAATAATCATAACGAATTATTATTTATAAACGCCATAAACTAAAATATTATATTAATTACTAGCTTCTCAGAGCCCCAAAGAAATTATTAATCAATTAGGTGTGATATTCAATTTAATTTTACTTTCAATATTATAGAATATTAGAACTTAAAATAAAAATGTAAATATAAAGATTCTTTGTATGGAAATTTCTAAAATTATTAATTTTATTATGAGTGTCACTTCTTAACTGAGCCACCAGAGGCGCCACTTGGAGCGTTGTTTATTTGGGTTAGATCGATGTTTTGCCCATAACTTAGTAATCGATCAACTTTTTTGAAATTTACAACCTTATATCTTATCCTTTGGTCATGATGGTTCTAATGATACCCATTAAGATCCATGAAGGAGTTTAGAATTGCATAGTCGTTTAATTATATAGATATTTACTAAAAATCTCAACTTCCATTGAATGGAAAAATTTTGATTCCTTAATGGTATTTTCGAAAATTGTACTAGGTATAGCCAATATCATTCATTCATTTTTACCGACCGACGATAGTAAGGGAGATCAACTTTTGGTGCAAATCCGGAAACCGGAAGTGGTAGTATTAGCGATTGACGATAGGAAGGGAAGGGTTATTTTCACACCAAATTTCACATGAGGAGATTTTTTTATATATCACCACGAATCATGCACTTTGTATTTGTTTTATCCTCGGGAAAATCATATTTATTAGGTTTTTCTTGATTTAAAATTATATGACGTTATCCAGCCATTCATGACGTCACAGCCTGGTCTTGCATATATATTACAAATAAAATAAAATTAAAAATGTTTATATTTATTATTTATGTATTCATATCTGTTTTTTATTACATTAATAGATATATTAAAATTATTTGAAATTGTTTCTGTAGCTGCTAATTAATTTACTTCAAACCGTCGGTCGGTTCGGACCTGGCCACAGGTCAACTTATTATAAATGTAACAATATTGGGGAACTAAAATTTTTATAATTAATATAAACTTATAGGAAAGCAATGTTTATATTTATAACCAGAATTGTTAGGCAAAATCAGCAGGATGATCCCAAAAGAAAATTACAATCAATTTTCCCAATTCCTTGGACTAATTTTAAAAGTTCTAAGACCCAATTAAACAACTTTTTCAGTGAAAATACCTTAAAATTCGAAAAAAAAAAATTTCTAGGGACAAATCAGTTTTCACAACCATACAGTACTTAATTGATAAGCTTGCTTATTTCTCGCCTACCATCTGACGTTGCAATGTTTTCTTCTATTATAATACTCTATAAATATTATATTACATTAATAGTATCATTTATATAAATGATAATTTGAATAATAAAATGGAAGTAATAGCGAATTTTCATTTTGATGGTTTGTTTGAATATAGGCCTATTTTATCTCATCTTAAGATTATGTTTTTTGCTTCTAATAATACGATAGTAATACAAACAGTAGAACATATTAACAAATAAGATATGGAGTTACTAAAAGAAATACCTGAGATAGAAACTACGAGTAGAATAAGAAGCATACGATATTTTTTCTTTCTCTTTCTCTCTCTCTCTATCTCTCTCTCTCTCCTTACTCTCACTTGGTGTCTCAACCTTCTTTTGAAGATGTTTACTTTGCTTTAGATTACATTTTCATAAACAGACGATAGGACTACTATTCGTAGTGTTTCTTGCCATTGGATTGAAATTAAAATGAAAACCGTTCTAAAATCTTCTGAATTTCCAAAATTTATTATTTGCTTTAAACGTAATAGAGGAGAAAGATAAACCTCTAAACTTAAATTGTGATTTTAATTAATTTCAACATGGTTTGTTGACATACAATCTATGGAGTAAAGTAGAAGGCAAATAGGAAAAAATAACCGTATTTATAAAGAATTTCTAATACATTTTAGTAATTTTTTTTTTACTAAATAAACAAAAACAATTTTTATCACTATTAGAAAAATATACTATAGAAAAAAATATCCGATATAAGATATCATTGGTTATTATTAGCCTTGAGATTTTAGATATTTAAATAAATAAATTATTCTATCTATTACAGAATGGAAACAATATTAAAAAATTGATGGGAAATGAAAACAAATAAAATAATCATAAATCTGCAAAATTCGATAAGAAATGTTTTTACCTATATAATATATATATACCTAATTTAAGTTAAATGGAAGAAGAAACATCTTAGAAAAAGTCGAATGCCAGAGAAATAACAAAAGGGCCTTGAGATGAAAGACATTATATCACTTCTAAAAGAGATTCCAAGAATGAATCAAGATTAGTCAACAAACTATGTCAGAGATAACCGCTTTCTGTGTTCTCTAACAGAAAAAAAGATCAAAACTTTAAAATATAAACAATTGGTATTGAAAATGATATAATTATTATTTTAATCTGTGTACTGTCGTTATAGCCAAATAGCTTTGGTATATTATTAATATTAATAAGTATTTGAAAGAAAGACACATTGTCAACAGTGAACTGTCTTAACTCACATTCTCGAGGTTTCGGGTTCAAATTCCTGGCAAAAGGATTTTTTTTAGTTGGGGTCTATGGTACGGAGTCAACCCAGTCTCCGGGATCAAAATTGGGAAGTTACTTGATAACAAGTAGCGCCTCCGATCAAGAAAATCAAGTTAAAGGTTGATTGGATCCGTTTTACTGATCATAGGATACCTAATTGAAATAACCAACTTGATAGGCGCTGTCCTAATCTACAAAAGTAAGAGGTTTTTTTTTAATATGTATTTGAAATAAAATAGGTAAGTATATAAAATAAATTTCTCTTCATAAAAATATTATATTATTATATCTAAATATTAACATTAAATATATATTTTATTAATTTTAATAATAATGAAATATGAAGAGATACATGGCCATGGAATTTATTTAATTTATAGTTTGGGGTTTTTTCAAGGTTGTTTTGAGAAAAAGAAATATTTTTGTATAAGAAGAATTAGGAGTCACACCGGGCAACCAGCAGTAAAATAAAAATTTTGGAAATCAAATTCCAAAATTTCTTTTTCAATCAATGTGTTAACATTTCGGTCCTGTATAAGGACCTTCTTCCTGATTTTAGTTTTTGTTTTTTTGTTTTTTTCCATTATATACTATTAAGAGATACGTATAATCTAGTTCCCTTATTTATTTAATCCATGCTCTTCTGAAAGTCTGCCGAAGATTAAATTTCAGAGACATATTCAGAGACATTGCATATCAATGAAAATGTTATAACAACTCCATTAATGTATGGATTACCATCTTATAAATTTCCTTATATGAAAAAATTAAGTAAAATTATATAAGGTTTTCAAGAAATTGTAATAAGAGAATGGAGAAACAAATTTAATGAATGGAAACATTATTTGCCAATTTTATTGAAGGAGAATGAAACATCAGATTTAAAAGTTTTTTCAATGAAAGATTTACAAATTAGATTCATTATTTTATCAATTTTTATTTTATATCTATATATTCTAGTATTTATTTATGAAGTTTTATTTTTTATTTTTACTACTATTAATTTTTTATATAATTCAACCTATTCATATTTACACTTGTGAAGTAAACTATTAACTTTTGGAATATTATCTCACAATTTTGTAATATATTTGTTCTTTTTCCTAATATATTCATTCATGTATGTAGAAATTTAGATATAAATTAATATAACACCTTAATTTCATTGAATTAGGTCATATTTCAAACAAAATATAGATTAAAATAAATATAGTATAAAAATTAAAATTATGTTTGTGTGTGTGAACTTGGAAAATATTAATTACTATATCAATAACGTAAGGTACAATTTAATGCGGTAATTAAAATATGCATGAGGATATTTGGAAATTTAATTCCAAATTTGTTTAAATATTATTACCAAAATATAAAACATTACTACACACCACAAGTAAATAAAGAATTTGTCTTTTTTCTAAGAAATTAATGTTTATGGAATTTATATCTTTATATCATCAATAAACAATAACAGAACTTTTTATTAAATAAGAAATAACAGTGAAAACATGGACCTTGTATGGTGGGCATTGATTCTTGGACTGAGAAGTTATGATAATTTCATTAAACATGGATTAAAACATTTTGATTCACAAAAAGACACAGTAATTTGGAAAAATAGTAATTATACTTATTTAAATGATATTTTAAAAATTATCCAAAACAAATGTGGAGTAACATATATTTTTGATAATGTTAAATATATAGAATATGATATAAAGCGGAAAAATTTGCTTTTATTTGATTTCCCATTAGATGATCAATTAAAATATATTGAACCGAATGATAATATAATTATTTATATCAACGATGAAAAGAAATGTGCAGATATTCAGCAAATGTATTACCCAAATATAGATAAATGGATCTTAGTTCGAATGATTTTATTTTGTGATTTTTCTGAATATATTTATGAAATATGGATACAGGAGCAATGGCATAATCCAGGCTGGAAAAGAATTTTTGATGTTCGATATGCCTATTTTAATCAACGACCTAATTTACACGGATTAGGGATTACTTATTTTAGTGATATCAATGGTGGAAATACAAAATACGATGATGTTAACATATACATGGATTATTTAACAGCAATGTGGAATTCTTCAACAAGTATAAGTGGTTCTGGAGTTTATTTGTGGGTACTAAAAACACCTCTAAATGAGTTAAAAATTAATGAGAATATCAATACATATTCTATGATATCATTATGTGTAGTGGTCCAAAAAGCAGAACATTTTCCGCCATGGCAAGCCCTTCCACGTTCATTTGAATTATATGTCTGGATTTCCATAATAATAATTTGGATCATAAGTTCATTTGTATGGTATTTCCTATTCAATAATAATTTTCTGAACAGCTGTACTCAAATGTTAAGTCTTTTTACCACCTATTCTATCACTTGGATGGATTCCATTCAAAGTAATTCATCTCGAGTCTTTACACTTGGAATTATGCTTACATCCATCGTAATAATCAACGGCCTTCAATCCATTTTGTATAGTAATCTTCAAAAACCGGGATATTATCCATCGATGGATACACTTCAAGAATTATTGGACAACGGAATAAATGTGGTTTGTCATGATCATTCATATTCGTTACCGTTAATAAAAAATAAGAAATTGAAAAAATTATTTTTGGATGATTTTTTTATTTCGAATAGTAATTTTTTTTAAATTTTCAATCTTTCTTTGATTTACAAAATGTAACTAAAAAAAGAGGAATTGTTTATGAATGTGATTCAGCTCGTGAAAGTTTGCAGAAGATTAAAAAATATTCAGAAACATTGCATATTATCAATGAAATTGTTATAACAACGCCATTAATGTATGGATCACTATTTTATCAATTTCCTTATATGAAGGAATTAAGCAAAATTATATTAGGTTTTCAAGAAAATGGAATAAGAGAATGGAAAAACAAATTTAATGAATGGAAACATTATTTGCCAATTTTATTGAAGGAAAAAGAAACTTCAGATTTAAAAGTTTTTTCAATGAAAGATTTACAAATTGGATTTATTATTTTATTAATTGGTTATTTTATATCTATTCTGGTATTCATTTATGAAGTTTTATTTTTTTATTTTTACTACCATTAATTTATTATAATATTTAACCTACTCTTAACATATTTACACGTGTGAATTAAATTATTATTTCACAATTGTGTAATATATTTGTTCTTTTTCTAATATATAATATAATTTATTATATATATTAATATTTTTTTATATAAGATTTTATTCTTTCAGACTATAATTTCGAGACTTTATTAAATAGAAAACTTAGTTTGGCTATTTATAAATTAGTTCCGTAATAGTTTATTAAAATAATCTATTTATACAAACATTTGTGCTATTTAACATAAATGATTAATTAATTAATCTGTTTGTTCTCCCATAAGAAATTAAAATACAATTATATTAAAATAATTCTATTCTGAATTAATCAAATCCAGCACAATTCATAAACATGAGCCCCAGAGGGTATATAGGCAGGCATACAGCAATATAAGCTTAATCTGTTGCCCTACCCGTATCATAAGCCTCTTTCAAATGAATAACCTAATGGAAATTTAATTATCTCATACTTAAAAGTCACACTGTTAATTATTTTCATATTCCTAATTATTCTATTTAAAGTAAAAGTAAATATTTATTTCAAATATTATATAATTATATAAGTAGATATATGAAGTAATCTATGTAAATTAAATTCAATATATTTACTGATAACACCACTCCACTATTTTATCTATGTTAGACAATAAATACCTTAAACATCCGTCATTTTACATACTTTTATAATTATTCATACTATGAAGTAGATATTAGAATTATAAATCTAATACACGGATATTATTCAAAATTTGTAGTTTTCTATCAACAATGTAGTTCAACCGGAAGTGGGTCATTACTTACCACGTTTTCATTTTTTTCCCTCTAAAGTTGACCGTAAAAATAAAGATATATGTTTGAGAGTTTTTCACATTTTTTAAAATTGGATAAAACTGCTATATATATAATTTCAGCTTGATTGAATCGCTGAAAGTACCGGAATTAATTTTTTAAAAATGCAAATCACGTGCCAGCACGTGACATGGTGCCTTCAACAAAGCGCTAAACACGCGCTGGCTTAATAAATATTATTTATTAATTTTAATTTATAATTTATAATTAATTAAACTCAATTTAAATATAATATATCCAATTGGAGTGGAGACACTCCAGATTTTTGTAATATGGGTGAATAAACATAGCTTTAGGTGTCATAATAATGATAATATCACGATAAATATTTTGTAATTTGACTTACACATAGACACACACGTATAACCCTTTTTTTATTGCAGTTTAATTTAAAATTTCAGCATCACCCAGTTAACAGTATCATTGGATAACAATAAATAAAAGCGGATCACTAGGAATTACCTGGTCACACTTGGTATCGTTACGGAATTGAAAAATCAGTTTGGTTTTGTGTAAATCAGAAACAAGGGTGGGTTTGATTGGCTCCTAAGCCCTTTGGGATCAGAAGGGCGCAGGACTAATAGCTTCACGAACGCGATTTCATTCCAAATCCCACAATCATCCAATTGTTTTGACTTTTTTCTTTTTTACTTTTTTACTTTTTTTTTTTGATAAAATTCTATTGAAAAGTTTGGGTGCTTTTTTAAAAATGATAGCATTGAATTAATGATAGGCATTAAAAAATAATTATTAAGATATTTAATATCATTTATAACATTTATAGAATTTGTTGTCGTCAATCATAGAATATGAAAGGGGTAAACTAATATATTATTTTAATTGTTATTAGAGGAACATATAAATTAGAGTTAGAAGTACTAAATATTAATATGAGATATAATTAAGATCAATTAATTATTGAATAATTATTGTAGTTAAATGAGATTTATTTTAGTCTTCTCAATATAAATAATATTAATCACATTAACCATTTATAAGCATCTTGATTTATAAAATAAAAAATCTATTGAATTTGAGACTAAATTATAATCTCTTTGATATCCAAATTAATTACAAATATATTCAAACATATACAAATAAATTCGTGTATATAATCATAAATATTGTGAGTTCTATTCAGAATTAATATATAACTCATAAATTCATTAAATTTATTGATATTTTAAGTCAAAATAGAAACTAATACTAATACTAACTTATATTCTGAAGATAATGTTGAATATTTGATTATAAACTTATTTAAATATTTATTTTATTATTTGTAGAAATAGTTATGTAATTATAATATCAAATAAAATAATAATTATAAAAGAAACACTGAAATTTAAAACAAACTGTATTTTCATTTTTTTTTTTGTTATAATTATATAAAAATCTAATAAAAATTACAAATAATAATAATTTATATTTATTATTAATACTTAGGAGTAGTGGGTGGATATACTCTATGATCCAGATAGAGATAGGTCCATTTCAGGGAAGCAACCATGCTTATGCAAGCCACGACATTACTTCGCCTTCAATTAAGGATGTCGTGTCCCAAACACCAAAAAATCATATCTATTCAATATTAAATCCTTCACATGTACTTTATCCACTCCCTAACTCGTCTTATTAATTTAGCGTTTCATGGCTAACAACTAACTAATCTTTCAATGGCCAATTCTAAAAAGGGGAGGCCTACGTTCGAAAATGGAAAGGATAAGAAAGATAGACTTAAAAAAAATATTTTTACTTATTATTCTCGATATAATATATATTTATTTCGACTATCTATAAATACTTCTATATATTATAGATACATATATATAAATTTCATAGATGAAATTAGTTTGTCCATTCAAAATATCAATGTTAAATTAATTTTTAGACTAGTTAAAAAAATATTTTGTATTAAACGAACGATATTGTTTGTTCAAACTTAACAAAGTTATTATTTTTTCTGCTTCACCTGTTTTTGACAATATTCTAACAGTGTATATAAAATATATCCTGGGGAAAAAATTGAAATATAAAAACAATTATTTAATCAAGAAAGTATTAATTTTTTTGCTTAAGTTTAAATTGATTGACTATAAAATAAATTCAAACTTTTAAAATATTTATTAAATATATATATATATAATTTCATTTTATTTTTAAACTATTATATATAATTTTTTATTTATAATAAATTTTCTAAAATAAAACAAACTTGTAAAGACAAAATTCTTAGTTGCATAACTCTTAGGGGAGAACGTTTAAAGATGGAACCTCAAATAATAAACATTATAATATTAATAAGTTGACCTGTGGCCAGGTCCGAACCGACCGACGGTTTGAAATAAATTAATTTCCAGCTACAGAAACAATTTCAAAAAATTTTAATATATCTATTAATGTAATAAAAAACAGATAGGCATATAACATAAATATTTTTAATTTTATTTTATTTATAATATATAGCTGAAGTAGCCGGCGTTGCCGGCGTTACCCGAGGCTGTGACGTCATGAAGGGCTGGGTGACGTCATATAATTTTAAATTAAGAAAAACATAATGAAGATGATTTTTTCCGAGGATAAAACCAATACATTCGTGGTGATATGTAAAAAAATCTCCTTATGTGAAATTTGGTGCGAAAATAACCCTTCCCTTCTTATCGTCGATCGCTAATACTACCACTTCCGGTTTCCGGATTTGCACAAAAAGTTGATCAATTCATCCCACTGATGCATTATAAGTAAATATACCAAATTTCATCAAAATCCGTTAAGCCGTTCAGGCTGTATACATCTATACGGACGGACAGACGGACAGACGGACGGACAGACATCATGCTAAAAATACTTTTTTCTGTTAAGAAAATGCATGATTCGTGGAGATATGTAAAAATCTCCACATGTGAAATTTGGTGTGAAAACAATACCTCCCTTACTGTCGTCGGTCGGTAAAAATAGCATCTAATATGCAATGATATTTAAAATTACTAGTATAGAATAGTATAGAAGTAGGATTCGAGGAAGAGAGAACGGGGAATTCAACAAGTTTGAATTACCTCCTCTAGCATCCTCTTCAAATTATTTTTTCCCAAAACACTAAAAATAAAGTTATTTAAGTAGTTTTTTAATTCAATTTATTAATTTAATTTAAATTAAATTATTATTTAATTTATATCTATCTCTGTAGTTCTATGGAACTCGAAAGTTCTTGGCTGCAACAACCACATTTCTCAAAGTATCCCTATCCTGAGCCACAACCATACAATCTCTACCCTCTCCCATCTCTTTTACGTCCTACAATGTTCACTCACTTAGTCCTTGTTGTTTCAAGCGGACGTTTCCCAAATGGTCTCCCCACCAATATATTTTTCGCCATTCTTTCTTCTCCCATTCTAGCCACGTGCCCTTCCCATCACAGCCTTCTCGATTTTACAACCCTAACTATGCCTGGAGATGCATAGAGCTCATGCAATTTCTCTTTATGCAGTTTCCGCCATTCCGCCGTCTTTCTTTGACCCATAAATGCTCCGAAGAATTCTATTTTCAAATCTACTCTCGTCTCCCAGGGTAGACTTTGCCTCACAGTCATATAATACAACAAACAACATAATTGTTTTTAAAATTTTAATTTTGATTCCTTTTGAATTTTGTCGAAATAGGCTCCTTTAATGGATAATAACAGGTGTTACCCGATTTAAATTCTTCTCGAATTTTATTATCCTTCGTGATTACAGAACCTAAGTATTTAAATTTTTCTACATTTTTGAATTTTGTAAGTTAATATTATTCCTTTCTGTTACTAAATACTTTGTCTTACCACTATTAATTTCCAGCCCCACCTCTTTTCTTGCTTCCATTAATTTTTCTACACTATCTTTAATTGCAATTGCCGAATCTCCTATTATATTTAAGTCGTCGGCGTAACCTAATACTTTAATTTTTTTGTTTAATTGTTGTATTGTATTCCGTTTTATTAATTTATTTCTAACCAAAAAAAAAAAATTAAAAATTAAACAATTTCTACATTTCTGTTTAATATATATTTAAAATTGTTAATTTTTTCATATAATGTTTGATAGACATTTTGTATAAAGTATATTTTTTTGTCAGTTGTTTAATTTTTCTAACTTTGACTTGTCAAAATTGACAATATATAACCTAGTCAAAATAAACATCAACAAAAAAAAAAACAAACAAATAAATGATTTTAAAAAAAATCAAAGACTTGTCATATTATACAACTATTGTGTTTATTTATTTATTTTTAAACTTTTATTTAGAAAGTATTTTAAAAAGTTAAGAATCACCAATCAAATAACTTCCACTTAATCTACGAAACTTCTAAGTTCTATCATGTTCTTCTTGATTTAACTCTTTACCTAATTGAAGAGAAAACCCTCTCACAAATCAATATTATCTCGTTCTTAAAGTTAGAAGGTCTAATTAGAGATGAGTTGAAAATTTCAACCATTTCTAATGAAAACTAATTTTGTAATTTAATTTTTTTTATAATCTTAATTTGTTATAAAAAATCTTAAAAACATCAAACTAAATTAAAATATTTCTACTTACAAATAAAAGTTATTCAAAAAAATACGATGTGTAACTTTTGAATTTTCTTTTTTACATATCTCCACGAATCATGGATTTTCTTAACCGAAAAAAGTATTTTTAGCATGATGTCTGTCCGTCCGTTGTGCGTCCTTATAGACGTGTACAGCTTGACGGATGAGCTCAACGGATTTTGATAAAATTTGGAATATTTACTTAATGCCTCAGTACCATGAATTAATCAACTTTTGGTGTATATCCAGAAACCGGAAGTGATAGTTTACAAAGTACTAATTTTATATTCATTGTCAGAAAATATTTCACTTAAATTATAGTATTGATAAATAATTGATTAATTAAACTAAAAATAAAAACTAAGATATAATTTAGTCATTTTAATTCAAGTTTTAAAAATGTTTTTTTACACTTTATATATAATAAATATAATGTTTTTTAGAAATTAATTTAGATAAAAATCGTTGGTCGATTCTGTCCCTGGCCTCAGCAAATATTTTTTACTTTTTATTTTATTCAATTTTAGATCTATTTCCTAAAAGTCAAAATCCTTTTTTCTGTATTCATTGATAAATTGTTTTTATTGTTTTTTAAAAAATTTAATTATTTAATTTTCAAAGTTATCTATATTTTAGAATTGGTCAAAATAAGTTTAATATATAAAAAACACAATTTATATATAATAATAATTTTGGTTTAGTATAATTATATAAATATCAAATTTTTATTTTCTAAATAAATATATAAATAATAAATATTAATTACTTATATAGGCAATAACAATAACCAGCCTGAATAAGAATAATTTGTAAATTTTTCATAATAAGAATTTGAGAATTAAAAATTTATTAATTTAAGAAAATCTTACTATTTAATTCGAAAATAAAATATAAGTAAAAATTAAGTTTTCTGCTATTAAATTTCTTAATTAATTATTAAGATTCTTATAAGAAGTAAGTAAAGTAAAAAAGTAAAAAAAAGTCAGAGGAGTAGAGAATTCTTTTAAATTTTTTACCTCTTATTTTTATGATATCTCAATTTTATTTATACTTGGAAATACTTAATAATTCAATAATGCTTTACAATACAACTCTGTTTATGAATTCCTATATCAATTAAATAAATATATTTTCTAGGAAATAACATAATATATATCTAGTATAAAGATATAAACAGAATATTTTCTTTAAATGTATCTTCAATTATGATTATACTTCTTTCTAATTTGTATGTATGCATATTTGCGTGTTTGCGAATGTTATTTTTTTTATTACAAATTATTTTATCCAGATCATTTAAAGTTGAATTAGAAAAGACAGGTTCTAAATTTTCCAACAAGAACAAAGGCAGTTTTCACAGTCAATCATGTGATCAAGCGTGCGAATATATTAGACAGGCAAACTGCTCTAGAAATGGGAAAAAGTGAAGTGACAGGCGCCATGTGGGCTCCTGTATTAAAGAGAGTGTGTCTAATATCTAATAACATTCACCTTCTCCCTCTTTCACCATCATTCACTTGCATTACTCGTATCAGTCACTATCTAAAGGACATCGTTTGTAACTTCACAATTGTATTAAAAAGATATTTATATAAATTATACATATTCAAATCTAATAAAATTAATCATTTCAACAAATAATACGTTTTAATGATTTGTTAAAAGTATTCTTCAGTCACCTGGTGCTTTTATAACCTACCTTTTTCTTTGAAATAAAATAGAAAAGAAAAATAGATTATTCAAACTCTCCTATTTTTATAATTAAGTAGTCATTCAAACTCTCTCCATCTCACTCTACCTCTCACTTCATAAAACATCTAACTCATTGAAAACTTAAGTTAATTATCCTTTCTATGAATGAAATATAAATTTTCTAAGTGGAAAG